>OY978460.1:20730943-21370168 GCA_963854805.1 Plagodis dolabraria | reverse complement strand
GGCTAGCTACCACCCTCAAGTAGAAAATCTGTCGCCAAGCACCTAACGGTGTGTTCCGGCAGCTGTCCTTGAGAGCCAGTAACTCTAGGTTAGCCTGAACAACATCCTGGTCGAGGATGTTGTTCAAAAAAAAAAACAAGAGTTACTAACAACCGGGAATCATCACTTACCATCAGGTGAGATAGTGGTCAAAGGCTAACCTATCAGGCATAAAAAAAACAATGCTGCCATCATGCTGGGTATTGGACTTATATAAGCATTTGGACTGCCTGTGAGTCTGCAATTACTTGTAGGTTGTCTAAATGCATTCGTTTCATAGTAGCTGTAGTGTTGTATATAGTTCGTAGTATTTTGTTAATAAAGGACGCCGCCGGATGAAAAAAACTAATAACCTTGTATTTTTATCTATAATTCCCCTTGGGGTGGGTGCCAGGCTAGAATAGCACCCCACCGCGGTCTCTTCCTGTGGAAATCGTAATAGTCAACGAAAAAATAACTAAAAAGGTAGGCAGCAGCGTCTTCTAAAGAACTGTCATCTTACATTGCGATCTCCAAAACGCCTGCCAAGCGCTGGAATTATGGCAAGCCCCCATACGTGAGGCATATGTGTGTACGTTGATGTATACTGAATTACATGTGAAATGTAATTCAGATTCATTGGGGAGGGGCAAGAGGGGCTATAAGGTAGGGTGTTCCATATTTAAAAAAAAGTTGGAAGGAACGCGGTTCGTAAGTAGATATTTGAAGGATATCGACTATGTACGGATGCCGTTTCCATGTGCTTCTTGTTGTCCAAAGAAAGACGGGGGAGAAAGGTTGCGCTATGCATAAGCATATAGGTATTATCAGTACTAATATTATAAATGCGAAAGTAACTCTGTCTGTCTGTTACGCTTTCACGCCAAAACTACTGGACCGATTTGAATGAAATTTGGTATGGAAATAGTTTGAGACCCGGGAAAAAACATAGGATAGTTTTTATCCAACTGCGCAAAAAGAGGTTAATGTTTTTTGCGCGATAACCGACATACGCTCGGGCGGAGCCGCTCCCGGAAAGCTAGTATTTTATACGTCAGTCGCTCGTGACACGTAGTATTTATGGGTAGGTTAGGTGACTCTTGTATTATTAGTATTAAGATAATAGCCTATAAGCCTCAGCTGCCTGACACCCGAAAAGTAAACGGCTAAATAAATAAATTGGACTATATTACAAGCTATACAGCAAATATTTGACTAGAACCTTGAAAATACCCCAGTCACAGAATAGATAAGAGTGCGTACAGTCATGAACTCGTCGCGGCTTCGAGACGAGAACTACCTAACTAAAAAAAAACTAAGCACTATGAACTTTACACATTTTTTGTCGACAGCCAGTTCAAATTAAATTACTCACTTTGTTAATCTAAACTAAGTTAGCAAGAGCATTTGTGTGTTTAAAATGGTGCTAGGTTTTAATGGTGTGATCTAGATCCAGCGATAGCATATTCACTTCTAAGCGTTTTTCTTACTAGAGCAGCTTTGTAGTAAAATGTCATAAAGTTATAATGTTCTAGCATCACATCAACAGTCACAACGTCCAATGTTGAGGAAAGACTTCCCCATTAGGATGAGTTTGCCGTAATCCTCAAGCTTTTCAGGCGGCTTGAAGGCCGCAGTGTAAGATTACAGTTTTTCAGAAAGCGCTGCTACTCACCAGGTATTTTGCCCTTTGACATCTTGTACGACTCCCAGAAGATGATATGGAGGGTTGCAATTCTAGCCCTGCACGGGGTAAACCAAAACTAGGTATTTAAATTTTATACCATAACCGGCAAAATCACATACGTTGGGGATCGAATACGTTGACCCGGGTTCGAGCATATCAGATGCTCATCATCAGGGCGAGTGCGCAGCTGCGTCTGCGAACTCCCGGCAACGTGAGTGATTTTACCGGTTATTGTTAAATATGTGTGAAACTCACGAGAATTTAAAAAAAAACTAACGTAGTTACCTTCTTATTCTATTTGGAAGCCATGTTCCACAGGTGTCCCGTTTAGGGTTATTTGTGCATTTCCTCGCCGGCTTCTACCTAAGCCATCCCATCTCCATATTGTAGCGGAGAAGAACTTTTGGTTGCTGGCATTGCTGCTTTAATGGCGTATATCTTTCATCATTGTTCGATGGGGTAAAAGTAAATTGTAGTCCTATAAAAAAAAGTTTTTAGTTTGCTAGACCAATTTGGGGTTTAAAAATATGCAGGCTGATAATAAACAGAGTAGTTGGGCAGAAACCCAAGCCATCCCATCTCCATATTGCAGCGGAAAACGACTTTTAGTTGCTGGCATAGCTGCTCTAATGGCGTATATCTTTCATCATTGTTCGATGGGGTAGAAATTTTTTTAAGATCACACTGATCCTTTAAAGAAAAGTTTGCAGTTTGCTTGACCAATTTGATTTACCAAAGAGGTTTACAAAAATGCAGGCTGATTATAGGCAGAGTAATTGGACAGAAACCCAAGCCATCCCATCTCCTTATTGTAGCGGAGAAGGACTTTTGAGTCGCTGGCATAATGGTGTATAGTGGTGGTGATAATGGCTCTCGTAATCCCATTGTAATCTAATTCTTAATTCATCCTTAGTCTTCATAGTTGAATAGTACGAGCTCCACGGCCCCATATTTGAGCATACAGCCTTTAGATATAGCTTAGGTACCTACTTACCTACATTATTTATCTCACCCAACTCGTCATGGCCCTATACTTATTCCACATTTTGAGGGGTCATCTTAATACGTTTCTTGACAATACATATTTACTTTCTAATACATAAACCGAAAAGAGGACATTAGCCTATATGTAGTAACACTCGGTTTTAAATGATTCTCAATTTGGATTGTTTTTAGGGTTCCGTACCCAAAGGGTAAAAACGGGACCCTATTACTGAGACTTCGCTGTCCGTCCGTCCGTCCGTCTGTCACCAGGCTGTATCTCAAGAACGGTGATAGCTAGACAGTTGAAATTTTCACATATGATGTATTTCTGTTGCCGCTATAACAACAAATACAAAAAATTGGCCAAGTGCGAGTCGAACTTGCACACGTCAAAACAAAAAAAGGTTAAAATATGAAGTCTAATGTTGTATAGCTAGTGGTACGGAACCCTTCGTGCGCGAGTCCAACTCGCACTTGGCCGATTTTTTATGTAACCTAAATCCTAATATCTCCATATCTCCTCTAATAATAAGGTGTAAACCGATTAAAATTAAGGAAGATTACAGTGGTTCTTTAAAAAGCCTGCCTTTAAAGTTATAAAATTAGGGTTTATATAACAAAAAAAGAAGGCTGATTGATAATAAACAGAGAAACACATAAATATAATAGTTGTTTTGAATTCACAAAGATTTAACGTATGAAAGACATTGGCAACATTAAACATTGTTTATTTTGATTTAGAAAAAATAACAAATGAACAATAGGCAATTTTTATATGTAAATTAGCTGCAATTCTGGAGGTGAACAGTTTTGTTAGTAAATCACTTTTCTTCACCCAAAACCAAATTTCGCTACAATTTTTAACACCTAAACCGCCTTTGTACTGGTGGACAAGTGAAAAATAAACACCTGAACCATGATGTTTATTTTTAGTTAGGAAGCACCTATTTCGGTACCAAAAAATAAAGACCAAAGACAAAATCTAAGGCATTAACAATCAATTTATGCACATAATGGGACTAAAGCTCATAAAATCAGTTCAGACGAATTCTCAATTAGAACAAGACTATACCAACACGGTCTGTTTGGCCACCGTTAATATTTGCTTGTCGTCGCTCCAACCCATAGGGTAACCAACCGATATTTTATCAAAGGACAATTTAATATAAACACTTTTCCATTTAAACAATTAAAGCAATGATGGCTAAGCGGTAAGCTATGGACTGCCGTGGCGCAGTTGCATTGTTCGATACCCACTGCCTCGGCTTGAGCTTCACAGCATGGTGAAAGGGGATTTTATAAATACTCGCCTGGATAGCTATACCACCCTCAAGTAGAATATCTTGCGCCAAGCACCTAACAAAAATCCTTGAGAGCTAGTAAAACTACAAGCACATGTCATGTGCCTCAACAGCTGTATGTCACAGAGCGACGGGCGCAGTGCACTTTGTCACTTTTGACGAAATGCGTCTGTTATATGCAGAGATTACCGCTTAACTTCAGGTGGGCTGCATGCCCAGCAGTTTTTTTTAGGAGGGCAATCGATCAGACGGTGTAACTGGAGGTAAGTGATGATCAATAATCAACGTCGCCTACGAAAATCTGCAACATCAGAGGTCGCGAGGACGCGTTACTGGACTTTGAGAAGTGAATAAGAGGTTAATATGCTTTTTTTGAACCACTTAAGCCGTATCGGTTTGGAAATACATACTTCCCTCTCGCAACTATCGCCAAATGCCTAGCAGTGCCTGATTACCACGTTCGACCGCATCATGACTTACCATCAAGTAAGGTTGTTTTCAAAGGCTTACCTATCAGCAATATAATAACATAAAAATTAACCTTCGCTAGTTATGTTTTTAGTTCCTATGCAAGGAAGCTAGTGTCGTCTCTTAGGGACAGTTTTATACTACATTTTACTACTCCAAACTGACGTAAAAATATGAATTCCCTTATAGTCTATAAATAGAAAACTGAGTTAATTTTGTAACATTGATTTTAGTCAGTTGGTAAAAATGGGTGCCTTTTTGAGTTATTAAAAACCTTAGATAGTAGTATAGACCTCCATAATTAATGGAACCTTAATTTGTTTTTTATCTAGATAAGAATTAACCATATATAATAATATATGTATAACAATATATATAATCTATATAAAAATGAACAAGGTGACAATATACCTACTTACAGAAATTTTGACTTTTAGTAGCAACTTTGAAAAAGTTAGTTGCCTGTACTGACAATGCAATTAATAATAATTATAACAATAGCTAGTAGTACAAACGTAATTTGAAAAATATTTGCTTGTTTTTTTTGCAAAACAATAAGAAAAACATATTTTTCTCAGTTTTTGCTTATGACGTGTGTGTGTGATTCTCTCTCTCTCTCACACACACACCCTCACTTACTCTCACTCTCTCTTAACTCTCTCACACACATACACACCCGCACACACATAACATACACACACATAATAAAATATGACACATGGTTAGATTAACAAACAAGTACAACAAAAAAAAAATTATAAACATTTATCACAAAATTTCATATCATGGATGTAAGCATTGGGGAAATAGTTTTTGGTAAATGTATTCACACTACTTATTTTCTATTCTACCCAGAGTGAACGTTTATAATAGATTATGTTTTCACTCTCTAGAATAAATTTTTGTGTAATTTATGATCTTAAGTAATAGATATTAGTGTCTTTTTTAAAAATTTGTACCTTATGGAAGAGACTGCCTTTTGTAACACAGTTTCTCTAAAACAAAAGGCAGAGTTACAACAAATTTTGTACCCGGTAAGTTTTTCCATAAGGATATTATTATTATATTTATTATAATATATTATTAAAGTACATTATTTATTTGTATAAAAAAATACATAACGTTTTGTCCTACATTCACAAGAACACATGGTTACTGAAGTCTATATACCATTACGGTTCAACAAACTAGTACTGGCTAGTGACATAAAATGGTCTAAAAGACGATGACGTCATTTTATATCGCCTCGGATCATATGACTCTACCGCCACAAGAGAAAAAAGTGAACTTTGTAATGGTTTCACTAACAAAAATTTGCATACTAAGTAGAGTTACTCATGGGCTAGCCATTATAGTCTTTTTTTGTGTTAGAATCAGGATAAAGGCAGTATGGATGAAATGGCGAAGGTAGATAGAGATAGCCCCCAGAAGGGGTTAAGTGTGAGCCATATATTTGAATTTTATTTTATATTTCTATTTTTTATGTAATTTAATTTGTTCTAATTTATCTGCACTTGTATTTTATCTTCATACTATTTCATTTTTAATTACCTAATCTGTATTTTTTCTTTGTATTAATTTAATAATTGACACGATGGTGTTTTGGATTTAGTCTGTAAGCCACATTGACTGATTTTAAATAAATAAATATCATATGGCCATGAAGCTAATATAAAAATATTTTTAAATGTTTTTTGTGGCGAGTACCAGCTTTAAATCTACTAAGCAAAGTCAGGGTTTATTTATTTAAAGAAACGAGTTCTAATAAATATCGTCTGAAACACACAACTTTTCACGAGCGAGAAAATAAAAAAGAAGATGCAGTACAGAAAAATAGTCTCATTCACAACACTTCACGAAAATTCTTAGAAGTTTATTTCGAAGTTTTTTCTGCGTGACATTATTATCGGTAAAAATATATGTCTATTATAATTTTAAAGTCAATTAGTTTTGTTATGCGATGGCGGATAAGTTGTTATTTGCCGCGAGTAAGCACTTTTTTTTTCAAATTCAAATTTATTTATTTGTTACAAAAATGTTGGCTTTAATTATCTTTAAGACTATTCTAAAATTAAAGTTGAAACCTCAGGTAGCGAAGAATTCTAGGAGTGTAATAATATAATGCTGAGCATGCCGATCTTTTCAAACGAAACTTAAAATAACTTTGCTGCCGAGCTAATTGCTAAACACAATTTTTTTTTTATATCATTCTACCGAAGAAAATGTTATGTGCAAAAATACAGCTTAAACAATGTAATACGTTAACGTTATTATAGACTAAAAATTAAAAGTATAATCACTAAAATTGGTACCTACATATTAGTAAAAGTAAATTCATTTTTAGGGTTCCGTACCCAAAGGATAAAAACGGGATCCTATTACTGAGACTTCGCTGTCATCCGTCCGTCCGTCTGTCACCAGTCTATATCTCAACAACGGTGATAGCTAGATAGTTGACATTTTCACAGATGATGTATTTCTGTTGCCGCTATAACTAGAAATACAAAAAGTTGGCCAAGTGCGAGTCGGACTCGCGCACGTTAAAACAAAAATGTTAAAATATGAAGTCTAATGTTGTATAGCTAATGGTACCGAACCCTTCGTGCACGAGTCCAACTCGCACTTGATGGATTTTATTCTGGTACTTTAGTTTCGAATTACAAAAACCTTTTCCACGCAACATTTCGAATGACAAACAACACATTTCCAAGTTGGTCTTCGTGAGGTGAAAAAAATTACAACAGGGTATATAAATACAATAGAGTATTATTATATGTTCTATGGCAATAGTCATAGAACTACTCATTTTATATGATAGAGAAGTTTAGACGGCTCATTGTCCGAGCTCTAACTCAATATAAATAAAATTATGTATACTCTATACATTTACATAAGATAAGATAACTTATTGACAATAAGGTTTATCAGTAAATACAATGGTTAACTTAGATTCTACAATAATTAAAGTTCTCATTGAGTAAGTAATAGATTGACAGTGAGCCCCAAACTAAGCACTAAGCCTTGGGGATCGAGTGCGTTTTTCAGTTTGCGTTGTTCATGACAAAATTAAAATAGATACAGTGGCAATGTAAAATTAAGTTTAAATTTATGTACAATGCGTTGCAATACCAAAGTAAAAGCCAAGGTAAAAAAGCTAAAGTAAATTTACTCACCTTAGCCAAGCACAGATGACAAGAGGGCAGCAGCCTTACAGCTGTATGTCAGAGGGTGATGGGCGCTGTGCACTTGGTATTTGTGACAAAATGCATCTGTTATAGACAGAGGTCACCGCTTAACATCAGGTGGACCTCGTAGTTCTATCAAAATAAAAAAAGCCTTACCGAACGATATAAATTATATATACATATATATAACATGTTTTTATGCTTAAATATACCTAAATTTATTTGAAACGTTTTATTAAATGTTTGTTAATTAAAGTGAACGAAAACTGATGTCTATGACGGAAAATTAAAAAAAATATATTTGGCAGTAATTAAACAATTTTAAACGTATACATGTCAAATATACGCGATTTAAACCGTTTAAAATTGTTGAATTACTATGTGTAACAATCGCGAAAAAATTTGGTTTAGTTGCTAAGTCGTAATGCATATTATACACTTGACACTCAATACGCGAGAATCGGAGTTTTTTTTTATATACACATTTTAACACTTACTGCATATATTACATGTTGTACGGGTAAACGATTGTTTTAATATTTTTCACGGTTTTGAGGGTAACTTATGGTATCACAGTATCATGTGTTTAATAACTTTTCAAGATAATAAGATAATTTCAATATAAATATTAAACTCACGAATACTATAACCTTGTAGAATGATTACCAAACCTAGCTATAAAACTGTCTCAATTTTAAAATTCTCGCCATAGACGTGACTTTCCACCTTAAGGCACACAATAAAAAGGAACAGAAGGCTCACTCCGCAAAGCCATTCCAATAAATAAGTGTCTCTAGCTACAAAGCAATAGAGTGCATTTCAGCTCGCAAAGCACGGAGTACCCAACATTTATATTCACCTACAAGGCGTCTCTCTGTCTATCGTATAGACACGCATAGCTTTGATCTTTTCTGATAAGGCACGCACCGTACAAAAATCCCATGCGGATGGATACGTCGATGTACCTCTAGCTTAGTACTTAAAGGGCGGAGTTAGTTAGACCTGTTTGGTTTAATACCAACAGAATAGCCAACTTAAAAACAAAAAAATATCAAACTTGGTTCAGCCGTTTGGGAATTACGTTGCTACGAGACGGAGATGCTAAGTCTCAATAGAACAATCAAAACCAAACTTCATAAGAGCGTAGTAGACGTCTAATTGAATGAATGATTTTGACTTTCAATGTAATAACTCTTTCTTTTACCGATTTAGAATTTGTTTCTCAGATTATAAAATCCCGTCTAGGAGCCGTAACGGCACTCGCAAATGTACCACACATACAAAATCACGTATAACTAAGTTGATATAAGAATTATATTAATATTCTTATCAGGAAACCCAAGTCTGTGGGAAAAACAACTATTGCTGTGCAATAAAAAGTGATTTGCGACTGATTTACATGGTTACTGAGGATGTGTGTGCAATTAGGCATTAGGCTACTGTCCGAGATCATTCCGAATATTAAAATCATTAGGTAGGTTGTAAAATGATCATGGAACCTTATGAATAATACATAAAAAAAGTGGTTGAGATGCTATAAAAGTATCACTCCAAAAATTTAATATTAACTGCTGATATTTTCATTAACATACTGATCTTCCTATATATATATATGTAACACACTTATATGGAGAAGGTATTTAAATTTTATTTCTACCCACTTTCCTCTGTTAAGTAGCTAAAAAGTATTCTCTTCAGCTCAGATAGAGTGCATTTCGTTTTAACCCCTACACTCAGGTCTATTTTCGCTGAAAATTTTGGGCACCGCATTTTGCCCTCCTAAATAATCAAAATGTTATGATTATTTATTAATATTTTTACCATTTTAATATAATATAAATATTTTTTATAATTTTTTTTATATTTTTTACAATACGACTGAGCCATTACGAAACATCAATAAAATGTACCCTATATATATAGGGTTCATCGAAGTTCCGAGATAAAAAGTGTTAAGGATATAGGAACAATTGTAATGTGCAAAAACGTGCGAATTAAACATCAGTGCGTGTGTTTTTAATGAATATGTAAATATAAATATTAGGTACTCCGTCCTTTGCGAGGTGAAGTGCACTTTATTGCGTCTTCGCAAGAGTCGTTTATTAATTGGAATGTCTTTGCGGAGTGATCCTTCTGATGTGATACCTGACTTTCAGACGCCGATGCCGCACTGTGCCTATCTTAAATTTATTTCTAATATTAGAATAACAGACGTTCTTTAAACTGTTTAATTACTGTGCTCTTATTACCAGTTGCATTCCGTTATATAGCAAGTACCTATATGTTCAAAGAAATGATCATATTTCTAGATGTGAATACGGGCACCTATATATTTTTATGATTCTTTAAGAACCAACTTCCGGTAATTTGTTGATTACTGTGTATTTAGACTATTTATCGACCGGTGGTTATAAAATATGTTATGTTCGAATGCTTTTAAATATTTAGATTGATTTATGTACTTAGCAATTTTATAAAGTGACTCTGTGGTTGAAATAACGTATTTCTGTACGAGTTAAAAATACAACTGTTTTATTATTTACATAGGTTCTTAAATACCTATGAATAAATCTTATTAAAAACAATTTTTCTAATTAGGATTTTGTGCACTATCGCGTGCTAAGCTAAATTCATAATTTACAAATTATTGTAGTACAAAATTTTATGCCCAAGGCGGGAATTAAACCCGCGTCCTCCGATATCGCGTCGGTTGCCTAAACCTCCTCGGCCACCTGGACTTGGCATTTCTAGCCGAAATTTTGTGCTCCAATTGTATTACATTAAACCGTCATAGGGTACGGTGCGCGGCCATCATCCAATAATAAGAAAAATATTATTAAAAACTTATCGAACTGATTCTTATTTGATAATTTGCATCTACGGAAGTGTAAGCCCTTGTTGGGTGCCGGGCTAGATTGTCCCCCTTCCTCCCTCCCCATGGCTTCCTATGGAAGTCATAAGAAGCGTCGAAGGGAAGAATACCAGAAGGTGGACAACAGCACCTTTTCTGTGAAGAACTGCCAGCTTACGATGTGATCCCCAAGACGCCGGCCAAGCGTAGGGACTATAGCAAATACCTCGTAGGGCTGGTGCGCCAACAAATCATGCAGTAGATTCACAGATTACCGGGGGTAATCTGTGAGTAGATTATAGCATAAACTACATTTTGCGAAATTTTTTGTTATTGTAACAGAATGTCAATGTTACCCTGAATGCCCTGAAGGTTGAGTAGCGTAAAAAGTAGCCTTGGAATATTGAGATCCTAGGTTCGTTCACCAACAATCAAATCCATACATTTAGTCTTAGATAGGTTTATGCTATTTTAATATAGTATTATAGATACTTTATAATCTTCTAATAAGCATACGCGGGATACACGTTATCAGGGAACACCCCAGAGACCTATCGCGTATTCATCCATTAATCCTATTGCAAATAATACTATTGAAGCGCATCATTGCTGCAACCGTGAAAAACGTAGCTGTAACGTTAACCGTGGGGTTGCGGGCTAGAATCCCCCCCTCCCCAGCTGTTCCTTAGAAGAACCAACTTGGGAAAAACCCCACATTTCTTCCCGTGGGTGTCGTAAGACGCGACTAAGGGTAAAACACCCGAAAGTGGGCAACAGCGCCTTCTAAGGAACAGCTTTCTTACACTACGATCCCCAAGCTGCTTGCCTAGCGTGTGGGTTATGGCAAATCCCCTATAATAGAGATTTGTTCAGCAGTGGACAATCCGGATGATACAGAAGTTCTTAGCTGAGCTTGCCTAATGGTTCTTAACCGATCAGCAGGGTTAAGCAACGTCCGCTGCGTTCATAATTTGGATACCCATCCAACGTACCTACTACTAATAAACGTACCCACGTTAGTGGCATTTACCTACTATTGAGCCCACCACGTGCTGCCATCGGCCTCGGTTGCTCTCATATTTATGTTAGCAATCGTTATAGCATATTGGTAGTGAATTTTAGGCTTTTGCGAATGTCCTGTGCAGTTAAGAATGATATAAATGTCTATATATGTTAATATTTTTGTTTTTATCATAAAATCAATAATATTTACATATTTTGTATTAATTATTATTTTGTTTTACTTCTTTAAAGTGAATAACGAGGTTAAAAAGTGTTGTCCTCTTAAAATAATCTAATACAGTGTAATGTAATAGTACAGCAATGTAGTTATTTAAATTCAGTCCAGAATATATGCTACCTAGCTGGGATCTGTTAATGGCACTATTTAAGTTTATTTATTTTATTTTGTTACTACTTTGTCTAAATATTATAATTGACCACTTAACATGCAGGAGTCGAAGTTTTTTTTTAAATATCTCATAATTTTATTTATGACTAAACAAGTTCACTAAGTTTGAAACTTAATTTTCAAATTTTTGCCGACATTTTGCATTGAGTCTATATTACTAACATACGGTTGTGTGAACCTATTCAGTTGTCTTAAAAAAAAAACAAAAAAGACACACACACACATTTATTTTATTTGAAAAATAAAATTAATAAAAATACACGATGACTTACAAGTTCTCGCAACTCACTTTTGCTACTAAATTGGGCAGAAGTTCCACGTGAAGAGTATACTTATTAGTATTGAATCTGGTGACTCCTGGAGTTACCACAATAATTCTGAACACTTAATTTTGGAAGCCACCGTTTATATAGAGAAATGTACTGCTGACAACGCGTAAATAGGTTTGTGAGGGATTCAAGTCTAGGTCAGCAATATATTATATGCAACAAAACGCAAAACCTTATCTCAATGGTTGTTCATTAACGTAGTACCTCAATGTGGCTGCTTGGGATTTTTGTTGGAATCATGTGCTTTGGTGTTTATTAACTTTGTGTTGTACGAACAATATTATTATAAATTCGTGACTACCATGATCATGTAAAATGGTTACAAAATCTAGCTTGGTACGCGCAAAAAATTATGGGTTAATATTTTCAAGTTTCCCGCCAATAAAGTGAGATCTTCTTCATCCATCGAGATATACGTTACACTAGAGAAGACATTTGAGACAAAAGTCGCTGCCATTTTTGCTTATTTTAAACTCAAGTGCGCTTCAGCGCTTTACGAGATCGGACTGCAGTCTAGAACTAATTATATCGTCTAACCAAATATCCAAACACGCAGCGCCACAGCGCTGAGGTATGGTTTCTCAATATCAAAGACTATAAGCACACAGAACGGACATGGCTTTTGTACCTACGAAACATTGTGAAGAGTATATTAGTTAAAAAATAGTAAAATAAAGTTAAAAAAATAAGTATTACTGAGGGTCACGAACTACGCTATTCAGTTTTTGAAAGTAAAGGTACAATTGGCTTTTTACTAGAAACAAAGTGTTACTAACTTTTTTTAATCTAGATTTTATATTATGATAATATAAAATCAATAATATTAAAATATAATACATATTATAATATTATAATAATTAATACATATTATAATTAAGTCACTTTTCAAATATTTAATCCATATCGTTCCAGCCATTTGGGAGTTATGTTGATAAACAGACACGTCAAACTTTTTTCATCGTGAGTAAAAATAGGTAATTTACTCAATGTTGCTAGTTGTCATATCTGTCCACTTAATCTATGAATTTCACTAAGTCAACATGGCTGCCTATGCTGTGTCGTGAAGCATTGTGTTTCGCGATTGCAAATCGACAAAATAATAATGTGTTTGGGCATGTTTAATTCCAAAATCTGAACCTACGTGTGAAAAGTGATTCTATCGCTTTTATTTGTTTTTCCCGACTGGTTTCTGCAGTATCTGAAGACGCATAATGGCATTTTGAATACACAATTTTCGCGTGTGATTTCTATGAGTGTCCAGCTGCGTGTGGGTGAGTACATGCCGGCTAGCTTGTTCTACCTATTCGACTTTGCTCGTTTGAGATGTCGAGTCCAGTATATAGAGGTCAATGTCTTCATCAGACCTTTATCTAAAAGTACTTAACTGACTCTTTACTTAGCACAAAACAACATCTTACCTGCCTTAGAACAGAATTTAATAAAAGCTAATCAGTAACCATTCGCCTTCATAGGCTCAAAAAGAACTATCGAGCCGTGAAATTACCACAATAACCGAGCAAACGCACCACTTTGTTCATAAAGATCATCTTTATACCACATAAAGAACAAACTGTTCATATTATATTTGGCTTTTATGCAGCGTCTTTACAATGTCAGGTGTACCAAGTGTTTTCGTGCTTTTAAACATACTTTGGGAGAACAACTTTACACAAAACCTTACAAAACAAACACAAGCGATTTTCAACTTTATTAGTAAGGAATTATAAACGACTCCGTGTATTCGCAACCGTAAAATAACATTGTCGAGATATCAATTTGGGTGATTCGAAAAACGACGTAAGTGCAAACTGCACGCGTCGACTTACATCTTTCTACTTTGTATTTATTGAAATTTTGTTTACGACATCTGTCTCTTAAGAAAATTCGCGAATGATCTTAAAGACGGGCGCAGCTGCCGTCGCAACATTTGGTACGTGCCGGCGGAAAAAAAAAACGACATGTTGTCTATGAGTAAAAAATCGAGAGATGCTGGAAAGAAATGGTTTACTGGCTTCTGTGTTTTAAGGCTATTATTTTTTAGACTACTTCACAATATCGCAGCTGCTTCGGATTTTTAATCTTTTTTTATAGCAGTGACATTGACAGCACTAACAACAAACAGATTAAAGCTATTTGAATATTGACTCCAATCGAATTGAATTTCGAATTACTGTAACAGCCGGATTGTCCCTTGCTGAATACAGCCTCCCCCATTATGGGGAGAGGGGAGGGGGTGCCATAATCTCCACGATTCGCAGGCGTCTAGGGAATCACAGTTAAGATAGCAGTTCCTCAGAAGGCGCTGCTGTCCACCTTCCGGTTTTTTACCTTTAGTCGCCTCTTACAACACCTACAGGTGGCATAGGGGGGTGACATTTTAGGCAATTATTCCGGTTGGTGTGAATTTCTGCCTATAACAGATGCATTTCGTCACAAGTAACGAATTGCACTGCGTCCGTCACCCTGAGACATGCATTTGTAAAGTCTCATGTGCCTGTAATATTACTGCTCTCAAAGGCTGCTGCCAGAACACACTGTTAAGTGTTTGGCGACAGATTTTCTTGAGGATGGTAGTTAGCCAGGCGAGCTTTGGTAAAATGCCCTTCCACCATAGTTGAAGCTCAAGCCGGCGCGGCAGTGGGGAACCATGGACCTGCGGCGCGGCAGTCCAAAGTTATTACCCATCATTGCTTTATAAACCTACTTACAATACAAGGAAATTGGGATCAAATCCATACAAATATATCCAAAGTAACCAGATTTGCTCTTATAAAGCAGTCTGATTTAAATAATAATCAGATTATAAAATCGCACTGCATTTTTTGTCTTGATCACAGATCAATGGTTGATAGATTTTACGGACAGCAACTCAATACCTACAAAAGAATCAATCAAAGCGCAAAAAACGGTCTCAATGACCTCATAGTTTCAAATATCGAATATTGACTCCAATTTCGTCAACTCTCACCGGAAGACCGAATGACCAAAACATTTTAAGAAACACACATCTGTCTTACCTGGACATCTTTCACCGAACACATGCCTTTCTTAAGAAAAAAAAATCATATAATGATACAAAGGTTACTCGAAAACTGTGTGAAACACATCTGCTCTATGCCTTCAAGGCTTTACTGCATCTTCTAATAAATGACAATCGAAATTGAACTTTATCTGGATAGTATAAAGATATAAGTATGCTGGTTGTTTATATCGTTTTGTTTACTTACCTTCGGGCAGTTTCGGAAGTGTTCGGTTGACTTCGGACACGTGGCTCCCAACAAAATATCCCTATGGAAACTAATTAGGTATGTCATATGCTTCAATTTCCAATTATTTTTTTCTTGGGCACCATTAACCTATATATATAGGTCAATGTTGGACACATACCAGTGAATTACGCGCAATGTTTTCAGGGGCAACTCTGACTCTTAAACTAACTTATCTTCACATCACCCAAATCCACAGTTGAACAAAAGACTCCCCCACTTTGCTATATTCCCTACGCAGGGCAGGCTTCTTGAGGACTGCAATGTAAGATGGAAATTCTTTAAAAGACGCTGCTGCTCATATTCTGGTATTTTTTCTGTTCTTAGCATCCACAAGAACAAAAAGATGGGGAAGGGTAATTCTATCCCGGCACCCCACTGAGGATTAGCAAGGCAACACCACCACAGGTAACTTATATTCACCATCATCATCATCACCAACCGGAACGTCGACCGTTGAACAAGCGACCCCAATTAATTTTTTGGTTCTACGCTGCTTCCTCCGCCTGGTATCCCTTTCTCAATCGCCTCTTACGAGGTTTATAAGGAGTTCCCAATTCTTCCCAAGGAAAGAAATAGGGTGGTGAAATCTTAACCTGGCATTATAATATAACTTATATTTCTCTGAAAGGAATTCTTCGAGTCGGCGGCGCGACCGTTTTATTAAATTAAGCTTGACAAGAAACCAGCCACTTCGATTGCCTTCTTGTTGTCTTTAAGTAAATCATACTATAGACTGAAAAGAATTAATTTCAATTAATTCTTGAAGAGTCACATTCGCGATGTAGTCGCGCCACATATGACTCACTTCAAATAAAATGTATACCTACTTTGCAAATTGACACCTTTTTGACAGACGTCATTAAACCAACTCGAGTCGGAGGTAATAAAGTAAAATAACCGCGGGTAATGGCCGCTTCCGCCCAAACTTGTGGACAACCCGTACTTCATATCATAAATGTTATTGTATTTTACTTTTATTAAATTAAGTTTGCAACATTATCTCTCTTTGCTGACCTGTACATGTAATCAAGTTATGCAAAAATGGAAATATGTTTTATTTTATCATATTATTTACCGATTTTCAACATTCTAAAAGTCAGTGGTGTTGTTAAACTGTCGCACGAAAACTTCTCTTGGGAATAATGATTTTGTACAAAACTTTGGCAGTTGCTATCGGGATGTAATTATAAATTTACTTGCCGTATTTTCGTGTTAATTATAGTTTTTTTTAATGCGATTGTGACTAGACTAGACACGCACTAGGCTCTCACGCTAGGTAACCTCTGCCTATAATAGATTACAAGATACGAACTGCACTGCAACGCTGATGCAGTAACGCATACAGTTGTTAATCATATGCGCCTGTAATTTACAGGGACACCAAATTACCACAGACTGCTGCCGGAGCACTTAGTTGCTTGGCAACAGATTTAGGGTACCTGGTGTATTCGAAAACGGTACCCATGTTAATGGGTTTTGTCCTTTTTTATGCTGTGGTTTAGATTTATTAGAATGCCTTTACGAAGTGATCCTTCTTAACCTTTTTATTCTGTGAGTGTATGTAGAAAATAAATCGCTAAATTGTTCAAAATTTCTCATAATTTAATTAGGTACCTACTATTTATTATTGTAACTTACTCGTTTTGACAGAGGTATTTGTTTTTTAGTGTTTTGTATTATTAACTATATTTATCAAATATATTTATATATTTTAAATATATTTAATCACCTACAAAATCTTAATAGATATAAATAAAAACCAAACATTGGAGTCCGCAGCAAAAGGTGTTTGGTTTTTTTTCTTCAGAACATCTTCAAGGTCTTTCCGTACATCTGCCTGCTTAGGATGCATTGTATTTTTAAACTTCACATCTGCATAAAATTGATAGCAAAAACTTGACCTACTTACCTCAAAAGAACCAACTTCTTGTTAATTTTTAAATTTTTTACTCCTGCACACTTTTGTTTAAATCTATTAATTGGAGGCAGTATTTGAAATTGAGCTTTATGGTTTTGAGTTTAGAATACCAGCGTGTTTGTTTTTAAATTGAGTGTGGTAAAATAAGTTTGGTATACAAAAAGGTGCCAATTTCCGTTTGCTTCTACATCCGTTCTTAAAAATCGGCAGTAAGTGATTAGTGTCGCATGTGCTTTGTTTTTTGCCATTTTTAGTATTTTGACGTGGCTTGTAAGTAATTTGTCAATTTTTATTGACAAGCAGCTGGTTCTTAAATATTACGTTGTAATTTCATTATAATTCTATTTTACGTACATATACCGTTCAATATCTTTGCTGTTTTTGTCAAAATCAATATTTTATTTGTAGGGATACAATACATTATGAGTCATTCCAAATATATTTACTTAATTTGTCTTTTTTTATATTTTTATACTATCTTCGTTTTGACACTTTTTTGACGAGACTTTTTTAAACTGAATTTATTATGTTTTGTGTTATAAATTACTTTGTTTATTTTGATCTAATATTATTTTTAATTGCAATAAGATTTTACTCGATCTTATTAGACCTTTTAAACTTTTTGGTATTTTTTATCATATTTTTTAAAATGTGAAATTCGTTTGTTTCGGAAGACTGACTGACAGACTAGGTTCTCAACAATGAGTGTGGTTAGACTCCCCACAGTCTATAAATAAAAACTCATAATTTAATTTATATAACGCACCCGACAGTATATTTAATAAATATAACCTCCCCTATTCGGCTTAATTGAATACCGTCTCACTAACCTCACAATCAAAAATTTCTATACTATTCATCTCTATTCTACTTCCGCTATCACATAATAAAACCTGCGCATTAACATTGCGGAAGTCGAGATAACTGTTCTCATTGATTTCCGATGCACATGTTTTATTTCCCACCTATCCTATTTTACAACCTCTTTCCCACAGAAATCAAATTTTCGAATACACCTTGAGTACAAGTATTGCCAAAAAAATATATTTTACGGTTTCATTTCTCATAGACATAACAGTGTTTCCGAACGCACCTGTGTCGAAAAAGCGCGCGAACGCACCTTGTCAAAGATTCCCTTGGGGCATAGATTAAAAAATATTGTTACTTGAGAAAGATAGTCAGCAGTGTGACAGTGTCAGTCAAGTTATCATGTGTCATGTATGTATACTAATTACATAGCAAGTAACAAGTTGTGCAATGCAAGTGCAAGAATCTATGTGTCACCCAGAGAACCCCCGTGCATTTGTGTGTTTTAAGGTCAAGACAAACACATTTTATCTTTCTAAAGCACCTAGGTACGTATTATTTATTGTGTTATTTTTTTATTAATCAGTTCAAAATTACAATTTAAACTGGTGGTATCAAATGAATTTTTTTAGCTAAGAATGGCACCGACTTCAAAACTCAAAAGTGTGATATATTTTGTTGCATGGAGTCGGTACCATGATAGTTAATAAGTAACTATTATCACAATATTGTGCGCATGGTACTGACTTCATCAAGTTATTTCACACTTTTATCTAAGTGTTGAAGTCGGTTCCATTTTAGGTTGAAATTTTTCACCCATTTTAGTGACCGTTGCTCCTTACGGAAGTGTCATTCACTGTCAATGATATAACATCAAGATAGAAAAACACTTTCCAGTTGTTGGAATGTAACACAAAAACTGCTAGACCGATTTTAATGAAATTTAAATGGAACATCACGAGAAACATTAGCTTTCAAATAAAAAATGAATCATCTAAATCGGCTCACCCAGTTAAAAGCTATGAGGTAACAAACATTAAAAAAATGCAGTCGAATTGTGCACCGCCTCCTTTTTTTTGAAGTTGTTCAAAAACAAAAATTGTGTCTGGATTTGTAATCATGAACCGTTTGTGTTGATCTACATTAAAAAAGCGCTTTAGAAATCATCTCCACTCTTGACTTGATCCCTCACCGATCAAAAGAGACAGAAGACGGCCAGCTGTCTCGAAACCCGTTATGTGCGCATGATAAGGCAGAGATCGCTAACGTCTCTCCTGTTGCCCATATTGCGTTTGTTGATTGCTACGAGTTCGATATTTCAAAATATTTAAGTTCTTAAAAATTAAAAGCTCTCTTTTGTACTAAAAATTCCAAAATTTACACTTTTTCTGCAGCACCAAAACTATCAAAGCAAAAATATTTTTTGTGTTAAAGATTTTCTTCAATAGCACGTCAATCGACACTTTACAGCGTGCGCATTTAAGTGCCGTTCATGAATTGGATGGGTGACCGCTAGTGACATTACTACTGAACGCTTCCGTGCTTTGGAGGGCACGTTAAGCCGTCGGTCCCGGTTGTTGTCTTAAGCATGTTGGTAGGGCATTTAGCGAATGTCCGCGTGGCTAGCTACCACCCTCGATTAGAAAATCTGTCGCCGAGCACCTAACGGCGTTTTCCTTGAGAGCCAGTAATTCAAATTCAAATGTTTATTTGCCAGAATACATAATCAAATTACATTTTAGGATCGTATATAAATGCTTGGTTAGCCTTAACAACATCTTCGACCACAACATCATTTACCATCAGGTGAGATAGTGGTCAAAGGCTAGGCAGCAAGAATTAATAAATATTTAAATATTAAAATTACAGGCCCGTGCGACTACCCTACTGTATGTCTCAGCGTGACGGGCGCAGTACAATTCGTCACATTACGAAATGCATCTGTTATAGGCAGAGGTGGACTAACCACCTAGAGCTTGTTCCGTCACAATTACATAAAAAAAATATGGAAGCTTTTGAAAAAGCTTAGAATAATAATCAGAATAATCATTATTGTCATGAATATTACATGTCACAAAAATAATATTATAACTTGGTATAACAACACGGCTTCTACATATTTAGACACAAAACCGTTGAAAGTCGAAAATACACGGTGAATGTGCAGCAGCAGTATTTCAAAATAGCCTAGAGTTTATGTACTTTGAATCATTACTTTTTACGAAATAGTTTTTTTTTTTATTGCTGATAGGTAAGCCTTTGACCACAATCTCACGTGATGGTAAGTGATGATGTGGTCGAAGGTGTTAACAGGCTTAACCTAGAATGACTGGCTCTCATATATAGGGCATAAGGTAATTGTTTACGAGCTACGTCGATAAAAACTCGAGAACTCGATCGGGACCTAATTACAGTTGGTTTACAGTTGTGTTGTGATTGGTCATTGTCTCGGGAACAGCTGTGCCAAGATGTGCCAAGACGGTGTTGATGTTAGTCTGGATACGCCAGATAAACTTTCTGTAAATACCTCCATTAGAATAATAACAAATATTTTTAAAAGTATCTTAAGAAAACATATAATAATATTTTACAAAAATATATATCTAGTGACAATTCCGCCTAATTGTATTATTTTTTTCCGCAAAGTAACGCCTGAATGTATTCATTAGATTTGCCAAGGAGAGAGCCGATGTGAGAAGAAATAACGATATTTTTATGATTTTAAACTTTTTATATTTATTTATTTTTTGTTGACTATATTTATTTGTTTATTGTTGACTATATTTATTCATTTATTGTTGACTATATTTATTGATTATTTTTGACTCATTCACCTGGTAATAAGAGATGATGTGATCGAAGATGTTGATGAGGATAACCTAGAATTAGTAGCTCTCAAGGCAGCTGCCTGAACACACTATTAAGTGATTGGCGACTGCTTTTCTACCTCTAGCTAGGCTTCGGTAGACATTAAAACGTTCCTTATTCTGTCTTTCCTCATAAACTCATGGAGTCATTTAAAAAGGGCATTAGCAGAGTCCTTCATGGTCGGCAACGCATTGACAGTACTAATGGTATTGCAGATCGACCGCAGCCGCTTACTAGCAGGCAGGCAGTATGCTTGTTTGCCGCTCATCACAAAAAAAAACGTTTATTGCAGACAATTAAATCGATTGAAACGGGTAATTTCAAAAATACTATTTTATAAAATAGGACTAAAGATACTATTTTATATCTACAAAATCACTTACCGAAACGTGTAAGTAAATGAAAATACATAATGTACTCTGGTTACCCGTGGGTTGCCGGGCAAGAATAATTGCACCCTCCCCCATATCTTTCTGTGGGAGTCCTAAGAGGCGACGAAGGCGAAAATACCTGATGGGCAACAGTGTCTTCTGAAGAACTGCCATGTTACCACTGAAATACATAGGGTTTATGGCAAAACCCCCTTAACGGGGCAGGGTTTTGTCCACCAAGACTCATTAACGACGACGAACTTCTAAGCAAGAGACTCAAAAGTCTCGAGCATCGCCGCAACGTCGCTTGCTTATCGGTTTTTTATCGGATACATTTCGGGGACTGTGCCACAGAACTACATGATTTGATTTCGCCATCCCCATTTTTTAACCGGACATCCAGGGATACTCCGAAGCGCCACCGCTATATGGTAGATATTCCATTTACCCGAACGAAGCGATTTGCTTCTTCGTGCATTATACGAACCGCTAGGGAATGGAATACCCTGCCTGAGTCTGTGTTTCCGGTTAAGTACAATATGGGAGTCTTCAAATCGCGAGTGGCGTCAAGGCTGATAGAATGGTGCTGCAACCTTTAATTTACTAGTAATATCCTCCTTATGTCCAACGTATTAAAAAAACAAACTACATAGAACTACACACAGGCCATGTGTATCGCAACATGTAAAGTCTATTTTTTGTACATTTTATATTGTACTTTTAACGCCTGTCGATTGTTTCAGACATCTTTCAGTACATCTGTCGATATGTACTCCATTTCCAGAGATATAAACCTGATTTGTTTTTAGAATGTAGCAATGTTCAAGAACTAGACAAGATTACGTTTTTTTAGTAGCAGTCAAACTATTTGAACTTGTTCGTCCGGGTTGTTTTTTGTTGCTGATAGGTTAACCCTTTGGCCACAATCTCATCTGATAGTAAGAGATGATGTAGTCGCAGGTGTTAACAAGTTTAACCTAGAATTACTGGCTCTCAAGGATAGCGGCTGGAACACACCCTTAGGTGCTTGGCGACAGATTTTATACTTGAGGGTGGTCGCTAGCATGGTAGGCATTCGAAATGTCCTTCCGCCATGGACCTGCTGCGCGGCAGTCCATAGCCAAAGCCACTGAGCCATCACTGCCTCAACTTATCTACAAAGCATAAACCCACGGTGGTAATCATATAAAAAAGGTAGCACTTATTGATAATTATATATAACGCTACCTTCCTAAAAAAACTGAAATTTGCGAAAAAATCTGCGATTTTGTAAATAATCTCACGTAAATACGTATAAATAAATATTCACCTAATAAAAGGTAGCAGATACATTCCATGGTGTGCCTATCTTCTTGATAATAAATCATTATATAATTATTACAAATAATTAGCTGTTTATTATAGAGTCGTAAAGATGTATTAACATGTTATTTAATTGTGAAAATATTTTTTCTGAAAATCATATTTCATAAACACTTTCAAAGACATGAATTATGCCATTAGATAGTTATTATTCAAACACATGTTACTGACGCACTAAAAAAGTCATAAAATCGCAATACCATCCTGAGATTATGATCTATTTTCTTTACATACGCAACGATACGCAATTATGAACTGTAATTATTATTAATTAAGTAAAATAAACTCGGCTAGACTTTTATGGACAGTTATTGCAGTAGCAATTTGTTTTGATATGATGATGTATTGCGTTATTCTATTTATAACACTCTACAGGATTATCATCTCTAATCCTCTGGCAAAAAGACGAGATTTGAGTGCGTACGTAACGCATTACTGTTTTAATGTATATTTTTTAAAATTAGTAAAGGCAACGGTCATTCGGTGATACAGCCAATCTAAATTGCCCATCAAAAATTTCAACCGAGTTTCTGAACGCATCGTCCTCGTCTTTATATCTAAACGGTTGGTAATTAAAGGAATTAAGAGCGGTGAGAGTGGAAGGGGAAAATTTAGGGTTCAGTCAATCTACACCTTTGCATCGGCAGGTGATATCTGAACGTTAATCTTTCATCGTTTTTTTAATTAAAAACATCGAGGCGTCATGTGTCGCGTTGACAGTGTGGCTTGTTTCTTTCTGTAGATTCGAATTGCAGCGATCTGTTGTATTAAATATAAACCTTAGTAGCTATATTCATAAATAACTGTTGGTTAAATAACGGTAATTACTATATTAGACACATTATTTAAGTTGTAAATAAGATGTAAAATAATAATGCCTTTTGAAAACTTTCAAGCGTTTACATACGTACTTATATGTAAATGCTTACTTTTATTAAAAAGGTGGTCTATGTACTTTGAAATAGTATTTGATACTTCCCTTTAAATTAATCTAGAAGGTTTGCTTACCAAAGAGCCTTTCAGAAGTATGGTCATACTATACAGACCTACCTACCTAAACAAACATTATTTTATATCTGTCATGTCAAGAGCTATAAAAAACGATGACATAAAAGTGCCAATGCAGTAAAACCAAGCTAAAGTATGGTTAAGCCCTTATTACCCAACCAGTTCTGCTTCAAGTAAACTTATATTAACTTACGCAACATATGCAAAACGAGCACGTGTCATTCGGCCATCTTGTTTTATTTGTTTTTAAATTAAACGGCAAAGTAATTCGCCAACATTCTGTCAGCATCTGTTTTACTCTTTTTTATTTATTTAGCAGTTGTTAAGCGGCAAATAGCCCACGTATTTTTTTCTAACTCATTTAATGACGCCTATAAATTCTAATTAATAAGGTATACAGTAATGAATGATAATTCATCAATCGTCAATGGTAGATAAATATAATATTTAAAATGGTGCCCGCGTTAATTAAAAAATATATGTATCAAATATAAATTATGTAGTATAATAAAATAATTATCACCATTTTTTTTGCATTATCAGAAGTTCTCTTCGCTATTGTGAATAAATTGTTAACAGAAATAAAACGACGAGTCTTAAAATAGTAACAGAAACTAGCAAACATCTAATTGATTAACCAATAACATGACCTTTCCTAAAGAAATTATCATAAAAATGTATGTTGACATTTCATACGGACCTATAAACATAGAAACGATCTCACCGAGGCGGCATGGAAGGAATATGTTATACGAGGTATAAACGCACTGAGATCAAACTCTGTCTTGAATTTTGTACTGTCTTGTACTACTTAATAATAATATAAGCCCGAGGGAAAAAGAGGGTTATACAAGTTTGTCATGCATGACATTGCAGAGTTATTGAGTACTTTCTAAGCAAGCCTGAAACCCGGTGGATCTGAAGAGGTCGATAGTAGTCAGTATCTTAGTAATTCAGTGTAAAGGTCGGTACATTATGGTAGCAGAGTGTGGTTCATTTGTCTTCTGTTTGTGGACCATTGAAAAGGTCGAGAAAAGCACATGAAAAAAATATGTTTCGCGGAATTGTACGGCCACGAAAACGGACGAACCGACTTCCATTTTGCTTTCTTCTCCGGAAACAGGTTTTAATGGAATGATTCTAAGCCATAAGATGTCTGAATAAACGTGATCTGCCATTTCCAGGATATTCGAATGTAAAAATAGTTTTTGTTGTTCCGAAACATTTAATGGATTTTGGTGTAATTTCGTGTATTTTTTTCAAATAACTAATCCCGTACATCCTGTACTGGATTAAAGATAAATATAAAAAATATTTATTTGCATACAACATGAGAAATTTCATACACACGAAAAAACAACACATGCACAAAGATGGTAAAATAGTAAAGTAGCTTATAGTAGGTTATATGTTTAATACTCTACTCTACGTCGTTCGTGTGCATCACTGCATGCCGCGCGCGTTGTGAGCGCTCTGTGTGCTTTGTGTGGCTAAGTTAAAATGACGACAGTTAAGTGCAATACGTGTAATATCGTGATAGACGAACTTTTGTCCTATGTACAAAATAAAATTTCGATAGTGGATGAAGACACGTTGGTGCGAATTTGTACGACATCTTTCTCTAGTGATGAAATCAAGAACTCCAAATCTTTGCTGTTTGAGTCAATTCCTACGGACAAGATTAAAATAAAGCGTAAAAATAAGGGAAAAGAAGAGAGAGACTTGTACGATATAGTAAATCTATTTAAATCGACTGAAGATACCTTGATCCCGGTTTTCTGCGCCCGAAAATTGGAAAAATTGCCGCCAATTTTATACGACTACATTGACTGTAGCAAATTATTGAAAGATATCCTCAAAGTACAGAATGAGTTAGATGAAATTAAATCTAATTATGTAACGCAAGACCAGCTTAATGAATGTAAAACTGAATTACTGCTTAATATGAAAAATCACTCACTACATCCGAGTACGGCTCGTAAAGTGAATTTAAAGCGGGGTGCTTGGCTGTGTGATAGTAGCCCTATGGATCTTTCGCATATTGATAATTCATCGTCAAATGAGTCATCCGATAATGTCGCAAATAAGTCGAACAATCGTAAAGGAAAAAGTGAAAGAATGCAAAATTATCGAGATAGACTGCGGGTAGACCCGAGTAAACAAATTGTGAATAAGTCGGCTGTGCCATGCCTACAACAGCAACGGTCGCCTGTGCTATCCGCGAATAGCGGCGCGAGTCAACGTGTATGCGGGACGAGCGGCACCGGCAGGCTAACTGCAGTGACGTCACCACCTCCAGCTGTCTTGGCTGAGTCATGGCGCCCGGGTAACGGTACACAGACTGAGTCAGACGCTTGCGAGCGCCACAGCGCAATAAATGCAGAGCAATGCAAACCTCGATCTGAACCATTGTTTGACGGTAATGCTAATACAGACTGGCAAATCGTTTCTAAACGCAAAAAGCCCACGTACCGTTATCATGGTATATCGGGAATTTCAAGAGATACGGAAGGAAACTTTAAAGCCGCTGATAAAAATGTACCGATCTTTATTACAAAAGTGCACAAAGATACAACTGACAAAGATATAGCAGACTATATTTACAAGAAAACGAAAGAAGTGATAAACTTGGAGAAAATTTCTTTTCATCAAGAAAGAAATTATAGGGCTTTCAAGTTTTATGTTTTGGAGAACAAGTTACCAATGTTTTTAGATGACAAACTGTGGCCACAGGGCATTATATTTAGACGATTTGTTAACTTTCGACCAAAAATTCGAACGGCAAAACTGCTGTATCGGCCGGACAACAAAGCTAGATGGCCATGACGAAAAATGAGTTACTTAACATTGTTAGTTTCAACTGCAAGAATGTGAAACGCTCAATCGAAGATATACGGAAGCTGTGTCGTACATCACACATAATAGCCCTACAAGAACATTGGCTATTGCCGCAAGACATAGACTTCCTGAGCTGTGTAAATGACGATTTTGCCTATACTGGCATTTCACCTATGGATCTCACAAAGGGGATGGTTTCCGGCCGCCCATGGGGCGGAGTAGCCTTGTTATGGAATAAAAATATATTTCAAAATGTGTCTGTGGTGAAGAGTGATAACCCGCGAATTTGCGCGATAAAAATAGTGGAAAACCAAAGGTCGTTATTAGTTTTCAGTGTGTATATGCCAACCGATAAAACGGTTAACCTAGCCGAGTTTACTGATTGTCTTGGGACGTTGAACGCGATTGTAAACAATGAAGGTGTCGAGTGTGTCTACATGCTGGGCGACTTTAACGCTCACCCAGGTGAGCAGTTTTACAATGAACTCATGAACTTTTGTAACGACTTAGAATGGGTGTGCGCGGACGTAGTTAAGTTAGGTTTAGTGTCAGATTCATACAGTTTTATTAGTGACATAAATGGATCTTCAAGATGGCTAGACCACTGTGTCGTTACTAGGGCTGCCTCTCAAACTGTAATGAACGCGCATATTGAGTACGGCCCAGTGTGGTCTGACCATCTACCCCTAGTAATTCAATGTAATTTAGATATAATTAGGCCTAAAATATTTTTGAATAATTCTAATACAATGTGTGATAATAATGTACGATGGGGTGAGAGACAACCTGAACAAATTGACTTCTATAATAAGTTATGTCATGACCAATTAAAGCAAATAGAATTTCCAATAGAGTTAAGTTCTTGTAGTGATAAATTTTGTAATAATTTAGATCATAGACGCGTAATTGATAACATGTACCAAGATATTGTTCATGCACTGAGTAGGGCAGCGTCTAAGAGTTATACGTTTAGCAAGCCGAAAAAGAAAAAGCCTATACTCGGGTGGAATAAGCATGTTAGTGACGTTCACAGGATGGCCAGGTGTAAGTTTAAATTGTGGGTTCAATCTGGTAAACCTAAAGTGGGTCATGCTTGGGATGAGATGCGTGAGAGTCGTAAAATCTTTAAATCGCGCTTAAAGTGGTGCCAGAACAATAGCGAACAGATAAAGATGGACATAATCGCATCTCAGCATTCTAAAAATGATTTTCGCGGCTTTTGGAAAAGCACAAATAAGTTCAATAGTAAGCCAGGTTTGCCTGTGAGCGTCAATGGAATGAGTGACACTAAGTGTATAGCTGATATGTTTAAGGACCACTTTAATATAAAATCGACATTAGGGCTGCCGCAATGTGTCAATGTGGATAGACCTCGTGGGCAGGAGATGAATACAAAGTTCATAGCTAATGACGTCAGAAAAGTAATAACATCGATGTCACGAGGGAAGTCTCCTGGCCACGATAACTTAAGCATTGAGCACCTCAAGTATGCTGGCATCCACCTGCCTAGAGTTCTTGCCATGTTCTTCACGTTTTGTTTGGGGCACTCGTATTTACCATCAGATATGATGAGGACTGTGGTTGTGCCAATTGTAAAGAGCAAAACTGGTGACATAAGCGACCATAATAACTACAGACCGATTTCGCTAGCAACTGTAATCGCAAAAGTGCTTGACAGTTTGCTTAACACTCAGCTTGACAAGTTCTTAAATATTCATGATAACCAATTTGGTTTCAAACCCGGTCTCTCTACAGAAACAGCTGTTTTGTGCTTAAAGCAAACTGTCAAGTACTACACCGATCGTAGCACGCCGATCTATGCGTGTTTCCTTGACCTCACGAGGGCATTTGACTTGGTTTGCTACGAAATCTTGTGGCAAAAACTAAACAAGTTATCTATGCCTAAAGAACTGATAAACATCTTCAAATACTGGTATTTGAATCAGGTCAACGTTATTCGGTGGTCAGGTGCGCTGTCGGATCCGTATAGGTCGGAGTGCGGGGTGAGGCAGGGGGGGCTGACCTCCCCTAAACTCTTTAACTTGTACGTTAATGCATTAATAGAGGAGCTCAGCAGTACACGTGTCGGATGCCATATTGATGGAGTTTGTCTCAATAATATTAGCTACGCGGACGACATGGTGCTGCTGAGTGCGTCGGTCTGTGGGTTATCTAAACTCTTGAAAATATGTGAAAGGTATGCCGAGGGTCACGGTCTGCTCTACAATAGTAAAAAGAGTGAGTGCATGGTCTTTCGGGCCCAAGGTAAATGTCCAGATACCATACCAGCAATTAAGTTAAGCGGTACTGAACTGAAAAGGGTCGTACAATTTAAGTATCTCGGGCATTTGGTAACCTCTGACCTGAGAGACGATGCAGACTTAGAGAGGGAACGAAGGGCGTTGTCTGTGAAGGCCAATATGATTGCCCGCAGGTTCACTCGTTGTTCGAGGGACGTCAAAATTACTTTATTCCGATCATTTTGTACGTCCTTCTACATGAGCAGCCTGTGGGTAACGTATACGAAAAAACAGTACAGCGCACTTCGTGTACAGTACAATAATGCGTTTAGGGTGTTGATGGGGCTGCCCCGACACTGCAGCGCATCAGGGATGTTCGCCGAGTCACGTGTGGATTGTTTCTACACCACCATGCGGAAACGGTGCACATCTCTGGTGCGCAGGGTCCGGGCCAGTCGCAGCAGCATTCTAAGCGTATTTGCTAATAGATTTGACTGTCAGTATATCAACCACTGCTGTATGGTTCATAGGCTGACTAATAAACAAATGGCAGAATCTCAACTATTTAAGTGACAATTTGAAACATAATTAATATGATATTATTATTATTTAATCTAAGTTATTATTGATATTATTATTTAATGTATATGATTATTGATATTATTATTTAGTGTATGTTATTTTAATGGTTGAGACTCTCATATTTGTTTATTTTAACATTGAATACTTTTTTATTTTATTTTATGTTTATGTTATATTATATAATGTGTATCAATATGACTATCACTGGTCGAAATAAATGAAATTATTATATTATTATTATTATAATACTATTTATCCCGAATTACCGAGCATTCCCGAAGCATTGCATGAAGTCGAAATTATGGGTAGAAACTTGCAATCAATGAACAGACTGTACCTTTTATAAAAGAACCTGATCTTTATGTACCAAACTTTAAAATATTCCTTTTTTTTTATAAAACAAGCTGTCATCTTGTCTATCAATAATTATTTGACAAGAATACTGTACGTTTTTGATCAACAGGATTACTGTTATATTATAAAAATCGGTGGCTTCTGTTTGGTCCATAGACAAATGTGTCATTTCAATATCATTCACGGTGGGTTTCGACCCTTACGATGGCTGCTATAATAGTGCTAAACAAATAGACAAAGTTAAAAATTGAATTATTTTGTGCTTTATTTGTGGTTATTAGCGTCATTTGTTTACTTTTGAATTTAACTGTCGTTCTTTTTGTAGGTCACCGGTTAGTAGATACGCGTAACCATATTCTCATGGAGCTTGTTCGTGACTTCGGTTTGCTTTTATTACTGCTATAGAGATGCAATATGACGTCTTAACTTTTAAATGTATCATATATTTTTTAAGATATTGTCTTTTATTTAAGATTATTATTGAGTAAGATATCAAAATCTTCAATAACTGTATCAATATTGAGCACAACACAAAGATGTTATGTGTTTTTATTATGGTGCTTCAGTATTTGTACATTTTTATTTTATGAAGTGTTTGTTACATAATCGTACATGATTAATAAAGCCTGTAGATGTGGGTAGATATTTTACTGTTTTAGCTTCGTAGGTATTTTTACACTTTCATATATCTATAGATATATGAAAGTGTAAAAATACCTACACATCTATATAATAAATTCTAGGTTAGTCTTAACAACAAATGTTTTTACCATAAGAATAAATACTAACCTACTTCTTGAAATTACATTCTCAGTATAAGTTTTTGCATGCCAGTCAGTAATTTAGTAAAATGTGTTAGATCTCATATTGATTTACTTTTAACAACATTATTGTACTCACATTTGAAGCAAATAAAAAAAAATCTTCGACCACATCATCACTTACCATCAGGTGAGATAGTGGTCAAAGGCTAACCTATCAGGCGTAAAAAAATGTAATTAGTTTTTGTAACAGAAAAAAGGGTTAAAATTAATTTTTCGCTTATTAAAAACCTTTTTGTACACATTTTCAATGATTACAATTGGTTTCTGAAACGCTTTTTGTTATTCAAGTTACGTTATGAAAGTGGTATAATTAGGTTATGTAAAGTGTTTTCCTGGGTATTACTAGCCTCGAATTTGCGTCTCAAAACAACATTCTAGGCCTAATTATATAGTTGAACATTCAGTTTATAAATATAAGAAACACAATTGACCAAATAATGGACTAAGTTTACCATGTTTGATGGGAATTGTTTTTTAGTTCATTAACACTCACTAAATTCTTCAACAAATCTTCAACTAAATTATTTTGCATCGTTAGCAATATATTAAAATTAATAAAAACTATACGGTCATTAACAATTCAATACAACATCATACAGTAATAAAATTTGAGAACTAAATTGAATAGTTCACATTTTGTTAGCTTCTAGAAGACACTATATACTATATATAGAGATCTACCCACGTTTCGCTAGATATATTTTAAATAGCAGTCTGGTACTGTCCATAGTCTCTGTACCTATTACATTAACAAGTCTATTGCCTTCTGCTATACACGCTACCGGACTGCTATTTAAAACTTCTTTGGACAGAAAAACTCCAATAATCATCCTAAGTCCTACATACAGGAGAGCTAGAATTTCCAGCAGCGGCAACTATACCAACCTAATCCTTCAGAAAAAAAACTCCAGTAATTGTTACCATCAGATTCTATAATAATCGGTTCAAAATTAACGCAACTACCCCAAAAATCAGTAACTCAATTCACACCTCCCAGGTAGGGAGAGGGCCAGATGTCGGCAAGTTATAAATCTCTCTGCCCATTGTCTATGGTTTTTTATTCATACTGGACACATGGCTGTGGGGCTAACAGATGGTGCTTTATTGCTTACTTCTTATAATGAGATTTCTAAGATCTTCGAATTTACCGACAAACTTAGTTTTCGCTCTTATCATAACTGTATCATCCGAAACGTATTCAAGTGAACCTTTTTCAATGTAACCGTGAAACTGCTAGAAGATTTGTAATTATTGGGTTAGATTAGAGCTGGGACAAAGTAAATGCTGTATGACTCGGACGAACACAGTGCGCTCTATTGCAAACTTTTTATACTGAAGTATATATCATCAACCATTTTCCATACTCTAGGGTTGGCTGAGGCATCGAGCCAAGCCTCATGGACTCTGCAGAGCCTCGTGAGGCAACTACCCCACGGTATCTATTCACTGCGCAGGCTACTCATGTACAACTTCTTATAATGATATTTCTAAGATCTTCGAATTTACCGACATAGACGTAGTTTTGGCGTTCTCTTATCACCCGAAACGTCTTCAACTGAACCTCTTTCAAGGTAACACTACTAGAATATTTGTTATTATTGGGTTAGAATAGAGTTAGGACAAAGTTAATGCTATATGACTTGATCTAACAGACGGTGATCTATTGCTAATTTTTTATAATGAGATTTCTATGATCTTGGAATTTACCGATAGACGTAGTTTTGGCGTTCTCTTATCATTACTATACCCACTTACTCGAAATCTTTTCGTTGAGATTCGGAGGTTCTTACGAAATGTAATATATATTTTATCAACACTTAATGTTAACACGTAATTTTTAATATTGGACCGTTTAAGAATCTTATAGGTTCATGTACATTGATATTTAATAACTTTAAAGATAACATTGGCAATATTATTTAAAACTCACGATTAATATGCTGATGTAGAATGGTTATCTATCCTAGTGGGTCGTAAAATCGCGATACCCATATCAGTCTTTTTTAATTTCTGCCACAGACAAAAATGTCTTTTATTTAATTAGTGATCTTCCAATCTAATGTCCTTACCCTACAAGCAAAATAGTGTATAGACGCAATACACGCAACACGCCAATATCATTGGTTTTTTAGACATCGTGGTGAGTGTATCTGCGTGAACGCGTCCGAGTTCACATTAAATCACTACACGCACACATATTTAAATAATGACGTAGTGGTGGGGTAAAATTACAATTCTATTCTTTAGCATAGAACATATATAATAATACTTTAGTTTCATTTAAAAAAAGTTACCGTAATGTACTTTCTCCCATTATAATCTAACCATCTCTATTTGCATATCATTTGACCGCAATCAGGTTGATCAACACAAAATATCTTCCTAAACGTTCTCAACCAAATAAATTAATACATTCACTCGTCTCTTACATAATTAACTATTTTAAAGTCCCCATTGATGTATGGTATGGATGCATCTATACGATGTAATCAACACGCCCACTTCATTACAAAAGTTTCATATTATACATCGATGAAATCGTTATTGTATTACTATGTGATTTCAAAGTCTCTAGAAGTATGATTTACTATATATTTTAATTTATTTTAAATAATAATTGTTAGGTACGGATCCTGGTGTTAAGCTTTAATTTCTGTGACAACAGATTTGAAGCGCTCGTAGCGAAGTTTGCTTAGCCGTTCTTAATCGATCAGCTAAGTTAAGCAACGTCCGCCGCGGTCAGGAGTTGGATGGGTGACCGCTGGTGACATTACTACTGAGCGCTTCCGAGCTTCGGAGGGCACATTAAGCCGTTGGTCTCGGTTGTTGTCTTACGATGGCAGTCGTTACAGCATGGTGGTAAGGTTTTTTTCGTATGCCCGCCTGGCTGGCTACCATACTTAAGAAGAAAATCCGCCAAGCACCTAACAGTGTGCTCCGTCAGCTGTCCTTGAGAGCCAGTAATTCTAGGCTAGCCTGAACAACATCTTCGACCACATCATCACTTACCATCAGGTGAGATTGTGGTCAAAGGTTAGCCTACGAGCTAAATAAAAAAAATGTGTTTCGTCACAAGTGACGAACTGCACTACGCCCATGACCATAAGTCATATAGATGTTAAGTCACATGTGACTATTTCTTGAATTTGCTTTCATGTTATGGTTGAGTCCATACCATAAATCAGTGCTCAATAGTAAACGCCACTGGCGGGTACCTCAAATAATTATATGGGTCAGTTAAGAATGACTAGGCAAAGTCCACTACGAGCGGTTTAATCATTCTCATCTTAAGTTGGTTGTTTAGGAAATTAACAACTTTATACAATCCCGGCTTTCAGACTTGAGCAGGTAAAACATCTTCGTTCAAGAATGAAACTGTTCCTTCTGCTCCGTGGATATCGTAAGCGCCGACTAAGGGAATCTCGTCGCGGGCTTGAGAAGTCGGCTTACAAGGGCATTTTGTGAATGCCCGCTTGGCTAACGACCACCCCCAAGTAGAAAATCTACCGCCAAGCTCCTAACGGTGTATTCCGGCAGCAGTCCTTAAGAGCCAGTGAAATTACAGGCACATGTAACGCACACTTAACAACTATGTCTCAAATTGACGGGCGCAGTGCATTCGTGACTTGTGACGAAATGCATCTGTTATAGGCACAGTTTATTCTGCCCAACATCAGGTGGGCCTCGAGCTTGTTCATAATAACATAAAAATATAAAATTAAAATAATAATAAGTTCTCTCTCGTTGTGTTGTTACATAAACATAACATACCGACTACCGACCCGAAAAAATGTGATAAGGGTATGAAAATGACGACTAATACAATATGCAATCACAGGAAACTATCCACTAAAAATGTCAAGCAAGTAAGTTACATATTATTTATTTCAAAATTGAATATAAACAGTCGGCGCATTGACCGAAGATATAACTTGATTTAAACATACAGGTAACAGCAGTAACTTAAAAGTATAAACAGTAAATAATTCATAATACACGTTAGATTATCTTATATAGAGTATGTTAATTGCATACCAGATTTAGTGATACCATAAACTTATCTCGAAATAACCTGTTCTTAGTTACTTGTAATAGAAACTTGCAGGAATTAGACGGATTCTTTACGTCGGGGAACAAGTGTAAATTATTATAGATTTTGGATAATGTTCAGTTTGATATTTATTTTATCGTATATTAAATTAAAGAAGATAGCGGTGGACGTTGAGTTGAGTAATAGCGTTGATGTATTTTTGTAAGAGGTAAAAACTCTTAAGACCACTTAGTAGGTACTGCTCTCCTGGTACTTTAAGAATTTATACTTTAAGGTTTGGGAACACGTCAATAACCTCGAATCACTAATTGTATGGGTGAGCGCAGAATGCTTTAGGTCAGATTTTTTTAGAGGCTACTGCCCCACGGTGTATCTACACTGCGCAGGCTATATACACTTGTTTATGGCCGCTCTACGCCAGAGTCTGCACTTTTGTGCTTTACTCTATGTTGATGCAAGTGTTTTACACTCCTTCTTGAATCTTTAAACTGGTACTTTTATCTTAGTTCTGAACGCCTGGTTTAACCATCTTCCTGGACTTTTGCGAACTTAGTATCTTGCAAAGCTCACGGGGAAGGACTTGACAAGCCCTTTTGGCGTCGGGTGGTCTCGCGTTGTATCCGGCGACCTGCCCCGATCAGACCTGCATACACCAAACATTTGTCTATTTATTAAGGACTTACTGTAGTATATTATGTCTATTTGCAACACATATGCTCTCATGGTGATAGAGTAGGATTATATGAACATGATATCATACAGAATGCTTTTGATGTGCATAAGATTTCCAAAACATGATTAACATTAATTACTTGAATATCGATATTACCTTAAAAGCTAGAATTAAACAATAATTTAAGCCTGAATAACCATATTAATCTTAATTACAATTCCAAAACGTGGTAACGACAACAAACCTCTCTACCAACACACTGCCAATAGTGCCAGTGCTCGGAATAATTGAGAGATGCAAATTTTAGCTGAGTACTATAATTCATTCTGCCTTGCTTAACTTTACTGTATTGCCAGTTAAGAAACATTTAAACGTTCTAAAATTTCAAGTTTTTATCGTGGAAGAAACGTCACACCAATGACAAATTATTAGGTACGTATTTCACTACCTACCTACATACTAATATAATTAAAATAACAAGAGATAATCTACCTACATACTTAATATAATTAAAATAACAAGAGATAAAAACCTATTTTAACTCTATATAATTACATTAGAATGTTATGGTATAATTTAGTTAATTTCTGCTAGAGAATTTCTCCAATACAAGGAATCCACCTTGTATTTCAGAAATTCTCTGGCTCAATTTTAAGTCTCGATAGTGCCACAATGAAGGAAAGTAAAAGTTTTCGTGTACGAATAATAAAGTGTCACACACTAAAAAATTTACCACCATTTGTTGTCCTACCGTTAATTAAAGCTCATTCATTTAGCACTTCAAACTATACCTTAATCCCTTTACAAATCCATATCAGGTCGAAACTTATCGTCAAACAAATGATTAAAACTAGCTGCGGTATAATGTGTGCTCGCGGTTTCGTCCGCGTAGACAAAAATGAAAAGTGATGATAGAAGTTAAACACTCCAGGAGCTACACAAACATATAGATAATATTCCAAGTTCCATCAAAATCGGATCAGCCGTTCCAGCTTCAATAAACATACACAAAGTAGCGTCCTCAATCACCGTCTCACAAACTTTCTCAAGTATAATTAGTGTGATAGAGTTGGCTAACTAGCCACTCTAAATTCGCTGCATTCAGCCTAAACATCGAGCTTTTATTTTCTTTGTTCCAGCCTTACTGGCAATAAATAGAATACTATTTAATTATGCCTCATTATAGCACTTGTCCCATTACCGAGCGATCTACAGTGTTTGGTAAACAGTGCATACATAATGCAGACTAAAGCTAGGTCGGGTGAAGGTGGCTTCGAGGAATTCCGTCCCTTCGCCCCTTACCTCGATTGCCAGTGCTACTCTGAATTAACCAAATGAATTTATTCATGCGATATTACATTTTATTTCTTTTAATTGTAGATAATATACAGAATAGACTTGCGTCTTATTATGGCGGTTTCTGTAATTTAATATTGAATATTCGTAGGTAAGCAAAAGCAAAACGTTCTAGACAAAACAAGTTCTTCTGATAGCACAGTCTCTAAAAAATTTTATCCATAGCAAGCAACATAGAACTGGTCTATGTGCAGATGAAAATAGGTCGCCCCGCCGGCGCGGGACTAAAGACTTTTGTCTTCAGCCTACTCTATTCAAGAATGTATTATCAGAGTTACTGATCAGATGATGTTGATAATACTTGGTGCAAAAAAAGTATTTGACAAAGAGTACTATCGGCCAAGTTCGTGGTGACTGTGGACCCAACGTTTTAAACAGCACATTAAGATTGATACCTGTCTTCCGATTGATGACTCCATCGAAGCTATTACGTTAGTAATAAAGTATGTGCACTAGTATCAAGTAGGCGAGCTCAAAGCTAACATACTCGCGGTTAGTATCTCTCCAAATAGTCACACAGTAAATATCAGTATAGTACACTCTGTACCAGGGCATTAAGATCCAGTGTCACTTAATAACTCTGGTGACAGTCCAGCTCGAGGTTTGGATCATAGTGGTGTCGTTGAGCCAATCTCCAGGTGCTCTTATCGCGGTGCTGCCACCGGTGCATGGTAGCACCAGCAAGAGGCAGTGAGAGCATCCGCTTCAGATACTGTGCCTTCAGCGTTAGCTTCCTTGGGATATTGAGAGCCTTAAGCCCTCGCCTGATGTCTGATGGGGCGTGGATGGAGGCATGGTTGCTAGTCGATAACTTTTCTTTCCCATAGGATATTGTTTGAGCGATGTGGCCTATCCATTATTGCCATTTCATCTAGGCTGATCCTGTGAATAACTTGCATACTTTCAAGAAATTATGTAATTTTAGTATAGTGAGCTAAAATCATGGTTTAACAATACCTTCACCTACACAGCCAGAGTGGCTACATAAGTGGTGATTCGAAAGCAAGATGTACCCATTTCAGGTTTCTGTGTCCTTGCCCGACTTAGTGACTGTCCTGTCTTGCGCCGGCGCAGCGACCATTGTCCATCTGAAAGGATTTAACTAACTTTTTGGTTCATGTGACCTTAGGATTAAATTGGAGAGAGGCAAAGCAGAGCAGTTTCAACTTGTGTAATACTAATTATAATATTTGAGTGGATCAACAATGGAACTATCGTTATTGAAATTGACATATTTTCCTGTAGGTTTTTTTAATGGAGATATGGCTAGCATATTACCAATTAAAAACCCTTGGATCTGTTAACAGTAGGTGGATTGTCTCCTGCTTCATTACTAATAATAAGATTTGAAGCTCTCGCAGAGAAGTTTGCTTAGACGTTCTTAAACGATCAGCTAAGTTAGGCCACGTCCCCGCGGTCATGACTTGGATGGGTGACATTACTACAGAGCGCTTCTGTGCTTCGGAGGGCACGTTAAGTCGTCGGTTCCAGTTGATGCCAGTCGTTATAGCATAGTGGTAGGGTATTATAAGAATGCCCGCCTAGCTAGCTACCACCCCTAAGTAAGAATCTATCGCCAAGCACCTAACGGTGTGTTCAGGTGGCTGTCCTTGAGAGCCAGTAATTATAAGTTATCCTGAACAACATCTTCGACCACATAATCACTTACGATGAGGTGAGATAGTGGTCAAAGGCTATCAGGTACTTATATAAAAAAAATATAAGTATACATACCTAATACATTACATTATTAAACAGATACGTCTTAAAGTTTTCACAGTAGCTTCTACCGGCACAAATATCGATATAGAAGAAGCAACACGGATATTATTCCCGCATTCGTGGTTAGAGCGTGTCTCCAGAAGCTTGCGTCGTGACCCTATCAAACTCCACGGATCGGCCTTAAAGGTCACCATTCTCAGGAATTCCACTAAACACCAACGTTTTGTTGCTATTTTGAACCTTACTGCTTTGAAATATGGAATAAGAATTCGCCAACATAAGAATAGGTGGCCTAGCTAGACAGAAATCGTGTTATGTAGGTATGAATAGTTTTGTTGGTATTGAATCTATTCCAAAGTCTTGCCCTTTTATTCATACTAAACTTATGGATATACTATAGATGTCTGTTGAAACATGGGTGTTTAGTCTCCACTGCCTCCCCCGGTCGGGGAATACTGTCTTGCCTTTATTAATAACAGCAAATATAAATAAAAGTAAACCTTAATAAAATGTTGAAGTATTTCCTTAGATACAAAAAGACATCTATTGACATGTCTGCCTAAATTTCTAACTAAGCCGATGTGACATAAAAAACGCCACGTAGCCTAGCCGGAATAGATTTCGACGCGTTTTGTTTCTACTCGAAGCATTTACAGGAGTTTGTGAACACTCCGAGCGAACGATCGGAAATTAATCATTAAGTATCTATGTTGTTTCAGTAAGTATCGTGATATTTCTGTCATTTGTTGTATAGGTACTTATATTAAATTCTGATTGATTAATTAGATTTCGGACTACCTGAAACATTTCTTTGAAGAAAAGTGTAGGTTCATTTCTACGTATTCTTGTCAGTATCCCACGCTAATTAAAGCCCAGCCATAACAGAGATGCTTTAGATGCACTCAGGGGCTGCCCCACTCAGGAGACTCATGTGATGTCTTAGAAATCGTAATATCAAGTAGACAACTTTACTTAAAAAAGCTTATGGCTGGAGAAGATGTTTAATTTACATGGTTGCCGCAGAACGTTAACATAAGGTTTATTTATAGACATTATATACTCGTAGGCACAGAACCTTACTAATCCCTCCGGACAATCAGAAATTCCCCTTCCCATATACTATTATTATTGCACAACTAGCACACACTCAAAAAAAATGTTTAATCGAACCACCGGTTCAGCACTCAAAAGTGTGAAATAACTTGCTGCGAAGTCGAGCATTTTATGTGAACTTTAGTGACCTAAAATGAGTGAAAAAAAATTACCAAATAATTGGTTGGTGGTGACTTACGGGATCGATTGTAATTCACTGTCAACGACTTTATCATCAAGATAGGAAAAAAACAGTTATTGCAGTGTAACTCAAAAACGGCTCAACCAATTTTTTGAAATTTAAATGGGACGAGCATCAGCTTTCAAATAAAAAAAGATTTATCAAAATCGGTTAACCCAGTCAAAAGTTATGATGTAACAAACAAAAAACAGACAAATTGAGAACCTCGTCAACCTAATACCTACAAGCAAATATTTTAAAACTTCACAAAAACAGACTTATCTGGAATGCACACTTGAAGGCGAGCTTAGCGAGTTCAAGTCAAAACTTGCAAACACTTAACTTGAACTATAAGCGCAATTCCAAATATTTGAACAAATGTCTGTGCCAGCCACGTGCAAAGACTTAGAGATGTGTAAAGCGCTGACACAAAAACTTGACTCACAAAACACCTCAACTTGTGATAAGATACCTAAAAACAAAAGTATCTAAAGTCAGACACCTGGTCAGATTTAAAAACATCTCAACTTTGTGAACATTACAATAGTCAAAACCAGTAAATACTAGATAAAACAAAACAATACGATAGACGATGGTCTGACAGCGAGTAACTTATCTATAACTTAGCCAGATGTCGGATTCTCTAATTTCTCTATTGTCTGAAAGTTACCTGCTTCTAAATACGATTACTTAGTCGACGAAGTAATTGTTTCGAATCACACGTGTTTTATTGCTTGAATTTGTTTGAGCAGATGTTTAAGTTGAAGTTAAGTATAAGGAAAGTAGCGGTACATTCAAAGCCGGGGAAGAAAACAGGTGTGCGTGTTGATTTATAAAAATCTTTACAGTTCTAAATATTTCCTTTAAAATGTGTAGTTTTTTTGTGATGGATACTGATTTTTATTTTACCATCAGAGAAGCTTATTTGCTCTAGAAGGTTTTTTAACCGACTTCCAAAAAGGAAGAAGTTGTCAATCGATTAGATTTTATGTTATAGTCAATTTACAAAAAAACGTATTTGTGTATCTGGCTTATTCAATGGTAATTACAACTCTTGTCGGTCAATTAGTATTTTAGGAGAAAAATATTTATAAAAAAAAACCGTCTTCCAACACTAAACAATAAGAAATAATTGCGGAAGTCGGACCCATGATAATTTGAGGTCAGTGTGTTAAACCAGCATGTTTCTGACTTCAACAAGTTATCTCATACTTACTTTTTAATTTGGGAATCGGTAACTTATTTGTATATATCTGAAGCCTCGATTCTTAGTGAAAGATTTTCCAGCTAAGGGACTCTGCTTGCAGCGGTACCTTCACAACATCCTGCCTAGCTACCAACTAGCTAGGGGCATTCACAAACTAATGCCCTTACTAATTCATACAAGGATTTCCTATGCGGCAGTCCACACCCATTCTCCCCTAATCTACCACTAAACTTAACTAAGGCTATACTTAGGTTCTGTTTAGTAATAGCCAGACAATGACACAGTATATACATAGTTCAGCGAGGCGACCTGTTGTAGTACACAGCTAATATAGCAGTTAGTATAAAACACGTGTCACAGTGTAAGCGCTAGTTGGTGGGTAAAGTTGAATCACTCATCTTACGGCATTTCATGGGAAGCTGGGTGACTCAACGCAAACAGGAGAATGCCGCAGGACGTTCCGGTATTTTTTTTATTTTAAAACTTACGCCGATGTGAATAAGTATTATTCAGAGGTAGAAAATTATTTTACATCTGAGTATTCTCAACGAAACATTAGGCGGCAGCAATTGAAGCAATCATAGCATATACAATATACATGTAGCATTAATTGCTTAGCATGGTGGTAGGACATTTTGCGAATGGCCGCCTAGCTAACCACCACACACAAGTAGAAAATCTGTCGCCAAGCATCTAAAGGCACGGCAGCTGTCTTTGAGAGCCAGTAATACACGTACCATCTTTGTTATAATAACACATACATACTCATATACCTTATAGCTGTGTGTGTGGCTGATTTTATAAAGGTGTTCTCCTCTTCATTCTACCAAAAAGGGTACCTACACACAATAGTCAATACACTGTGTGTGTGTGTGTTAGGGAAGATCTACATTCAAGCAATATACGAGTATATCTTGGACGGTTGATAACTTTAAATTTGGATGTAGAAACTGAAAACCCGTGGCATTTTACTCAACTGCTAGAAATCCCTGTGTCGTGGAAGGCATGGGCACATATTTTGCATGGTGGTAGGGCATTTTGCGAATGCCCGCCTGGCTAGCTACCACCCTCAAGAAGAAAATCTGTCGCCAAGCACCTAACGGTGTGTTCCGGCAGCTGTCCTTGAGAGCCAGTAATTCTAGGTTAGCCTGAACAACATCTCCGACCACATCATCACTTACCATCAAGTGAGATAGTGGTCAAAGGCTAACCCATCAAGCATAAAAAAAAAAAAAAGAAACATATAAACATACCATCCCAAAAGTCGTCCGCCTGCCTGAATCAAATTTCCCTTGATGGGAATAAACTCTATTTTTCGGGTAATTAATGAGGGCGTCAAGTTGGTAAGAAGCCTTGTTGTGCGCCCATTGTGCAGCAACGCGCTACATCTTACTTACAACGACGCTACTACTACGTAATGCTACTAATTACGTCCATTTTAGTCTTCGACGACATTTTACAGTAGGATAAGGAACCAACCTTATTTTTATAGGATGTGCATTGACAAAGCTTTCCATCTATACATAGTATCGTCATTTTCTAAATATCAAACTCGGTGAAATTTAGCATGCATGTCTTTGAGTATACCTACGCTACGTATGCCAGATTTTCGTTTAATTTTTATTTTTTATCTCTAAATATTGAAAGAAAAATTCTCAAACAAATTGATTTATCGTATAAATTTTGAAGATACACAATTTTACTGAAAGCTAGGAAACCAGAAGCATAAATATTAAGCTCAAGAACATCCGAGTTTAAACATTTGGTATTTAAATTATCATAAATCTACATTTGTATGAAAATTATCCTTTTACGAGAAACTATATCCCGTACTTATATAGGCAAAACCACAGAAAAGAGAAATTTTATATCTCTGTGGGCAAAACATATAAAGGACCTCTCACACAAAAGAAACTTATCTATTCTTCCAATCCTCTCTTACGCAATATATTTTTATAAAATAATATTAAAAGCGAATTCATATAATCAAAGTTGTGAAATAATGTTGTCGATGTGACTCGCTTGACATTTGGCACTGTGCAATCTTTGGATGGTGTAGTGTAGTCAGGAAAGAGTGAATTTCTCGCATTTTTTCACACGTCCCACCCAGAAATGCCTACAAATATTTTTAATAATAATTACGAAATATATAAGGCAGTGATGGCTCAGTGGCATTGTCCATACTGACGCGCAGCAGGTTCATGGTTCAAATCCCGCCACGGGCTTGAGCTTCACCGCATGGTGGAAGGGCATTTTGCGAAAGCCCGCATGGCTAGCGACCTCAAGTGGAAAATCTGTCACCAAGCACCTAACGGTGTGTTCCGGCAGCTGTCCTTGAGAGCCAGTAATTCTAGGTTAGCCTGAACAACATCTTCGACCTCATCATCAATTAGTGAGATAGTGGTCAAAGGCTAACCTATCAGGCATAAATATATATAATTAATTATATACATAGTAAGTAGGTAATTATTTAGTCTAATCATTTAAAATTGATCGCATTACTAATATATATTCGTGAGTAATTGTTGCGACTAGCGAATCCTCAAAAAGGCTTACAATCAGGTGAGACCGTGGTTAAAGGCTAATATGTATAATTGAACAATTACCATAAAATAGACACCCAGGTTCAAAAATCAGTATAGGTACCTCACGGATTTAGGAAGGGAGTCCCTTTCTAAATCCGTGAGGTACCTAATCATCTTATTCCACGTTAAAATTATATCTAATCATTCCGTCAACCAAACTAATATCTGAATCATCGAGTCGTGAGATTTAAAACTAGAATAATCAAGAACATTGCAAATAATTGCAATGACTATGATTTAACATCAATGTGAGTCATTCAGTACTTGTAGAGGCTGAACTTTGACCTATAACGTAAAAGTAACTATTAACTAATCTGGTTTGTTAGAACGAAAATGAAGTCATTAGTACGGAATACACGTTGACTACACAATGTGATAACTGGTATAATAATGTGGAATAAAAATGAGCGCTGGTGTAAAAACATGTTTTGGCTCAGGATTGTTCTCTATTGCTTTTATATAAATAGGTATGTGTCGAAGTTCTTATGGACCAGCTCTCGACGAGCTGACTTGAGTGACTCAACGAGCTACGGAGAGAGCTATGCTCGAAATTTCTTTGCGCGATAAAATCCAGAATATTCCGAGGAACCAATGTTAAAGACACATAGCTTTCATAATTTGAAAGTTGAAGTGAGAATGGGCAGGTGAAAAAGGCACAGTGCTCAACGAACTGATAATTGATGGGACGGAAAGATCGGTCGCACTACTACTACTGTTGTATATGTTGCTATACCCAAAATTAGTCATATGTTACTATATAAAAATGTATGGAAGACCAGCATGTACACTGCATATGATGCTGTAAAGAATTGAGAATTTCTCGTGAGGTTACCACATTACTCGGGAAGACTAGAGTTGGTAGGTGGACTGACGACATCGTAAAAATCGCGGATAGCCAATGTTTTCAAGTGGCTAATAACCTGTCTTTGTGTCGTTCTATGGGGGAGGCCCTTGTTCAACAGTGGATGTCCCCTGGCTAAATACAGAGTTTGGGACTTTTATCTACGTGCTTAAAATATTCTTAATATGACTGCATATATGATATAGCTCCCTTTATTCTGCATTGTCATCATAATCAACCGGAATACGACCACGAAGCATACAATATCCATTGGATTCCCGCGACTTTGTCAATATCTTTAGTCCAACTAGTGGAAGGCTTACATCTCTACGTCCTCCGGAGTAATGTGGTAACCATTCGAGAACATGTATTCCCCGTCGGTTCGTAATGGGCACACCACATTGCTTCTAAACCGAGCAAATTCTGAAAGTAATGTCGGTAAGTTTTTTTTATTTTATTTTTTTATGCCTGATAGGTTAGCCTTTGACCACTATCTCACCTGATGGTAAGTGATGATGTGGTCGAAGATGTTGTTCAGGCTAACCTAGAATTAAGTTTGGGTCTTCATAAAATTTTCTCGTTTCGGATTTCATCGCGCAAAGTAACTCCGAGTATATCTACTTGAAAGACTGTCCATACGGGCTACAGTTAAGGACCACATCTCAGTGTCATTGTGTCAACTATGGACTTAGGATTAGGAGCCTTAAAGGAGAGAACATATTCCCTCCTCAAAGGCCGGCAACGCGTCCTCGGGACCTCTGGTATTGCTGAATGCGTGACGGTGATAACTTACAACCAGGTGGGCCGCCAGCCCGTTTGCCCTACTAAACCATAAAAAAACGCTATTATTTCTTAGAATAAATTATGAAAATTCCTTTACCAAATCACATCTGTAACTACAGATGAGCAGCTAAACATCAGTTGGGGTTATGCCATGTTTATGGTCAATTTTCATAAATACCTTACGCATTATGTCTATCTACCCATCTGCAGGACAAAAGACTAACGTGCCGTATGGCAAGGAAACCTTGTAAGGGCTTACGCACACTTTTGAACAAGATGTTCTTTGGTTGATCCTATTACTGTATCAGCCGGATCGTCCACTGCTGAACACAGCCTCCCCTATGTAGGGGGTATTTGCCATAATCCCCACGCTTGGCAGGCGGCTTGGGGATCGTAGTGCAAGACAGCATAGTTCTTAAGAAGGCGCTACTGCCCACCTTCTAATAGTATTTTCCCTTAGTCGACTTTTACGACACCCACACGGGAAGAAATGGGGAGGTGCAATTCTTACCCGGCAACTTACGGGGGATCCTATTATGATGGGTAAGTATATATAATAGTAGTTTATGCAACTGTCATTTAATAGAGGGTATTAAAACATGAGTGTAGTTTTTTGAAACGAGCCGCGAGCGAGTTTCAAAATAAGATTACACGAGTGTTTTAATACCTAATTATATGCAGTTGCATACACTACTTTATTTAATCTCATGGCTATACGCTTTTCTTGATTTTTCTGGCAAAAGACTATTCGTCAGTGTCGTAGCTGTTTCTAGAATGTCAGGTGGAGTTAAATTTTCTTCAGTATCGTCGGTGTTGCTTGACATTTTTGCCACTAAAGTTTTATCCAACAAAATATTACTCAAAGTCGTATGTACGAAATAGCGCCAAAATGGAAAAAGTCTGATAGTGTTCTATTGGTACGGAACCAGCGCGCTCACCACAGATAATGTGTTCTGAAATTGAATTGAAACTATTTGCAACCTCCTTGGTCGGGACACATTGTACTTAAATAATTAAAAAAAATGTTTTAAAGCATTGTTTTGTCAGGAAAAAAATGCTTTAATTTATATAAGCTCTTTTGGTAATATTCTAATTATATAAATAAAAGTCTGTATTTCATTTCATAATTAGATTATTACTGAATGAGATTACTTATATCAAATAATTAACTATATCGTTCATTGATAATAACACTCGTTTGCAGTTTTAAAATTTTACCCTATTAATTTTCGGTGAGATTATTTACAGTAATCTGGTTTAAATGACAGTTAAAAATCAAGTGCATGAAATTTAAAATTTGCATCTTATACGACGGTCTTGATGACCGAGTGGTTATGGCACCCGGGGGACGCAGGTTCAGCTGTTATGTTTTTTAAATTTGTTTAATGCTAATTAACTTGTTGTTATTACGCATTTTCATGGTCTACAATTTTCTTAGTCAGAAAAGCTAATTACTGTTTCTTTGAAAAGTTCTAAAGCGACACATTATGCCACTCAACTAGCAACACCGCTTCAAATAATGTAATAAATACGTCTCGCGCACGTTCTTGTTGACGTCCATTCTGCTCCAATAAAAGAAATAAAATCTCGTCACGTTCCACTAACCAACACATTTGTAGTGCAATGTGTTTAGCGACAGGTTATTATACAGTTACTCGTGTCTTTAAAGTTTTTAACAATTCTGTGTAATTTTATCTCTTACGAGGCGTTGGATACACTGATATATTTATAGTGTCTCGTCAGGTCATGTACATGGCAACACGCCTCGTCCGTCTGTGGACTGACGTATGTTTTTAATCTATGGAACTTAGAAATTCGCGCTTATTGCTGTAACTTGACAGGAGATGCAATACAAACTTATAACGATATTATTGCGCCGTAGTACTGTATAATTATTGATTAATTAATATGTAAAATCATATAAAACAAATTATTGGAGTACAAAAATGTATGACAATGTAATAAATACGTGCCAATGCCACTGAGCCATCTCTGCTTCAGAATTCCTTCGACGAATCTAAGTCTTTTCATATATTTGTTGTCATGGACCGTCAGACTCGCCCATGACAAACGGAGAGGTGCCACCCGTACAAAGAGATTTGAAATATAAAAAATCTTAGCCCGTACACGGTTGATATACCCAGGACTCGTACGAAACGCTTTGCTTCCACTTTTCTCGTGCGTACTGCGAAAGAATGGAACTCCTTACCGTTGTCAGTTTTTCCTGGATACAACATAGGTGTCTTCAAATTGAGAGTAAATAGGTTTCTTCTAGGTATCTTTCAGGCAGGGTGTGGTCAGACGCGAATGTATCATGAAATATATTCGCGTCGCATAAAAAAATAAACATTTTCATTGACAAGCTCGAAGCAATGGCTGCCATTGGTAACAAGCATTTGTTTTTATACATTGAAGCTCTCGTAGGGTAGTTTGCATAAACATTCTTAACCGATGTGCTAAGTTAAGCAACGTCCGCCGTTTGTTTGTTTAGGGAGGACAGAGATGCTGGCTATCGCCTGTGCGGTCGTCCAGCTCCACCGGGTTTTGGGCGAGGGCCTGGCCCTACAATAGCCCGGGAGGGAGAAGTGCCGAAGGCACTTCTCCCGAGACGGGCGTAGAAGGCGAAAAGCGCTTTCTACCTCCGTCTCCAGCGGACGCCGAAAACGTGCCGCTACTATAGGAGGGGTTGACAGCGAGCTCAAGGGCACCACTGTGGTTCGGACCTCGGCTTGTCTCGCGCAACGTCCGCTGTTGGCATACCATAGAGAAATATATTGCTATCTCCTTTCTGTGGTTGGTACGGAAACGTCGATATGGGAGTCCAACTCGCAATTGGCTGTTTTTTTATCTACCTCGTCCTATTGGTACGTAGATGTAATTATACCTATAGATATAATTAATGTAGTAGTACGTAGATTTTTGAAGCGTTCGTAGCGAAGTTTGCTTAGTTAAGTTTAGTTAAGCAAAGTTAAGCTACGTCCGCCGTGGTCATGACTTGGATGGGTGACATTACTACTGAGCGCTTTCGTGCTTCGGAGGGCACGTTACGCCGTCGGTCCCGGTTGTAGTCTTAGGATGGCAGTCGTTATAGCATGGTGGTAGGGCATTTTGCGAATGCCCGCCTGGCTAGCAACCACCCTCAAGTAGATAATCTGTCGCCAAGCGCCTAACGGTGTGTTCCGGCAGCTGTTCTTGAGAGCCAGTAATTCTACGTTAGCATGAACAACATCTTCGACCACATCATCACTTACCATCAGAGGAGATAGTGGTCAAAGGCTAAACTATCAGGCTTAAAATATATTATGTATATTATAGTAGATATAATTCTTAATCCGGAACTGTGCGTCCTTCACCTGATAACTTCAATAATAATGTTTTTTTTTATCAACAATCATAACCTGCTTCAGATACATATCTAAAGAATTTTATATCTTGACTTCTATAATAATACTTGAAGCTGTTTTGTAACATTTCTAACAATATCATAGAAACAGATTATTAATAGCAGATCTGAATTAATACCTTATCTAAAAATAAAGGTACGTCTGTTGTGAAGCTTTTAGATATATTAATATTTTGCAAGATTGCGGTACAAAACTTATTACTAGGCAATTAAATTGAGCAATATTTCGATTTTAATTTAAAACTGTTGTTGTTAATATATGCATGACCTGTTATCCTTTCCAAACCATGGAGTTATACTTGTAGTATATATATATATATATATATATTTATTTTATATTTATTATAGTTATTTGATATTAAGTGATTAATGGGGACAACAGGAATAAAATTACAGACTTCTCGCTGTCCCTATTAATGGGGACAACGGGAAGAAATATATTGACTTCTCGCTGGCCCCATCAAAGGGCCAGGCCAATGGGGACAACGGGAAGGAAAAAACTATCGTCTCGGTGTACCCATCAATGGGGATAAGTAAATGGGGACAGCGGGAACACATCTAGTTTTATGGAGGAGACCCGCCTTTAGTTTTGTAAACAAGTGTGTTAAGGGTAAAACGGGCCTGTAATTTCTCCATACAATCGTGGAAGGATTATCAGTACCTATTTGAGGTTTTAGGTACAGTCGCCTGCAATAAGAAGTACATATACACATTGTAACTTTCAAAATTGTGCCAAAGATTTCTGTTTTTCTCTATGTTCACAGAAGTATCATAAAATCAAAGAATGATTTGACGTTCTTTATTAATGTTTATGTAAGCTACGATTATTAAGAATATAGTAACATTGCATTAAGTATTTTGAAAATGACGAAGTGTATACATCTTATTGCAGGCGACTGTAGCTACAGAACTAAGCATGATATCGATTGATCTCTTCATTATCCAGTCTAGTATGGCAACACTTTAAAAAAGTGTACCTTCTGTGAAATTATGAGGCTCGAAACATTTTCATATATACTTTTTTTAAGCCGGCGGTATGCCTTTATTTACTAAATACTACTAACTATATACAACACTACAGCTACTACAATAAAATCATTAGACAACCTACAAGTTATTGCAGATTCACAGGCAGTCCCAATGCTTCATCCTACTACAAGTTGACAGCGTGCCCAGCATGCTGACAGCATTGCCCTTGTTTAGGGAGGACAGAGATGCTGGCTACCGCCTGTGCGGTCGTCCAGCTCCACCGGGTTTTGGGCGAGGGCCTGGCCCTACAATAGCCCGGGAGGGAGAAGTGCCGAAGGCACTTCTTCTGAGACGGGCGTAGAAGGCGAAAAGCGCTTTCTACCTCCGTCTCCTGCGGACGCCGAAAACGTGCCGCTACTATAGGAGGGGTTGACAGCGAGCTCAAGGGCACCACTGTGGTTCGGACCTCGGCTTGTCTCGCTGTCGAGAGACATGGGGGGGATCGGAGCAAAATGCCTCTGTGCAACTGCAGTGTTGCACAATTGGGCCCTACTGAATAATACTCTTTGACTATTTGGAGAGCAATTTATCGTGACCTTGTTTTTGCCTCGAGCTCGCCGGCGAGCTCGGTGTTTGATTGTGTGGAGCATTGCCCCGTTGAATTGCATTGCTTATTGGTGGAGAGATATTAGGTAGGTACGTGGTGACCGGGAGCTCATCGTAATTTTTCCAAAAATTAACAAATCGCTTGGTCGATGCGACGCGTGATCAAAATCCTTGTACATTTTTTTTATTTTTATATATAAAAAATTCTATGCTAATTCTGAATCTAAAACTTCAAATAATGGAGTGATCGCCCCAAGACGTTTGTATGCAGAAATGAAGAAAGACACAGAAGTGGATATATACATTAAAAAAAAAACTATCCAACATATTAAGTAATAGAAAAATCTTATTATTCTCTTGACGATTTCCTTTAACATCTCTAGAATATTGTATATCTTATTCATATCTGTAAGGCCAATACATGCCAATAGTCACATCATCAATCAGTCACATCGTGCCAACAGTCAAGACCTCCTGAGGATGCTTCATGTGGAATCAAATCGCGTCGAAGATTATTCCGGCCAAAATACTGATATTTTCTCAATACTCTTCAATTCATTGTTTCATCTTTTACCTCATGCTATCTCAAGGAATGCGAAGTTTAGTGTAAGCCTTTAGTAACCGTTTCTTGTCATTGAGGTCATCAAAAAATCTTTCGCTTTTGGAACGTAGCTCTCCCAGTACATCGGTATTTATGACGCTTCATTCGTAGTGAAATATACATAAGTATAATAACGAAGATGCGTTAAAAAATATACTACCCACATAATGCATAATGAACATTGTAATGTTAAATAAATACTGATTAATATTAAACTTCGGATTTGTGTGAGAGAATGAAGGAAGTCGTTACAGATAATTCTATAATTATTGAATATTTCTAAATTATTCTATATTCATATAAGCTTTAACTGGTTATAAAATTAAGTTTTGGTAAATGTTTTAGATTTTAGTTACAACTTATGGAACTTTATTGTGTTAAAGCTCCTACGAAAGCCTGTTAATTTGGTACAAATACCCACATATATTACATATGAGTAGGCATCGGATCAATGTATTATGTATATTGCTTTAAAATACTTACAATATGATACTTTTCTTGTGTTCTAGGTATACTTTAAAGACACTTCTATGTGTAAACTTATGTAATTCAATTTCCTAGGCAAATATGTTTTTGTATCCGTAGGTTTAGTACTAATTTTAGGTCATCGACCAGACTACTAGGGATTAGTTATGTTATGACTTATGAAGTTATGAATAACTTAATTTTTTTTATAGCTGATAGGCTATCCTTTCACTACCATCTCACCTGATGCTAAGTGATGATGAGGTCGAAGATGTTGTTCAGGCTAACCTAGAATTACTGGCTCTCAAGGACAACTGCCGAAACACCATTAGGTGCTTGGCGACAGTTTTTCTACTTGAGGGTGGTAGCTAGTAGCAGTAAGACAATAACCGGGACCGACAGCGAAGCACGGAAGCGCTCAGTAGTAATTGCAGTAGCGGTCACCCATCGAAGTCCTGACCGCGGCGGACGTTGCTTAACTTAGCTGATCGATTAAGAACGGGTTAGCAAACATCGCTACAAGCGGTTCATTGTTATTATTAAAAAAAAAAATTATGATTATTATTAAAAAAAACTTATATTGCTATGTTATAAACGTACGAATAGACACAGTAGTCATGTAAGATACTTAGTCCATGTCACTTCAATTGTAACTACCCTCCTCAAGATTTAATTAAACTATCTAAATGTTAACATTTTGTGATACAAGTTTTAAGAGGCGCAATTTTTAATATTTATTTGCCTGTAATCATAATGATATGTACCTAGTTGTAACTTAGTTTCTAGCACTGAGTTGTACATAACATGTGAATACTTATGTTGACAAAGAACTTTAAAAATGAAATGTATAAATGTATGTTGGTTATCGCGCAAAATCATTAACCTCTTTTTGCGCAGTTGGATAAAAACTATCCTATGTTTTTTCCCGGGTCTCAAATTATTTCCATACTTACCAAATTTCATTCAAATCGGTCCAGTAGTTTTGGCGTGAAAGCGTAACAGACAGACAGACAGACAGACAGAGTTACTTTCGCATTTATAATATTAGTACTGATGAGTAGGCACCTAGACTACAGCCAGACCACGGTGATGTTATCTTAACGTTACCGTGGCCAGACCTTGTAAATAAAACTTAAAGAAACGTTTGCAAAGAGACACTATGTACTGTAAACAATTTTCTTTGACCTTTGACCTCAATCATAGGTACTTTCGACCCTTGTGAATCCGTACCTGCCTACTTCCCCAGTTTCGATTCGCATATCTATTTGGTTGGTCGCTGTTTCCAGTTATAGATTCAAATCAACAGCAAACCAGAGAAAGCTGTACCTATATGGGATAACACATAGATTAATGAATAGTTACTACGTGTAGAATAGAGATGCGCTAACCGGAAAGGAAATCTTAGCGAAAGGAGTGTCTAATAGATGCAGCAGATATCAATAGTCAAGGATGTGGTATTCTATTTCTATTTAGGCTATAGTGTCCCAAATGACACGTTGATCGAGTGACGTAACATGTTGCTTTGCAATCTTGGTCTCCTGGGTTTGATCTCCGTGTCGGATTTACGTTTATTCAGTGTTTCTGATGAAAAAATGTCAGCTGCTATCCGGTTTTCGGAATTGTTCGTGTATAGAAGCTTTTTAAACCTATTCGGGGATAAAGCATTCTCTGAAGGTATTAACGACTTTTCGTAACCGCTTCCCAGGACAGCCTGAAAGACACCGTCGTTCTTTGGGTATCCTATCCAGTGTATTATGTAAGATGTTTGCCCATATCTTAGGGCAGTGGCCATTTAAAACTTTTGCTTTTGCAAAAATAGTTGTTAGTAGCTTAGGTGTTTTAAGTTTTAACCTACTTTAAAAAAAGGAGGAGGTTCTCAATTCGTCTGTGTTTTATGTTTGTTACATAGGAACTTTTGACTGGGTGGACCGATTTTGATAATTCTTGTTTTGATGTGAAAGCTGATGCTTGTCGTTTGGTCCTACTTAAATTTCATCAAAATCGGTCATCGTCAATAACTGAAAACTATTTTCCTATCTTGATGATATAGTCGTGAGAGTGAATGACAATCGATCCCGTAAGTAGCAAAGGTCACTAAAAAGAGGGTTTTTTTTTACCAAAAATTTAAACAACTTCAACACTCAAAAGTGTGAAATAACTTGTCGAAGTCGGTACCATGCGCACAATATTGTGATAATAGGTACTATTGAATCATCATGCTACCGACTTCAACAAGTTATTTGAAGCAGTGATAGCTCAGTGGGTTTGGCTATGGACTGTCGCGCAGCAGGTCCATGGTTCGAAACCCGCCGCGGGCTTGAGCTTCACCGCATGGTGGAAGGACATTTTTGCGTATGCCCGCCTGGCTAGCGACCACCCTCAAGCAGAAAGTCTGTCGCCAAGCACCTAACGGTGTGTTCCGGCAGCTGTCCTTGAGAGCCAGTAATTCAAGGTTAAGCCTGGTTATCACCTTCGACCACATCATCACTTACCATCAGGTGAGATTGTAGTCAAAGGCTTACCTATAAGCAATAAAAATAAAATAAAATAAAAATTCACACTTTTGAAGCGCTCGTAGCGAAGTTTGCTTAGCCATTCTGAATCGATCAGCAAAGTTAAGCAACGTCCGCCGCGGTCAGGAGTTGGATGGGTGATCGCTGGTGACATTACTACTGAGCGCTTCCGTGCTTCGGAGGGCACATTAAGCCGTCGGTCCCGGTTGTTGTCTTAGGATGGCAGTCGTTACAGCATGGTGGTAGGGCACTTTGCGAATGCCCGCCTGGCTAGCTACTACCCTCAAGTTTAAAATCTGTCGCCAAGCACCTAACGGTGTGTTCCGGCAGCTGTCCTTGAGAGCCAGTAATTCTAGTTTAGCCTGTACAACATCTTCGACCACATCATCACTTACCATCAGGTGAGATAGTGGTCAAAGGCTAATCTATCAGGCATAAACAAAAAAAAAAAAAAGAGTAAGTCGGTTCCATATTTTGGTAAAAAAAAAAAAACATGTTTATAACAATGCCCTGTGTTTCTGATATACGTGTATATCTGTCATTAACTATCATTTAAAAATTACTGAAGTTTTTAATTACTATGGTTTCAAAAAATATTGGCATCTGAAACTATCTTCAGTACAAGTCCTTACAAACGTTGTTGGTGCATGCTTATAGGTTTAATAGTTGGTCTGGGTAATAATTAGTGAAGGCAATAACGGATGCATGTGTGATTGGATTCTTGTTAGAAATGCTTGGCTAAAGTATTTTCTCTAATGCCTCTATCTTCTATACTTATGAGACATTTAACAAATTTTACTGTATATTTCAGTACCAGCTTTTTGTTTCTATGGAAAAGTTTATAACTTCATTTTTTTAAACGGTGGTTTGTCTTTATTAACAAAATACTATAAACTATATACAACACTACAGCTCCTATAAAAAAAAGCATTTAGACAACCTACAAATCATTGGAGATTCTGGCAGCATAGCTCCGTTGAATTGCAATATTTGCAATGCTAATTCGTTGAGGCAAATAGGTGCCAGCATTTTGATCACGCGGCGCATCGACCAGCGCTGCTCGAAGCACTCGTACCGAAGTTTGCTTAGCCGTTCTTAATCGATCAGGTAAGTTAGTCAGTACGCGGTCATAAGTTGGATGGGTGACCGCTAGTGACATTACTATTGAGTGCTTCCGAGCTTCGGAGGGCACGTCCCGGTTGTTGTCTTACGATGGCAGTCGTTACAGCATGGTGGTAGGGCATTTAGCGAATGCCCGCCAGGCTAGCCACCATCAAGTAGAAAATCTGTCGCCAAGCACCTAACAGTGTGTTCCGGCAGCTGTCCTTGTGAGCCAGTATTTCTGGGTTAGCCTGAACAACATCTTCGACCACATCATCACTTAGCATCAGGTGAGATGGTGGTCAAAGGCCAGCCTATCAGCTAAAATCAAACTGTTATAAACATAAAAGAACAGGCCCATATTGTGTAAGTAGAATGGGAACTAATTTTGAAATAATTTTGTTATTAAGAAAAACCGTTATGGAGTTCGAATTTCAAAATTGAGATAATTTTCTTAATCATTCGAATCAGACAATAAGGTCCTGGTGAGAATTTAGTCAGACTAGTTTACCAGAATTAAAAAAGAAAGAAAACAAATGCACGTCGGAACATAAAAATCTGGCGCAACTTTTTCGTAATTTAAAATTGACCTTTTTTATCACAACTTTTTTTAGACTTTCGGCCATCTACCTTGATTGGCAGCAGGCAAAAAATAATTCAGTCGCTTGCTCTCATAAACCTTATTGCTATTGATATAAAGTACATTTATCAGTGTACTTTAGCGTCAGATGTGATTCTTGCGAACAGGTGTATATGAACAGGTGATTTTGTTACCGCTAATTTATTACATACAGGATTCAAATCGACATCCTACACATTGTCCTATGTACTTTTGCAGACCTCACTATTTGATTTACAACCTTATTACAATGTGTGATAGTTCAAAATAGATCCATATTAACAGACAAGATTATTTATACCTACAAAGAATTTGTGCGTTTTGTCACTGTAAGTATTAGTAACGTATTGGCAGTCGTTACAGCATGGTGGTAGGGCACTTTGCGAATGCCCACCTGGCTAGCTACCACCCTTAAGTTGAAAATCTGTCACCAAGCACCTAACGGTGTTTTCCGGCAGCTGTCCTTTAGAGCCAGTAATTCTAGGTTAGCCTGAACAACATCTTCATTTACCATCAGGTGAGATAGTGGTCAAAGGCTAACCTATCAGGCATAAAAAAAAAAGTTAGCTATTGAATGCGTTTTGGTATAGCCTTGGAAGGACTAAGGGCTTGTTAAGCTATTGCATCAGATTGAAAGTACGAAAGGCTGCCTAAATACACTAAGGGCCTCTTTCACGACCTTCAAGTAAAGTCTCAAGTAGGATAATTTCCGGTTTAAGTCACAAGTAACCGTGGATATGAGATATGAATGACTAAGCAGTGCTAACCCACAGTTAAAGTGGCCACTGACTTACTTCAAAAAAAGGTTGCTATTTCAAATACTATATCGGGTAAACACTTTTTGATTAAAACCTTTTTCAATGAGTGACGTTGATAGATTTGGAACGAATATATGAATTTACTTCAAAGATCCTTCAAGTAACTGTCGGGTTGTTAATCTGAAGTCTGTTTTCTATTGTGAAACTGAAAAACCATAATTGTAACTTATATTAGCCGTGTATCTTAAAACAAACCAAACCAAATAAAATAATTGACACTACTTGAAGGCCATAAAAGAGGCCCCCAGTACATTAGATACTTATATGAAGGCGTGAGTTTAATGTATATTATAATAGTTTTCCGGGCGCGGCACCGCCCGCGCGTGTGTCGGTAATCGCACAAAAACATTAACCTCTTTTTGCGCAGTTGGATAAAAACTATCCTATGTTTTTTCCCGGGTCTCAAACTATTTCCATATCAAATTTCATTCAAATCGGTCCAGTAGTTTTGGCGTGAAAGCGTAACAGACAGACAGACAGAGAGAGAGTTACTTTCGCATTTATAATATTAGTACTGATTTGGATTAATAATTGTATTGTACTATTATACATATGTACTATTATACCTACTATATCCCCTTGGGTTGCCGGGTCAGAATTCCACCTCCCCATATCATGGATGTCGTAAGAAGCCACTAAGGGAAAAATACAAGAAGGTGGGCAGCAGCGCCTTCTAAAGAACTGCCTACTTACACTGCGATCCCCAAGACGCCTGCCAAGCATGGGGATTATGGCAAATACCCCCTTAATAAATTCGTCGCAGGGGACCTTGAACGTAGGAAAAGGGGTCCTCTGGGCCTTGTCTGGCTCTTGTGGGCCTGGACGATGGTGAGTCTCCTGGACGATGTGTTCTGGTACGACGTAAAGGGCGTAGCAACCCAGGAGGAATCATGGAACTGCGGCACGGCAGTCCATATCGTTTATCACTCGCCTACTACTTGTAGATTTGACTTTGTTTTAATAGGTATATATATATAGACTTTTTTTAGTCGGTACTAATCATATCGCAATGTGATTATATACCATATAATAGAAAACATAATAGAAAACTCGTCCGATAAAAATTAATGCTGCCTATATTTACTTCACATACATAAAACATAAAATCACATAATGTAACTATTTTTACATCGGTATGTGAGGTACTTAGGTGTATTGGTAAAATGCTAACAACCTCTTAGGGTTGACTTCTGCTAGTCCTAACAAACATTTAGAGATAATTTTATTTTTTTGTATTGAAAAATTAAATTAAATATTTTTTTGTATTTTATTTGTGTTTTTATGCGTTTTTGACCGAATGACCGATGACGAGGACCACCTGATGTTAAAAGTCTCTTGTGCCTGTAATGTATTATTTCCAATTTTTAATTACTTTGCTCGACGCTACATCTCGGAGCTCGGCGCTCTTGGCTCGGAGTAGGCATAAAAACACAAAAAAAAATTAATAAAAAAAAATTTTTTAAGCAAAAATAAATTATCTCAAAATGTTTGTTAGGACTAGCAGAAGTCAACCCTAAGAGGTTGTTAGCATTTTACCAATATACCTAAGTACCTCACATACCGATGTAAAAATAGTTACTTTATGTGATTTTATGTTTTATGTATGTGAAGTAAATATAGGCAGCATTAATTTTTATCGGACGAGTTTTCTATTATATGGTTTATAAAAACGTAATTGTATCTTTGTGATTGACTTAATGAGCGCGATAAAAATAAACATAATAATCAGTGTTGAATCTAGTATATTATTATGATTTAAATTTATATTTCTTTAAATTAACGATTTAAGTGTCAAGCACTAAGATTGACTTAAATTCCTTTACATATTATATTAATATTCATACACTTTTTTTTTTTATGCATGTTAGATTAGCCTTTGACCACTATCTCACCTGATGGTAAATGATGATGTGGTCGAAGATGTTGTTCAGGCTAACCTAGAGAATTACTGGCTCTCAAGGACAGCTGCCGGAACACACCGTTAGGTGCTTGGCGACAGATTTTCTACTTGAGGGTGGTAGCTAGCCAGGCGGGCATTCGCAAAATGCCCTACCACCATGCTATAACGACAACAACCGGGACCGACGGCTTAACGTGCCCTCCGAAGCACGGAAGCGCTCAGTAGTAATGTCACCCACGGTCACCCATCCAACTCATGACCGAGGCGGACGTTGCTTAGCTTTGCTGATCGCTTCAGAATGGCTAAGCAAACTTCGCTACGAGCGCTTCCAAAAGTCAAGATCAAAAACAGCAGAACGCAAACCTTACCACGGGGGGCGTGGTTTTAAAAGTGTAGCGTGCGGCTCAAACTGGTGGTGGCGTCGAACCATGGACCTGCAACAAGGCAGTCTATACCCACTACCGCACGGCCATCGTTGCTTCTAATTACTCGTAGATCGAGCAGAAAGTCTTTATTCGTTCAGATAAACTTAGCTAATTTTGTAAAGTTGATGATAGTCTCTTAGCCTATAAATTACAACTAAATAAAAAAAAAAACAAACAAAATGTGTACGTATTTGAAGTTTCACCGGTAAAATAATACCGGCCAAGTGCGAGTTGGACTCGCACACCGAGTGTTCCATGCCAAACCACAAATACACAAAAAAAAAACGTAATATCGTTAACTATATAAATACTTCGTACTTATGGTCCTTTTTATTCTGGGGTACCTATTGCCGTTTTTTTTACTATAAAGCAAACAGAAAAATTTTGCAATATAACTCGTTTTTTTTTGGGGACTTCTTTTAGATTTGTTATTTATAGGCAATTCGATATACTGTACTGTACAAAATATTACTATAACAGCCAGATCATCCACTTCTGAACACAGCCTCCCCTATTAAGGGTGTATTTGCCATAGTCCCTACGCTTGGCAGGCGTCTTGGGGATCGCAGTTTAGGTTGGCAGTTCTATAGAAGGCGCTACTGCCCTTCAAATATTTTTCCCTTAGTCGCTTCTTACGACACCCACGGGATGATATGGGGAGGTGCAATTCTAACCCGGCACCCCACGGGGCAATTCGATATACTAACACATATTCTGTGAATTCAACTCTGCCTATTACTGTTCCTAAGATACAGCCCTTAAAAGGACGGACGGACAGCCGAGGTTTAGTAATAAGGGCCATTTCTTAATACAGAACTCTAAAAAACATGACATACCTACTTATAAGACATACGTGTAAATCATTAAAATACTTATTAATAATTTCATACTAATATAATAGTTATAAAAGGGCTGGAGTCCAAATGGACTGCCTTTAAGCCTGCAATGGCTTGTAGGTTGTCTAAATGCTTTCGTTGTAGTATCTATAGTGTTATATACTTCGTATTTTTTAAAGGCACACCACTGGCTAAAAAACTAAAAACAAACACATATTGTGATAAGTGACGTGCCAGAGCGCGTTGAAATCTTTTTCACCAAGAACTTGAATGTGCAGTTATATTTCAACTATGTGTTTTATATATTAAAAAATATTGGAGTACTAAATTTTATGCCCAAAGCGGAACCGCACCGTTTCCTATGACGATTTGAGTAATACAATTTGAGCACGAAATTTCGGCTAGAAATGCCGAGTCCAGATGGCCGAGGTGGTTTAGGCATCCGACGCGATATCAAAGGGCGCGGGTTCGATTCCCGACTTGGGCATAAAATTAATATATATATTGGTATTGATTATAAAATTATGTTAATGAAATTTTTAGCCTAATACAGAAATAGTTTTAAAAATTGCCCCCCCAGTGCAATGGCCGAACGTTAATGCATATTTTTTAAGCATTATCACCTGCTGTATCCAAACCACATTCTTTTAAATAGATGAATTTGAAATGAATATTAAAAAGTTGTATTACTAACTTCTGAAGGCTCCATAACAAAGACTGGTCAATAATCAGCTCTAGAATTCAACCCATATTCCTAATTTGTAAAAATAATAAAGCCTCTTCACATTCATCTAGTATTAGGGAACTATAGTTATACTGTTTCTATATATTTAACTGTTGTTATAGTTACAATGATGACCTGGTTGAACAGATAGGCTCTTAACTTCCCCGTGTCCTAAATATCTTTTAGGTACCTTCATCCACTGAGATTGTTTTTCATGAGAAGCTTGTGAGATATCTGCATTAAGATAGTAAGGTGGCTTTCTTCATCCTGTCCTTTTTCTCTTCTTATTTAAGGTGGCATTGCTATTCTTGCTTTACTTCATGTAACTTTCTACATTTTCCTCTCTCCAATGTAATTTCTTTAACCTCCTTAAACGACACGGCATTCACTGTCTTTTCGATTGGGCTCATGTAACTTATCTTCGGCCATCCCCTCCCCTTTTTTCCTTGTATCTTTTCCTCGCTGATGTTCTTTATGAAGTCGTCATGTCATATAAATTGCCTTTGATTTTTCCTCACATATTTCAACTATTTTAATGTTATCTCTGCTTAGGTTCAGTTCTTCTCCCACGCAAAATCGCAACACGTATTTTTCCTTCGCTCATGTTACGTAATTAGATCTTTCGCAAACATTCTTCTTCAGGCATTCATCCATACATTATTTGGCCTTTTTTTTTTTAGGGGGGGAAATGCCTTCGCACGGCCCCTCCACCATGGGGGCGGTGGAAGGGGATGTGTGGGACTTGAACCCACTAAAACCCCCCCGTGAGCAGTCCTCCGCCGAGGTGGGGCAAGATAGGGTCGCGTTAGCAGTCACTATCTTGCCCCAGCGGTAGGCCTGAACTCGATCGGGCCTCTGCGCCTGTGAAGGGGCAACCCGGCTCACCAAGGCCACCCCTCAAACGTGTGGGGCCGTGCTAGCTGGTGGAGAGTCCCCCAACTCTCCCCCAGTGACCCCACTACGAAGAAGGGAGGAGGCGGGCGAACTGCCGCCTCCTCGCTCCCGTTCGTCTGCGCCGGAGCGGGGCAGCATGGTCATTATCCTCCCTGACCCGCTCCGCGGCCTCCTTCTGCGCCATTACCGCTTCGCAGAAGGAGACCACCGCCTGCTACGATCTCTCTCCGCCGAGCATAGCGTTTACAACGCTCGGCAGAGAGAGATCCCCTCCTATGAGAGCTGAAAGCGTGTGCCGCTGCGGGCCCCATGCGGCACACACCTCCAGTGATACATTATTTGGCCTTCTTTAACCCTTGTATGCTTCCACATTGATATTTAATACTATAATACTATTCTGGTAATGTTTTATTGCCTCCTAATGACATGCCATTAACATGTTAATCTATTCCTCTTATTTTTTTCTAATACTTGTGTTACTTTGTCAAGCTACATCGATAAACCCATCAATCAACATTTATCTACTAGAATACAGAAAGTCTTAAGCAATATGTTAACCAGTATTTTGTATTCTGTCTGCATGCAAACGTGCAAATATTGAAAGGTTTTATTCACTGAAGTCTACAAATTATTTTATGATATATAACCATTAAGATAATTATTAGTTATTTCGATTACATTACGTTTGAAATTTCTTTTAATAAGGAATTTTATTAGATATGGAAAAATAATTTTATCTTTGGAAAATATAAGTAAGGCAAAGACGCTAATACAATAAGCCTATGAACTTTGCTAGTTTTTTGGTTACTGGTATGCCTTTATTAAACAAAATACTATGAACTATATACCTATAAGTCATAGCAGACTCATAGGCAGTCCAAAAAAAGTTTTGGTTACTTCACTTCGTATTTGAATGATCTTCAACAAACTACATACGTCTCTGTTATACATACGAGTAACTTTTTTTATGTTATTGTGACGGAATAAGCTCGAGGCCCACCTGATGTTAAGCGGACAAACCTCTGCCTATAACAGATGCATTTCGTCACAAATCACGAATTGCATTGCGCCCGTCACCTTGATACAAGGTTGTTAAGTATCGTGTGCCTGTAACTTCACCGGCTCTCAAGGACTGCTGCCGGAACACACCATTAGGTGCTTGGCGACAGATTTTCTACTTGATTTTCGCTAGCCAGGCGGGCATTCATAAAATGCCCTTCCACCATGCGCTGAAGCTCTTTAACTTTCCGGGTGGTCATTATGATTTTTTTTTCATTATACACCTTGAAAAAGCTTAATTAACGCACTACATTGTTGATTTTATTGATTTATATAGTATTACTGATAAAAAAATAAATGCCCTGTTTTTATATGACAATATTCGCAAAGCAGGTTTTGTCTAGCGATCTCACCGGCGACGGCGGCCCAATTATGTATACCTACTCGTATGTTACTAACAATATAGTACTTACAAATTTGTTGGTTACAATATTTTTTTACGAAAACTGTTATCGACTGAAGAACTTCAAACAATAAGCTTTAAATAAAATAAAATTTGATTGGGTACGTCATCGCTTCGCCATTCATCATGATTTCAATAAAATTTTGATAGTAACAAATTACATATAATTGTCCAACTGCTTTAGTTTTTTTTTAATTTATTTCTGGTCAAGTAACAAATATTACATACTTAATGTAATAAGATACATGAAACCTTTTTCTAGATACTAACTTTTCTAGATAATGTATAATATCAAATAGGTGCAACATGCTACTAGTAATAACATGTAATTAGAGTTAAAATAATAAGTGTTCTTGTCGAATACTGGACCCTATCAGCACTTAAACATGTATCAAATCCCATCAGACATTTTTAAATACTTAATAATCCAACAATCGGCATAATATTCAACATAACAAAATTAATGTAACCGTAAGGCAAGCCTTACAAGACTAATTATAGCTAAATTTAAATATATTATTAATTAAAAGCAAATGAGATCGCACTGTTGCGTAAATCAATACATCCTCCATAGAGGTATTAAATCATTATTAATATATTTTATAATTGTTAATTCAATCGGTTACCAGATGATTATCTATTATAATGATGCTTTGACACCCACATAATAGCACGATTCAGTTACTATAATAGTATTAGTAGTGATACAATATGTCATTATGAAATTAATATTGTTTTAATTAATTATTCAATATTCGGAAATCGTTGAAATCGCTTTTGCATATTATATATGTTACCAGCGGCCAGTTCCGGCTTTGCACGGGTAATTACGACTGTAAATTGAGATGTAAGCTATCCTATCTTTCAAATTGGATCAAACTGCACACGGTGTGCAAATTAAATTTAAAATTGGTTCAGTAGTTTAGGAGTCCATCGCGGACAAACAAAGTGAAACGTAATTTTTATATAAAAGATTATACCAGGTTTTTTTTGTGACTGTGACGTAGCAAACTCGAGGCCCATCTGATGTTAAGCGGATTAACCTCTACCTATAACAGATGCATTTTGTCATGAGACGAACCTTAAGATTAATACATATTTAACAGGAAACTATAAAACCTGGCATACTACGAGTAGATGTGTTGAAAATAGCCGGTCCGTCGAAATTATTTGAAATTTACTCATAAGACAGAATACGTGTCTATCAGTTTGGTTTCATAGAGAAACATTACATAATAGACAATGCTCATCGAATGATCAATATAATTTAAAAGGCATATTAGAAAAAAAAGTGTGTAGATAGAACAATATTTCTGTAGCAGAAGCATTTAACAAAGTCTGGCGAAAACATTAAGACATACAGTTTTTAAGTCTCATGTGCCTGTAATTTTTCTGGCTCTCTAGAACTACCCCGGAATACACTGTTAGGTGTTTTTCTACTTGAGGGTGATAGCTAGCCAGGCGAGCATTAGCTAAATGTCCTCCAACCATGCGGTGAAGCTCAAGCCGGCGCGGCGGTGGGCATCGAGCCAGGGACCTGCGGCACCGGAGTCCATAAATATTACCGCTCAGCTATGATTGCTTCAAACATTATACGTTGTACCAATTCCAACCCGTTAGTCGACTTACTGTTAGAAATACGACGCAACTACGTTTGTATGGACTACGAAGAAAAACTACGAAACTACCAAGAAATCTCTTAATAATTTCTAAATGTGATATATTTTTTTGCTCTCTGTAGTCCCCTCATGACTGAGGAACGTGGTCATCGTTAGATGGTCTGCACTTAGATCGTATGATCTGTCTCCATCGGCTTCTGTTCATCGCATCTTGAACGATGTTCTGGAACTTGACGGTTGATGAGTCCTTAATCTGATCCGTCCGTTTGGTTGTGGATTGACCTCGTGAGCGTTTTCCGTCCGTGTTCCCAACCACAATGAGCTTCTCAAGGTTCCCATCACCCTTTCGTAGTTGATGTTGTTCAGGCAGTAACATCCAAACTCCCTACGAATATCAATCAACGCCAATCCTATAACCGCGACAGTTGACAATTTGTAATTTTGTAATGTAATTCGCCTAGCAGGCGTTATTGCAAACTTAACAATATTAAAATTATAAGTTTGCGTCATCATTTACAAGTTTAAAACCAATTGCAAAATTGGCCTTGTTTGTAGTACAACGCAAGTTGAACTATAGGTGTCGCTCTATCCCGATACGATGGTTGAAGAACGAGAGCAAGAGAGTCTTGTGTCATGTTAGCTCAATTGGTTAGAGCATACCCCGGCTGGACGGACGCGGGTTCGAATCCCACACATGTCTATATTTTTTCTCTCGTAAATTTGTAATTTTGTAAAGTTGACAATATGTCGAGGTCAACATAATTTATAATAAGTACATAATACGTTTCAGTATGAGTCACCTGCTCAAGTTTTTTGTATTTCCATAATATCATGTAAATACGGTTGTATCTTCACTAATTTATTATAAACGTAAAATTCATAAATGGAACTTGCGTTTCATATTCCCTCTTATGAATTATTTGTGAATGTGCTTGGGCATATATCTTTTTTATTTATTGAGTTATAATATACATAAAGGCTTATGTAAGTAATGCCTTACAACCTATGTTAGTTTTATATAGACATTGAATTCTCGATAAATATAATTACAAGTAGGCATATAACATCACACGAAGTGTATCTTACATACATAGCTAAACAGCAAACAAAATAACAAACGAAATATCAAAAAAGGTAACAAACCACAATCTTAAAATAATACAATACAATACAATACAATACAAAACACTTTATTGTACACCAATAGAAACATACAAATAACTAGAAAAACTTAAAACTAAAGTACAAAGGGCGGACTTATCGCGTATAGCGATCTCTTACAGTCAAACGTTGGATGGAGATCGTTTAAGGAGTCAGAGAGGTTGGCGAACACAATAAATTTATTACATATTATATCTACTTAAATAAATCAAATGCTTAAATTCTGTACATAAATACTAATTAGGTACTATAACAGATAAATATATATAATACATAAACATACACAATACTACATACTATAAAACTAAATACATATACTATTTAATACTAAATACTACATACCGTTAAACATTACGGATACAGACTAAAATTCAATGAGATGGTAAAGTAGATAAATAATGGTCTTTAATTTGATTTTTAAATACAGCAATAGACTGAGCTTGTCTAATACTTACCGGAAGCTTATTCCAGAGTCGCGCAGCCTGAACACTAAAAGAGCTGCCATAGAAGTCACTTCGATGGCTTGGCAAATTCAGCGTAAGGTTTTCAGATGATCTAAGGTCACACGAGTGGGAGCAATGCAGGAATTTAAAACGTTCCTTCAAATAGAGGGGGGTAAAGGGATTAAATAAAATGTTGTAAAGAAGAGACAGAATGTGAGTATCCCGGCGAAGACGAATAGGCAGCCACTTGAGTCTTGTACGAAATTGAGATACGTGATCATATTTTCGAAGACCGAAAATAAATCTTATACAGTAATTCTGGAGACGCTCAAGCTTATTTAACTGTTCCTCCGTAAGATCGAGATAGCAGGCATCGGCATAGTCAAGAATGGGCAAAAGTAGAGATTGTGCGAGCGTAACTTTAGTGGCAGTAGGAAGAAAATTACGTAGCCTTCTAAGAGAGCTACCGGAAGCAAAGATTTTACGGCTTATAGATGCTAAATGAGGTTTCCATGAGAGATTATTGTCAAGTATAACCCCAAGATTCTTAACTTCCTGACTGTAAGGAACGACAACCCCTTCAAATACAATTTTGGGAAGTGTCGATAAATCCAATTTAGGTAACATTCTGGAACTTCCTATTATAATTGCCTGTGTTTTTGTGGGGTTAACTTTTAGGCCAAAACGCTTGCTCCAAGCAGCTATACGACATAAATCACTTTTAGTGTTAAGAACAGCTTCAGTCAGCTTGTCAACTGGAGCCTATGAATAAATTTGGAGATCGTCTGCATAGAGGTGATAGGAAGAAATTAAAGAATTAGAAATGGAGTTGATAAATATAGCAAATAGAAGAGGAGATAGCACACCGCCTTTAGGAACACCAGCAATTGCGTTACACCACGAGGAGTAAGAATCCTCAATGCGAACTTGTTGCCGGCGTCCATACAGATAGCTGTGAAACCAGTCAGTCACCGAAGGTGATATGTTAATAGAGCCAAGCGTCGCTAAAAGAATGTCATAGTCAACGTTATTGAATGCATTACTAAAATCTAGAAGTATAAGGATTGTAAGCTGATTAGTTTCCATACCTAGTCTAATATCATCTGTGATTTTCACGAAAAAAAATAAACACGAAATAAAATACTATTGAAAATTTATATGTAAAAGAATCCATTTGTTTGTGATTTCATGGCTATACACAGTAGTGTTTGCAAACTTCTGCTTCGACGCAGAATATCTTACATTACGGCGGTACTTACCAAGACGAACTCTTGCTGAAGAAACCTACCACCTGGTAAGATCCACGCAATAAATTTAAGGCCCCTAAATCGAATCCAAGACCTCGAGATTATAAAACGACGCTTTTATGCCTCTTTATTGCAATACGCCGAATCATCCGTCATCACCATCAAACCCAATAACAACCTCTCGGAACAGTCGGTCCGGACAAAGAGCATCCTAATTAGCAGCTAGGCCATTAATCAATCAATTGATCACTTTCAAACCTTGTTAGCATAGGTCACAACATGATTAGCTAATACGAACTTAAAACACTAAGACCCAGTTTCACAAAGAGGGTTTAATACGCGGATAATTTTATACCATAGAATATACGATGATATAACCAAAAACGGTTATGTGGTTAATTTATATGCTGTTGAAGTCGGAGCAAGAGGTATACCAGCGAAATCTCTATATAACCTACTAAAACACAACTGTCAAGAACAACCGTAACTTCCATCCTAGAACGTGTGTCCAAGGCAATAGTAGAAACTTACCAAATTTGGTTAGGCAGGGGAGGAGGTTTGAGCGGTTCACCGCTCAAACCTCCTCCGTATATTAAAAGTCACAGGATCAAAAGTCACAGGTGCCTGTGACTTGGGCCTCTTCCTCTAGGTACAACCCTATGGATCCGGCACCCGCACGGTGAATCCATGCAATGCTAAGTAATTCTTCTCATAGACCATTAAAATACATAGGCTTAAGCTACCATACAAAGTCAAACCTAGTGACAGTTTTTGAATGTATGTAGGAACTTACTGTCGTGGAAAACTATCAGCTGTAGCAAAGTGGCCATATTCGTTTTTAATATATGGATCTATACAGCCAATATAATTTTGTAATCTTCGATAAGAATCTTTCCTTTGCTACAGTCGTTTCCCTGATGTCAAATTTTATAAAAGTTAATATCATGGCAAATTTAAAATACTGCAACATGGATGTCGATGGTGACAACGGTCTATCATATTATAGTTACAGAGATAAAAATTATCTTCGTATAGTTTTATCCTAGTTTGGTGAAATTGGCCCTATATAAGTTAGTGTGTATAGCGCTCGTATAAACGCAGTTTCGTCATATTCTAAATATTGTGTTGAAGCGTTCGTAGTGGAGCTGGCCTAGTCGTTCATAGTGGAACCCCATGTCTTTGGCGGGAAATTCAATATTAAAACCGTTTTATCATAATTTTATAATAATTGGATTTCGAAGCAATTAAAGCCCAGTGGTAATTTAATGTTCGCATGTCCATGGTTCGATAGCCATTGCCGGCTTATGCTTCACCGCATTGTGGAAGGGCATTTTACGAATACTCGCCTGGGTAGCTACCGTCCTAAAGTAGAAAATCTGTCGCTTGCACCTAACCGTGTGTTCTGGCAGGAGTCCTTGAGAGACAGTAAAATTACAGAGGCACACGAGACTCAAAAGTAACTGTATGTCTCAGGGTGAGGGGCGCAGAGCAGTTCGTCACTTGCGACGAAATGCATCTGCTATAAGCAGAGGTTAACACTTAACAGCAGGTGGGCCTGGTTCCGTCACAATCACATAAAAAAAATATGCAAGTAAAGAAAATTTGTCGCTAAGCACCTTACTGTATATGTTAAAAAAAATATTGGTTTTCGATTTTAGTCTGTGCTTACATATAACGTCTGGCTGACTAAAATATATTGTGTCATTGTTTCCTAATAAAAATGAAATGAATCAAAATACAATTATAAACATTCTCCTACGATACCATGGCCCAATAAAAAAATAACAGCGGTTGTCAATTACATATCGTTCGACCAATAAATACTAGGGTTCCTTACTTTCTGAGCAGATTCAAACTCTTTACTGTACTGGCTCAGCCAGATCGTTCACTTATGAACAAAGCCATTAGAGGGAGATTTGACATAATCCATAATCATGATTATGTTCCGGCAGCTGTCCTTGAGAGCCAGTAATTTTAGGTTAAGCCTGTTAACACCTTCGACCACATGATCACTTACCATCAGTTGAGATTGCGGTTAAAGGCTTGGGGATTGGTGTAAGACGGCAGTTTTCAGAAGGCAAGTGGCATTTTGCCTTTTTACTCTCATAGAGAGATATGGGTGTTAATTCTAACTCGGGATACACTGGGCCGAAACGATTTAAGGCTTAGAAAAATTTATACGCCTCAGTTTTTTCAACGAAATAAGGCCGTAAATAGAACACCAGTTAGAAGAAATTAATGGATGCTAATCAGCATCGTTTTTTATACCTTAGGAGATATCGAGGAAATGCATGTCACTCGTTTGTATAGGGTTCTAATAGAATCAGAATCATTTATTGACCATAATAACTAAGAATGTTATTCTAGGCAAGTAAGTATACAATGTTACATTTTCATATAATTATTTAAATATCATAAGTCTATAAATAATGCTTTGGTTACCTAATTTTTTTTTTTTTATTATTTACACAACACTGGAAATACATCGTAGCTTACAAAATGTACACTAATATAAAATAACTAATATTGCAATTGAAATTAAATAACTTAATAATAACTACACACAAGCAATCATATATATCGAAATATTACTACATTGTAATTATTGAAATGAATATGATACAAGTCACTTAATACTGCATCCTTAACTTAAATATATATGTACAACGAGTTCCTCTACATTTGTAAATGGAATTCAACTTCACTTCACAAGCACGGTAAGGCTTTGTTTATCATTCAAAATCAGCGTGCCCAAGCGCTTACTAGCACGGAAAAGAATTTTAAATTCGACTCTTTCTATTAAAAACCATAAATATCAATATGCGTAAAATATGAACTCATTCGTATACTTTTCAGTGTTTAATGATATATTATTTATTTTATTTTGCTACTATACCATAACTGCACTTGCATTCAAAATATTAGCTTGTTTAAACTTCACCCTTATTACCTGGTAGAGACATATTGATCTCTATATCTCGATGGGTAGAGATCACTTTTAGTGATACGGCCGCCCATTGTAACATTACTTATTCATTTGTTTTATATTAGTTGTATTTTATTATTTCGTGGCGTAACAATAAAGGAATACCCTTTCTATAATACAGGTAATTATTATTAAAACTTTGTTCATTAATGTTCTAGTAATTTTTTTATACGGAACACAAGTATACCTAACTTATCTCTACCTTCATTGCCCCGGTTCAAGTTAACAATAATGTGGTCAGTTACATTTCAATCGTCAAAGCAAGATATCTATGTAGCTCGAGTTCCAATTAGGCGTTTTATTATTAATAGTTAACACGCGTGTCTTTATGACTGTCTGTCTGGAGAACACGCGAACTGAAGGAATTATGCCGTGACCAAGATCTAAATGTTTCAATACACTGATCGATTTTTTACATTAAATAGTTTAGAGTTAGAATTTTTATCCGTTAAAAAACAGACTTGGTATCTAGATTGAATAAAACCGAAGGCAGAGAACTACTTTGCACAATTTGAGCAACCAAATGTGATACAATTTCTACTGGAAAATACCCATTGGCATACTAATCAACAAAAATCAACTAAAAACTTTTTAGTATTTACCTATAGGTATCTCATGTACTTTACAATTTAAGAATGTTGATCTTTATTCAAACAATTCATTAAAATTATTAGCATTAAGTACCATTTGCGAACTTAAAGAAAAGGATGGTGGACGGTGGCTTAAGGAATAAAATAACAGAGTGGAAATAAATTAAAACTGGTTTTAAACTATATATGAAATTTATACATAAAAATCTGCAACAAATAGATGCGGAAGTAATCAATATCATATTAAGTACCTATCAACAGTGCACCTCGAGGACCTGAAGAAGAACCATTTTAAGAAGGTATATGAGAGAAAAGTAATCCTTAAGATATAAAAACCCAATTGCCATAAAAAGGAAGCAATGACAAAATTTGGCATATGATAAATATCGAAGAAGTCATAAAAAAACGTAGTTATGCAGTCTTCACGGATTAAAGATAATGAGATATAATTAGCGAATTGAAAGTTTGGACTGTACATAACTAACTGAAAGTTAGAAAATTTGCAGACCAACTGGGAAATATTTTTTAAACCTTATGATGTTACGCGTAAGTCCTAAAATAAGTATCTATCCCAAAAGAAGATAAGTGAGTAAACGGTGTAATCAAAATAAAGAAAAAAAAGATTAACGCACGTGTGAATTCCATCGAAATATTCCCTGGAAGGCGTGCCACCGTCATATTTTGTGCGTTTTAATTAAAACACGTGCTTGATATGTCGGAAATAGTTAAAGTCATTACAATCCTCAAAATACCTCACGAAGTCGCATCATACAGATCTGTTTCTCTGCTCCCAACGACGGTGGTGTCAAAATTAATCGACAATCAACTCAAAAGACGGCTTAAGCTTAGGCTAATAGATAAAAAAAACAATACGTAGAATATCAGATTGATTTAAAAGAGATTCTACAATAGACAAAGTTCAACATATGAGGAATATAATTGAAAAGGTATTAGAAAAATAATATTTAGGTACTACAATATTCCTGTAGCACAAGCTTTTACTATCTCTTGCACAAACGTCTTTGGTAATTTTAATTAATATACTCGTATGTTTGAGTCATATCTAACGCAAAGAATATTTAGAATTAGACTAGAACGTTTAATTTGTTTCAGGTTTTATGCTTACTCAAACCTTAAACAAATAAAGATCGAGTACCATAAGAAAATGTCCTGGGTCTGCTCCTGTTTTTATTGTATACTTGTGGTAATCTACAGCTAGAAAGTAATAATATTGCAATCTTTGCAGACGACACAGACAGGAGTTACGTAAGAGCAAACTGTGGAAAAAGTTTAAATAACTGACATTTGAAATGGACAAGAAATTGTCAGATATAACTCAATGAAACTAAATCCATTAAAATTGATTTCACTTACAAAAGACCCTAATTATCACCCGGTCTACTTAAATGGCAATGTAGTGCTGAATGAAGCTAAAGCTTGAACTAGACGGACTCATCATTATCGACATTCAACAAAGTATTTTTATATACGGTCCTACTAATGCCAGTGTGGACTTATAGTGTCTGTACCAAAAAGTGAAATAAGACGATGATACCTCGCTTACAGAACAAAGATACTGAGGGGTATTGTTAGCACACCGTTGGTAAGTATGTTAAATCTGATATGACGTTGGTTATCAGATCAGGAACTCGATGTAGATCTCGTCATACCTATGTACATAGGTACTATTCGGTCAGTCAGAGACTGATCAAATAGTTTTGAGCAAGAAGAGTAATAATCACAGTGAATATGGAATTCCAACTTCTCGACAATATAGACATCTTTATCAGTGGACGACACAAGGAGATCGCTAGAATTACTGGCTCTCAAGGACAGCTGCTGGGACACACTGTTCGGTGCTATTCAACAATTTTCTACTTGAGACTTGTTGCTAGCCAGGCGAGAGCATGCGCAAAGGCCTTTTCACCATGCGGTGAAGCCCGCGCCGGATTTGAATCATGGAACTACTGCGCGGCAGTCCATAGCCAATGCCTCTGAGCCATCACTGCTTCAATATCACTGCCTTTTATGAATCCTACATGCAGATAAAGGGGGTGCATTTCTAACTCTATAAATTCTCATACCTTCAAAAAATTAATCTTGAATGTTCTCAATAAAAATCACGCCGTGAGTTCCGATCCAAATCCAAGTCACAGTTCTTACGCCATCAAACCGTGGTGATCGCTAACGACTGCCCGATTCGTCACAAACACTAAAATGTATTTCATATAACAACACGAACTCATAAACGCTGTTATTATATCATATATAATGACTCGTATATGAGTTATATGATATATCTTGATCCCGAACGGCTTTGTTGCATTCCTCGTTCCGGCCCTGCAATATATTACCTTAAATTAGATTTGGTTGTGAATGGAAATTGATATCTAAAATAGATACATGTAGCAATAAATAGATATCTTTAGCCACCTTTACAAGCTGTTTAATAGAATTTATTTTTATAGAGGTTAATGTTATGCAAAACGGTTGAGATACCAGAGTAGTGGACAGACTTGTCAAACAATTATATAAACAATCGCGGCGTGTCTATTATGCTAATCTTTTTATTCTTAAATAGCTCTCAAAGCACCTCACAAATTTGTAGAAATGAAATTATTTGTATATTTTATTTTGTGTATTTTTATAGTAAGAGGAAAATCTAATAGAATCGCTTCAGTTTCGCTAAGAGAGTCGCTGCGGTAGCGAGGCTATGCTTGTTTGATTTCTCCATGTACATATTTCGTCTTCCTCGTATATCGCTGGTGGATACGCAAGCTAAGTGCCACATTGGCATCGTCTCGAGTAACTTGCGACTAGTGGTGAAAACAAGACGAGACGACGATGCCGAGGCAGTGCGGAAGTAACTCTTTGGATAGGTATTTACACAAAGCCACGTACCAAACAAGCCAGACATAAACAGGTAGTGAAAAGGCTGGAAGATATAAGAAGAAAATTCACGAGATGGACATTTCGTACTCCCCTGATTTCTTCTCCAAAACTAAACCCATTAAATTATTTTTACATTATAATTTTAAGAAAGAATAATATTTGTGCCTATAATTTTCTTTTTCAAAAATTTGTCTCAATTTTCTTTTTCAGTCATGGCAGTAAAAAGGAGTATTTTTAGGGATTTCCAGGGTCATATTTTCATTAGTAATAATTAGGTGCAGAATAGACAGGGCCGTGGCTGTATATAGCAGGCCTAGATTTGTATGATTAGGCCTAGATTAGATGAAAATTATTGCTCTATAAGGGTTACACAGGAAGAAAACAGAGAAATACATTTATATGACTCAAAATGCATAAAACAAAATGTTTCAGATCCTAGAAGTTGATAGAGATTCTTGTCAAGTTTTGAAATACATAGATTGTATCAAACTTGACGAAAACGAAAGGAGGTTTATAACCAGCGGGTATAATGAGGATTCCACCTCCTAAGCAGCACAAGCCTGTAAAGTTTACTGTCTTGCGCAGCCCACAGATTATACCTCTTTATAGTAGAAACGATAGAAGTTTATAGCAACACTGATTTATGTAAGTGTTGTTTTAATAAATGCCAAAGATGAACTAAAATACATAGTTGTCTCAGTCGAGGCACAGTTTCAATAAAACCTTTCACTATTAGCAGAAGGTTTAAGTGCCCTCATCTTATGTTAATACGCAACGTTACTTAAGTTAACAATTGCATCATTACTTGAATTAATTAAGTTAAACAACTCAGCGAGTAGGAGCCAACCATAGACCTATATCTGAGTAGATGATACAAGCGCTTAGTGATGGTGCATACATGCTGCGCGAATCTGATTCAAAGTGACGTCACCAATCTAACTCAAAGGCACAGGCCTATAGGTGTGCAACACAAACGTTGTGTACTGCCCCGTCTGACTCAACTCCAAAACATTTTTTTTGTGTGATGAGCGGCAAACAAACATACCCCCCGCCTGATGGTCGTATACCGTCGCCTATAGAAATCTGCAATACCATTAGTACCTTTAGTACCATTAGTACCTACTGTCAATACGTTGTTGACCCTAAAGGAGTCTGTTAATCGCCTTTTTGAAAGACCCTATGTCAAAGTTATGAGGAAGGACCGCATAAGGAAGGCTGTTTTGTTTTTAGGGTATCCGGCGACAACGACCGATTGAAATGGATGACGGTGCAGGCAGCCTTCAGAATGTGAGTAGTATCGAGAAGTGCGAAATTGGTTAGGTAGAATAAGGTTAAAGAGCTGGGCAGAGCATTCCCCAAAGGACAATCGATAGAATACACGTGGCGAACATCGGTTCGACATCGGTCTCTTTTTCGAATTACCGGGTTCGGACACTAATACAAATGTCAACGCAAGGTGAGTCAACTTGTGTAGTCTACTTTGAAATAGGTCTATGGAGCCAACTCTTAAATTATCAGAAAAAATGACGTCATAGCAAATTGGATTCTGGACGTATATCAGGAAAAATCTGTAATAACGTCTTCTGATAAATGGACAAATCACCTGTTTACATAATAAGTTAGGAGAGAGAACTGGCCAAACCAAAAGCAACCTTAACTTTTAAGCAGAAAAGAAAAATTTCGTTTAAAAATAATTTTGAAGTAAGGTTAGGCTGGCTATCGTTTCTATAAGATTATGAGCGTTTTGAAACTATGAAACATATTTGTTATACATGCTAGTTAGAATTCGTGGTAAGTTTAATTAATAATTTTGATAAACTTTACCGCATTTTAATTCAATTCACAGATGTAACAAAATATCCAATGTAGATAAGTATCTACATAAGAAATATAAATAAATCTTAATTGCATGGTGGTAGGGCATTTTGCGAATGCTCGCCTGGCTACCTACCACCTCTAAGTATAAAATCTGTCGCCGAGCACCTAACGGTGTGTTCGGGCAGCTATCCTAGAGAGCCAGTAATTCTAGATTACCCTGAACATCTTGGACAACATCATCACGTACCATCAGATGATTGTGGTCAAAGGCTTACCCATCAGCAATTAAAAAAAAACACTGCTGCGTCAAGGCAGAATATCTGATACTGCGGTGGTACCCCCAAAATGGAGTCTTACTGAAGAGACCTGGTGACTGCCTGGTAATGATGAAAACGCTGCTTTGGAATTTCAAGGTGTTGGGTTCGATACAATCGGCCCCTATTTAAAATTCTATGTATTTATAATTTTTCCGATACAATTTCAAGCTGAGAGCATACTTTGTATAAACATATACTACTTTAGTATTCATTATTTTATTTCTTATTATGAAATATATGGAATCGTATTTTCAGATCAAGCGTAGTATTTGTCAATTCCTCTAGAATAATTTTTTTTTTTTCATATCAGTAAGAAATTCTTTCTAATAGACGTGTTCAAAATTTGCCTTTTTGTGACTCACTTCACCTTAAATAATATTTATTTATATTCATCTTTGGTTCAAATTCATAATATCATATCTCCAGATTTGTAACTCAATCCGTTCACTAAAGTAGAGACCCGTTTTACACATACAGACAGACCGACAGTGGAGTCTCAATTACAGGGCTCCGTAATGCCCTTTGAGTACGAAGCCCTAAGGACCTGACGATCTATTTCCTTATATCAACTCCACCTGTCACCAGCACACACTATCTAATTAAAAAAGCAAATGTATGACCCACTAGAACATTATACCATACTTTATTGACTAGAATTTAATCTGTGCCCATAATCGTCATTATCTACTACATCTACTTAAGTTCTGTACCGCTTGACCCCGGGTCGGCTTTCTAGGGGCCTCGGAAAGTAATTAATGACGTGAAAACTGGCCCCGGACAAAGTGACCCTGCGAGTCCTGCTGCAGCCGGCTCTGGTGTGTGGACATTTAGGAATAAGCGATTGATATTAACAAAATACTACAAAATATAAAACACTATAACTTTTTTTTTTTTGTTTTTGTGACGGACAATCTAAAGGCCCACCTGATGTTAAGCGGATTAACCTCTGCCTATAACAGATGCTTTCGTCACAAGTCACGAATTGCACTGCGCCCGTCACATTAGACAGGTGTAAGTCTCATGTGCCTGTGATGTCACTGGCTCTCAAGGACTGCTACCGGAACACACCGTTAGGTGCTTGGCGACAGATTTTCTACTTGAGGGTGGTCGCTAGCCAGGCGGGCATTCGCAAAAAGCCCTTCCACCATGCGGTGAAGCTCAAGCCCGCGGCAGGATTCGAACCTGCTGCGCGGCAGTCCATGGCCAATGCCACTGAGCCATCACTGCTTCAACTACAACAATAAAAGCATTTATACAACCTACAAGTCATTGCAGACTTACAGGCAGTCCAAAGGCTCAACAAATTGCAATGCTTATTTGTTGAGCCAGTATTTTTAATCATGGGTCGTATCGACAAAGCGCTCTGATAAGTTTTGGAAAATACGATGAGCTCCCGGTCCCCACGGATCCCAACGACTTTACACTTAACAGAATGTCTCAAAAATGTAACCACTACTGAGGTTATATATGGTCGTATAATATATACGTCACTATTATGCGTTGTTTTTTAGCATTTAAGATACCCAGATAAAGTACTTTGCTGCGTCCGCGCATTACCTGTATACTTTGTAACTACGGTCAGGCCGCCAGGATGGCTACCGTTTTCAAAGGAAGTGAAACAAACACCAATTAACAAAATCAGATTTTAATCATTGTTTTTTTTTTAACCGACGGTTTGCCTTTATTAAACAAAATACTACAAACTATATACATACATTGTAGTAGCTGTAGTGTTACAGCTACAATAAAATACTATATACTAGCTACAATAAAAGCATTTACACAACCTATAAGTCATAGCAGACTCATAGGCAGTCTAAATGCTCCAGCCCGTGGAGAGAGCTTTCATCCCTTCACTGTCAATTTGCCACATGTTCGTACAAAGCGTTTTCAGAGCTCTTTTATCCTGCGAACAGCGAAGCAGTGGAACTCTCTCCCATCGTCAGTCTTTCCAGGTGCGTATGATCCTGGTGTTTTCAAAAAAAGAGTAAATAGGTTTCTTCTGGGCAAGCGTGATTCATCTTCGACTCCATCGTCACTTACCATCAGGTGAGATGGAGTCAAACGCAAACCCATCTAATGTAAAAAAAAGAAAAAAAAGCCCACTCCCAGTTGGCAGTGCCCAGCATGCTGGCAGCATTGCCCCGTTGAATTGCAATGCTTATTCGTTGAGCCAAATATGTGCCAGCACTGTTTTATAGAGGGTAGAGTATGTAATATACACCACTAAGTAACTTGGGGGTAGGTATATAATAATATACGTTAGTATATTTAAGGGCTAAACAGCTGATAAATTAGAAGCTCACTATCAGCGATTACGAAAATCAAACTAAATATCATTGAAATAAGGATCATTTCAGCGCGCACACCAACGCTACTAAATACAAGAACTACGAAATGAAAAAATTAGTAATCAGGACAGTTTTTATATATCTAAATTTCCCAAATTTTGTTGTAAGAATCGATTATAAAGGATTTATTGTTATCACGATATTGCGGGTTATATAAACAAAATTGATGTTAGAACTTTTTTGTACCTAATCTTTATGCAGCAAATGTTATTAAATTCAGTTTAAATTGCAATTAAGTAATCACGATTCTTATACACATGATTTGTATAATGTCGATAGAATATGTACTTTTCTCAGTATTATGAATGCGAATGAGACAGCTTTTATTTAATATTTTTTATGTGTGCTTTAATATCTAAAAATATAAAGCACCTAACGGTGTGTTCCGGCAGCTGTCCTTGAGAGCCAGTAATTCTAGGTTAGTCTGAACAGCATCTTCGACCACATCATCACTTACCATCAGGTGAGATAGTGATCAAAGGCTAACCTATCAGGCACAAAATATATATATATATATATAAAAATATGCACCAAGTACAATCGTAAGAAGATAGTGTCTAACAGTCTGCTGAGCAATTAGTCTATATTTAAACCAACACTTGAAATTTATTGATAGTTGATATCAACCTATAAATAAGGTTAGGTAATTCTGGCGGTGAGCGATGGTAAATGCTTGATCATAAATAAATAATACGCAATGCTATGTTGCTTTTTACCGCTATTAAAAACACACTATAAACTAAATACAACACTTCAGCTACTACAACGGAAGCATTTAGGCAACTTAAAGAACATTGCAGGCCTACAGGCAGTTCTAATGCTCCAGCTCATTACCAGTTCACATCGTGCCCAATATGCAGCAGCCTATTCTGAGCTAAATAAGTACCAGCATTTTCAATCACGCGTCGCATCGACCAAGGGCTCTGATAAGTCTTAGAAAATAAGATGAGCTCCCGGTCCCCACGGACCTATGTCTCTAGATAAAACGGCTCAAATATGTAACCACTACCGAGGGTATGCACAAGTACGCACTTACGACGCTTTAGTCACTCCACCGAAGTAGCCGCGGCGTCAGCCCTCACGTTTGTTTCAGAAAGATGTGACGACGATAAAGTGTCAACGCACGTAGCATCCGACACTGAGGTCTTATAACTTACTTAGAACCCACTCATATGTGGAGTAGGTACAACTGCCGGAATTCGGAACACACCGTTAGGTGCTTGGCGACAGATTTTCTACTTGACGGTGGTAGCTAGCGGGCATTCGCATAATGCCCTACCACCATACATGTTACATAAGTTCATGGGAAGCGTGTTATGGGGTAACTTAGACCTCTTGTCTCTTTTGCCTCAAGCAGCTTTTTTCCCTGACACTCCTGGAGTAATATCTCTTGAAACTATACAGTGGTAACATCTGCTCCATTCCGGAAACCGAAGTAGCTTTATCAGCTCGAACGTATGTTACAATCTAACATGATTTTATGCGACTATTACCATAACAGCTAGTCATAAAGTAAAAATTCAACGTACCTACTCGCAATATGTTCAATCTTTTAGTTCTAATCGCCAGAGTAGAACGCTGTTCGATTAAAAGCCAATTTTAAGGATAGCGTATCGGATTAATTTAATAGAATAATTGGTTCAAAGTTTATTGTGCGAATGAATGACCTCAGAGGCGCGAAATGTTGCCAAAGAGACCCTTATCAAGTTTTTGGTCGTTTTTTGGCTAGGTTACCTGCCTGTTGTGTCTGCTAATTTGAATAATTAACCACCACATCAGTGGGTTAAAGCTGCTGTCTTATATCAACATTTCGGAATCTTTGAGCTCCTACTATGTTTTTCAAATATTAGGTATAGCTAGGATTCATATAGGTACTCGCAGACGTAAGAAGACCGACTGAAAGAACCGAGTTCGCCGGTAAACTCGAGGAAAACATTGGCCGGTCTGACGATATCCTTCTTTCAGAAAGATCTCGATGGTAGTATACCCGCTACTATTCGCATTATCAAGGAAGATAGTGTTGTAAGTCCGATTGTGCACCCATGGTGTAGCAACATCTAATTAACATTCATTTTTAACTTTTTCGTATTTACGGCATACAATTCAGAGATATGGAACTGGCTTCATATTAGGAACTAGTAGTATAAGTACTGTACTTACTGTTACAGAAATTGCCGTCCACCGTTGAACAAATGCCTACCCCTTACGGAGAGGAGGTTTGCCATAATAGGCTTGGTAGGCATCTTAGCGGTCGCTGTGTAAAATGGCAATTATTCAAAAAACCCTGCTGCCCATCTTCTGGTGCTTTCTCTTTTTCTGCTTTATCACCTCTTATCAATCCCACAGAAAGATTCGGGGGTGTAATTCTATACCAGCATCTCACGGTAAACAGTTTAAATTCTACGACTTAGTGTTTCTAATAAGACTGTTTAAATTAATTTTGAGTACAGGCATCCAAGAATCTCGTTTGCAATTCTAGTCTCTCCATACCTAGGTGTATTGTATATTAGTTTCGCTTATTGATTACGTGGAAATAATTGAGATTTGCGTGCTATTCATAGAATCTTGGGTGCGACTTGCCGAGGACCTCGGGTCTATGTGGCAACTGCTTACGATGGTCCATGAATATGATATGTGTTCTATTGCTATATAACCTAGAATTATTTGCACCTCATGGTGTAAATCACACAACAGTATCTTTCATATGAAAACTGATAAATTAATTTTATACACCTTTTTTACATCTTATTACAATTGTATTTTTCAATTGCCTGCTTCAATTATTACTGATTTTCCCATTCTAGGGAAAATAATTTATGACAGTTCTTTTTACTATTTGAGCAGCCAATCGGTAAACAAATGCAGTGCACCTAAAGGCTCCGTTTTCATGGCAATAAAATACGGTCTTGGACGGTTGGCAACGATTACCTACAGAAGGGGAAACCTAGAGTTTATTGAAATTTAGGGTTCTACCACACCCTGAACACTCAACTCATTCTCTATACAAAAGCCGCGTTACAACTAGATATTACACAGACACTACACAATAGTTATTTGTTATACAAGAGTGCAAAGTTGCTTTTTAACCGCGTGTTCAATTTTGATGACCGAGCAAGCGAAGGATTCTAAAATTGAATCACGAGCGCAGCGAGTGATTCAAAATTAGAATCCTGAGCGTTAGCGAGGGAATCAAAAGAGCACGAGGTGAAAAATCTTTGCACTCGAGTGCAACACGTAACGTTTCATTCCACCTCAGCGAGGAAATATATAAGGTTTAACAATGACGTGAAAAAATGCCGCGTAAAGAACCGCGTACAAAGCAAATTGAGAAAAGAACACCAAGAAGGTTCCGAGTCTGAGTTTTTAACAAATTAAAAAAAAGTTGTATGATATATTCGGCACCATAGAGGTAGCAGTAAATAGGTTTAATGTTTTTTTTAATTCACAAACTTAGTGCACACGATGTTCTAAATTCAATTTACTTTATCCTCTAGATAATAAAAACGGCTTTTCCACTCAGATATTGAAGATTAAAAATACTCTTTCCGAGATGGTGGGATGAAAATGTTGTTTTTGTACACGTGATATTATGTGCGAGAAATCAGAGAGTGTAAAAAAATCTTAGCGTGAAGTCTCTAAGGTTGTCACCATATGAATAATTATTGTACCTACCTACCTAACAATCTTTTGATACTTTTATTAGTCCTATTACATTTCGTAAATTATGAGTATCACTTACTTAGCTGCAGAAACATTTACGAGCACAACTATCGAACTCCACGAAGGACGCAGGAGTATCCAACACATAAACGAGTAGGTAACATTATTTCACATTTCACTACATTACTTATACAATAATAGACACTAAAGTTGCCGCGAATACTCGCTATTATTCGGTATTACTCGATTTTTTTTATATTCGTCGAATACCGAATAATAGCTATTATTCGGCGTTCGGCGAATAGTCGTCTAAAATAAACTTTTATCAAACAAAAACATAATGAGTTAAAAATAATCAATTTTTATTATTTTCTTTAATAAAACAATACACAGTATTAATTATTATCTGTAATAATGTGCCTGTGCCTATCATATTCGTGAAATTAAATTAGTTAATAATAATTAAATGAAAAGTTAAATTACTACGTTACATATATTATATAGGTATGTATAACATGAAACAGATTTCTTTAACCTTACTGTTTTCTTTTCTCACAACCTTAGAAGAAGTTAGAAATATTTTAATGTGCCTTATTTATGTTGAATAGTAATGTCGAGTTATTCGACTATTCGCCAAAGTGAATGGTGATTAATCGGTATTCGACTATTCGCTATAACAACTATTCGCGGCAACTCTAATAGACACCAAATAATTACATGTTCTTTGGTTGTACCTCAAAAAGAAAACTGGCTGCACTACAAATTGCGCAAAGTAATAGGTAAACATGCTTTTTAAATATCCCTTTAAGACATGTACAAAATAAATTTATAAAGAGATACAGAATCTGAATAAACCAAAATAATTAATTTCAAGCAGTTATATATAAATAGTAAATACGTGTATATATTTTACTAGCTTTCCGGGCGCGGCTCTGCCCGCGCGTATATTGGTTATCGCGCAAAAACATTAACCTCTTTTTGCGCAGTTGGATAAAACTATACTATGTTTTTTCCTGGGTCTCAAACTATTTCCATACCAAATTTCATTCAAATCGGTCCGGTAGTCTTGGCGTGAAAGCGTAACAGACAGACAGATAGACAGACAGACAGACAGACAGACAGACAGATAGACAGACAGACAGACAGAGTTACTTTCGCATTTATAATATTAGTACTGATAATGTACAAGGCGTCTCTCTTTCTATAGCCAAGCATAGCTCTGATCTCGTCTGATGCGCTGCGGCACGCACCGCAGAAAAATTCCGTCCGTTTGGGGATACCAGCCGCTTTATACGTAAAGTCCCGATAGGGTCAAGTCTGCTGATATGTAATGTAGTTTTTGAGAATAAATGTTTTTTTATTTTATTTTTAATCTACACTCCACATACTCCAGGGTCCGTGACTTTTTTCAACTATGACATATTTTTTAATAAACAAGAAATAAGAAATAAGAAACATGCAACATTCCAAGGGGGAACAGTGTTAAAAGTTTTTTTTTTCCGCTAATGTTATTAGCACTAGCATCCAGAGCAGACCAGTATCCTCTAGCAGCACCCGTTCACGAGTTGACGCATGTGCCAGCCATCGCCTTCCTCAACCATTTTTGAGGGAAGATGGCGACCCGACACACAACACCGCCGCTAGACAATATCTTTCTGTGAGCATGACCGCTCCGGATACCCGTGCCAACGATTACAATTATAAACATAATTTGGGACTACAATAAAATAATATACCTAGAATAAATGTATTTAAACCTAAACCTAGAAATCACAACGTAGCTAGGGTACGTATATTGAAAGCACAGGGAGCAAACCGACCGAGAAATATACGATTCATCAAATTTGTATGAAAGAAAACCGCGTGGGAATCCCTTAGTCATTAAAAACCAATACAGCTTGTAATGGGACATGTAAACTAACCTAACCGACCATCTTATAAAGGCCTTTACGTGACCAAATTATTCACATCATGAGCTATTATTGGCGTTTCGTATATTATATTGAAATTTTTATTATAATATACGACTTATTTGCATAAAAATGGAATGGTCTTGATTGAAGGGCTTATTAACTTTTTACCTAAGTTCATTTCGATTTAAATTTACGAGTTTATAAATATTGGGCCACCGGGAAATTTGTGAATATATAATTATTTAACATAATTATTGTACATCGTGCGCTCGAAGAGTCTTGACTGATGATGTTTTGTGTAAGATCAAAACGCGTCGAAAATTCTCCGATTAGCAGGAAAACAAGGTGGGATTTTCACTTTTTTTTTGTTACTGTTAGTCAAAAATATTGAGGTAATGTTTTCTCAAAAAAAAATACATGTTAAAATAATTATTAACATCATATGGGTGGCCGCTAGTGACATTACGTGACGTCGGTCCCGGTTGCTTTCTTAGGATGGCAGTTGTTATAGCATGGTGGTAGGGCATTTTGTGAATGCCCGCCTGGCTAACTCTCAAGTAGAAAATCTGTCACCAATCATCTAACGGTGTGTTCCGGCAGCTGTTCTTGACAGCCAGTAATTCTAGGTGTAGCTGAACAATATCTTCGACAACATCATTACTTACCATCAGGGAAGATTGTGGCCAAAGGCTAGCCTATCAGTTATGTAAAAAAAATATAGTATGTAAAAAGAGATCAGCGTAGGTACTAAGGGTGCTCACTTTTTAAACGACTAGCGAGGTGTCACTTCATTTTTCTTCGCCTGTGTATAAAGCATTTTCTTACTTCTATTTTCGAACTTACTTACTTATATTTCGACCTTTGGCATCTTATTGCCTATTAGATAGGTTCTTGATAGGAACAAAGCGATGAGCCCTTTCTCTCTTTTTCCTTTAAACTAATCAGGTCATTACATCACTCTCCCGCAGCACAGGTGAAGTCTGTGTCTGTAAGTAAATACTTGAACAAACACTGTTGCACAGAAGACCTTGGTCCCATACACTAATAACCGCAAAAAACATTCAAAGCGCTTTATCCACGCTAATTACTTAACAATTTTGGATGATACCACTGCAATTGTATCCACGTAAATACGAACCAAGTTTATGCAAGTTGCTTGCGTAAGAACCGTGCATTCTTGACTCTGCCAGTATGCGTAGGCACAGCAATCGATGCGCACGACACCTATACAAACTGATACCTAATCTGTCGTCAGATACTAGAACTAACTGTTATATAATCTGTGGATTCACGTAGTAACTGCTACAGAGTCTGTGGCGATACTTTCGCGAGGTAACGAAATCTTCATTGGATTATCGTAATATAGTTTGTTTGTAGGTAAGTGTGGGAATGTGTGTTCAAGGTTTCTGCTTTTTAGGGTTGTGTAAAACGGAGCTCTTGAAAACAGAAGCATAGCTGAGTCCTATTGCTCCACTGTCTATCACATCTCTAGCTTGAGAATAAATCGGGTACCCTCATAACTAAAATATTGCCATTGTGCGAAGAATATTGATAAACTAATATAGACCTAATTTAATATCGGTTTTGTTTATGGACACGAACTTTTCTTATTACAAGCTTTTAGTTAGTTTCACCTGTCCCAATGTTTGTTGCAAATTTTGCAAATAAAATTGGATCCACTTCCCGGTTACTGATTGAGCTGAAATTTTGCGTAAAATAGTGACAATGTAATATTAGGATGACACGGTGCTGATCTGATGATGAAGCTGGAAGGTGGCTAAAGGAACTTCGCAATGAAACGACACAACCTCATCGAGTTTGGGCTCATTTGAATTCTCTTGACGAGTATATATTTTTTTTATTTTAGTTGTTTTTACCAACAAGAACGTAATAAAAGCTTGTTTATAAAAAGTGTTTTATAAAAAAAAGCTCCTTATATCTGTATTGTGGGTTGACATTGTATTGAACTCAATATATCGACTCTGAACTGGCTTGCAATCTTTTATCACGCTACTCAGGAAAACAACGATATAATCAGATAGGACTTATTGCCATTTCACGGTCGATATATAATTTTATGAGGTCTTAGGCCGGACGCTCATCTTATTTTTAAAAACTGATTAGAGCGCTTCGTCGATGCGACGCGAGATCTAAATGCTGGCACTTATTTAGCTCAACGAATAAGTATTGATAACCAACGGGATATTGTTACCAGCATCCTGGCACGCTGCTAACAGCTAGAAGTGAAGTGCTAAGAGCATTTGGACTACCAGTGCCGTTTACATTGCCTAAACACTTTCGATGTAGAAGCTGTAATGGTTTATAGCGTTTTGTAAATAAAAGCGTACCTACCGCCAATTTTTTCATCCTCCAAAAATGATGTCGTCAATGTTTAGAACTATATAATTAATATAATTAATATTATAAATGTGAAAGTAACTCTGTCTGTTACGCTTGAATGAAACGATTTGAATGAAATTTGGCATGCAAATAGTTTAAGACCCGGGAAAAAACATAGGATAGTTTTTATCCAACTGCGCAAAAAGAGGTTAATGTTTTTGTGGGATAGGCCGCGCCCGGAAAGCTAGTAAACTATAACAGGAGTTTACAATATCTGTATATCTTAGACCTCAGATCATAGAAACAAGGTTTCTATGTGATGTTTCTATGACCTGAGTCTTAGACCATGTACTCACTTAATGCATTAAACCTCAAATCACCGCTGTGACCAACCAAGCAGAGTTTATATTTACAAGATATGTACGGAACCTTGATAGAGAAAACCGACTTCGCCTTTGTATTTTTTTGTGAATGTGAGGATCACAAGTACGAAGGTCCTGATATTGCAAGATGTTTCAGTTTCACAGACTTGGTGTAAGGTAAATACGAATAGGTATATCTGTAATAATAATTATTTGGTAACCGGCGAGGACTCTCGTAATATTTACGGGATATTTCTCCGACCAGACCAGTATTTGAAGTTCTTCGTCTGTCTGGGGGTCACGATTGTGCCCAGAGTCGAGCGCAGGCACAATAGAAAAATATCCGGTGAATATTACGCGAGTCCTATCTGGTTACTAAATAATAATAAAGGACAAAACTCGCGACGGTTTTTTAGCTCAAATATCTGTAATAGTTGCTGAACATCTCCCAGGCTTAAGCCTTAAGTTGTTGTCTAAGGATGGCAGTCGTTATAGCATGGTGGTAAGTCATTTTGCGAATGCCCGCCTGGCTAGCTACCACCCTCAGGTAGAAAATCTGTCGCCAAGCACCTAACGGTGTGCTCCGGCAGCAGTCCTTGATAGCCAGTGAAATTAAAGGCTCATGAGACTTAACAATATGTCTCAAGGTGACGGGCGCAGATCAATTCGTGACTTGTAACGAAATGCATCTGAGGCTGAGGTTAGTCCGCTTAATATCAGATGGGCCTAGAGCTAGTTCCGTCACAATAATACATATAAAAATAAAAAAGGTCCTCTGGAAATATATATTTTTTAATTTTATATTCCTTATTACAGAAAAATAATTTCTTGAACAGCTAAATGACTGCAATGTGCACACAGTATAAACTACTTACAGTAAATCATCTCCCATTCATCTTCGACGAATCAATCCATGCGTCAGCAAACACCAACATCTTTTACACTTCACCTCACCAATATCAACCTTATTGTAATGCAATAAAGTAGTAAAGATGTTAAAAGATATCTTGGCAAGAATGCAACATTGACGTCCAAATGTCAGTCATTGTATTTGTAATGAAATGGTCGACGCGTATGTCTTTTCTCAGATGCACGATGGGTATTGTTTTATCAATTAGGTGATAGAAACAAAATGGTGTGGGATTAATGTGGCCATTAGTTGTAACTTTGTGTACAAAGCAGGTGTCTCTAGGTGTAGCATTCGCACCGAGCCGAAATAGTGGCGGCACTACACTGGGATAATTGCAAATACTCAGTAAGATTTATGTGGGACTACGAGATGCCGGAGACAATATCAAACAGTACGTACCTGGGTATGCCTGTGCATCTCACTTAGGTTCCATCCAAATTCTTCGCTATTGTTTTCTGAAGTCGCCTTCCTCGCCGATGTTCCTCTGTTATGTTTTAACAATTCACAAAGCCCGTATTATGCTCCGGAGCTTTCACAAGCACCAGCCGATGTTTTGGTGTAAATTGACGCGATTAGCCACTAATTTTACCCAGATGCAAAGCTCCACGATTTTAATTAGAGCGCACTGTTCCGCAGTCGAATCGCCACTGCTTGTCAATGACAAACTCGCATACCCACAATAACGATAGAAAAATATAAAATGAGATGCGGTATGCTAGATCTTTATGATAACGAAACACTAGGAGTAAAGTGAGAAGAAAAGTTCTTCGTGAAAAGTTGTTTTAACGAAGGTTCTTTCTTTTAAAGCTGATAATATGGGTATGATACGGTCAAGCACGTAACATACTTGGGGACCGTCCATTAGTCACGTGAGGCTTGAAGGGGGGGTAGCAAAAGTCACTATATATCACAAGGGGGGAGGGGGTGTAATAAGATATCACGTGTATTTAATTGAGTGATTTGGACTCGTCGTTGGCAACGAACGAAGTCCCCGCGAAGAATTAAGAATCAAATTACAATATACTTACTCTATACTTATTTAAAGATAATATTCTAAAAATTGTTGGGTTCTTTGTATGTAATAAAAATACACGTGATTTGGGGGGGGGGGGGGGAGGATTCAGTCTTACACCTCACCACGTATCACCAAGGGGGGAGCTAAAAAAAATCACGTGATTAATGGATTAGACGGCCCCTTGACAACTGATGCACTCAAATTTCTTACTAAATTCGGTTTGTTGTATATCCTCTTTTTAAGAATGAGTAGGAATATGTTTAAACGCCGGCGATTTACAATGATTCTTAATAATTTAACCGCATGCTATAGAGGCGATCGATCCCCAAGTGGCGTCAAGAAGTTCGACACCACTAAGCCAACGAGGCAGTTTTTAGGGTTATATTAGCCCCATCAAAAACAGGGAAGAAATGGGGGGTGGATTTTTGAATCCAACACTCCACGGGGTACGGGGTTGAAATGAGGTAACAGAAATTTATATATTTTGTTACCTAAAGACGGTTATTGGACTTGAAATTCTCCAATAGTGACTCCATTACAAGAAGGTACCAAAAACTTTTTAAGCTCCAGTAGGTATGTGAGGTATCTAGAGTACAAGAGACGGCTGTTAGTGATAAGTCTGCCCATTGTAATACTTGATTGGAAGCCTCCGTGTTTTATTATATTCGAATTTAGTGGTGAGAGAAATAAAGAGTTATCTATCTAAATGAGGGACATAAAAATTGTCAATTTTATACCATTTTTGTTACGCCGATTTCTGCGTTCTCTTGCCGTGGTACCAGTAGACAGTTCCTTTGATGGTTTTGTAACAGCCGGATCGTCCACTGCTGAACACAGCCTCCCCTATTAAGGGGGTATTTGCCATAATCCCCACGTTTGGCAGGCGTCTTGAGGACCGCAGTATAAGTTGGTAGTTCTTTCGAAGGCGCTGCTGCCCACCTTCCAGTATTTTTTCCCTTAGTCGCCTCTTACGACATCCACGGGATGATATGGGGAGGTGCAAATCTAACCCGGAACCCCACGGGGGACCTTTGATGATAACACGGCAAATTTCTATTGTAGTAAAATTGCGATGAACACCAATTACTTACTTTTTCACTGGCGTTGGAAAGTGATCCTTTTTTAACCGACTTTCAAAAAGGAAAGGGGTTCGCAATTCGTTAGTATTTTTTTATGTTTGTTACCTCAGAACTTTGACTGGGTGAACCGATTTTGAAAGTTCTTTTTTGTTTGAAAGCTGATGCTTGTCGTTTGGTCCCATTTCAATTACATAAAAATCGGTCTAGCTGTTTTTGAGTTACACTCCAATAATTTAAAAATATTTACCTGTCTTGATGATATAGTCGTTGACAATGAACGACAATTGATCCCGTAAGTATCTAGCAAAGGTCATCCAAATAATTGAACCGACTACAACACCCAAAAGTGTGCAATAACTTATCGAAGTCGGTGCCATGCGCACAATATTGTGATAATAGGTACTTTTGAACTATCATGGTACTGACTTCAACTAGTTATTTCAGAATTTTGGGTGTTGAAGTCGGTTCCAATTTTTGGTTAAAATTTTTTTACTGTCTAATAATAGCCAAAAAAAAAGGTCATTTAGGCGGCCCATCTGATGGAAAGTGGTCACCGTCGGCGTCGCCTATGGACGTTTGTAACACCAAAGAACCAACACGCAACCGATCTCTAAGGAATCTTATGACGCCCTTTTAAAACAACCCCCTATGAGGTCCAACTCGCATTTGGCAAGTCCTTTACAAGTACACAAAGCAATTTCAATTGATCAGTTATTACAATTTCTGAAATCTGACATTTCCTCAATAAATTGTTTCGCGTGCGCCCAAATAATAAACACTAGGCTTGTTGGTCATGGAACAAAGAAGCGGACACACCTTGGACCACGCCCTTCGTGCCTTCAGTTAACTACGGCATAGTAACTATCACATCATCTGTGTACAGACTGAAATGTTCTAAATATGATGCCTATTGCATTTTAGAGTTCTTCAGATACTTGGAAATATAGTAAAACGTATACGCAACGTATTGTTAATTTTTTTAAATATTTTTTTTCTTGCAATACCGCATGCTCTGCTGATTACATTACAAAATTACGAAAGGAAAAATTGTTAAACTCAAAATAAGACTAGTTGCTTTATTGGTTCCGGTTGTTGTCTTAGTATATAGCAGTCGTTATAGCATGGTGGTAGGGAATTTTGCGAATGGCCGCCTGGCTAGCTACAACCCTAAAGTAGATCTATCACCAAGCACATAACCATGTTTTTTTTTATATGGTATTGTGACGGAACAAGCACGAGGTCCACCCACCTGATGTTATGAGGAGAATATCTGCCTAATACAGATGCATTTCGACACAAGTGACGAAATGCTCTGCGCCCGTTACCCTAACATATACAGTAGTTAAGTCTTATGTAGCTGTAATTTCTGGCTCTCAAGGACTGCTGCCGCAACACACTATATATGTAATATATATCCTTGGCGACAGATTTTCTTGAGGACGGTAGCTACCCAGGTGACCATGCGAAAAATACCCATCCACCATGTGGTGAAGCTCCATCCGGCGGTGGGGATCGAACCCCGGACCTGAAGCACGGCAGTCCATAGATTGTTAGTTGTCCACAGAATTACCGCTCAGCCATCATTGCTTCAAAACCTGCAGATGTCCTTTAGAGCTAGTAATCCTAGAAACAACAATCTCCAATGGCATAATCCCCACGCTTGGCAGGCGTCTTGGAGATAGCAGTGTAAGTTGGCAGTTTTCAACAAGGTGCTACTGCCGATGACATTGAATTAAGCTGCTCATCTTGTGGTGCTTTTCCTTTCATCGCCTCTTAATCCTACAAGAACACATATGCAGGGTTATTGGAAAAATGCTAACAACTTCTTAGGGTTGCTTCTGTCATTCCTAACAAAGATTTAGAGTTTTTTTTTAAATTTGATTGTTGATTTTATTTTAAAAGACAATGCCTACACCGAGCCAAGAGCACCCGCCGCGACAACATTGTCCGCGCCGCGCTCCCTTTGAATAGAGCTTTGAAACTAATAAAAGATATGAAATAATGAATTATAGGCACAAGAGAGTTTTAAGATCAGGTAGTCGTAGTGCTTATTCCGACGAAAACACATTAAAAAAAATAAAAAATAACAAAATGTTTGTTAGGACTAGCAGAAGTCAACCCTAAGAGGTTGTTAGCATTTTTCCAACAACCCTGTATATAGGGTGTGCAATTGTAGCGTAGCACTTCTGGATCATATTTTATGGGCTATGACTAATACAATTTAAAATGTACAGAACCCACGCTTTTAGATCCGTTGCATCATCACTAAATTCATTGTTCTGATAAGGAGAGGAGGTTTCTGTGGGTCGAGGTCAGCTGACTGATAACAAAGAATTAGTAGGCATTGTTACTCCTACGAATTGATCACGGATTACATTTGAACTAATTTCATGTAATTATTTTAATTACTCTGAACATTGAGAATTTAACTTGTTATCGTGCAGTTCCTGCTCTTATCAGTTTTGTAGTTTTAGCCGTTTTTTTGGAAGGACGTTAAAATTAAATTCAATGCTGAATTATTTTTTTAGGGCGATCTCTCTCGTCGTCGTAATTTTTAATTTCATCGATATTTTACTGAGATATTGTTTATTTTTTGGTTTTGTAAGTGATGACACTTAAATCTCGTGTTAATTATATTACTTATGGACAGTGATTTGAAATATTTAGATTAGTTATATCCGAACACCACTGCTCTAAAAGCTTACTAGAATTTACCTATATACATACCTACGCACATGTATATGCAGTTTGTAATGACAAGGAAAGAACGTTCAAATATTATGCGTCATATCTGTTGTTAGAAAGAGATAAATAAGCAATTCGTGTTACCACCGAACCGCCACGAGACGTTCCGATCACCATTATGCTGCGATCTCTTTCACTCTCTCACACCAAACGATACACATATCTCGCTCATCCATTTCATTACGATTAGTTCCTAAGATAAAACAAAATGACAATATTTTCTATTTCATCAATAAAAGTAATAATTACGCGTGAAATGAAACAGTTTTCTTATCTCTCACAGTGCCTGTATAATTGGTGCAGAGTCTAAAGACACAAGAAAGGCATATTGTCCACAGATTATTCCTAAAAAACCGGACGCTTGGAAGTGCAAGACTGGTAGTGACTCAGGTGATTACCCTGAATTCGTCTAGTAAATATGGAGGCCATACAACACATCTACAGGTAAAAAAATCTTAGCTTATGGATTAAAACTTATCCATTACAGGTTTTAGATACACTAGGAATAACGATAAAATAGTGGTGCCAGGTTTTAGATTAGTAAAGTAGGCAAAGAGAGATAAAATTGCACTTGAAAAACATTTTGATTCAGAAATCCTACTACACAGTTTCTGATTACTTAACCAACAAAAATGCTTGGACAATTCCGCCTCTGCCAATCCTGTCACCTTCAATATTGTAATTAATTTATAATATAGTTTGTAACACATTGTTAAAAGACGTTTATATAAGAATGGCCCGAGTATCTTGCAGTGGCTCTATATTTTTTTTTTTTGCGAATGAGGCAGTACTGTCTATATTATTTAAATATGTACTAAAATTTGTAATTGACCTTCATAAGAGCGTTGTATACGCCTAAATTAAATGTATGTCGTAGACTTCGACTTTGAATCTTAAAAATGGGAAATATAAGAATCTATTAAACAATGTATGCCGTGGGGTGCCGGGCTCGAAAGCCTCCCCATCTCAACCCCTGGGTGTCATAAGAGGCGGCTAAAAGTATCATACCAGAAGGTGTGAAGTAACAGCAGAAGGTGGGAAGCAGCGCTTTCTGATAGGAAATGATATCTCATACTGCGATTACCAAGACGCCTGCCAAGCGTTGGGGTTATAGAAATCTCTCCTCTTTATAATATTAGTTTAGATGTAGATAAAATAGCCATTTATTACCTTAGTTTGTTTTGACTTGATTTGATTTGATACACAGCAAATAAATTAAAACAGTAGAATTGACAAAAAACGTTTTGAAACAGGGCAAAAGGAGTATGCTAAGTATTATGCAGCGCTTACGTTATGTACAAATGTAGCATATACCTACTCGGGCGGATGTATGCCAAGAAATGAAGAAACAAATGAAAGCGGATAACACATAAAAAAAATTAAGAAACAGCTAACATAACATTGTTTATTAAGTGTAAAGTTATGGGACTAATCGAAGATGTGTGTGTGTGAGGGTTTGTGTGTCAGGGTGTGTATGTGTGTGTCAGGTTTGTTGTGTGTTTGTTCGGTAAGTAATCTATATCTATATTCTATACTAATTAATATTTTAATGAGGAAAGATTCGTTCTTTTCTAAGTAACGAATTAACTTAAAAACTACTAGATTTCACCGTTAGAATCCTATACTACATACATTGGCCGTTATTAGGGCGCTTTTGTCTTAAGATTTTTCTCAGTGTAGAGAGAATTTTCAAAAAATTAGGAATCCATATGTAAACTTTGACAATACAACCCAAAAATACCGAAGAAATCGTTAAATACCGTACGCTGCGGAAATTGTTCACAATAAAGTGTGTACGTGTGTGTATGTAAGTATGTACTGCAATTTTATAGAGAACATCAATATCTACAAAAAAGTTCACAATACCATATGTCCAACTATTACAGTAATTTCTATATATTATGATTACAAGCACTACCGCGTACTAAGCGAAAATCATAAATTTACAAACCGTCTCCTATGACGGTTTAAGAAATACGATTGGAGTACAAAATTTCGGCGACGCAGCCGTACCCCCGGTAGCTTAGTAGATAAAGCATCCGGCGCGAAATCGGAAGGACGCGGGTTCAATTCCCGCCCGGGGCAAAACATTTTGTATTCCAATAATTTGTAAATTTATATTACAGTACTGTCACAATAACTACTTATTATGTGTTTCAATTTATATATTTCGTTAAATACCCGTGCGAAGCCGGGGCGGGGCGCTAGTCAGTACTTCAGTACTATAATATTATAAATGCGAAAGTAACTCTGTCTGTCTGTCTGTCTGTCTGTTACGCTTTCACGCCAAAACTATTAGACCGATTTGAATTAAAATTGGTATGGAAATAGTTTGAGACCCGGGAAAAAACATAGGATAGTATTTATTCAACTGCGCAAAAAGAGGTTAATGTTTTTGCGCGATAACCGACATACGCGGGCGGAGCCGCGCCCGGAAAGCTAGTATAATATAAAAAACAATTACAATAGGTAAGTAGCTACATAACTGTTTGAACTTGAAACCTGATTAGACAGACCAAACCCGCTTGTCAACCCTAAAATCTATTTGTTAGACCGGTCTTTCAGGCTAATTGAGCTTCGCAGTTCACTCCACTCCCTTCTAGGGTTAGGCATTTTTCAAGGAACGAGGTTGTTGGCATAGATAAGGTTATAGTAACCTTACCTTCCTACCTTGTTAAGCCTACGCACCCTAAAGGTATCCTAAGAGCATTAGTATCAACATATGAATAGGTACATCAACTTTAGTCGTTGCTCATCTCATCTTTTATCAGATGGTAGGCCTCTTTTAGCATCCGTCTTGGTCGATACCACCGCAATGTCATATTTTCTGTCTTCAAATAGCGTCCAAACATACTACATATGCTTATAAAAAACAGGGGTAAAGGGCACAAAGTGAGTGAAATTGACGATTTTCATACAATGTAATACCTAATCTTGTTCAGTTTTCATACCACAACTTTTATAACCATATGTTTTTTTTTATTGTGACGCAACAAGCTCGAGGCCCACCTGATGTTAAGCGGACAGAACAGTATTGTTATGATATTTCTAATGCTAAGCGCCGGCATCTGAAAATTTATTGATAACAAAAATGTTATAGGAATCGAACGAAAATGGCTGAATAGTAAGTACTATGTGCCTTAACCACTTTGCCATCAAGGATAACTGGAGAAATGCAAATTTTGTGCTCCAATTATTTTTACCATCATAGGGGATGGTACGTCTATGAACCAGACTTATTGACTTAATTTGACAGAAACAATTTCTAATTTTTTCTTACACGCCTTTCACGACATATAGCAGGAAGATTTGAAAAGCCCAAAATTCTGCTTATATTTTTCATATATGCAGCTCACATTCTGCTCAAATTATTAATAAGCCGGGAGCTGTACCTATGGCTGTACCACGAAGAAGAGAGCTGTACTGATCAGAATATAATGCTACAATTTAAAGCCCCAAGGCACGTGCGTGGTAAATTCGACTGAACATGAAAATAATAATTTAATTCAAAATCGTACCTCGCAGGCTTCATTAATTTACGATTGGTTGCCACTGTTGGGGCAGATGTCCATAATTGGGCAGATTTTCAATAATTTGCATTGAACAGCGGAAATATCACGCGAAGTTATTGAACCTTTTTGCAAACGGAAGTAACACGTGATACCCACCCGCATAATTTGATTTTCAGACAGGTACTAATGACTAGGTACCTATCTACTATCAGAATTTGTCTGGAAGAGATCGGTCTTAGCGATAAGCTTGCCTGACTGTTGGGCCTGTGGGAAAAGAATGCTAGACTTAGGTACCTATGTGTCTTTCATTAGGCTCACTTTTTTAGGGTTCCGTACCCAAAGGGTAAAAACATGACCCTATTACTGAAACGTCGCTGTCCGTCGATCCGTCCGTCCGTCCGTCACCAGGCTGTATCTCAAGAACGGTGATAGCTAGACAGTTGAAATTTTCACAGATGATGTATATCTGTTGCCGCTATAACAACAAATACAAAAAGTTGGCCAAGTGCGGGTTGGAGGTCGCAGGTGAAAACAAAAAAAGGTTTAAATATGAAGTCTAATGTTGTTATATCTAATGGTACGGAACCCTTCCTGCGCGAGTCCGATTCGCACTTGGCTGATTTTTATGGAATAGAATGTCATTTATTTGCTAAAATAAGATTACATTACATGTGGAGAGCTTAATATTACTCACATAATTATAAATTTCTCTTATTCTACCTTTACAGGCGTGCAAATGTTTGAAAGTTAAAAACAAAATCATAAAAATTATTAACATAAATCTCAAAATTATTCGAATATTATAAACTCATTATCAGAATTAATTATTTTATACAAATGTCAATTATTATTTATTGCATGCAAGTCAATATTCAGGTTAATCATTAAAAAAATAACTTTATATCTATAATCAAGTGTGTCTCATATACTTAATTCATATATTCGTCAACACTATAAAAACATCGTTCTAGAAGCCACTCCTTTAATAAAGGAACCTAAGTACCTACCTACTTACTAGGATATGAATGAAATGATTGATAATGTGGCAGAAAGGTTTTCTGAGGTGCGGATTGAAACCCCGCTAGAAATTATCTTTTTCCAACCGTTGCTGCGTAGGTAGTAATTAATCTAAAGTCGAAATAGAAACACTTATCCTAAAAACTTATAACTAAATATATAATTTATTAATAAACAAAACAAGGCAGGCAAGTACCTAATTACCTAATAAAAAAAAAACGTTCCTTACATATCTATAATTATACATTTTTGGACAAAGTATGTAAACTAACCATCTTCAGTAGAATAAACTCAGTAGGCAAAATGGAAGTGCTAGTTTCAGTTTTATAAGATAAGTGTATCTACCTACTATGTAACCTAGAGAATTTTGATAGGATGATCTCAATAATTAGTAGAAAAGAATCTGCGCGGTGGCATGCGGCTGATGCGGCATGGCATGGCATAGCGCTCGATTCTTCTCCGAAGTTTTTACATAGGGGCACGTGTTCGCGCACTGAACACTGCTGTTTTCCGTGTATTTTCTGGTTGGGTAGGCGCGCGGACGAGCCGGGGGTAGGAAGCGGGGATGCGGGACGGCTGGAGTCGGCAGATGCGTCGCGCAGCGCCATCTCTCGGTGGCGGCGGCGGCCGGCGCGCCAGGTGCGCTGCCCGCACCGCGGCCGCCGCCCGCCCTCAGTCCGCCGTCACGCGCCGCCGCGATACCACGTCCTTACGGCTCGCATTTGCCGACACACGCGACGCGCGCGTTTCGAACGTAGTGCACGATACCGCGACCGGTTCGCCGGAGCCGATGAGCGACCAGTGACATCTCGATACTTGTGCTGTGTGACTTCCAGTGAAAACGCTCAGTGCATACTTGTGCGAGTGATGGATTACTGCGGATCTTCGTTCGCCCTGTGCTGACGACGTCGGGCCTCGGTCCCGAGATATATGCCCCGGCGCCGCTAGCCCGGACGCGCCAGCATGCGCGCCCCCGCGGTGCTCATCGCCCTGCTAGGGTTTCTGCCCCAGGTACGACCGCCCGCCGACACCGACACCCAAAACCGCGAATCCCCGTTTGTTTACGTTTCGCACGTAATCCAATCGAAAACTCGTAGTTCGAAACGGTTCTCATAAACAAGGCGCTGCAGGCCGGCGGCGACGGCGACGGCGACCGTGCGGCCGTCCTGCATTGCACGAGTCACTTTCCCACGAGTAGTGGCCGCGAGCCGGAGTAGCTGGTCGGGCCTTAGCGTCTAGCGGCCAGATCGTCCTGGATAGTGGTGCTCGGGAGCGAGGATCGTGACCGGCCCCGGTCGCGCTCGCCTCTCCACGCGCTTGTGTGTGTTCAATACCTACGTTTACCGAGCAAACATAGGCACCTAGTTGTGAAGAAAGTTCAGGTTTTAATACGGCCGGCGCGCGGGGTCAGCAGGGTCGCGAGCCTCTCCGCTTTAAAATTAGATGCATTCCGAGGCTTCGATGCGCTCTCTCTTGGGCGGATCCGCGACGATCCGCATGCACCGACACGACAGGAATAACTCTTCCAGACGACTCTCAAGGCGCGATATTTCGGGCAGGGTTAGTAGTTCGGTCTAGTTTACGCGATGGAACCCTTCGCGTTTATTATCCATCACTAATAGCTGAGTAACACGCGCCGAAAGCTGTAAAACGAAGGATAAATAAACAGTAAACACTGGACACGAGATGAAAGTGATGACATAAAGTGACACTAAATACCCATTATAGTTAATCGGGGGTCATCGACCCGCTACCCGGTCAAGGTTAAATTTCCCGAGCTAAGGGCTGTTTCCGAGACTCGGTAGGTCTGACGTGTGAACTTTTCACGATATCGTGTTCTCACGACATTTTTATTAGAGGTAAAGTTTACACTCGAGGGGAATTAAGTTAATTATTTGGCTCGTTAACATCCAAAGGAAACGAATCAATCAATCAGTTCGAATCTCAATCCGGTGTCCGTACAAGATGTTTATTTATGTAGGCATGCATGAAGTTACATCTCGAATTCTCATCTCGAGACTGCATGATTCACCCTAGCATCGCGGGCTCTCGATATTTCACCAGATAGGTATACCTATATCTGGTAGTTATAGTACCTAGTACCTACTTCTAGGTAGGTACTTTCCCAATCGATATGAAGGTAGGTATCCTACGCACAGTGCAATTTCCTAATATTGTACTCGTAGATAGGTAGGTATTCAGGTCTACCTATTTATCGTAGCTGGCATACATTCCTAGCTAACGTAAACCTTTATTACTTATATTGATTGCATGCTTCGCCCAAATGTCAGTTAAACTCGATAAAAAAATCGATACTAGTGTCGGTGACTTTTTGTTCTCCCGCATTTAACGTCCTGCGATGGCAATTTATGACAAGGGCGATATTCCCCAATGTAATATGCGTGCGTATGCGCAATGTATTCATATACAGTAGCTGCGCCACCTAGTTATTAATGTCGCGAATTCACCGTTAACTTGATGCAAACATATTATCACCCATTAATGTTGCCTGCCATAGACCGGTGTGCCGAGAATCGATCGTTCGACAGATCCTGGCCCCGTGTGATTTTTGTGCACTTATTATCGATTTGATCGTTTTTGCGCGAGTCAGGTTTAATTATCCATAGTGGGTCCGTGCTCGCTCTGCTCTCACACCGCCTCGTGCAGGGTGTCTATTTACCTATTTATAGCCCGATGGACATGTGTGCGTGTATTCAAGGCGCTATACATTATGAATGAAGTCTGGTTGTTTCATAAAAAACGGTATTTTGTGCACCACCGTCGCCGGACTGGTTTGTGTCGCCCCGGGTCCCGGCTACGTGACGAGAGCGTGCATTGATGTAATTGTCTCGATACTCTCGATCAGTCAACTCCTTCGCACATCCGCAGGCAGCAGGACTCATATCCGGATGTTTTTTATTTGCTTGCGAATGTTGCCAGCTCCCGCGCTCTAATCTCCCGTAACCCCCGTTCGAAATGTGAAACAATCGCGTGATCGTTCGACTGTTTTCACGATCGGAAGCGGCAACGTCGGAAACACGTCTGCGCCGAAACCGCAACATTATAATTTCCAATTTCAAATAAATAATTCGATGATGGTTAGTTTTGTTCTTTTAACGTGTTCATACCTGAGAGGATAAAGCCCATTACAAATGATAGATAGGTAGGTAGGTAGGATAACCTACCAAACTAATTCTCGATTACGGTCGGCGTCTACCTGTCGCATAACTAGGACATAGCATGTCATAGCTCGTATGGAACGTTACTTGTGCGTGTATGATTGCGTTACAATTTATGATATAATCGATATAGGTGTATTTGAATTTTAGGTGTGTTACTGTCTGTGCCAGTTGCGCTTGCTCGAACATAGGGCTGGCATACCGCAATGAATTCGTACCTATCTATATAATTTTGTTTTAATGTTAAACATTATTGCATGTACCTACCTAGAACTTATTACTAATATTGACCGAAAAATTTGTTCTTATTGTGTCTTAATTTATAGTAAACTTCCTACCCGATATCTAGTAATTTTTAACTCCTCGTGTGTCTTTAACTTAATTTTTTATCTCAGAATAAAAAAACTGATATTCGTGTTGATGTATCTATTTACTGCTTAATTCAGTAGGTCATAATATGAGTTCAAGGATATCGTCCATAGCCAAAATCTAGGATAATCAAATTCGGCAATAATAATTTTACCCCACAATTGCCAATATTTGTCGCGTGGCAACCCTCCCGTCAACACACTCCCGAGCAGGTGCGACATGTTTTTAATGGCAACTCATAATACAAAAAAACTCAGATACACAAACATCTGCTTTTTCAGAATTCACTCGTACAAACAAATTCTTATTGAAGTAAAGATGAGTAAAGTTTAAATTAAAACCTCGTGACAAACGTTAAGTGAACTAATGATATACCTATTTTATATGTATGACTTGAAATTAATCTAATGACGGTAAGAGAAAACTCTTAGGAAAAATATTTCTTGTACGTTACAATAATTCTGGGAAAAAACGCAGGAAATCCCCTGATTTTGTTAACTTTAAAGGTGAACTCCTCCTCAAATGGTCCGCCAAAAGTGGCGAACTCCACTGCGTCCATAACCTAGACTAGAGATATAAAGTTGATCAGTCTCATATGTACGACATTTCAGTGGCAAGCGGCACCCAACCTCTTCTTACCAGAACACTGTAATGCAGACATTACTGCTTGGTGGTAGGTATAGATGTGGTGGAAGCAGTTAGTCGGACGAACTCGCACATAGGGTGCTCGCACAAAACCAGCTGTTTCAAAATAATTTTTTTGGAACTCTTCAACGAAACTAAATGTATACATCTAACTCACGCTAAAATGTGACCAGTTATATCCGTAACAAACCCGTGCTAAGCAAATCGGACAACCAATCATGAAAAGTATTATTTTCTCTAATTTTCGAGCTTTTCGGACAAACAAAAGTTCGTAGCCGCCATTGACGCCGCGGCATGCATTTAGATTGAACTATGTTTAAACATCAAATTGAAGTGTTTTCTATAATTCCCGTTATAAGACCCTAACTGATTTTCATCGCTTTTTTATTGTCTTCCTACAGAGAATTAACCATTTCAATCTACAAAAAACAAATTTCGGTCTAGTTTAAAGCACTTATATTGTCTCCATTTAAATTTACCGAAATTTTCTCAGCTATCAAGTAAAATAGCCGCATTGAAACACCTGCTTTGTCCCACAGTTTTCACATTTTCACAATACCCCATGTATCATGTATCACCCACCATAAATATCAACTGCTATACAAAATATCTGCTTAAATATGTGAAACTTTAACTGTGCCATAACTATCACCTAGCTGCTTGGTAGGTACTTATACAAGATATAACTACTTAAATATGTGAAACTCTTTAACTGTGGGTCTTTAAACTTTTATAATTTCGTGCATTGTCCAAAACGGTTTTTGTTCTATGAGTATGGGAACCGCTTCAATTACCTATACTAGTACGAAAACTACGAAATCAGTATAATCGTCCGGTTTTACACTGCTAACTATGTGAAAAGCTTTAAAGTTCGGTCTCATTGTATCAAGTTGTTGTACCTTAGAATGGCTAGTATTTGGAACTTTGTAGTCTATGAGACCTATCGGTTCCTTTACATCAATCAAAACATGACTTAAGTGCACTAGCGCATTTTAAATAATTCAGTTTTTTCTTCAAGTATAGAGTTCTGTTCCTTAATCTTTTAAAATAACACTTGAATAGTTATATCTAACGTAGCTGTCTCCATTTATGCATGATCAAATCAATTCTTTAATGCTTTTATCGATAGGTAATGCTTTATGTATAGAAATAACATCTTTGACAAATGATACATCCATTACTTCCAGCGCTTCAAAACTAATGCCACCATTGTTGCTCCATTTATCTCATTACCAACATAAACAGCTATTAAAGTTGATTTAGTTTTTCTTATCGTCCAATACCGGACGTTTAATTGAATCCCGATGTTGTAAAAAAACAACATGGCTGCCAGGATCATTGATCAGATTACGCAATGCTGCCAAACTGGATGCAAGGGGAAGTCAATTATGTGTTTTATGTATCATTTATAAATGCGTGTTGAGATTTTCTTGTTACTAATTAGGTGCACCATTTTAACATTGCCATTAAGAAATAACAAAATCAACCTACTTCCAATTTAAAGGTAGATTCAGAAAGGTGAAGACGAGAATTCGAATTTCGAAATTTGAATAATCGGATACGGTGTAATCCAACCAGTAACCTTCTAATTTAATACCCATTGTTTAATGTTACCAGTGCAAATTATTATACACCGAATTGGGTAAATGTGTCAGCTCTGCTGCCATCACTGTGTAGGTTGCACAATGATAGGCTGGCATAGCACGGAGATGAGTCTAATTCCAAAATTATGTGGGTTGAAAGTTAAGGTCGTTAGTTGACAGATATGAATGCACAGTTTTATACGCGAATTATATAATTAAGCAGACTGTGTGGGAGTGAATCAACTGATAAGTGATGTACGTATTCATCATCATTTATCTAACGCGGCTCTCAGTATTGCTTAGTTAATGTTTGTGTGGAATACCGTTCCATAACGTTGCATCCAATTACTGTGTGCAACGTATGATTGCAGACGAAATGAAAATAATTTCATGCAACCATCTTGGAATCCTACTTGCATCGTGTACTGTAATAAGTATACGTTAGTCATAATCGAATTTTAGAACTTCAGTTTCTATAAAAACGAATCTGCAGATTGTAAGGCTTTAATTAGCCCTGGAACTGAGTTGTCTAGAACATTATGAACTTTGTATCAATTGTGTAACGTACATATATTCGCCACCGTCGACAACTACGGGAATTTCCGAAAATGCCCGAGAACCCTAGAAGAAGCGACATATTGTTTTACTCTTATCTATTTTGTACTTTAAACGTTTGAGATAGAGTTTATTATACTATGTACAACTTCGTTCGCTTCTATTCTGTTCCGCAGCAATGTAAATTGAGTCTAAAGCTGCAGAGCAGTTGTCTGGTTACTTTTATAAATCATTCCCAAATCGAGTAGATGGATCGTAAAAGGTATCTCGAAAGTATTTTAATAAGTTCGGTATTCAATCTCTCAGCGAGAGGTTCACACGTATAGTAATCCCAATAACAATCCAAGCAAGAAGATCTGGTTTCCGATACGACAAGTACACGATTCTTCAGATCATAGCGCTCTGTAGCCAGTACTGTACCCACACAGACGCACGAAAACTCAATTCGCTTGTGCAACCCTTAAATAACCGCAAAATACCTTATTATGCGCTTTCCATATAAGTTCCAGGCAATCTGCGGGCCTATTACGCTCAACTCTCATGATTCTCCGTTAATTTCAAATTCCACTCGTAGATGTATGTTTCTTTTGTACCATTGCAGCTGCCTTTTACACAAAGAAGATTGTAACTTTTGTCGCCCGAATATCGGTGCGTTTTAAGACTTCTCCTTTTATTTGCGAGCAAAGACATTCTCTGAAACGGAACGCCCTTTGTGAGCCCGGCACCGAACCTTGGGCGAGTGAGTCCCCCTCGACACAATACTAACATTCAAGCTAAGTTCTATGAAGTCAGGTCAGAAAACCAATTAGCAACAGTGCTCATTCGTCAGCTGCTAAAGGACAAGCCTAATATTTTTTTCATGTTTTAATTCGAACACAAGAGCGATCTATTTTTAATTAACGAACATCTTTACGGCATGTGTACGATACGCGCTGGCCAAAAATACTCAAATGGAGAAAAATAAATCATGCACGATGATTTCAATGTTAAATTTGGAATTGCGAATTGATGCAGGCGATATCTCTCGTTATTAAAAGACGTCATTTGGACAGAGTATAAATATAAGTAAGTCGGTGTTTGGTTATTTATTTTAACATAATTTGCGTGTGTGTAACGGGAGAGATGAAAAACACTCCCCTGTGTTTCATTATTTGTGTTATTTTTAGATATACGCTCAACCTGCTGGAACAAGTGTTTACTCTCTTGGCTACATACAATGCTGTTCACATTATTACTCCTATCTCGATCTAATAGGACTGGGTTAAACGCCATAATTGTGTACTTATCCGTTCAGATGATTAAACAACAAATCATTTTGCAAAATGCTTCGTGTTTTGACAAAACATTGCTGTTGTAACATCAATAATAAAGTGATACTAGATGAATATGAAATGAATATTAATGTTACACGATATTTAACTAAAATGGTATTTTTGATTAGATGTTCGAATCCATTTGGACGGTTTTGTTGATGCCTGCGCCGCTGCCAACGCAATTAATGTTACGTGCCAGTGTAAGATAGGTTCTTTCTTTTCAATTTGATGTTCACGACTCTTGTACCTCTATAGTCCAGTGCATTAAATGTGAAGTCAGCACATGCGTGCTTAATTGATTACTGACATACATTCAGAATAACCAGAAGAGAGAACGTGTCTCTTAGAAAATTCTTACTGTTTCGTCTTTAGGTTAAGGCGGACTTTAGGAATATCATTAATTGTGTTCCTTAGGCGATTACGTCTCATCGCCCTTTAAAAGTCATTCTGAAACACATCAATCAGACAGTCGTCGCGTCAAATCCGCCTGGAGATATAATAAAAGTTAGTTATTCGGTAGTCCGTTAAGTATTATTTAATTGTTGGTTTGTGGCCGCCTCGGGCAGAGAAGCGAGGTGCCTCTCATTCCATCATTTCAACGTGTTGTTTTTTATTTCACGTAATTTGCCTCTATTGACAAGTATTAACTCTATTTATTTATGTAATGTTTCTACTAAACTTAAATCCTAATGGCGCATTGAGTGTTCTTGACCGTCGTCAAGCGACATGTTATTGAAAATGACACCTGTCATATTTAAAATTACCGAACAGGAACATATTTTTTTAACATAATAAATTGATTATGCTCTAAAACAGTAAGCCACAATCCATCATACTTCGTGCTACTATAACTCCTTTTTTAAACAATACACCAACAAAAAAGGGGATGTTTAGAGTGCTGCGTATCTTTTTTTGGGCCATTTTTTTGGTTCCGCTCTCCTACCTGACATAACCACGTGGACGTGTGAAGTGACGTACATCGGTCTTTGTCTTTTGCTTAATAGAAGAAAGAGAGGGAAGCATTATTTTCGCGTTGAGCTACATGTAGGTGGTGTAGTTTAGGTTAGCTCATCCCCTGTGTGGCAGGAAGTTTAAAATCTGGTGTATTTTTTTTTACCACAGCCTGGTTTAAACGGGGGTTAACGTTTGACAGACACACAGTCTCGGTTAACAGATAAAACTCACCTGAATGGCTCATTGTTTGCCCCTTTCTCTAAATCTTAATAAATGAACGTGGGAATGTAACCAAAAAAATTTCATCATTTGCTTTGATTTATCTGTGTTTGAAATTTTATAATGTCTCGAATTATACATATTTCAGTTAACTCTGCTAGTTAAAATTCAAACCGCGGCCAAACTTAATGAGTTGCCATAGTAAAGTTTTATGAATGTAATATATCATTGCAGACCACTATAAGTAATCAATTACTCGTATCGAAAGTGCACAGGAAATGTTTTTTTTTATTCGTTTGAATGAAGACCGGCACTGGCAACATTATATTATAATAGTCCCCGGTAATGATTTGCTAAGACACGGCCGCCATAACTCAATACCCACCACTTCCTTCCGATGCCCTATAACGACGGACTCAAATTATATTTCTTCAAAACACGTAGGGTGTTGGAAATGTAGGTGTTTGAAATGTACCAAATGTACGATCAACGAGCAAACACCCTAATGTATTATACTCTTAAAACAAGTTAACCCCACATGCATTGCGACCAACTGCACATTCTTTCATTAATATACAAGGGTTGCACCCTGGAGGGCAACAAAAACTAGTTTTATTATTATTATTCATATAAAAGAATTCAATTCGGTTCGTTGATGAGAGTATCTATCAACGTAGTTGGAAATACCACATTTTTTAGGCAGTATCGGTAGCTCTGGCAACTTAGATCGTTTAAAACAAAGCGGGGGGGCGTCGATATTTGACAGTTCGATATACAAAATTAAGAATCATTCGTTACGTCGACAGATCGTTCGAAATTTGATTCGGGTTAGGGATGTCACTGTGCCCCTGGCATCAACCCCATTTTTGAACGACCTACATAGTCTGACCGGTGACGGTAAAACCGTTAATGTCTCAGTGGGATCGATCGCTTGGACAGTTGTGCAAATAGTTTGTTCGTGGATTACGTCTTGGGGGCGTCGAAAGCTGTATTGCCAGTTCTCTGTTTGCGCTGTCACAATGATATTGATATATCGGCTTAATCTATGTGCTTTAACATTTATCTTTCACTGTGCAAATATTGATGTTGTCTTTTCTTTTTCAGGTGCTGACGTCTGGTTCCTTCGAACTTAGGATAAAAAGTTTTACGAACTCATTGGGTAGGTTAAGTAGTGGGCAGTGCTGTGATGGTTCCTTAAATAGTGACGCGCCGTGTCTGGCGCCGTGCAGGACTAAATTCCGTGTGTGCCTCAAGATTTATCAAGCAAACATCGACACAACATCACCATGTACCTTCGGTGACATTACTACGCCCGTGTTGGGCGGCAACTCATTGGATGTGCCTAACCTCAATGTGGAAGGATTCAGCAATCCCATCGTCTTCCCTTTCGACTTTACGTGGCCGGTAAGTTCACAAAACTTTTCTACCAATTTCATTTCTTCTTCGACATTCTTCAAACAACAACACTTCATTAATTTTGTAGCCAACAATAAAATCAATACATTGTAAAATAAACATTAAGTAGCAACCCTACATCAATAAATCAACGCTGTCGATGTTACCAACATTCAAATTCCAATAATCCACGCGGAGACCGAGCGGCCAGTGCTAGAATCTCATTCGCCGTAAATAATAGTAAAAAGAAATTAAGGGATTCTGTATTCAAATCTGACAGAAGTGATGTCGATAAGAATGGTGGATAGTTTAACGAGCGTCCGCGTGGGACGATTACTGTGTTCAATGGTTCATTTTTAATTAATTATGAAGTCGCGTCGTGTATGACCATCCGTGTGTTATTAGAAGTAAGTAGTTAGAACAGCCTTCGCTGGCAGCATCTCCGAGCGATTAGAGGTTGGTCGGGATCGTGATTCGATATTGTAATTGCCCTGTTATTTATTTACGGGTCGCGGCGCGCTTACCTATCTCGATTCCAAGGATAACTGACATCTTAATTGGACCTTAGTTACGGTTATTTCGCTGGCGTCAATAACGAACACGGACCCGTGTGGACACGGTTTCGAGTGCTATTTGTATTTTATTTAGCGGCCCGCTTCAAATGTCGTACCGTCTCGTAATGTTTGAGTAAACAATCACTCCTAAGCTTGCACAAGCCGGACCATCTGGAGAAAACGTGACATTTGGTAACTAAGCAGGTAGGCGGGAAATAGGAGCCGTATAGACCATAGACAAAACTTTTTTCGAACACGTCCGGCAACCGCCATATCATTCCGAATGAATTGGCTTTAAATTGGTTCTTCCTGTTTAAATTCACATAGAGCTCTCTATTGCCAGACATGTGTTGACATGCGATCAATTGAGCGAAAGCGATGCGGAATGCCCACATTGCCCACGTCACTCGAATTTCGTTGACAGGTTGAGCTGGCTCTCTATCCGAGCTGTCATATTCACGCCATATGCGGTTTATCCGTAGTCGTCAAAACTTATATCTTCCGTATGTGGCTATAGATCCATATTATCCGGAATGGTGTTCAGGATGCGGCATACGCACCGTCGCGCTTACTTACCGGCCGCTTTATAGTTGGCTGCGTCGCATTTAAATAACACAATCTTCCCTTCCCCTAGTAGACTGAACCTTTTTTTCTCGCAATGAGGTCATCGCCGGAGCTTGCTTTACGAGCCATATCGTACGAATGAATACAACATACAACGTAATGTGGTCGTGGTAGATACATAGACGTTCCGCACGCTGCCTCCGTGACTCGCCGGAGGCAGGTGAATGGGCTAAGAAAACTGGAAACATTCGAATTTGGATTACGTACCTATTATTTGAGGCAAACTGTCATTTTTAAAACCCATCGCAAATATGTGGAAATGGATCAACCATTCAAAATACAAATTGAGAGAGAGCAAAAGCATTCCATTTTTAAATTTCAAACAGGCCAGCACCACAATATTATGAAATGCGATTCCGTAACGTGAACTGCGCCAGTAATTCTAAACGCAACTGCATCCGAACATTATCTGATCCCCGTGAACTAGAGATGCGACCCGACCGATAATAGGTCGCCACACGAGCGTATTAATATTGCTGACAACGAGTGAAATTACAAGTACAGCCAGTTAACGACCTGCTCGGGCGATTTATCATGAGCCAAGAAAAAGATGGCTCACTCTGTAAGAACCTCATTTGTATTCAGTCGTCGGGATTTCATTTATTTCATTCTTAAACAATTTGTGTTTTGTAAATCGCTGGTTTTATATTGTCGGTCCGTTAGTTGCTCCGGATGTGACAAAGGCGGAGTTGAGACCGGATTATGTGAGTCTCTTCACGTAGCTTAATGTTGTGTCTACAATGTAAAAAGGTCATCTGTACGCGCCCTTAATTAAGGGTTTGCGGCAAACCAGTTTCATATCCCATTCACAGCTTTTTTTAAAACAACCGTTATGTCAGTTTACCGCAAAAAAATATACTTATATAATTTACCTGCAGCTGTAAATGTAAAATGTCAAAGTGTCTCTCCGCGCATGTTCTATGGCATGTTACTGAGGCGCATGTCGGCCGTGAACTATACTTTTTGTAATCACCATAGATCCGTAATTCGAGGTCATTTTTATCTTCAGGCGGCCTTCTTCATCTCAAAATTCTTTAATCATAAAGTAACTATTTGTTTAATACTAGCTTTCCGGGCGCGGCTCCGCCCGCGCGTATATCGGTTATCGCGCAAAAACATTAATCTCTTTTTGCGCAGTTGGATAAAAACTATCCTATGTTTTTTCCCGGGTCTCAAACTATTTCCATACCAAATTTCATTCAAATCGGTCCAGTAGTTTTGGCGTGAAAGCGTAACAGACAGACAAACAGAGTTACTTTCGCATTTATAATATTAATAAGTACTGATTTTACATCAATTGGGCTACTAATCTTGCAGATATCTATCCTTTTACAATAAGTTAAAAATGTAATTTCAGCACAATTTTGCAAGTTAACAAATAAAATGCTTTACAAAATGATAAAAAGTTAGAATAAATGGCACTGCGCGTCCAGCCTACGAGTGAAACATGCGCGAGCGCATCTTTATAATGTTCTGTTCCGCAAAAGCACCTTAATCAATTGTTAATTAATGAAACTCAAAAGGAAGTTATAAATTACAATAAGTTTTACTTATGGCGAATGTTATGTACATTATATGAACTATATTATTGTAAGCAGTAAGTGAAGGTCACATGCGAATTATATGAAAAATTATAAACATAATATTTAACAAAAAAAAAATTATAATAAAAATAGTTTAAATCAAAATATAACAAATAATTTCCCTATATTCGAGAAAAGCTACAGGCGTACCTAAATCAGTAGGTACTAATATTATAAATGCGAAAGTAACTCTGTCTGTCTGTCTGTCTGTCTGTTACGCTTTCACGCCAAAACTACTGGACCGATTTGAATGAAATTTGGTATGGAGATAGTTTGAGACCCGGGATAAAACAGGATAGTTTTTATCTGACTGCGCAAAAAGAGGTTAATGTTTTTGCGCGATAACCGACATACGCGGGGGCGGAGCCGCGCCCGGAAAGCTAGTATGAAATAAGCAGTAAGTACAAACCAAATGAAATAGTTTTATTTGCATAAGTTATAAACTAACTTTAAGAATTAGCAAAGAAAGAATCACTTCACATTCTAATGCGATTTCTCCCGCAAGCGTAAACCCACCGTGAGACGATAGACAGACAATTTAACTTGAATTCACTTAATTATTAACTTAATTAAGCTTAATTAACTCACTAAGCTGTATATTTTAAACTTTTTATAACTCTTTTTAGTGTCTAAATGATCAAATCACCCAAGCGAGAACAATTCAGTGGGATCTTACTATTGAAAATAAACGGATACAATTACTTAGATCTGTACAAAAAATGTTGGCCCTATTTGATTAAATTATCTCCCTCGTTTTTGCGGTGCGGGTAAAAAGTTTGACAAAAAGTGTGGCGCCCAAAGTCCAATCGTCCAATTGTCATTTCTTCTCGTAGATACAGTAAGTACTAGGTATTTTAAGAATTTCAGGGGGAAAATCAAATCATGTGAAATCCACTTCGACATAAAAATTAATTCATGTCACTTTGACAAGAATTTGTGATTTGTTTATTTGATTTTGTTAATTCAGCAAAATTTATTTTTTTGAGTGTTATATATTAATGGTTCAGTGTTCGTTAACGTGCACAAAGGTGGAAAAATTTTACAAAAAATTTGCAAAAAAATCCTGAACATATAGTACGCATTACAAGGGATAACTCAAAACAAGCAGCTTTCGAATATAAAAATCAAAATCGGTACATCCAATAAAGAGATATAAGGAAACACACAAAAAAACATTCGAATAGAGAACCTTCTTTTTTTGAAGTGTGATCAAAAGCAAGAATTAATGTTACTGTTAAAATTCTCGCCTGAACTTCTGAATCTTGTAGAATCTTTTTTTTTTTTTTTTTTCAAATTAAATTTGTATAATTTTTTCAATTCAAACTGAGCTGGAATAGATCTATTCCAATACTGAGGTGAAAGGTTAACCTTTAGTACCTAGGTCCTTGTCATCACTGTTTCTAGGTTCTAGTAATGTTATGAAGTGACGAGGAGGACCTCCTGATGGTAAACGACACGCCTGTCCTTTATAGTTGCAGTGTCACATCCTTGTTCTGTATGACACTGCACTGTGCTCGTCACTCCGACCGTTAGTTCTTATGTTTCGTATGCCTTTAAGCTACAGTACCCTTCACGCCTAAACACAGGACTGTTCGTGTCAGTATCTGACACGACGGTGGTACCCACCAAGACGGACTCTTGCTGAAGAGACCTACCACCTGCTAAAACGGGTCAGATAATGACGAAGCTTATAAGTATTTAACTATTAATTAACAGTGCGAACTTGAGCTCGAATTGGTGCCTTGAAAAACCTTACTCGATAATCAGGGAATTAATAAGCTGTATAAATATGTATGTAAAATATATAGTTATAAGCTCTCTCTGTCTGTAGTCTGTATATGTACACATGCCTGAAAGGAAGGCAACATCGTTCAACAAGTGAAAAACATTCTAATCTATTGTTAGAAGTGTAAAACGAAAAAGCTTAAAAAAGCACCAAAATAACATCGTAAGTGAAGAAACACACGTCTATTGTAAGTGGACTAAGCAACGGCTAAGCGTAACTAATGCTCGAGATTGTTACTTATTTTGCATGTTTCGTAAAATACTTACACGCTCTAATAACTTGTGTTCAAATGAAAGTACGGAATCTCCGTTAGCAGGAAAATAATTGTCTATGCTTCCAATGTTATAATCTTTTCGTTTGATATGTTACAAAGAATTAAACTTTATTAATTCTTAAAGAACAGTGGAGGGACAAAGTCAGGAATGAAGAAGTTCTTAAAAGTTTTTAACAAATAACTTGAACTGCTCGTCACTGTAAAAAAAAGAAAGGTCGCATATTTTTGTCATCTACACCGACACACAAAATACAATTTACTCAAAACTATTATTGAAGGGAAAATAGAGGGAAGGAGGGGTAGAGGCAGATGGAGAATAGCCTGGTGTGACAGTTTAAAATCTTTGACCGGTACTGCTGACGCTGCTGTTATAAGCAGAACAGCTCAGGAAAGAGTCATATTTAGAAAGATGGTCGCCGACATCCGTTAGGATATGGCACAAGAAGAATTTTTTACAATTCTATTAGCAATTTCTATTAAAATTTAGTTTAAGGATTTTTATAGTCCCATACATTTAGATAAACCTGTATCTACGAGCAGTTTGAAGCAATGATGGCCGAGCAGTAATAAGTATCGACTGCCGTGCTGCAGGTCCAGGGTTCGCTCCCCGCCGCCGGCATGAGCTTCATCGCATGGTGGAAGGGCATTTTGCGAATGCTCGCTTGGCTAGCTACCACCCTCAAGTATAAAATCTGTCTTTGCACTTTGACCTGCATTGTGAAAAGCAAAATCGTAAAATGAAATGGACCTTCCATTGTATTGAGATATCGAATTTCTTGACGGTGTCATATACTCTTTTGGGAGACTAAATTAGAGAATATTTTCGAAAATAGGTCATCATGAACTAAGTTCCTTGTAGTAGTGTTATGAATTTAGCAGCAATTTGGAAATGTGTCTGTATATCAAATTGAGTAAACATAAGGAAAATATGAATTAAATATTATAATTACTCCAATAAAAAACATATATTTATTAACATTGTTAATCGATACATTTATCTGTGGCCCGTTTCGATCAGATGGGGCAACCCTGTAAAGAAAGTCAGATATAAGCGAATTCGGTTTTCAAAAATCCAAAGCCCACCTGTTATTCGCAGAAATTAACGTTGAAATGACGTCAGGCTTGCTTCTAATTTCAAAACAATAGTACGATAACGTACATCAACTGTCGAATGCCGTTCAAGTGGTATTGTCTCGTGAGAACTCTGCCAGTTCTTATGCCTAAATAGCGGCACTACGTTAGAAAGTAATTAAACAAGACTATCAAGACGTATCTTAATCATTGTCAAGTGCAGCGCTTACATGCGAGATCTACTGTCTTCATATTCGTCTTCCATCAATTCGAAATTTAAAATTGAAAAGCTTTAGGTAAGTAGCAAGGCTTAACCTCATTTTAGTCACAAATTCGCGGCCTCTTTAATCTAACCATTTCGAATTTCAATGCCTACATGCATTTTATTGCAACAACTTTTTGGACATATCCTCTTTACTGATTTAAATCTTTGAATGGAATCTCCTTAGTTATTTCTTTACAATGCTTTGAAAAAATCAGACAAACTTATACAACATATTTAACATATCTACAGCTATATTGTTTTGTTTTTCTGATTATGATGGTGTAAAATAAAAGTGTTATCTATCTTTATAAGTAAATCTAAAAATTAAACTTATCTGTATAAGGGATTTATCCAAATTATGTTACAGTATACCTAAAGTACACAGTATATTGGTCAACTACGTTTTTAAATTTCTATTTAGGCCTTGAAATAGAAAGGGGATAATTCTAGCCTAGTAGACATTATATCGACATGTCACTGACTTAAGCAAATTGATATTGCATTTTGTCATACGATAGAAAGAAATCAAAAAAGTATATGTGAAGTTTAAGCTAGACGAGGATAAGTCTAGCATAACTTTATTAAGTATATGAGACTTTTTTTATTTGTTGATTGAATAATGCGGTATTATATTAAAAACATTTGAAACTTTTTCAATTGGTATTGAAGGAAATCCTTTCTAATTAACTTAACTCCTGTCTGACCATATTCTCTAGGGAAGGATGGGCGTAGGACACGCCCAAACGTTAGGTCTAGAAATTTGGAAAATTAATAATGTTTGTAAGGTCGGTCGTATTACTTATGAATTTCGACGATTGTCGATAAACCACGCATAGGTTTTTATACGTTTCCTTAAATGGAATACAAAGTTATGTAAGAAACGTTGCCGGTCGAATAACTACGCGGGCGTAACCGATTACGATTCTAATTCTAACATAGGTAATTAGTTGCGACTTGTTTGGGCGAGGATTCTTTATTATCATCGTAATTAAAGTCGATTTGACAAGTAGTTCATATTTTTTAAACGGCTTGAAATTTCGTCTCAAATATCCGTACAATGAACTTAAATTACTGAGCTATCCAAGCTACCTATACGAAACTCGATACATGCTTTAAACATAGTCCATAGTCTTGCCGACTTCCGTCTACCGAAGTTTTTTCTCAAGAGCTCTTAATAATATCCTTTATACCGATCCGGTCTCTTAAAATACTTACCCCCGCATCCGTTTCTTTTAATACAGAGACGAGACTGCCTTAGGTATGCCACGTTCGTCTTTTATCTCTTTCCAGCAATTAAAGCTGAACAAAAAAGCATCGAGATTCCACGTAAGAAGAGTAGGGACGAAATCACAGTGAAGCGAAAATACAATCACTATAAATAATGGAAGAATGTCACGTGTAAAATAATACATCGATACTGGCAGGCGTGACATTTCCGAAGCAGTAAGCAACAACAAAAGTAATGCTTTGTACCCAATGATATTTATTTAGTAACACCAAACATTCACAGTCAAAATTAAGTTTCAATGTCTTTAATTTATTACCAAGATTGGGTTATAAATTGTAATGTGGTTTCATAAGATTCAAATTTGAACAATCGGAGCGTGCATAATTACAGTTGCGTTGTTCGGAGCCACTGCGCAGGTATTCGGCAACGTATCAATTAACTAGAGTTTAAAATCCTAAATAAACGTTACTTAATTACGAGCAATGCTAAAAATAACAACGCCTTTAAAGTCAGACTTATAATAGGAACGTCTTCAATAATGATTAGTCATAGAGATAAAGAAAATAAGCTCATCAGAGACAATAAAAGCTTACCCGACTTGTTGTTACAACGCTCGGACCGAGCGCTAAGAAAACACTCCATTTTCAAATGGACGCTCGTTTACGGTCACATTCTGACATTTTAACTGCGTCTCTCTAACGTTTACGGCTGCTAATAAAATTGTTCAAAGCGCCCGATTTATAATGGTAGTCGAAAAGTCATTTGCCTGATATTTCTCGACTACAAAGTTCGGATTAAATAAATGCCTAATTGAGTGATGTCAATCAAAATTCAAATTAGGAATAGCGCTCGTCCCGTTCTTAAATTAAATCCGTTTAGGCGCGTTCCATTTTTATCGGTACGCCATGTTCTCACGCAGTGAGGGCTCGCCCGCAAGTTTGCGATTTGCGAATGATGAAATTCCTCACGTTCTTTATTTTATTCATTACACGCGCGGTGCTTCTAGGAACTCTTGACTACTGTTAGCACTATGGCTCTGTGACGAGAGCCCTCATTGGTATCCTTACATATATATAGCCATTATTTAGTATGGAAGAAGCGCCAGTACTTATCTACTGACATATACTTCGGTGAATTTATGGACGCGTCAAACAACGATCCTAAGCTGAGAACCACTGCGACTGCGAGCGATGCAAATCATTTGAAATCAGAATGACAGAATGTTTGGAACATGTCAGAAAGCTCATTACATCTTGATAACATTGAAATCTGAACGTTCTCAGAAAGATTTCGCAAGTTTTAGTGATCACACGCTTTAGAAACTTTATTTCCATTTGATTGCCGTGTCCGGAATATAAACACGGTTTGTTTTTGAGGTGTAAATATTACTCATCGGTGTCACTGGCTGTCTAGTTTTACTGCTGGTTCAAAGTAGATTGGAAAAAAAAGATCGTCTAATATTTAAAATGAGATTCAAGTTTAAACTTGTAAAGAGGCTGTAGTCATTCTTGATTAAAATCCGGATGAGTTGATCTCGAGATTATTTGTTTTTAGTGCGGTTCGGTTTCAACGGTTAACCCTTCTCTTCCTTATCAGATCCATCGTAGGGTCTCCTAAAATTTGTTAACTCTGCTTTTTTTTTTTAATTCTTATGCTTCATTCAAATCGCTCCGTTGTTTATGGTCGACATTTTCATTTTTGGAATTCTTTTGGCCGCGGTCAATTCCCGGGCCGAGACGAATGCCGCCGATTCCATGTGAAAATTAAAGGTAGTCCGTTTCGTTTTTCACTTAGGAGTTGGGGCTCGATTCAAAGTCTCGAATTCCGCATCTGAACGACTTTTTTCGCCATGATTGTAATTGGGAGCAATAAATTGTTAATGTCTGAGTTATTTCGTGTCTCATACACTTGGGACAGGTCGTTAGCGGACAAAAAGTCAGTTTCGGCTGTTTTAATGTCTCTAAGAGTTGCGTCCTGTAAACTAATCTCGATTTCTCGACATTTAGTTTGAGTTACGACTCGTTCTTCAGCTTTTTAATGTTTCCACGTATTACGGGAGATAATTAATCCTTTCATAAAACTCTAAACAGTCCATTATTTTTTGAGTGTGGCCACCTCGGTGTTTACTTTCTTGGCTTCTCTGGCAACACTGAAACTTTATTATAGCATCAATTTAATGGTTATTATTTATGATTGGCGTGTGAACATGTTAAATTGGTCGGGCATTATATTCCATATACCTGTACAATAAAAATACTTGTAACTTACCGGTCTAATTGTCTTCTTCCTTTGTAGCAATAGTAATAATTTGGCAATTCTACTTTGGCCTTCGGATCCCACATTTTTCTTTCCAAAACATAATTCTCACATAAATAATTGACTTGTCAGTCGTGCAATTTCATTTTGTAAAACGTTTTTAATAAGATAAACCCATAAATCTGTACTGAGTTGGAATACTTCCAGAACTCTTTACATTAAATCGTAATAATTTATGAAAATGCACTTCGTTACTTCTTTACTAACCGTACAGACGCCAAACTTTTCGAAATAGTCTTTGTATTAAACATTCCATTTTTGAATGCAAACAAAGGATTTCTCTCGTTAAACAATTTGGATTTCGAACGTCATAGGTCACACGGACCGCGAGGTCGCATTGCTTTGAGTACGTCTCACTTTTGTCTATGCTCAACATACTTGTGTGCTTGATAACATAACCAAGTTTGAAGAGGCTCTTAAACGTACAGCAACCGAACATTCTATATTAACTCGATTTTACAGCATAATAGACGCCCAGTAACTTACGTACATCGTCATAGTTACTTTAACACGAATCTGCTTAACATTCTAAACGAATGCGTGGTTATTCTACTGTCGCCAATAAAATATCGACCGCGATTTTTTGTAAGAGATTATTTTGTAAAGGAAGTCTCCTGTTCGCACGGTTTTTTATTATTATTTTATTATGCTTAATTCGCTGCCCGAATAGGAACTTTTTATGTATGAATCACAAGCGGGTCATCGCACTAGCCAATCAAGGTTTCCAAAATAGATAGAGATAAAGTTAATTAAAAGCATCAATAATAAATGCGCTCACGAATGGGAACATGTTGCATAGAGGTATTTGCATATCTTTTTAATTTGATGTATTGTTAAGTGACTTTTAAATCGAGTTTTCTACACATCCATGTTCAAGCGATCAATTCGATTATTTACGCTCAACTCGGTAACCTCATTCAAATTTACTCTCTATCACAATCAAATGCGATCCATTTTCATTTGTCGATCGCGGGTTGTAAGTGAAAAAGAACCTGTCCATAGTTTTGTACAGAGATTAAATATAAGTTACTATGAGTTTACTGGCAAAGTGTGAAATATGAAATCACGACGCAGACGCTCCAACCCGCCTTGTTTGTGTTCCAAATAATCTCGTGTCGAAACTAACTACGGTAATGACTTTTTCTGTACTTTTAACGATATAAATACTTTCGATATTGTACCTGTATCGATCGACCTTGTTCTATTTCGTGTATTTTAGTACGAATCCGCGTAGTGAGAAAAATATCTTCACAAAAGTAACTTGTTTATTAGTAAAAGATAATCGGTTTAACAACAAACAATCGAAAACATCTGTTGCGATTTCTACTTAAAAGTCATTAAGCGTAACAATAGTCGTCAACACGTGGTCGAGCCCAAACTTGGACACCTGAATGAGCTTGCCCTGAGCCTCTTTTGTTTTGGATCTTAAAAATCCCAAACACATGTCCGAGAGTAACAAAACCACGTCTCCGTCCGTCAGAACGTTCCCACGTACTTATCCTTTCGGTTCTCTAATTAATAACGAAATATCTTCGGAGTCCGATATGGAAGGAGCCTCTTTAGAGACCCTCGTAAAACGATTATCAAACGATTCCCCGAGTCTCGTATCGTTGAATCACTCGGTACCTCCGTAATACGATTTCCACGCTCTCAGCTTGAGAACTTGTCTTTGATTCTTTGTGAGGTTATAAAGCTTATAAAATAATTTTAATTTTGAAATGTAATTAACGCTCTTTTGTCTGCTCGAAATTACATCGTTACGTTCTGTGTCCAATTCACAATTTCGTTTAAAAAGTTTTTAACACTTTTGCACTATCTCGATCGGTGTAAAGGTGTTTGTGTGCGTGTGGTTGACATGCTTATATTATAAAGGCTACTACAAACGTAAGTACGCTGACGTGTCGCCGCGTCCGTCGGCCGCTTTTTATGGGCTGGCTTGAGAGTCAGTCGTGGGAACCGGCATATAGGTATATACTTACATTCGGCTCAGCTGACCAAAATGCCTTCTCCATAATTAACTAATCGATACGCACCGTATTTGATCGGGGCCACAACTCACACATCATAACATAACAAACTATATTGACAAGCTTCTTTCGCTCCTTAGTCCGATAACTTCTCTTTAAATACTGATAAGCTCAAAGCGAGTAAATGGCCACTTTAACGCCGCCGTTCATTCAGTGTTCTTTTATTTAAATTGTTGATGTTATGTGTACTGTTGACGAATTCGCAATGTTCTAACGATAACGCATCTACGAATTCTCCGAAACGTTACAAAATCGTCATAGCACATCGAAAGTTTAAACTATTGTAGTTTCACAAAAAGCTATAGTTTTTTTTATCGTTGTGAAACGTCGGATTTCTCGTATTGGTTTCCATCACCGACAATAATCATTGTTCGATATAGAGACGCGTATCAGTTCGGTTCCTATGCAAATAAGTCATTGTTCTTGCATGCAAATAGTTTTCATTCATGTCTTTAATTGAGCGACATCTGTCAGGGAAAACTGTGAATCACTCCGTTGATGATCAAATGAGGAATTAGTTAAGAGGTGACCCTTGATATCCGGCGGAGCAGCTGCGCATGCGCTGCTGGACGACATATGCTTATTGTAATTGTAATGTTTGTCCCTGCGTCCGTTTTAAGACTCCACACGCTATTAATTGTGTGTTACATCACACCTCTGGCATATTTAAAAAGCTTATAATAGTTCTTTTCACCCTCAGCATTTTATAAACTCTTATTAGGTAATCACAATGGACCTCTTTTCTTTTAACTTTGGTGTAATCGGCGTTCTAATAACATTATCAACTCAGTTTCATTAATTTCAAATCTGGAACACCTATACAAGTTTTTCTTGTTAAAACCTTGTTTATTTTACAACAGGAAGACAGTTCTCACTTCCTATTCGCACAAAAATCGTTCCCAAACGTGACCACAGGCGCAATTAATCGAGAACCGACAAACGAAAGGGCCACAGCCGAGGCCGATCATGCTCTGGCATGCACCTTATACTCACCTCTTGCTGTGCTCCACAACCGGTTCTTGTGGGAGAAATTTCATAAGGCAACATTTTTGCACCGACGGAAGACGTAACTTGGATCATAAAAGCCATTGATAAACCTAAGGCGCCTAAAGCATCGCCCTTATCTCTCCTAATCGAATTTCGACTGCCGTTTCGCCTTATGTCAACATCTACAAATGTCAATACCTCCATATCTGATACGCGCGTTCCCTATTTTTTATGAGCAGTATTAACTACATGATCCTATATGACTCGTTAAGTGCGTTCTTGCCCGTCTTGGGGGCTTATTTTTAGCTGTTGAAACAATTCTCGCCATCTGCTCTTAGGATCACCTGTCCATCATGTTTAATACTGGCCGGTTACATAGTCATAAAGGAAATATTTGTATTGAAATGCGTGTAAAGGTCACATGTAAAAAAGTATTTAATCTACATGTTCCTTTTTTCAATCTGGCCGTGCATATCGTCATTATCTACTTAAAATTTATTCCATGTAGCTAGCGAACTTTAGTAGAATGGTTTTAAAACCACGCTCTGTTTTTATGGTAGCACGGTGTTTGCCATTTTCTGGCGTCTGATAAATCGACTCATTATATCGTGATTTTATTATAGCTTCGTCTTGATACATACGGTTTAATAGTAAATGCTTCAAAGACCATTTAACTGGCTAGTTTATTTGAAAATTTCATGTACCGAGAATGATGATGCTTATAAAATTTGGAATGTGATATGATAAGTAATGTTTGTTTTTGTGTTGCAGGGTACCTTCTCGCTCATAGTCGAAGCGTGGCACGACAACAACGACACGTCGAGATCAGACGGTAAGCACTGCTCCATTTCTAATACAATTACGATAAAATTATGTTAAAAAGCCACATGAAACGCTGAGACGCTTGTAAAATTCAACTCACGTTGTCACGACCCGCTCACATTCAGGTTTCACTGTAATTCTGGGTGTTTATCGTGCATTTAACGGACAGTATGTATATTTGAATGCTCATATTATCATATCGTGGAAGACAAAAATGTTCCCATGGTGAGTACGATTGGATTGCAGCGCACGCCTCGCGGCGCGTGAGTCGTTTGCTGATGCGCGCGCTATTCTAATAAACTTAGCCTTCTGTAGGACGAAAATTTAGTAGAAATGTTCTAATGTATTCCGATGGCCGTTGACCGGCACCTAGCCGTCATCGCCGTCGTTGCGTACATAGCTTATAGCCAAATTGCTTAATACAACAGACTTACAATGATCGCGTTTTGTCTCAACCGCAAAACAAGTTACAGAAGCCATGTGTTCCAATAAAATGCCAGATTATTATCATATAACAATCGTTTTGGGGTCTATTCGCTTGACGATGTCACGAGAACTCGCCCAATAAAGAATCGACAGTTTATACCGTACATGCGACGTGGCGTGACCGAAAAAACGATTCAGAATGAATTGTTACCGCCCGACTCGTAAATACATCATCGTGATAATTTCGGCTCGTGCATCGATACATGCCTCCTAAAGAAAACAAAGCAGACGCACTTCAAAATTTTAATATCGAAGCGCCCATTCTGTTTTGTTTCGAAATCACAAAAATAGCGGATGCAAAATTCCATTACCGCCCATTTCTTAATTAGATTCTCATCCCGCTGCACTCTGACCGACATAATTACAACTCCTGACCGAATAACAACAAAAAAGCAGGTGATTTACTTAGGAGATTTAGAGATACGGCCGAGGTGTGTCTACGGCCGGTTTACCGAAAATCATTAGCGTCCGGAGTGGATACAGAGGACGGGTATATTTTTAATACGGCGCGGGAGCGAGGGGCGGGCCGTATACTACCGAGAAATGTTACCAACAGAAATCTAATCAAGCATAATAACAGGTTACGAACGCAGTTTGTGTTCACTCACTATCCACTCCCCGGTTAATGCTTATTAAATCATATTCGGCGTTTTTATCTAAAGTCGTGAGCAGCTGCAGAGAAAACGACCGTTGTGTTGCACGGAGTCACAGAACCAATCGCTCAATGCGACCCCTGAAATCTAAGACTTCACTTTAAGCCCGTGAAGAATGGGCTAAAAGACGACACACGTCTAAAGAATGTAATATATCATAGACAAACACGCGTTCGCATTGACAATTGTTGCTTGAACGGATAAAGAGATTCCATCACTAAACAAATAACTGTACACAATGGGTGGCGAATCCGATGTTGTCGTTGTTCCTTCACCGAAGCCTTTTGTTGTGCGCCGGAGGCGGCCTACCGAACGCACCTGGTCCTCTAACGGGCCTGAAGCCCGGACATTGTTTACTCGCTGGATGCTAAAAAATACACCTCCGAGGGATTTTACTTTTTAAATTTCAAAGTTACACAGTGAAGTTTACACTACGTCTTTCGTCGTCGATGAAAAAATCACGGAAGACGGCCCGGAAGGCTCGATTTATGATGTAACAGGCGACCGCGTCCCAGGAAGTTTCGTCGACAGATGTTGGGCATATGCCCGAGATAATAAGTGGACGCACTCCTGTCTCGTCCTGTCTTAAAGCTTTGTTTATTCCAGGTTCCTTTACAACTAGCAGAAAAACCGTGTGAAATGTGTTGATAAGAGATTCGTAGAGCAATTACCCGTCTGGCATGCCCCAGGGCCGGTCGCCGGCTACCGCTTCTAGATGCGATTATCGATACTGTTATGTTGGGACGGCTACTTATCTCGTTATCTCGTGCATTATTAGACGAGTCATTCCGTCATACGTATTCCCAGACTCTTTATTAGTAATGTTAATTGGCTTTCTTAAAGGTTAAGTCCGCGTCACCCTGGATATAAGACGAGTTGCGTAATCGCCAGTTTTCTCTACCAGATCTGAAGAATTGAACGCAACTTGGGTTACGGGGGCCTATTTTCTTCTATAACGTGAAGTGTTGAGGGCATTATAACTCCAAAACATTCTTTATTTGGTGTTGAAGAGCCCTCTATTTGTTTATCAAATAATAAACGCCATCGACGATTGGTAGACCCTCGCAATCGAATTGAAATACTCGCTTGAAGTGGACAGTTTTATAAACAAAGGCAGTAAGTTATTCTGCCTCATTGAGATGTAGTTCCCACCGGGCAAGCAGGTGTCCGAATCGAGTCGGGTCAGTTTCTTGTCTTATGCGGGCCTTAAACTCAAGCTCCACTTTAGAAAATTGAAGTGCGAAGAAGCGTTTACTATCAGCACATATGATGGCACAAATAACTATTCTATTGACAAATACCCTCCCAACCGATTGGTCTTGGAAGGTTTAAATTAAGAATGCCTTCGGCTGCGGAAGCATCAAATGCGAACGACACAATTTTAATAATTACCTACATTCGAAATCCAGTTTGGGTATCAATCTAGCCAGAGATATACGGTAAAAGCTCACTCATTCACGCACATGAATCTAATGGACTTGCAGATCTTGTTTATCATCTTTCGTCTACATTACAGTGACGAATCTCGCTCGTTAACCGCCTCGAACGTGTATCCGTCAAGATGTCTTGTCCTACAAATTACTGCGTATGTTTGTGTGCGTTTAGTATCGATCTGTATGTAAAATACTGTCAGTGTTCTCTGATCTAGCATAATGAGCTGAACGGGCAGCATCCGGTCCATCGATCGATCGATCATCGCGTGTGCGTCCCGTTTCCCAAAATCGCTGGTAACGTCCAAATCGTCTTCGTCCGCCGATAGTGAGCTCAAAATTATCGGTTATTTCGCTTTCTTTTGTTTTTGTTTATCATTCTTTATTCTCTTATTTGTATTGACCTCTGGAGCCGTAATTATATGTTATCCGGCGAAGCGGCGGCGGCGGAGCACGTAGCATCAGCTTCGGAATACGTTATCGCTTTAGAACCTTCTCACTATACTAAACCTCGTTTCTTTTCTGTATCTGCAATGAAGTTATTTCGTTTATTGTGGTAAGGTTCTTCAGTGTTCGTGTTGTTCGGCGGTAAACTTGGTGCCTCGTCCTTCTTTAAATGCGTTATTTATTTGTGAATCGGTATTACATTAATAGACTCCATAGTGGTACAACCCTCATTTAATATCGTTACACAGTTGAATTGGGATGATGGGTGTAATTTTGTGCGGTTGTTTCTGTGATTCTATTCGAACTAAAAACGTTCAATTATTTTAGCTCATTCTTCATATTTACCTTCTACATTAATGTTTGAAACAATGCTGTTTTGTTATCATTTATATCGTCGTCGTTTATCGAGACCTAATTTATAAGCATAATGTATTAATAAGCAGATTCCTCGATATTTATTACACATTTTAAAATGTATATGTTGAGAGTACGATAAATTAAATACATTCAAAATAAAAACACAGAACATCACTAGGTACATTATTCATATGTGCACCAAGCCGTTATAATAATTTATTTACTGCTCCTCCTCAAACCTGGTTGCCTGGAAGAGATCTCTATAAATGATAAGGCCGCCAATTTATAATATTAATGTTATTTACTTTTTGTAAATTCACCATATAGATATATGGTGAATGTACTGTGGTGTTTCAATAAAGAGTTCTATCTATCTATAATTTTACAATTATTTATTGAATTAGAAGTCGGTAGGTCGCAGTAACTATTATCTAATTCATGGTCGATGACCACTACTACAACATATAATAGGTAGGTTTAGTTATATAAATATAAAATGAGCATAAAGCTCGACACACACCGGTTCGGAGTAGGCTCAAGATGGTATCACATCAATAAATCTGGAAGATAGAACGTGTGGATAATGCCTAACGAAAACATGGTGTGATTTACTAAACAATTCGAAATATCCGTTTAAATCGATCTCGATCGATCGATTCCATTGCGCTAAGTGTGGTTTTGATTTAAAAAAATATTTCGTTACTTTGTGAAAAACAAAGACAAGATACAATAAAATAATTAAGAATAATAAAAAAAATTTAGTATACCTACCTATCAACTTTCCTAATGCAATGCACTAGTGGGATGAACACCTATGTATCTATGACAAGACAGACAGACAGACAAAGGCTTCAAACACCCCATATTTTCCGTTAGGCTTATAAAACTTAGCAAATGTGTAATAGAATTAGATAGACAGTCAGGCTCTTTCAATCTACATAAAATTATAAATAAATGCAAGTATACTTAACTCGAAGATAGGCGAGTCACTATTAAAATCAAGCCGCGACCTGAATGAAATTTAAATTAGAAATAGACTCTTCTTAGAATCTCTAAAAGAAATTGGAACATCATCGTTGACCTGAATTACAGCGAATAAATCTGTATAACAAATCTTTCACCTCCCTAAGGGTCAACAACCACCTTACAATAAAAACTTATGAATCCAAACTATACATAGTTGCGATCTCTACGTGTAGTGGTTCATATTCTTCGTGCATCTTTACAGATTGTTCTAATGTTTTTGTATATGACCACTTAACCAGGTGCGCGTTGGCCCTAATGATAACTACGATTCGTGATCAGCGATCATAGATAAAATTCTTATTACTCTTCAGTCGATAACAATAATAAATAGTACCTCATCTCTATAAATATGCCGACACTTACTTCACTGTTAACATAAATGGGTACCTAACAATCTACTACGACAGAGTACTAAACTGTGAATAATAGAAGGACAAACTGTTTTAAAGTATCTTTGACACCTAAACAAAAGAAAGAACGCCATACACCACGAAATTAGTCCGCTTTATGTACCTTTTAATTTTGTTTCGTCTGGTTTAGCTTTACCCGTTGTCAGTACTACCAACTTAGGAATGTATCCACTGATGCAATAAGAGTAAAAACTTTTTACTCCTCGAGAAATAAATATAGGTACCCAGAATAGGTTCGTATCCAACCCAGAACGAGTTACTGAGATTTCTACGCTAGGGTTCCCACTATAAAAAATGTGATCGGTATTTCATCTGATTACGGTTAGGGACTAATTTTAATCTGTTTTTAATGCAAAATTAACGGTTGCGTTTACGATATTTTAAATAAATTACGAGTGTGATTATCTGATTGGAAGTTGTGTCATTTAAAGAAGGTAAAAGTTGTTACAGTTTAAGAAGTTTTATATTTTTAAATTTAAAGTAAATTAATGTGCCGTAGAATTTTCACTCGTAGGTTTTATTCTGTTGTCTTTACTCATACCTCAAGGCTTCTAAAATTTTTAATTGTTCGTAATTTTAGGTAATGAATGTGACGATAAAATATTTGTTTATCACCGTGGGAAAGGGTGGTAGGTGGCAGCGAGTGGATTGAGCTGTTAATGCGTGCCCGCATCGACCGTGAGATCTCATTGTTGCGCGTGATTCACTGTTTTCTTTCGTTTCGAAGACGGTGGCGCCCGCCGCGATTTTTAACATTCCAAATAGATACGTCCTTTTATTTCTGATAGAAAGATATTTTAAGAACTATCCTTAACTATATTTAACTATCCTTGATATTAACCGACTGGTTTTATCAGGATAATATTCGTAGTGCCGCCTGCCGTACATGTCCCGGGTCAAGGATCCTGTTCAATTAAAAGACGCGATGTAAGGTGTTCTGTTATCGTACATAATTAGTATAACTGGGAACTTATCTTATTGCTTTTATGACCCGAATGGTACCGGGTATCCTATCAACGAGGATTTCCAATGGGGACAGAGAGCTGGTCATAAACCGAAGCCAAAACAATTACAAAACTACATGTGTTGTTAGTGAAGGACAATGTATTTACTTCCACCTAACCCACATCAGTTGTCAAAAGTAGCAAGATGGTGAAATATCAAAAGTGCTCTATTTATAGTTCACAATGGACTACCTCACAATTTACACTGACAGAGCAGTAGTCTTATTACCAACAAAACCAAATCTGGCCAATAAGGGACACTTATCAGCATATTACAGACTACCCATTATATATAAGTGACCCATTTATCCTAACCTATAAACCGTTCTATTCCAGATACTTTAATAGCCCGTATGACAAAGCAGAGCATCGCCGACGTGGGCGGACCCTGGGTGGAAGAAGAACAGCGATGGGGTGGAGCGGGAAGCCCTCACCTCCGGCTCTCCTACCGAGTCACCTGTGCCGCGCATTACTACGGCAACGGCTGCGAAGTGCTCTGCAGGCCGAGGGATGATGCTTTTGGACATTACACCTGCTCAGCGTCAGGCGGGATCGTCTGCAAGCCGGGCTGGACCGGGGACTACTGCTCTAAACGTAAGTTCTCTTTGCCTGTATACCGGTGTAAGACTGTTGATTACCTTACATTAAGCATGAGACGAGTTACAAGCAAGTATTAACGTTACTATAAAAATCAACGTTTTCCCATTTCATTTTAAATACCAACCCTAGCGAAAACGTTTACGAAATGAGTATGGAATAAAAGAATTACTATAGGGTTATGCTAAACATGAAAACTTTTAAGTACTAGGGGATTAGCTAGCCCCTAAGCCTGTAAAAGAACAAGTTACAAAACTTGTAACCATTAGGGTGTTAGAGCAGATAAAAAAACGTATAACTATTGTGGCTTCGTCGCAATATTTCTTGAAATATCTTCAGAACACAGAGCATCTGAAAATAAGGTTGTATTTTACTTTCATTGAATAATACAAATAGAAAGTACTTTTTTTGAATAATTCCAAGTTCAGTCCGTTTAAATTGAATAAATGTATGTTTTGACGTAAAATATTCATTGAAAGAAAGAGGGTAGATTCCAATTTTTTTTAAATAAATCTTGTAAGCTAAACAGCAATAATTTGCGGAAACACAAATGTAAACATCAAATTCCGACGTGATAGTTTACTAGCTCATAAAACTTCTCTAAAACGTGATAACCGAATCTCTTACGTGTGAACTTGGTATTGTGGAAATTGGGACGCTTCACATTCTCAAAATGATATATGGGCCGCGCAATTCATTCTTCCTCATTAAAATGTGTATGACAATTTTTAGAACATCCTCCATACACATAATTGCGTGGCCTCTTGCATAGAAACACGTAATCATGTAATTTGAATGCTGTGACACACCCCGCCATTTTATTATCATAAAATTTGTAGGCCAAGAGTTAGCGCTACGATTTATGTTGAAACTGCGAAGTTTGAACTTTTATATATTTAGTTTACGCTTTAAAGCCACTAAATAAAAATTACTGACATGTTCTTGTCATAGGTACTACCTATACATAATGCTATATATGGTAAGTTGTCTTTCTCGCATGTCGATATAGTTACCTACCTGTATATATATATATATTACTATATGTTTTAAGAATGGTCTTATCTATTTTCTCGCAGTTTATGTTAATATATTTTTTGTTTGGCGCCATCTTTAGAATAGGTTTAATTAAGTTGGTTTACGGGTCTTCATCGTAATAAATCGTAATATTTAATTACCGCGCCATTATAATAATAACACAGTCCGCGTATTTATTAATTAAATGTGCTTAATATAATAATGATAAATTTATTAAACTTAACGCGTGGCAAATAATGTAACTTGTATTTGAACTTTACCTACCTACTAGGTACTTACTAATTAGGTAGGTATCTATTGTACAAAATTAAAAAAAAATAACTATTCGGTAATGATATTACAGTGAAAAAAGTCCCTCCCGATAATTTTTTTTCAATTTATGAATTAATATAAAAAATCTTATAATGTATGATTAACTCGTTAGCAACCACACGCACCAGAATTCGGTAATTTATGAACGAAATTCAATTGTTATCATTATCTATGAATGGCTAGGATTATCTTCGTTAAATACAAATGATGATTTTCTCTGCATTTTTCAACAAATGTAGATAGGTACCTACTTAACTATTAAATAGATGCCATTACGTTTGTGACTGTATAATTATGACCATTAAGTATATTTTCATTTGATTAAATTCTTTATTACAATAGAATACGAAATTAGTTCCACAGTTCAAGAGTTTAAGTGCCCATTCAAAAATATTTCATAAAAATGTAATTGCATACAATAATCTATGGTAATGAACTGTCAAAAAACTCATAAAAGTTTACTGTGAGAACTTATCTAGCTATCGCACATAATAGTTTAACGCCTTAGTAATCGCTGATCTCCGTATACCTCCCCCTCTTTTACTTTAAATAATATAGACAATAAGACAAGGACTAGTACAACACCCGGCTTAAAAATGTAAGGATTACTGTCGTTAAAAGCGACTTTTTTTTAAAGAAAAAATGCGCCAAATTCGCCCCTTGTCAATACTCACGTCATCGACTTTAGTAGGTGTTACTGCATATTAGGCGTATTATGGGATCCTTTACTATCTTATGGGCCTCATTTTTAAAGGCTGGGTATTTACTGCGAAAAAGAGCATTTCCAAAAAGGATTGTACCAGCACGCGAAAAGGCCATAACTATTTAAAATTTATTCGTAAGTTCTTTGTGTTATTCTTATTAGAGAAAAACATATTACACCTACCCAACATACGTGGGCTAAGAGAAGGAAAGCGAAGTCAAAAAGGCGTTTGCATGCTCATTTTTATCAGATAGTAATTTATGGCTTACATTTAGGTACCTAGAATAGAACTTAACTAGTTTAAACAAAGAACTATTAAAATCATTTCAATGTAGGTATTCATGACATATGATAGATTTAAGACTCGACGTACGAAAATTATTATTTCAAAAAAAATCTCCAACACTTCATAATTGACTGAAATTTATACAACCTAATTCAAAAACTAAAAGTAAATCAATCTGATAACTAAATTAATAATATGCACATACTAGAATTCTTATTAACTAGTTTTGAATTATTTCTAAACATTCCTGAAACCATTTTGACAATCGAATTTATACCTTTCAAATATGTAAAATGGATATTTAACGTTAGACAATGCGACAGAGCCATTAATATTGCGTACGAGCGTGTGACCGACAGGCGGGCACTTGTGTAGTCTATTTGCATTTGGTCGATGGTAAACAAAGCGGACGACGAAGTCTTCGAGGCTTTCCAATCGATCTATGTCACATAACAACCATCAACTTAACGTATGTCCTTGCCAAAACTTAATAGTGTCATTATTATAGCAGAATTGAGCTTTATCTTTTGTCAATAACACATTTTAGTGCCGTACTTTTGTCGCAAAAAAGCTGAGAGCTACGCAATTTAATTTCCTAGAATATAAGACGTTCCCGTAAGGTTTCAATTCGATATAAAACTACAAAAATTAGAAAGTCCTTAGTGTGTATATCCTGCTGTCTTCTAATGGCGAGTTTTTTCGATCCATCCATCAGTGAGTGTTCTCGTGACGTATGTCGTAGCAGATCGCGTCTCGCATTGGAAACAACGCCGACGGAGATGCATTGTCGGGCGGATGTCTCGCGCAATCTCGGCAGCCACAGCCCCACCTGCTGCAACGTTCCCACACTCCAGCGCCGCAAAAAACAGACAGACAGAGACACCAACACCGGCTCCGCGTATAAACCCATCTCGCTCGCACAGTGCCCGCGCCACAGCCTCCAACGACGACCGAGAAATCACAATTTTCTGGAAAAAGTAAACAAACACAGGATCAGGAAACGTGTGAAAGTTATATCGATGTAAACGTGTGTTCGTGCAGCCCTATGAGATGCGATTACGAAAATGTAAAAGCGAGAGAAGCGGCCGTAATGCATTGAAAACAACTGGCCACGTTCACGGCACGGAGCGCGCACGCACACACTCGAAGCACAGATGCCGCGAACCGGGTCAAAAACACCTTTAAACGAGAAACGAACACCAATCGAAATAAACTCTGTACTTGACCGTGTCACGAAAGTCTGCTCGCATCTGCCGAACGGTATCTCGCCTTCTGGGAAAGCTTAACGATCCCGAAAACTTATTTTGCATGTCTGGAAGGCATTATCCGACGTCCAGGCCGCGCGGCTAATGACGGGGTAAACATCGCGAGAGGAGCCTTTACGGCCGCTTAATTCTGGCTAATTGTCGGCGCGGCTGGAGTTCTCACGAATATTACCTTCTGTATTGAAATCGCGAATCCCACGCGCTCCTAATATCCGTTTCTTATAGAGCAGATGTTGGGAACGTCAAATATTTGCGTACCACGTGTGAGGGTCCCCAAGAAGGTCGCTCGGCAGGCTCAGTGGCCTACCTGGCCTCGGCTCGAGGCCTTGGTCGCAGTGCGGCGCTCGCCTTTCATTAGAAATCGATACTGTTCAATGTTCATTGATAATAATTAATAGCCCTGCAGGAAGAACATAAAACATCCACCCGCGGCTCTTTCGTGCCCACTTACGTCCTAAATTGGTTTTGGAGTGTAATTTTTACTACCGTTCTACCTTTCGAGGGTCAGATAAGCTCGAGTGGAAGCACTGAAGTGGATCAGCGAGCAATGAGGGGTCTACTCGAAGTCTTTGATCTATCTGCAGAGCCGGCATTGGCGCCCGACATTGTACACTACTAGTCTTTATTGTACTCGTAAAGTTTTATATTTAATTCATCGAAATGCACACGCGCAGAGGTCATGAGAAACGATTGTCCGTTTCTTAAACGTTTATTTTATACGCGAAAGTGTATAACGTTTGTGAAAGCCGGATTAATGTTCTTTCCAATTTCCTGCGGATAAAAACCGTCGTAATAATAAAATAGAATGGACGTAGCCGAGTGCATTCGCCGTTTTGGTACAGTGCGGAGTTAAGCCGATTTGCGATCGCTTGAGCAAGTTTTGGGGGCTTAAAGCCTACCGAGGCGAGCTTAAACCTATAATGGAGTCTAGGAAAAGCGGCGGGAGGATAATCTACTTTATTCGTCCATGTAAGCTCTTGAATTCCGCGCAAAGTACGCGGGATGCGCCGAATGGCTTCCTCGTCCAATATAGAACTGTGCCGGCTGCATTTGCATTTTGGAATGGAAGTTATGATCAAGATGGCGTCTAGTATTTTTCTAGCGAGTTAGGGGAATAGTAACGGTCGAGCGACGGTTATGCTCCCCGCGCTATCTGCCCCCTTTGTATTCGCTCCGATAACTTGCCCATGCGCACCCGACCGATACGACTCCGCGCCGCACTTCTTATTTCAAAACACTTTATTTTCCGCCGTCTGCGATACATTACCGCTTCGCCTATAACTGAGCACATTCGCTTACATTTTTGCACGGCAATACACTTCGATTAAACCGGAAAGAACTAGGCGTTTTCCCCGTTCGTGAACGAAGATGCGCCAGGGTAAGGTTCGCAGTATATTGAACGTAAATTACAAAGTTAACGATGCGCACGTATTACACCAGTAATGCATCACGTTGAAGCGAAATATTATAACTTTAGAATAATCTTCTTTGTGAAACGAGATCGTTTCCGCCTAGCTAACTAGAGAAGGCATTACTAGCTTTGTATCTAATAAAATTGTAATTGAATGCAGGTATAAAGTTTAAAGGATGGTGTCGTAGAGTCGAGTCGCCGCGTAAAGATAAATCGTAGCGGCTGCGACCTCGCCCTCGGGACGCTAACGAACCTCTCTCTTTGTACAGCCAGCTGCATGAATACCGATACTATTTAGCACCTTGTCGCCTCGAGAAAGAGTTACGTTTCTGTGACTCGTGCAGGAAATTGCACAACATTCATTGCGGCAAGGTGGCGAAGCGCTTACATATTAGTGTCGGTTGTGCAGTGCACGCCTCGCATCGCACGCCTCGCGCCGTGTCCTTTGCAGCGAATCCGGGTTTAATGCGAGATGCGCCCTCCCTCGATCTCATCCGAATGATTAATCGCTTGCTTCCCTTTTACAATTAAAGAAATCCATTTCGTATTCTTTTGTTAGAGCGTCGTGTAGAGGAGACTCGCTAACGAACGTTTTGTTTTTGTTACAGCGCGCTGCCTCCCCGGGTGCGACGCGGAGCACGGCCACTGCCTCAAGCCCGACGAGTGCATGTGAGTATCCACTTCGCACCTCCGCGCTAAGCGGCCGACCGCCTCGCAGCTTTAACTATTCATTCTCCGCTTTGTTCACTACGGCAGAGCCCATTAGTCGCTCGTTATCACAACACTGACGACATTCTCCTTTGTATTGCAGCTGCCACTCGGGCTGGGTGGGCGCGCTGTGCGACCAATGCGAGCGGCATCCGGGCTGCGTGCACGGCACCTGCAGCAGGCCCTGGGACTGCATCTGCGAGGAGGGGTGGGGCGGCCTGTTCTGCAACCAGGACCTCAACTACTGCACCAACCATCGGCCGTGCCGCAACGGCGGGACCTGCCACAATACCGGCCAGGGTTCCTACACGTGCATGTGCCCCGCGGAGTACACGGGCCCGGACTGCGAGCGGTCGCTGCACTCGTGCGCCGCGCGCCCCTGCCTGAACGGCGGGGCATGCGTGCCCGACGAAGGCGGCGAGCTGGCGTGCGCGTGCCCCGCGGGGTACGAAGGTGCTCGCTGCGAAACGCGCCGCTTGACCTGCGCCGACCGCCCCTGCCGCAACGACGGAGTGTGTGAACCTCGGCGAGCCGGCTACGTCTGCGTATGCCCCGTCGGCTTCGGCGGCACGGACTGCGCTGTAGAAGCCGACCCGTGCGCAGCCGCACCGTGCCGCAACGGGGCCAAGTGCTCCCGCGCCGGCGACGGGTTCAAGTGCACCTGCCGCGCCGGCTTCCGCGGGAACCGCTGCGAGATCGACATCGACGACTGCGCCGGCGTGGTCTGCGAGCACGGCGGCACCTGCGTCGACCTAATCGCCGGACAACGCTGTCAGTGCGCAGCTGGATTCGTGGGCGCACGGTGCGAAACGCGCGTCGATCTCTGCCTCGCCAAGCCGTGCGCCAACGGCGGCGAATGCCTCGTGCTGGATAACGATTACGAGTGCCGATGCCGGGCCGGCTTCGCGGGGAAGGACTGCAGCGTGGACGTGGACGAGTGCGCGTCGTCGCCGTGCCGGAACGGAGGCACGTGTCGGGATCGAGTAGACGGGTACCGCTGTAACTGCCCGCACGGGTGGGGCGGCCGCGCTTGTACCGTGTCGCTGGCCGAGCTGGCCGCGAAGCAAGCGGGCGGGCACCTGCGCCGCGTCGGGTCTGACACCGAGGAAAGTGAAGAGGCGCTGTCTGCTGGGAAGGTGGCTGGGATAGTGTGCGTGGGGGCGCTGGTGCCGGCGCTGGTGGGCGCGGCGCTGGGCGTGCTGGCGTGCGTGCGGCGGCGCCGGAAGCGCGCGCAGGCGGAGGCGGACGCGGAGGCGCGCGCACAGAACGCGGCTAACGCCGGCGGGCACGGGCACGGGCACGGGCACGTGATCCGCAACACGTGGGGCAAGTGCGAGCCGGCGGCCGCGCCCGAGTGCCAGAATGCGCACAACGCGGCGGCAGAGGAGTGCAAGCGGAAGACGCTCAACACGGAAAGCGCTCGCCTGCTCGCCGCGCTCGACCCGCGCCTCTCGCGGCTCTCACAAGACTCCGCCTACTGCGCTAATAGGTCAGTATCTATACCAAACTCACATCCTATATTTAACTTCACTTCCATCAACTTTATTACATATAAAAATTAACTGATTCATCATTTTCACATTCGATTTTGCGCCTCAAAGAAACCGACTCATTTCTACTAAACTTAGCTAAGGCAAAATTACTGTTAATTTTGTGTCCGATTTCCTCTTTCCATCAGGCGTCCATAGATTTTATTATACTTTTTGTTATATAACATACGTTTTGTTTCTCAATTCTATAAATAGTAAATTTCGTATACATGTTGATAGCCTACTAATCTCAAACTTTTGTATCTTTGCAGCGATACATCGCTAGTGAAAAGAGCGCTGGAAGGCGGAGGGGTGTACGTACTGGACGATCACTGCCTGCCGCCTACATTCGCGACTCAAGTGTAGTGCTCACGGACAAATAACTTATTTATTCACAATGGACGCTCGTGCGAACCAGGCTGTGTAAATGCCTAGTGTAAATATAGGATAATGTAAAGTGACCCTGTATAGACAGCTAGATGTAAGCGTTCGATGTATTTATTTGTGAGATCCGTTAGCCGTGTAAATATGAATGGGGGCGGGCGACGGGTCGTGGTGTTTTTTCCGCCCCGTGTTCGGTACGCTTCGCTCGCTCTTTTGCTGTTTTGACGAAGCTGATGATAGAATTTCGGACTACCTCTGTCTTTTTTCTGAAAGTCACTAAAACCAATTTGTTGAACCACAGTCTGAAAATTAAATTGGTTCGAAATAGCTGACTATAAACTTATCTTCAACTTTTTCTATCTTCTGAACTTTGTCTTGTTATAAATAGTGGTTTGCAACATTGGGTTTAATTTTTGTAACTACCTACAAAAACTGTTAAGTTAAACTTTTTGTGACAGACAATTTTATAACAGAACAAATACTTCTTTTTCTTTAGCCACTGAACTTTTTTGTATGAAACTGAAAACCAATATTTTCCTTTCCTTCTGTAATGGTTTAATCAAAAGTTTGTGCAACAGTTTTTCTTGTGAAATTCTCTCGTCCAGTTATTGTCAAACTATGGGAGAGTGAGCGTGGGCCGGGCGTGCCGTAGGGCGAGTGGACAGCGGTCCACTGTTGCGATCTCTGTAGGTAAGGACGCGCGTGGTGCCGGTCCGCCATGCGAGTCCACACCAAGGGGGGGCACTGTCACCACTCAGGAAAGTTTTACAGCCGCTGTTTTTTGCGGCATTTCATTGTAAAGACAAGTTTATATGAATATTATTTAAGTATTTTGAAATTGTTTCATTGACCAAAAAGCAAATTCTGCAAATCATTTTATCTGCATCAATTTTTTTAAGCATTTTTTCTTCCTAATCTTATTAATCTTATACCAATTCGAATACCTTCGTGGTATGCTTTTTTATACAAAATAGAAGTCAAAATTAATGCAACCTGACAAACGCTAGTGACACTTTTTGTTTCTAGATTCTCAGGATGCATTAAGAAACTTCTAGATTTTTCTGTCAGATTTCTAATAAATCGTAAATTTGTATAAGTGGTGACAGTGCCACCTGGACTCCTGACACCATAAAGCTAATCCTTGACTCGCACCAGAAGATACCAAACCGTGCGTAAATTAAGATTTTAGACTATTATATAAAAGCGCAAATCAAGCGTACATCAGTTTGATTATATTTTGTGATTGACTTATTTAAATAATGTTGTCATTTGTTCCTATGATTTTAGTATTCTCCATAAAAAAATCTTGTTCAGGTTTTCTTTAAAATCGACACAGATTTTTTCTCTTGTATTACACGGGATTAGTTGGTTAGCACAATAACGTTCCTGTAAGGGCGAGATTCGATTGTGCAATTTCTGCGTGGAAAGGAACGCGCAGTTTTGTACAATCCTCTCTCGCGTCACAAAATGTTAAAACATCACGCACGTATTTAGTCCATAGGTTATATAAATTCTGTACTTATAAGTAACAATTTTCGAAACCTAAGTCATTTTGTATAAAAAGATTAAGTTTTAGCTATGTAAGTATATCTCCATTTAATATGTAAAAGTACGCGACAATATTGAGGTGTCATTAGGCAACATAGGACAAGAATTCAGGTTGTTTTAACTTATTTATTTTAATAGGTACAGCTCTTGAAAGTGTTGATTCTCTTTGAGGCGGCACGCGTTCCTTTGAACGCGTGTGGCGTCGACGGAATCCTCAATATGGAATAATTTATGTTAAATTGCTTTTTATTAACTTGTAGATAGTATTATTTGGTAAGTGATATGCGATTGTACCTCTTATGTTGCCTTTTGTGCCCGAACGTAGATTAAAGAAGAGTTAATGGACAAAATTTACTATAGAACTATTAACAGACTGATCATAAATGTTATGTAATGTTAGATGACAAAATGTAAGCTGAAATTATGTCGAGACAAATGCCCAGTCGATAGTATCATAGTTTTGTACTTAATTGATTGCAGTTTATTAAACTTTCATTTTTCTTTTTGAGAAATTTTAAGAACGATATTTTTCTTAATAAAATTTATTGTAATGTCCATTCCGAACAATAAAATGACAGTATTTTAATAATTTATTTAAAACACGAGCTATTATGTATGATTATTGTGAATTCTTGTTTTTTATTGAATCATTGTTTATTTTTTGAGTATTAGTTTACAATTGACTGATTCTTAATTGACTATTTGATGATTATTTTGGATCCAATGTATCGTAAGCAATCATGGATGTATTCAATGGCTAAGTGAGTATACTAAAAGATGAATATTTCAAATCATTCCATTTCTTAGGTTATTTTATGAAACTAATATTTAATTTTTCTATTTTCTATGATTGTTTATTTTGCATGCATATTCAGCAATTTATTTTCGTCTATTTTATGTCCTTGATGGACTTTGTATTTATTCTATTCGCGGTTACCTTTTGGTATATTCACATAGACTTTCAGTTTCAAAAGAAAAATGAAAGAAGTTGTTCGATAGAACACAATAACCAGTATACATTATTCCATAGTTTTATCCGTAATAAAAGTCATAATACTGTAATAATGTTGCGATGATATGCATCGAGTGTTGGAGTGAATGGATAAAATGTTAATAAACAATTGTTTACAAAAGATTAACACTTGCATTTTATTTTGTAATAAAACCTACTCTACCTTAGTAGCTAATAATATATTTATAACTAGTTACGCCCCGCTGTTTCACACGCGTTGTGTTGGATGATGGTGAAAAGTATCCTATGTGTTAATCCAGCGCCTCATCTACCTCCATACCAAATTTCATCAAAATTGGTACAGCCGTTTGAGCGTGATGAATTATCTCATAAACTTTCGCCTTATATTAATGTGGTAACTCTTATTTAAATGGATACAGCTAAAATACCGCTAAATGAAGTCTAAAACTAAACTGCAAGATTGGAAAAAGCTCGATGCCACACCTATCATACAATTAACTTTTTTATTTATAGCTGATGTGCTAGCCTTCGACCACTATCTCACCTGATGGTAAGTGATGATGTAGTTCAGGCTTACCTAGAATTACTGGTTCTCGAGGACAGCTGCCGGAAGACAACGTTAGGTGCTAAGCGACAGATTTTCTACTTGAGGGTAGTAGCTAGCCAGGTGGGCAATCGCAATTCGCAATTGCGAATTTTAAAATTACCTACCACCTTGCCAACTACATGATATCACAAGCCTGCGTGGTGTGATATTCGACTAGCACTTCTAGGACAAGTGAGGCCGCGGTGACTTAACTGATCAATTTTACGAAACATTAATATGAGCCATTTTTTAAATCGGGGATTAAATCTGATTTGTGAAACAATTAATAGTCCGATATCCATCCTACCTCTCCTAAAGTAGTTATAAAAGTTGTGCTTTAGAGGAAAAGCTACGTGTGATTTTCCAAAAAAATTTAATCACCTGTTTTCTTCCAGAATAATGCAATAAGATTTTTTTTTATATCATAAACATTTTTTAAAGCATTAAATCTAGGTCTGCTACAGACACGCCCCCTCTCATTTTCTTTTTTTAGCAACTAATTATTACTTAAGAAAACATGACCCTAAGAATCACAAAAAAAAACCTTTTTACCAGACAATATTGTTTTTTTTTTAACATAACATGATGGGAGCCTATTTCACTAACCAACAAAAGAGGAGATTTTCAATTCGACCGTATTTGTTTTGCGTATTGTTCCCTCATCCCACTTAAAAGAGAAGATATAACACGTGAGTCACTTCGGTTATACGAAAAATGCTTATGTGTTCAATTCATACTTGAAGCCTGGGAGAGTCCACATGATGCTATTGTCGGTGTTACTCCAAGGATTTAAACTGTGTAGGCCGTGAGGTGCCGGGCTAGTACGTCACCCCCATAGCTGGATGTACCGATTGTGATGTTTTTTGTTGATGGTCCCATTTAAATTTGAGTGAGATCTGACGAGTAGAATTTGAGTTATCCCTAATGATGCGTATTTAATCTCTTTGAGCGATAAGGCCGCCTATTGTTCACTATTATAAGCTAAATATTTTTAATTTTGGTATAGTTTAAGGTGTTCAATAAAGAGTTTATCTATCTATCTATCTAAGAACATTGAAGTTATGGTTGGGGCTTGCATTTTCGGCACTTGGAAATGCAAAACGACCTAACGGTATAGAAGTAAATCGACCTATTGTATTTCCCTGTATCCTGTCCTCTGCCTGAGCCGACACAACAATTTTTAGGCAAAATAAAAAAAAAAAACTTATTTAACAAAAAAATACTGACTTCAAACCGAAAATATTCTAAAACTAAAATGCACTAAAAAGTATTTTTTTTTTATTGGTGATAGGTTAGCCTTTGACTACAATCTCACGTGATGGTAAGTGATGATGTGGTCGAAGGTGTAAACAGGCGTAACCTAGAATGACTGGCTCTCAAGGACAGCTGCCGGAACACACCGTTAGGTGCTTGGCGACAGATTTTCAACTTGAGGGTGGTCGCTAGCCAGGCGGGCATTCGCAAAAATGCCCTTCCACCATGCGGTGAAGCTCAAGCCCGCGGCGGGATTCGAACCATGGACCTGCAGCGCGGCAGTCCATAGCCAAAGCCACTGAGCCATCACTGCTTCAAAAAAAATGTAATCACCTGTTTTCTTCCTGAATAATGCAATGAGTTTTTTTTTGCATAAAATCTAGGTCTGCTACGGACACGCCCCCCTGCCATTTCCTTTTTTCAGCAATTAGTTAATTTAATATATATCTTCTCTTTTAATAATAAATGTAACTATCGTATACAGTTCCTTTAATTAATTTTACACCGAGAAGTTAAAATGAGAACATCAATGTACCTACTTACTATTATATTAATTATACATTATGTAAATACAGACTTGTGAAGTTGAACGTTAAAACTAAAAGGTAGAAATAATAATTCATAGATACATAAAATTTTAGGTGTCATGAATAATTACCTGGCGAATTGAGAACCTTGTTAAAAAATAAGTATCGTGCAATTCGTGCTTAGTAATACAAACGCCTTTCGATAAGTTAACCCATTTTGTACGCAAGGCACTTTCCTCTGATAATTCTCACAGGCTTCTGAATAAACTTTGATCGATATCTTTATTTCCTTGACAGCTACAAGATCTAGGTATAATTAAATTTAAGGAAGCAAAAGGGAAGTAATATAATACTGCCTTATGATTTTTTTTGTGATTTCACATAGTGTGTACTACAAGCAGGTGACCGGCCATCTTGAAGTCAGAACAGACGGTCACATTAAATATTTCGTTTATTAAAAGAAGCTAGGCAGCAAATAGAAACAACCGGCCAATCCGACGGACACGAAAATCGACTGAGTGAAGCTGATATAATACAAGTGGTTCAGCGAGGCTTCTTTTTTGTAATGTCATTATGTCACCATTGCACCGAACACCAGAAACCTTAATGTGTATGTCTCCAGCTTACTCAATTGAAATTTCTTAGTTCTGAATATGCCAATATTTAGAGCAGATTTAGTGCAATTATGAATACCAACTCAAAATTTAGGTGCCAAATAAACTTAGATGCTACACGTGATTATAAGTGTGTTAGCTGGCGTTATGGTCTCCAGCTGACACATGCTGTATATACGAAACGGCTAAAGGTGTGATTATATACTATAGCCAGGGATTTAGCGCATAATTTGTGCCAGTGGCACAAAAAAATTTAAACACCTTACTTGAAAACTGTAGTAGTAATGACCCGATTACAACGTGTAAGCTGGGGACCATGTGTCTACAGCTGCTCATCTGTATCTTCTGAACGAATGGGCCTACGACTTTGTTTAATATGTCAAAATTTAGAGCCAAATTTGTGCCATCGGCACTAAAATTTACAAGTCTGTGGCTATTAAGGTTTTGGAGCTACAAGCTCAAACAAAACGTGTAAGCTGGAGACACATGTCCCCAGCTAGCACATGCTGTACAGCTCAAACGGGAAAGGCTAGACTACTGTTTAATAGCTAAAAATGTTGGGTAGAATTTGTGCCATCGGCACCAAAATTTTCAAAACAATAGCCCTCATAGTTTTTGCGTAATAAGCAAAAACATTTCTTCCCGCCTAAATATTTAAATATTTCGTTAAAAACGTTACTGTACGCGGCGTTGCCGTCCCGTTCGTTGTAACAGCAATGTTTTGAACCTTATTTCTACAGCGTTTGAACTTACTTTTTGCTTTCACGTTAAGGTTATGTGGAAGAAGTTACAAAGAAACAGTAAATGTATAGACTAGGAGAAGGTGTTGTGTAGTTTGACAACCATATAATGCCAATATTTACAAGATATGTTGGTAGGTATATTTTCTCTCAGAATGTTGACGTATTTACTAAATCTTTATTACATCCTCTTTGTTTGACCAAGATATTGCATTCTAATCTAATTGTTATCGCCATATACGCATCATCCTATTATCGCTTAATTTCACTGTGCCTACGATTACATGCGTGTGTGAGTGCACGACTTGCAAGGTAGCAGCGCGATCCTACCCCTCTCCTTCGTCGTCACTCCACGCACAGTAGCAAGCATCCGCGCTCCCCTCGTGTGTGGTCTATGTGCAAAAAACGACGATCGTGCTGAACTGCTGAACCGCGCCCGCGCCGCTGTGACATTTGCATACGAACAAGCTAAGGAGGAATTGAAACAGGTGCGTGGAATTCTTTTACCTTTCCTTGCTGTTATTTTGTAAAACGTGTACCTTCGCTCATCCATGTAATCAGCGCACCTCTCAAAATTTACAGTCCACTAATATATATTGAATAATTTATTTTACCTGACGCCATAAGCCTTAGGGCCATACCGCTTTCCGCAGGCTTAATATTTAGCCAATTCATTTTTGATCCTTACGACCCGTATATAACATTCTGGTCTGGTACATCTTATCCCAAAGTCATTTATCACAGTGATATCCATGTTTACAATCTTAACCGCGACCGCGTGGTCGGCTTCTCACGCCACCACATATTAGTATTCGCTTTGTCGATTCAAAATATATTTAAAATTTCGTAAAGTAAACATGTATGTTATATGCCTTTAAATACATTCATATTGCATCATTTTTTATTCCCGATCCGCCTCATAAGTATTTGCATTTCGATCATTTTTTACACTACCCACATTATCTTTATCTTGTATTAAAACTTATAAATATTGCTTATCGTATTTGTTTACGCACATAATTTATCATACATATATATACGTTTACTAATCACAACACACCTACTAAACGCATTCTTAAATAACAGGACGAAATTCGAGTGCATCATTTTAATAAATGTACGAATGAGCTTACAGCAAGCGAAGATCGATCATAATTATTTATTTATTTTGATACATTTTTATCTTGTTTTTTTTCGATTGCTGATAGTGTTCAATTATTGTACCTTATTGCAAAAGTAAGTTGCTCCGAAGCCAATCGCATTTTATTTTCATCGTTTTGTAATTTAAATCGCTAATGTCTCGTAAGGAAAAAATGGCTTCACCATGTAAACCACGTTTAGCCATTTTAGAGGCAAAGCGAAATGCCTTATTTGAACGCATTAATACCGTGTATAATCAAGCTAAAATTGCACATAGTTCACAAGAAAATCAGGAGTTATTCCTTAATTCTTGTATAACAATTGATGATATACGTTCGAGTTTTCACAACGTTTTGGATACCTACAATGAGGCATTACTGGAATATGATCCTAACGCAACCCCTTCATATCAGAGTTACGCTTCCTTTGAAGATCTATATTGTTTTATAAATCAGGTGAAATCGAAGTTCAAAAAACCTGAAACCGCTTCGGTTCTTTCTACCGCACCCAAAGTTAAGCAGAGGTTACCTAAACCCGAGTTAATGTCGTTTGATTGTAATTTAAGTAACTGGCCGTTGTTTTACACTACATTTAACGCTCTAGTGCACAATAATGCTTCGCTCTCTGACGCAGACAGGTTATACTATTTAATAGGTAGGCTATCAAATAACGCTCTGTCTACATTTTCTGGTGTCATACCTAGTCCAGAAAATTATAATGTGATTTACCAGGCACTTGTTGATAAATACCAAGACGTCAAAATTTTGGGAACCGATTATTTAGAACAAGTAATAAATTTAAAATTAAACGGTCCTGCGTCTGCATCTAATTTCCAAGCATTTATAGATACATTTGTTGTCTCCATAAACTCGCTTAAAGCATTGCAAATTGACGATCTGTTAGATTTCGTACTACTCCACATGGCTATGAAAAAATTCGATACAGAAACTGTTCTTGCTTTTCAAATGTATTCTCGTGATACAAAGACGCCAACGCTTAATATGTTTATTGATTTCATTAAGAGTCAGTGTCGCATTTATGGAAGCATGCATTCTACAGATAATGAATATAATTCGAAATCAAATTTTAAGCCCCGTTCGAAGACTATACGTGCGCCCAATCCACAATCATACGTAACGTCATGTACTGCTCCTGATAAATGTCCGCTATGTAATTTCGCGATTCATGACCACTTTTATAAATGTACCGCATTTGAAAAACTGGCACCTTCTGAGAGATTTAAGCAAATAAAAATTAATGGCGCATGTGTCAATTGCTTAAGCCGCACGCACAAGGCTATTAATTGCACCTCAAAATCGAAGTGTCGTACGTGCAATCAACGACACCACTCTATGTTGCATTTTAACAATAATAGTACATCGCGAACAGAAACCGCATTACCTAATTCAACAACTGCGTTGTCACGCGAGTCCATCCACCCTTCTGCGACTCAGGTCCAAACGTTACAACGTGGCGATTTATCTCTTTGCACAACATCCATTGTTGCTGCACTGCCTACGCGCTTTGATGCATACCCGCCCAATAAACAGCAACACATACGTACCTGCACCACTGTATTGCTTGCCACTGCGCAAGTTGTTGTGTTTGGTGCAGATAATAAACCGCAATTAATTCGTTGTTTGTTGGATAGTGCAAGTCAAAGTAATTTCTTGACATATGAATGTTGTAAGCGCCTTGGACTATTGGAAAGTGTAAAAACATCGCATATGGTAGTAAAGGGTATTGGAGGTTCTGAAAAATCAGTTAAGGGTTCAGTAGATTTTAAAATACACTCACGATTTAACTCAAAGATAAGTTTCGATATTGATTCACTCGTAATTGATCGCATAAGCGATCCGTTGCCATCAGTGACAGTCGATAAAGCTGCTTTTACTCATCTTAATTCACTGCCGCTCGCTGACGAATACTATGCAGTTCCCGGACCAGTCGATTGCTTAGTTGGCGCGTCAACCTTCTCACATTTAATACTACCAGGTGTAGTTCACAGCAATTATGAAAATGTTCCACCCGCGATTCAAACAGTACTAGGGTTTGTGATTATGGGAGCCGCACCTACGTCACAGATTGTTAATAGCAACATATCAACTTTATGTTGCTCTGTAGTCCATGACCCTATGAACACTCTTCAAGCGTTTTTGGGCACTTGAAGAAGTAACCACGCCCGCGCCCACTCTTAGTCCTGATGAACTTGAGTGCGAAGATTTTTTCCGCGCTACCACAGTTCGACAGGACAATGGTAGATATGTGGTTGCCTTACCATTTCGTAGTGACGCGTTTTTGTTAGGCGATTCATTCGCTGCCGCGCTCAGGCGACTACATTGTTTAGAGCGAAAGTTAGATGCATCATTGGAAATCCGCGCCGCATATAACAATGTTATACGGGATTACATCGACAAAGGTTACCTAAGTCTTATTGATGTAAATAATGATGACATCTCGCGACCCTCATATACAATCCCGCATCATGGTGTGATTCGAGAGGACAAATCCTCAACGCGACTACGCTGCGTTCTTGACGCCAGCTGTAAAACCACGCCGTCTGGTTATTCTTTAAATTATCTACTTCATGCAGGTGTTAATTTACAAGGAGACTTGTTTAGCATCCTCATAAACTTCCGCTTATTTGAAATAACACTCTCAGCTGACTGTCGACAAATGTTCCTTCAAATTCGCGTCCGCGAACCTGACCGCAGGTTCCAAAGAATTATATATCGGTTCAGTACTGACGATCCAGACGGCTGTGTACCAATTCGACCGCGTGTGTTTTGGAATAAAATCCAGTCCGTTTCAAGCGTTACGCGTCGTTCGTCAATTGATAGACGATGAAGGAGATAAATTTCCCGCTGCAGCCGCTGCTGTCTCTTCTTCGCTTTATATGGATGATATAGCCCTTTCTGTTATGTCAATACCGCAGGCAATCACACTTAGTCAAGAGCTTATTGACCTTTTCAAAATGGGTCAATTTGACCTTGTAAAATGGTCAAGTAATTCTGATACTGTCCTCGCCCATATACCAAATACACATAAGGAACCCCACGATAAAGTATTTGAATCATCTGTCCCTCATAAAATCTTAGGCTTATACTTGGATAGATCTAATGATTATTTCCGCTTTGTGGTAACTGCTCCAGATGATATATGCACCAAACGTACGATATTGTCTGCGATAGCACATCTGTGGGATATTATGGGCTTCGTGGCTCCGGCCATTTTGTACGCCAAACTTTTAATAAAGGAGCTTTGGTTGTCAAAGTGTGATTGGGATGCCGAACCGCCGCACCATATTGTCACTAAATGGACACAGTTTTGTGCTGAACTTCCTTCGCTTAACAAACTGAGCATTCCAAGACATTTGGGTCTCAGGCAGAATTGTGTAGTTAATATTTTGGGATTTGCAGACGCTAGTGAGCGTGCCTATGGGGGAATGGTATACATACAAGTCCGTGTAGGTCACAAATTCACTGTGAAACTCGTGTGCGCGAAATCTAAAGTTTCACCAGTAAAGGTTGTTTCGGTTGCACGGTTGGAACTGTGCACTGCAGTTTTGTTATCACAACTACTTCGCAAAGTCTTGGACATAATAAAACCGCGCTATCATGTTTCTAATGTTTATGCCTTTAGTGATTCTAAAGTCGTACTTTGTTGGATAAACTCATCCCCGCATCGTTGGCAGACTTTTGTTGCCAATCGAGTCGTTAAGTTGACAGATAATTTAAATATTATAAATAAAACCGGCAAAAACACTCACGTTGGGGATCGAATACGTCGACCCGGGTTTCGAGTATATCAGATACTCATCATCAGGGCGAGTGCACAGCTGCGTCTGCGAGCTCCCGACGGGCACTGCGGCGCGCGGCCCGCGCGGCTCGGCGCGATATCGCCGCCGGCGGTAGCGGGGAGCTGGGTGGGGGCGGAGCGAGCCCAGCGCTGCTGGTGCTAGGTGACGAGCTCCTAGCGTGCCCGGCGGAAGACGGTGGGCCTATTTCGTCGTCTGTGATCGCATCATCATCATCCGCACACGTACCGTGACAAACAGTACTGACCGTGTCGCATTCTAGACTGCCTAACATCTTCTGCGTTGAGGTGACATTAAGGGTAGGAATCCAGGCTGGTGGTAGCGTATAATATTTAAATATGTGTGAAACTCACGAGAATTTCATTTCAAAAATTGACAGATAATATTCCTGCGAGTAGATTCTTCCATGTTTCTGGATCAGAAAATCCCGCGGACTGCTTATCGCGTGGTCTAACCCCTGACAAGCTAATAGACCATCCCTTATGGTATAATGGACCTTCCTGGATTAGACGCGACCCTAGTGAATGGCCATCACACAAATTTGATGTAAATAAACATGAAGATATACCTGAACAACGGACACAGGCACATGTTCTTACCACTTGTCCAGAAGACAATTTAATTTATGCGCTTGCACAACGACATTCGTCGTAATCTAAATTATTACGCATAATTGTATACATTTACCGGTTCATGAAAATACTACCCCGTGATAAAACTATATCGGCATGAGACATAGATTTTGCTGAAAATAAATTAATTTGCGCTGTACAAAGTGTTTATTTTTCACACGACAAATCAAAGTTACACAAATCAGAAACTTGTTCACCTACTTTAAATAAGCTCCGGCCTTTTCTCGATAGTAGTGGGCTTAATCATGTCGGGGGCCGTTTATCTAATTCTGCCGAGGCATATACGCATAAACATCCATTAATTCTACCGCGCCATGATCACGTAGTTGATCTGATAGTTGATCACTATCACCGCAAACACTTGCATGCTGGTCCGGAGCTTCTAATGTCTTTATTAAGACAAAAATTCTGGATTTTTGCGGCACGACGTATAATACGTTATCGTATACACCGATGCAATATATGTTTTAGTTCAAAACCGCGTCCTTTGTTCCCGCTCATGGCTGACCTGCCCAGTTCTCGCGTCAATCAGGTTGACAAAGCATTTAAATTCGTAGGTTGCGATTATGCAGGTCCTCTGCAGTACACACCTATTCGTGGGCGGGGGGTGAAAAGCCGTAAAGCCTGGTTATGCATATTTTCTTGCCTAACTACTCGCGCCACCCACATCGAGATAGCAACAGATCTAAGTACTGTTAGCTTCCTAAACGCGTTCAAACGTTTCCTTTCTCGACGTGGACCTGTCGAAACCATGTATTCCGATAATGGTACTTGTTTCGTAGGGGCATGTTCTTATCTACGTGACTTTTATAAATTTTTAGATGAGTTTCGGTCTCCGTTAGAAAAGGAACTTACCGAAAACCGCATAAATTGGAAATTTATACCCCCCTCGTCTCTTCACTGGGGAAGTTGCTTTGAGAGTATAGTAAAGATCGTGAAGACGGTTTTGTTTAAAGTCATCGGACAACAAATAGTGTCATACGATGAGCTTCTTACCGTAATAAAGCAAATCGAATCTCTTATAAATTCGCGCCCGCTGACTGCTATGAGCAGTAACCCTGCAGAGCCTGCAGCTCTCACACCTGCGCATTTTTTACAAACTGTGCCACTTTCATCGCTTCCCGCTCCTGAGGTTACAACGAAAGACTTATGCCAAAGACACAGTTTATTGGATGGTATGGTGCAGTCCTTTTGGAAGCGCTGGCGTTTAGAGTATCTACACCAGTTGCAATCGCGAGCTAAGTGGAACGTTCCGTCGGTTCCTATTCAGGAGGGTACTGTAGCAATTGTCAAAACTGACAACGCACCGCCTTTTGCTTGGCCTTTGGGTGTGGTTGAAAGGGTTCATCTATCCAAAGATGGAATTACTCGAGTAGTAACTATAAAGACTTCAAAGGGGACCTATCTTCGACCGGTAGTTAAATTATGCCCTCTTCCTAATCAGAAGTTTAATTTTTCTTACCTCATTCTTACACTACACATATTTAACCGCATACAATTTTACAAAAAATTACGCATTATATATTCTATTTATTATATCCTTATTTTCTACGCATTATATTATTTTAAAGGCAACCCTTTAAGGCCGGGGGAATGTTATCGCCATATACGCATCATCCTATTATCGCTTAATTTCACTGTGCCTACGATTACATGCGTGTGTGAGTGCACGACTTGCAAGGTAGCAGCGCGATCCTACCCCTCTCCTTCGTCGTCACTCCACGCACAGTAGCATCCGCGCTCCCCTCGTGTGTGGTCTATGTGCAAAAAACGACGATCGTGCTGAACTGCTGAACCGCGCCCGCGCCGCTGTGACATTTGCATACGAACAAGTTAAGGAGGAATTGAAACAGGTGCGTGGAATTCTTTTACCTTTCCTTGCTGTTATTTTGTAAAACGTGTACCTTCGCTCATCCATGTAATCAGCGCACCTCTCAAAATTTACAGTCCACTAATATATATTGAAGAATTTATTTTACCTGACGCCATATGCCTTAGGGCCATACCGCTTTCCGCAGGATTAATATTTAGCCAATTCCCTAATCCTACACTACATCTATCAGTGATAACTGGTTACGAATATACTGTAATTATAAAATTTAATTTGAAAAAAAAGAAAATTGGAAAAAAGATAATTGTTCGTAATTCTGTTATGGAAAACCAACTAAAATTAAGTGATATATAAAAGTTCTTAGTTTGTTTGCAAAAGTCCAAATTGGTATAGCATTTACAAATCATGATCTTGAAAGACAGTAGTTCTGCAATCGCAACCAAAATAACAGGCCACGTTTGAAATGATTGTATATGTATCACGCACACAGTATGCGAAGCTACTATTGTTTTTTATAAGCGGAGTGCATCACTGATGGTAAAGACGTGATACCAGTAATTAAAAGCTTTTTCATAAAAGTAGGGGAAATATATAATTTGATTTTGGGGTACCAATGAATTATCTTAAATTGATTTAAACATCTTCTTTACATAGTAGCTTGTGCAATTTTTTTATACCTGATAGGTTAGCCTTTTACCACCATCTCATCTGATCGTAAGTGACGATTTGATCGAAGATGTTGTTCAGGCTTACTCAGAATTACTGGTTCTCAAAGACAGCTGACGGAACGCACCTTTAGGTGCTTGGCGACAGATTTTCTACTTGAGGGTGTGCTCACTTTTTTTCGCTGGAAACGCACGCTGCGTGCGAATGTTTTCAAAACAGCGGCTGTTTTGTGTGTGATTGTGTTCGGTGCGGTCACCGTTATTTTGGGCGTCGGACGTTCATCGGGAGTAAGGGAGCAACGGATTCCTGTCTGACCTCTACGTCACCATCGGGCTCAAGGGTGCCATCCAGATGTTCGCCATAACTGATGCCACCGGACTGACCATGGCAACGCCATGCGCTTGGAAGTAGTGTTTGTTACGATAGACGAAATAATTTCCAGCCAAACGGTGTCTTAGTAGAACGTTGGAGTTCTCTGGAAGGTGGTTACTTGTCAACTTTACGTTTATAACCTCAAGACACTATTTTACCGGAACATTAGTAAAAATAAACTCACCATAATCTCGTCTGGTTCAAGAGTAAGTTTTTCGATAATTTAGATGATATGGCGAGAATCTTTTACATAAGACGGGGTTTTACGTACGAGCGTTAAGTCCTGTTAAATACTTATAACTATGTGTTCAAGTCGCGAAATTCCAAAGGTTACTGGTCCATTCGATGTTTTCTTATCCTTCATCAGATCTCAGAATTTCATGTCCAGAATAAAGTGAATGAGCCCAATCAAATAAACCTAAACACAGTGTACTTACTATATGCATGCACAGGTCCTTACGATCTAGTTCATTTCCGTCATTAGATCTCAGGAGTTTATTTAGGTACTGAATATGCTCACCGAGTCTAATCAAATAAGCTTAAACACGGTGTAAACATATTCAATAACAGATGCCGTATGCCTAGGGCTGCCATCACTTTAACCACCGATGCCGGACAAAATCTTAAAAAAAACCTGACATTTGGGTAAAAGTGAGACCCATGAAAATAAAGTTCATATATTTTTTCATTTATACAGCTTTTTTGCGCAAAAACTACAGTGCTACACATATAATTATTCACTATTCTCTTTCTGAGGCCATCTGGTGATAAAAATAATGAGGATCAGTGTTATTTGGTATCAAATTAGAAATAAATTATAATTTCTAAATAAATATGATTACATCAAGCACTTTCGCGTATTGAGCGAATATCATATTATACAAATTATTGGAGTACACAATATTATGGTGGCCGAGGTGGTTTAGGCATCCGACGCGATATCGGAGGACGCGGGTTCGATTCCCGCCTTGGGCATAATAACATTTTGTGTATAATGTCTCCTATAATCTGTTAAAAAGAATAAATTATAATTTTTGATTTAATATACCATCTTCACTTTGAACACTATCGCGAGTTTTTTCCATATTAACTTATTTTTTTGTAGCCATTTTCAAATGAGTTAATAAATAATCAATAAATTAATACCTAGTCAAACTACATAGGTGGTATCAAATTTTTTTCAATCCATCTTGTTGTGTTACGTAGATTAAGTACCCAAAACCGTAAAACTTCTTTATGTAAATTAAAATAGGGAATTTGGAAAAGTCAAAGCAACTCATGCCCTTAAATTTATACCTTATTTCGATCAGATAAACCATGTCGATGGTCATACATTGACACCTCGTAACTTACGTTTTTTCACGAAATAAGTTATGCACATGAAAAAATTCAAAATCACGCGCCATATCTAACGATTGTTAGCTCGTAACCCACAAAAAATGACAATCTAACATTTCTACTCAAAGTTGACACCTCACAAGTTTCAAGAATCACCTTGTGTACATTTTGCGCGCAGTTACGAGTTGTCAACACTTACTTTGTACGAACTTACCTTTAAAGAAATTTGATTAGTGCAGTAGGCCGTTACAATTTGTAATTTTAGAACGACGTTATGAGTTTTAATTGTTTAAAAATAGGTAAACATGAAGTTGTTCAGTGAAAAGTCAATTATAGCAGAAATCTACATCAGTTTTAAGGCTGAGTTTTATTTTTGTAAGCTTTTGTTCACTGTGAAGATGAATTCCGCTAGCTAGACTGAAGATGAATACCGCTCCCGATTATGATATTATGATTACGTATTATTATTATTACATATAGTTATAATTATTAGTCGACTGTTATGTTATAATGATTCTTGGCTGGGTTGTGGTTGTAATTTTGAGGATTGCCACGGGCTGGTGCGCGTGATCCCCTAGTAACCGGGAAACCTAGTTTCTACATCGTATGTAGAAATTTGCACGCATGTCAGTGAAATATTACAACGACTTTTTATCATCAACAATCTGAGTCCGTAGTTCATTTTACTCAAATCACAATACCTGTTTGGGTTCATTTTGAACAGCTCGTGTTGCTTTCGTTAAAGGTTATGCATAGCTGGCCAGCATTAGATTACAGTCTTACCTGATTGAAAGTGATGCTGTGGCTGAAGATGTAGCATGCTTGCCTAGCAAATACCTATCCCGTCTGTACTTGAAGACTTCACTGCTTGGAAGATAAATATGCAAGCGAAGCACTTCAAGCATGTAGGAAGTATGTTGACCATAAATGGATGACGTCAGATGACTTGTTGTCCGATGATAGGTTCTTTTTAAAAATATATTTTAGGACCTACCCACTTGTTTATGGAATATAAATACTACTTTGATGTAAAACATCAAATATCGACTGCATTAATACCCTAGGATACATTGTAGGATACTGCGAAATAAAGTTTTTTTATAGGTTGGCCTAATCATGGAGGAAGACAGAGGATAATTAGGACTCATCGTAAATGGATCACGTCTAACTAAAACCGATTTTCTATTTAAAAGTCAGAATCAAGAAACATCCTTTATATCGCCGAATGCGAGCAATGTACAATTTTACAGTTATGAATTAGGTGAAAAGGGAAAGATGTTGCTTATAAATTAAATTTGCGATCAAGATATTTCTCCGTATTTATTTGCAAGCTCTTTATACCTACCTGCAGATTATCACAGCTTTTATGACACTTTAGCACATTAAGTGATTGAGTTGACTTCTCGTAACTTAATGTATGTAAGATTTTTTTGAAATTGACTCCTCGTATCTAATTACTTTTTGTATCATTGAAAAAAAAACCGAAGAGGACTTATTTATTTTCATTTCCTTAAAAGAATAAACTAATTATCTACCAACTATATTTTTGTTTTATTTAAATAGCTACTATAAAAGATGTAAGAAAGTTTTTTTCGTGCCCTGTAAAATTTTACCTAGGTAATTTAGTTACGAGGTGTCAACATATGACCATCGATGTGCCTTTTCTCCTTCGTCCATTGCCGTGTGACTAGCGAACATAATAAACTCATAATGTAACTTGAGTTGCCAGCTAATATCAAGATAATCTTGTTTGTAATGTGTGTAAAGTTTTCCGCCAGATTTCACTAGACGTTTTTAGCGTATGGTAATGAGAAAAAAGCGCTAAAGACCTTAAAAATATTCTAGACCTAGCACCAAATGCGCCAAAACTGTAACAAAGTGAGTGAATGACCGGAGTCAGCGGCAGCTCTTAATGGTGGGGGCCGATGCGGACGTTCTGTTGTTGTAGAATTTGCAGGGCCGGAGTTATCTTGTATGCTTACGAATGAATTTTCAACCCAGATTTGTTTCAATCAATTGCTTATAGTTCAATCAATCCGGATTCCCCTGACACAAAAGTGTCCGGGTTTTACCCGGATTATTTGTAAACGCCTACTGGACGCCTACCGGACACCCTCTAAACTAGGACAAATCCGGGGAATCCCGGACGGATGGCAGCCCTACGTATGCCGCATGCCGTAACAGAACAGGTACTTGCCAAACGATGGCGTTTCTATGGTAAATGAATAATGATACGGAATGTGTAAGGGAAGTAAATAATGTTGTTAAAAAAAATCGTAGGTAATAATAATATGTAATAATATGTAATAATAATAAAAATAATAATAATATGTAATCCCGCACAAGACTATATTTTTTTCTCTCGTAATTTTGTTATTTATGAGTACCTACTAACTGTGCCGAGCTAACTATAAACAACGCATGTGACGTTTTTGTGAAATTGAGTTGTATACATATTCGTAATCGAACGAGAACGAGATCTATTTGAATCAATTACCCATTTTTTTTACCTAAAGTGCTGTCGTTGAAGGACAGCGTCATATCTATTAGTAGGTAATCTGTGCCCTGGTCTTGATTAGTAAATAAAACTTACCATTTTACTTTCGATCAACGTTGCACCGTGGATCCACCTTGAAACTCGAAATGAGATTACTCGGATTAAGATTACTCTTAACCCGGCAGCACTCTTCATGCCACAATCGGTATCCTACTAGATTGTATTATAAATATGTATCATAATTCATAATGTGCTGTAATTGCGTTAGATATACTAAGGATGACTAATTGATTTGAAGTTTTGAATGAATTGATACTAAATCAGTATGTAACATTGCGTTTTAATTTGTAGTATTCCAAAACAATTATTCTATTGAATACTAGTCATAAACATTCTACGTAGATATAAAGTTCATATGCTTATTCAGTCTTTGAAAACGAATCGAATAATCCCAAAGATTAGATCACATCTGCTCTTACGCTGCTTATGCTTAGGATCCTTGGTAGAAATGTTTAACGCATAGAGCAATGCGTTGTTTCTCCTTAGAAGAAATATGAATATATTGCACTTTAGGTAAAAAAAAATGGGTAATTGATTCAAATAGATAGATAGATAATTCTTTATTGTACACACCATTAAATTACAAAGTATTAAAATATGACTTACAATCAAGTGTTACAATGGGCGGCCTTATCACTAACAGCGATCTCTTCCAGGCAACCTTGGAATGGAGAGGAAATACATGAATTATAAGACGGGGGTGCAACAAACTAATATAAAAAGTGAGGTTAAACAAACTATGCTAACTTAAAATTTAAGCAAAAAAAATAAAAAATATTTTTATCAAAAACAGACAGATGACCTAGATACTAATAATATACGAGTACATACCATAAATACTAATAATAATATACATATTTCAATACTCTGTCAGACATGCACAAATATAACAAATTATATTCATATATATATTCGTATATATCTATATACACACACAGACATACTCGTTAATAGATCTCGTTCCGTAGATTACGAATATGTATACTACTCAATTTCACAAAAATGTCACATGCGTTGTTTATAGTTAGCTCGGCACAGTTAGTAGGTATATCATAAATAACAAAATTACGAGAGAAAAAAATATAGTCTTGTGCGGGATTAATACCTACGATTTTTTTTTAAACAACATTATTTACTTCCCTTACACATTCCGAATCATTATTCATTTACCATAGCAACGCCGTCGTTTGGTAAGTACATGTTCTGTTACGGCATGCGGCATACGTAGGGCTGCCATCCGTCCGGGATTCCCCGGATTTGTCCTAGTTTAGAGGGTGTCCGGGAGGCGTCCAGTAGGGGTTTACAAATAATCCGGGTAAAACCCGGACACTTTTGTGTCAGGGGAATCCGGATTGATTGAAACAAATCTGGGTTGAAAATTCATTCGTAAGCATACAAGATAACTCCGGCCCTGCAAATTCTACAACAACAGAACGTCCGCATCGGCCCCCACCATTAAGAGCTGCCGCTGACTCCAGTCATTCACTCACTTTGTTACCGTTTTGGCGCATTTGGTGCTAGGTCTAGAATATTTTTAAGGTCTTTAGCGCTTTTTTCTCATTACCATACGCTAAAAACGTCTAGTGAAATCTGGCGGAAAACTTTACACACATTACAAACAAGATTATCTTGATATTAGCTGGCAACTCAAGTTACATTATGAGTTTATTATGTTCGCTAGTCTCACGGCAATGGACGAAGGAGAAAAGGCACATGGTTTATCTGATCGAAATAAGGTATAAATTTAAGGGCATGAGTTGCTTTGACTTTTCCAAATTCCCTATTTTAATTTACATAAAGAAGTTTTACGGTTTTGGGTACTTAATCTACGTAACACAACAAGATGGCTTGAAAAATATTTGATACCACCTATGTAGTTTGTAGTTTGACTAGATATTCATTTATTGATTATTTATTAACTCATTTGAAAATGGCTAAAAAAATAATAAGTTAATATGGAAAAAACTCGCGATAGTTTTCAAAGTGAAGATGATATATTAAATCAAAAATTATAATTTATTCTTTTTAACAGATTATAGGAGACATTATACACAAAATGTTATTATGCCCAAGGCGGGAATCGAACCCGCGTCCTCCGATATCGCGTCGGATGCCTAAACCACCTCGGCCACCATAATATTTTGTATAATATGATATTCGCTCAATACGCGAAAGTGCTTGATGTAATCATATTTATTTAGAAATTATAATTTATTTCTAATTTGATACCAAATAACACTGATCCTCATTATTTTTATCACCAGATGACCTCAGAAAGAGAATAGTGAATAATTATATGTGTAGCACTGTAGTTTTTGCGCAAAAAAGCTGTATAAATGAAAAAATATATGAACTTTATTTTCATGGGTCTCACTTTCACCCAAATGTCCGGGTTTTTTTAAGATTTTGACCGGCATCGGTGGTTAAAGTGATGGCAGCCCTAGGCGTATGGCATCTGTTATTGAAGTTGTTTACACCGTGTTTAAGCTTATTTGATTAGACTCGGTGAGCATATTCAGTACCTAAATAAACTCCTGAGATCTAATGACGGAAAAGAACTAGATGGTAAGGACCTGTGCATGCATATAGTAAGTACACTGTGTTTAGGTTTAATTGATTGGGCTCATTCACTTTATTCTGGACATGAAATTCTGAGATCTGATGAAGGATAAGAAAACATCGAATGGACCAGTAACCTTTGGAATTTCGCGACTTGAACACATAGTTATAAGTATTTAACAGGACTTAACGCTCGTACGTAAAACCCCGTCTTATGTAAAAGATTCTCGCCATATCATCTAAATTATCGAAAAACTTACTCTTGAACCAGACGAGATTATGGTGAGTTTATTTTTACTAATGTTCCGGTAAAATAGTGTCTTGAGGTTATAAACGTAAAGTTGACAAGTAACCACCTTCCAGAGAACTCCAACGTTCTACTAAGACACCGTTTGGCTGGAAATTATTTCGTCTATCGTAACAAACACTACTTCCAAGTGCATGGCGTTGCCATTCAGGTCAGTCCGGTGGCATCAGTTATGGCGAACATCTGGATGGCACCCTTGAGCCCGATGGTGACGTAGAGGTCCGCAGACAGGAATCCGTTGCTCCCTTACTCCCGATGAACGTCCGACGCCCAAAATAACGGTGACCGCACCGAACACAATCACACACAAAACAGCCGCTGTTTTGAAAACGGTATAAGTTCGCACGCAGCGTGCGTTTCCCGCGAAAAAAAGTGAGCACACCCTCAAGTAGAAAATCTGTCACCAAGCACCTAACGGTGTGTTCCTTCAGCTGTCTTTGAGAACCAGTAATTCTGAGTAAGCCTGTACAACACCTTCGATCAAATCGTCACTTACGATCAGATGAGATAGTGGTAAAAGGCTAACCTATCAGGTATAAAAAAATTGCACAAGCTACTATGTAAAGAAGATTTTTAAATCAATTTAAGATAATTCATTGGTACCCCAAAATCAAATTATATATTTCACCTACTTTTATGAAAAAGCTTTTAATTACTGCTATCACGTCTTTACCATCAGTGATGCACTCCGCTTATAAAAAACAATAGTAGCTTCGCATACTGTGTGCGTGATACGTATACAATCATTTCAAACGTGGCCTGTTATTTTGGTTGCGATTGCAGAACTACTGTCTTTCAAGATCATGATTTGTAAATGCTATACCAATTTGGACTTTTGCAAATAAACTAAGAACTTTTATATATCACTTAATTTTAGTTGGTTTTCCATAACAGAATTACGAACAATTATCTTTTTTCAAATTTTCTTTTTTTTTAAATTAAATTTTATAATTACAGTATATTCGTAACCAGTTATCACTTATCACTGATAGATGTAGTGTAGGATTAGATTAGAATGCAATATCTTGGTCAAACAAAGAGGATGTAATAAAGATCTAGTAAATACGTCAACATTCTGAGAGAAAAAATTACCTACCAACATATCTTGTAAATATTGGCATTATATGGTTGTCAAACTACACAACACCTTCTCCTAGTCTATACATTTACTGTTTCTTTGTAACTTCTTCCACATAACCTTAACGTGAAAGCAAAAAGTAAGTTCAAACGCTAAGAAATAAGGTTCAAAACAGATTTCAGTTACAACGAACGGGACGGCAACGCCGCGTACAGTAACGTTTTTAACGAAATATTTAAATATTTAGGCGGGAAGAAATGCTTTTGCTTATTACGCAAAAACTATGAAGCCCATTGTTTTGAAAATTTTGGTGCCGATGGCACAAATTCTACCCAACATTTTAAGCTATTAAACAGTAGTCTAGCCTTTCCCGTTTGAGCTGTACAGCATGTGCTAGCTGGGGACATGTGTCTCCAGGTTACACGTTTATTTGAGCTTGTAGCTCCAAAACCTTAATAGAAAATTTTATTGCCGATGGCACAAATTTGGCTCTAAATTTTACACATATTAAACAAAGTCGTAGGCCCATTCGTTCAGAAGATACAGATGAGCAGCTGTAGACACGTGGTCCCCAGCTTACACGTTGTAATCGGGTCATTACTACTACAGTTTTCAAGTAAGGTGTTTCAATTTTTTTGTGCCACTGGCACAAATTATGCGCTAAATCCCTGGCTATAGTATATAATCACACCTTTAGCCGTTTCGTATATACAGCATGTGTCAGCTGGAGACCATAACGCCAGCTAACACACTTAAAATCACGTGTAGCATCGAAGTTTATTTGGCACCTAAATTTTGAGTTGGTATTCATAATTGCACTAAATCTGCTCTAAATATTGGCATATTCAGAATTAAGAAATTTCAATTGAGTAAGCTGGAGACATACACATGAAACCTTATTGGCACTAAAAGCTAAACATCCACTTTCAGCAACATCCCCCATTGCACCTTCGCTCCCTGACCTCTCAGATGAACTTTTAATAACAACGGCTGAACGAAGATGACACAAATAGCGTCGCATCTTTCCCGAATGGATCTGCGCGAGGCCTTGACGGTCTAACACCGCAACATTTTAAAGAAAGGTCTTTAAAGGCTACCACCAGAGCGTCCCCTATCTCACCACAACCCTCACTAGTCCTTAATAGTAGCTTAGACGTTATTAGTAAATATGGTGCTAGCAGGAAATGTTAATTCTATTATGTACATATTATAGTTTAAAAACACGATGCAAAACTTCAAAAATGCGAGGACTGGGGCAGCTTACCCTATATGCACCAAAGACTGTGTAGGAGACATACATTACGGCCTACCTCTGCGCTCCTTTGAAAAATGATAAGAGGTGTAACACCATCACTGTTAACAGAGTATATCAGCGTTTTACATGAAATTTAGTGTAAGTATATATCATAATGGTCCTATAATATCTAATTAAGTATCTAGGATACTTCCTCCTAGTAATGGTATAATCTTCTAGTACTGGTATGATCTTAGGAATCAGCATTACAACAACTTGATAAAGCTCACTGCCGTACTAAAATCTATACCTACCTTGAGATGACCGCACTTGGTGTCAGAAAGCACTCCCTATTAGGTTTGAAGGTCTAGGAATACGAAAAATTTCAAGAGTACTTTACCATTTTGACATAGTTGTTTCAATAACGGCTGCTCTGCGGATTACATTACAAATTTGTAATTTATTGTACGAGAAAAAAATATAGTCATGTGCGGGATTCGAACCCGCGTCCATGCACTCCTATAGCCGGGGTATGCTCTGACCGACTGAGCTAACATGACATGACTCTTAACAAATTAGTAATTTTGCAATGAAGCTTTAGCAGCTTTCCTGTCCTGTGAATTGTACGCAAAGGTTAGTGCTATTTTCACCCAGCATAACACATTTTAGCACCACTTATTTGACTACAAACACATCGTCAATACCACCGCATAGTTCTGTATGGGTGTGAAGCTTGGGGACCATGAAAGCAAGCAGAGCTCCGTAAAAAAGGAAGGAACTTTGAAATGTGGTCTTACTGTCGCATGCTTCACATCAGTTGGACGGATAAAGTTATAAGTTAAAAAACTAATGTTAGAGCTACCATACTACACACGTTTTATATAGGTACCATAAAAGACAAACACAAAACGTTCGGTGGCAGTGTTGTGGCCCATCAATGCCAGCGTCGTACATACTCCAGTTGATCAACACGATTATCATGACCTCCCTTGCTCTCGAATATTCCACCACGCCGGCCACATCATCCCACCGACATTTAGGCCGACAGGTATTCTCAGTTCGATCTAATGCTTATGAAAAGGCCTGACGAACTGAATTTGATCAAATGAGCCCAGAAACCGAAACGGTTATTTCTGTTGCATAGGGAAGCCTGTGGTATCCCATGAACCTTCTGCAAACATAACGCAAATTGTGGTATAACTGACTACCTGCTTGAATAACCCTTTGTAGGAGAGGTGGTTTAAAAAGGGGTTCATGTCAAAAGTACTGTTTAGCCATGGACTCTGAAGAATAAATATTCTTAGTTCGTATGCCAACCAAATTGAGACCCAAACAAACCGCGAAGCAAGCCCTAAAACCCTTGCCAAGATATCATTTCAAGTAATCCCCGTTATCAAAAGCAGGAGGAACTTAATTATTTACAAATGAAACAAAACATTAACTTACAATTAATTTTATTTGGTTAAAGTAATAAATTCACTATTTACAAATACCAATAATATTTTATTTATGTTTTGAATTCTCAAAACTTATACCTAACATAGAAATAGCCTGAAATTCAGGCCAATAGATTTGTCCAAATATAAATTAGGATAATCTAATTTAATGAGTACATGGTATCTTGAAATCTAAACAGCAAATAACTTCAGTCACTATCTTTTCCTTTCCACAAACAACAATTCATAGCTAAATTAAAATGCAAGATTTCCTAATTAGAAACGCTACATATGTAACATTAAAAAGATTTAATTTGCAAAGTGCAATGAAACTATCTTACATAATTACCTCATGATATTCAAAGCCAGGCAATTTAAAGAGATACACGAAAATTGTGACAATTAAAACAACGAAAATCTTTTACCGTGTAAAATCTGCATATAATGGGGTGTAAAACTTACGAACGAAAATTCAGCTACAACTAATGTGCCGAACTAGGCTTACAATAGAAGTCATGAACTTACATCTAGAGATATAACCTAGGGTATGTAACGTTAGTTTAGTCGCCGCTGCGGGGCGAGCGGTCATTGCTAGCGCGTTTGGTGTCGCCGTTCTGACGTGGAGATGTAGACCTGGAGCGAGACCGGGACCGATCACGGGACGCGGACCGGTCGCGGGACCCGGACCGGGACCGGGACCTAGAGCGGGACTTGCTGGCGGCCGGGCGGCGTTCCTCTTCACGCTTGGGCGACGACGCCTCCTTGCTGCGAGAACGAGATCTTTCCCTGTTAATATGAATTTATCAATGAGGAAAGATGTGACTGTACTATACCAACTAGTTCTCAGTCATCCAGTGATATTGCCAATTTATGTGTTAGATACCGAACTGATGATTACAAGTTGTAAATAGGATAAAAATTTTGACAATGATGATGAGATGTCACAAATTCCCTTTTTCCAAATAAAAACACAGGTGGTTTTTTAAAGCACGAGAGAAGCATGAGGTGTGCCAAAGAAAGCTGCAAACATGAATATGCAGAAGAAGTAAAACTATCATGGCACACAATTACCAGAAAATAAAACATCTACTAGACAAACTACTTCTACAAAGTTGCGTTCACTCTCACCTCGCCATGGTAGCATCTCTTCGATGGCAGCAAAACATGGATTGAGTTAATATTATTGTTAAATTGTGCAATCAATTCGTAAAAAAGTCATGAATTTTGTTAATATTGCGAATACCAATGAATGTTGTATGCCAGAACCCATCCGGGCTGTCTGAAGATAATGCTTTCAAATATTACGTAGGTTATCTTTCTTTCCCATTCTAATGTAAATTATGCATCTAACAAAAATTCTTTTTTAGTACCTTTAATAAAGCTTGAATGTGCAACCAATTCCAATGTTAACAATTTGGTTGTAAATAAGACATTAATCGGAACAAAATAGAAGGATAACCTCAAACGCAATACCGTCAGACATTATTGACAGCACAGTGCAGTGGTGGTACTTACTTGGAGGTGGCCTTTGGCGAGCGAGACTTTGACCTGGAGCGTGAGCGCCTTCCGTTCCTGTCTTCAGATTTCCGAGCTGCGTCAGACCTACGGGAGGCCGAGCGGCGTTCGGCCCGACGGTCGGGTCTACGTGCTGCCGATGCTGACCGAGAGCGCGACTTCGAGCGACTGCGATCCCTAAGCGACGACAACCGCCAGACCAACGCGACAAATTTAGTTACGTCTAAACACTACAGTACTATATCCCAGCGAGAATTTCTGAACACTTCCCTTATCTAACTTACCGTTGAACTGTGACATGATAATAGAAAGTTTTAGCAATTCATATCAGTAATATTAGAAAACTAGTGTCCAAAATAAAATGTTGAATATCCTCGCAGGCAAGTGAAGAGTTGCAGAGGTTAGATGGGAATCAGAAATTCATGCTGCAGATAGAGATATACATTAAAGGTTGTTGCATACATAATGTGTTTCAAGCCAGAGGAAATGGGACCAAGTATTTATAAAAAAGCATGTCATGGGGTACAGATTGCACGGAAAAATAATAGTATGTGTTACAAAAAATTATAGGGGTTTGTAGCATACCATTACGATGCTTTAAACCCATTCAGCACATTAACAAATGGAGCTCCATGTATCAAGAGTACTGTCAGTGTTTGAAGCCCGTCTTCGATATGTCACATTCTAACCCCATTACATTTATGCTGATCTAAATAACATTCTATGTCCACATTTAAATAATAACAGTGAAAGTAGGATTAAAAAATATGACATTAAAGATTATTTGCAAAATATTATGCAATTTATGAGCAAAAGGATGTAGGTTCTATTTACCACATTACAGACAATGGAACAACCTGCAATGATAATTCATTTAACATTAAGTAAGGTACCATGAAGTACTTACGTTTGTAAATTTTGTTCTGCGCAAGATTTTACGCACCTAGCCAAAAATACTATGTTAACGCATATCCATGTTTAAATTGGGATGCCTTATCTTTTTTTTTGTGGATTTCAAAGGAACTAGAAAATAGCATGCAAGCTTTCAAGAAACTAGAGGGTTAAAAGTATAGCACATTCAGGAAATCATTGTGCAAGTAATACATACTAAAGCAATGAAGATTGCATCTATTTTAAGAAAATAAACTCGACACTATTCGGTCTGCTTTACTGTATGCATAAATTATGATACAAAATAAGACTAATCATTCAAGAGGATATGAAACGTACACTTGCGAATACTGTAAGCATCTTACAACTATTTGTATAATATTGACGAAATCCATTGTATTTTGTCAACATCATACAGAGCTAAATTGACAAACACTTCACTAAAAAGGTATGTAACTTTAGCTTTAATTATTTTTAGCTCAATAAAGCAGGTAATTTACAGCGTCTCTGAAAGTTTCAAGCTAAAGTATCTTACCCACCAACTTGACCGAATGCTTTTTTATAACATAATGATCATGGCGATGCAACAGTCAAGTTAATATTTTTTAGTGAAGCTCAGATATTAACCATTTATACTCACTTAGAACGCGAACGAGAGCGAGATTTAGCTGCAGGTGACTTGCTCTTGGGGCGAGACTTGGATCGGGAACGGCTGAAAATAACACCCGTTTTGTAGTCAGTACATTGTGGAAGTAATTTGTAGGTTTGCATAGTGGCAGTGTTCTCAGATAAGGTTTTAGCATCAAGGTTTTCAGCCCCGAAAGATGGTAAAAATATAGTATCATCATAAAGAAGTAAAATGTTTTTAAAATCTCCTGTAGTTTTTTTTGTTTGTAACAGATTTACTTTGAAATCAGCAACATCATAAATACAACTATTGGGCACCAGTATAAATTGCATTGTGGTATCTGTATTTCAGCAGCTGACCATGAGAGCTACTATTTTTTTGTTCAACCTGTTAACATCTTCGAACAAATCATCACTTACCATCAGGTGAGATTGTGGTCAAATGATCAATATGTAAAAAAACAATTTATGTTCCCATTCCTTGCTTACTTTGTATGCTCAGCAAAGGCAAACAAAATTAATTCTGTCTAGCTCATTTATAATGATGAAAATATTCCAAGCAATATTATTGCTGTATGCATTGGACAGCTGTAGCTGGTGATCAGTAATTATAGTATTATAGTTATACAAGAGTCAAAGCAAAATTGACGAGGAATCGCAATCAATGCAATTCCATATAGACCATTTATACTGTTTCAATTTGTCTTTATTTGGTATTCATTTCAGAGGTTGTGTGTATCAGTAATTGATTTGTAGTTTATGGCAAATTTTACAGATATTGGTTTAAACTGAGATTGCAATTACAGAAGACCCAGGACAATTAGCAATATAAGCTCTACTAATAATGACAAAACATGGTACAACCTAAAACGGAGGTCTAAATCTGGTGATATCGAAAAGTGGGTGGGTGTTCCATTATTAAGTTTACCTGGAGCGGCGACGGTCACGCGAGCGACTCCTGCTGCGGCTGCGGCTAGAAGAGGAGCGCGTGCGGCGGCGAGACGAGCGGCGATCCTCCACCAGGCGGATCCGGCGGCCGTTCAACTCAGTGCCGTCCAGCTTTTCAATCGCAGCGCGCATATCAGAATGAGACGCGAATTCTACCACGCTGGAATAGAAATGAACAAGGTGGTGAGATTATTTGAAGATAGCTTTTCAAGTGATGATAGCCGAGTGATAGTGAAGATAGACTGTGTCTATGGTCTAAATTCTCCCAGGAACATCACTGCTTGGTGTTTTGTGTATGTTTGTTTAACTGCCTGAGTCTAATAAGCTAAAGTAGAAGATCAGTCACCAAGCATCTATGTGCTCCAGCAGCTGCCCTAACCCCATGGCATCCAGCATGGACAAATATCGTCCATGTATGAACAAAATCCTATTGTTCTCATTATCTAAGATGCGCATGGGTTAAGATAGTTTACATGATTGGTTTAGCCATAGTAATTCAACTTTAAACGGTTTTAATCGCGTATATTTAGTATTATTTGTTTAACGATAAATATACGCGATTTAAACCGTTTCAAGTGCTTTAGCCTGTCTAAGATTTTCGAATAGTTACATCATCAATTCCCAAAGGTGAGATGTTCAAAGGCTAATTACGCAATTAAAACGAAAAATAATTGGGCTAGCTGAGGTATTAGTGTTCTCAATAAGCAATGCTATACAAAATGGAAAATTTTAAGTTGACTAACATGGTAACAAATAAGAGACAAGCAAATCTTTTTATAGATGTGATGACTTGTTATAACAAAATCTTCCGAAAAATTAGGTTTATAAACTTGTTGGGGTTCTATGAACCTATATAATGAAAAGGTCTTGATTAAATGAATGTTACCTTATACTTATTTTATATACCGTTGGCTTTGTACTTAAATGTTCAACCTAACCTACCAACTACACCAACTGTATTTTGGTACATTTTAGGTGTCTAAGTGAACAGGCAATTGCTAGTAAAAAATAAATATAAGGGAAACTTACCCCTCGTTTCTATGCTGTTTGTGGGCGTCAGCGTAAGTAACTTCACCAGCTTGACGCATGTAATCCTTCAAGTCCTGTAGACCAATATAAAATGTTAGTATTCATCTTTCAACACAAGAATATTAAACATTTCCAGAAGTTTCCTCAGATTTTAGTTTATCATCAAGGTCATCAGCCCCGAAAGATGGTAAAAAATATAGTATCATCATGAAATAAACAAACAGCAGTCTATTGACACCTGTCAAAATGGCGGATACAAGATGGCCGCCGCCATACAAAGTACTCCGATCTAACGAAAACTTTTGGAAATGCCAATTACTCAGAGCTAAAGTATGGTCGACACGGCGAACTTTGTAATTGACTTCATCCTCTTCAATACAAATGTATTTCTCTTGCGTTAGTACTATCGTAAGTCAAAGACCGTAGCGTGCGCAAGAGTACAATAAATTTGGTGTAACGTTTGGGCCAATAGCCAGAGTTCTTATCACTTGCGACGACCATACTTTACACCTAATACATAGGAGCTTCATTTGAATGACTGAATATTCTAGTGAGATAAGGTGATGTACGTCTTTTGCAGCTGTTTAGTAAGCGGTTACCCATTGGTAATCATTGTTTAGAAAATGTATCCGAGTGATATCCAGTCCCACTTTGAAGATCCAAATGGTCATCCATCATCATGCGAGCCAGCTACAACTCATCAGAATAGTTGAGACTCCTTCATGTCCATCCCTCACAGCAGCAGCACTTCGGATTGTTTAGACGGTTTTAAGCAATCAATACATTAATCCAGGATCCCGACCAAGGGCAGATAATCCATTCCGAAATCCAGGTGAGATGAATCCACGCACTCCAGCTTAGTCTATACTGTTCGGCCATGATGTCTTTTCCAGTACTCCAAGCAGTCGACCCTTGCGATACAATAACAATACTGTGTCATAGTGGTAGTTCAAGAGGCCCCGCTATTCCAGCTCCAGAAACATACAATCCAGTATCTATTCCCAGGATAGTTCCATCCAACGCAGATGCAGCATCAAATAAATGACTGACTGGTCCATGAGATTCTTATGATTGTGTCCTCACTATGCAATTCATCTTCAATACACAAATATCTCTTTGATACAGTTGCCACACATTTTCTTTGGATCCTCAATACAGCCTGTTACCGTCAATACTTTCTGTATTATGTTTCTGTGAATATATCTTTTGATTTTGAATTGTGAAACTCCAGTTACAAAAGCTTTGACCCTTTTTCATACTCCGTTGGTTTGTTTTTGATTCTGAATTGAATCTGCAAGCTGGCATTAGCTAATTTCCAATTGATAAATGGATTCCCTTACTGCAATAGTCAAACATTTCCAGTAAATACTTAAGCCCCTTTGTCACAGAATATCCGAAAGTTTTGTGCCCACTATAATTGATTTTCATAAACAATGATACCGCTAACGAGTTACCGAAAACAAAAGAGCCGCTAAAGCTTTCAAACAAAGAAAAGTGATCAACAACTGTCCACAGCATGTTACAATACCGTGGACATGAACTTAGGTAGCAATGGAATGAATATTTAAAATGGGAGTTGGCACATAACGGGTAGTTTGTGTCCTGGCGGTCGCCCCCTGACTTTACCTTGGCCTCCGCGGTGTCCAGGGCAGGGCACGCGTGGGGAGGGCGAGAGGGTCGGGGTGTCACCACTTGCCACGCCGCTCGCGAGGTACCAAACCTCCTAACATCGCCTTAGGCCACATCTCACACAGCGCTACATGGAGGACTCACGGCACGATACGCCACCTTCTGTTATTTGTTAAAAATTATTTCTATAAGCTCGTAAGTAACTTTGTAAGTGAAGAATTTAAACAAAATATAAAGTTGAATTTGAGAACAAATCAAACGGATGCTATGCAAATGCTATTTCAAATTGTGTTCAAACTAAGATACAATATTGACTACTGTTTTAGAAACTTGTTACTGTAAAGATTAATTATTTGAATATTTGTATTTTTGTTTTAATTAGTAAAGCAAGATGTGTGAAGTTCCATTGCATGGTCTGCTGTCATGCTCCTTTGGGAATCAATTGGCTGCCAGTCTTCTGCTCATTGTTTTCCAGCTCATTCATAGGGGCTTGTGCAATGTCAGTATCCCTCTGACCTCTTGTCTTTGTTTGTATGAAATTCCTTCTTCATATGCATGTCTTCCAGCAGGTGTAATTGTTGGTTGTGCGTCCAGTCCCTTGCCATGTAACGTCCAGATAAACCGTGACCTCATTGACCGTGTCCCGAGTGTGGTAGATCGCCCAGCCCTCATGTAACCATGTGTCCAGGACCCTGGGTGAAGTGATGTGATGATGATGGGACCCACTGGAGTGGCATCAGCCGTAGAGCGCTTACCTGCCAGCTAATGCGGCTTGACAGATTTTCCACGACCAGACGATACTCCGTCCTTGTCGGCGGCCCGTATCTGTAATTTTTGTCAAGGCTGTAAGAAAAGAAATATTTCTTTAGAAACATTTCATTTCTAAGGAATAGGAGAGGAAATGTATTCAGAACACTTTATTGATTTGATAGATTACTAGGGATATTAAGTCTTTGAAGACATAATAAAATGGAGCATTGTGAATTTTGTACTTGAACTGAACTATTAATATAAAGGTTAAAACTAAGTAAGGTTAAGGTAAAAACCCTTGGCTACATGAAATTTATGAGTACAGGAATGTTATGGATGAATAGGAACATGGGTAAATGTTTATACCGAAAAGGGCATGCTCATCGGAATTGTTACATCATATCTAAAATCCCTTGAATACAGAACATAAACAGCTTCAGTGCCTAACATAAAAGTCAGGATATTTAGATGCATCGTTTATTTCATATTATAATAAATTAAGGCTAATAATGAACATGCACCTAGACACTCCTTAGGAAGCTGCTTGCACTGCAGTCATCGATTACAATCTAAAACGCCAGGTCACGCCCCTATCCGCGCAGAACCGTATTTATGCAAAAATTTGATACTACAGCGCGTCCGGTTGCAAGTTCACATTTACTGGGCACAGCCATAGTCAAACAGCACAAATTTTGTGTTATATTAATTTGTTACAAAGAAAACTACAGTAGTAAAAACTTAACGAGTCCAATAATGAATTAATAATCATTGAGATATTACTAAAAGCATAGTAAATCATAGTGACATCCATATGCGCGTAAACACTGAAGGATAAAAGGCTAGCCATATCCATTTTTTAATACTGGTTTAATCAATTACCTGAGGGATATCAAATCTGATATTCCTGATTAAGATAATAGTAAATGTATAGTAAATAATGGCGATGCCTATATATGCCAACAAGCGGGGGTCCCGCTAGGTATACGGTCACTATCAGATGGACTGTCTACTGCTGAACATAGCTACACTAATCATTAATTGGGGTTTACCATCTACCACACATGGCAGATGGCTTGAGGATTGCAGTGTAAGATATAGCAGCTCCTCTGAGGGCGCTTCTTCACTTTTCGACCTTCGGTATTTTACCCTACTAATTGCCTACAACACCCACGGGAAGAGATGGGACAATGGGTGACATTCTAGCCCAGCACCCCATGGGGCATAATACTAATATATATTTCAAATTATGAAAATAGCTCACTACTTATTACAATTTAATTTTATTATTACTTCACTATACCTACTGTGATACAAATATCTACACAGCAAGCTTATCATTAAAATGTTCAAAACAGCAGTGATAATGGTTATTCCAAGGTTATATATACAGGCTATACTTACAGATAACTGAAATGCGAACAAGAATAAGCAAAACAATATACCTACATCAATGGAAGATAAAAATGAAATTGTGTAGAAAAACTCCACATTACAAAACAAAAAGACTCCCAGAGTTGTGCTATGAAAATATGAATGGTGTGGCTAACTGTGACATACATACACAAAAATAATGAGGCATGATTTGCAAAACTCAACATTCTGTCATTTTATTTGAATGTATTTACCAAAACATTTGCAGTGCACACTGTGAAACTTAACTAGATGGCAGATGTATCTAAATCTTATACATCTGATATCTAGCTAGACTTTAGAATGATATAGATACTATTATTGTGGTTTAAAAGGGAATTGTATATGAAAGTCACATACCTCTCCATCAAACAAATAATGGTAACTTGGATTGTCTGCATGGAATGTTACCATAAAACTGGGGTCTGCATCATGCATAAGTTTGTAAATTTAGTTATTCCAACATGTTGGCGACAAAAGTTGACAACTTTTGTTTGGTGAATGCAGCTTAATATATGTTCGCAAGCATCTATTCCAACTGCATCACTGCAGGTGACTGCCAAAATGAGTTAGTTGTGTATTGTAAAATGCCTAGTTACTAAGTTAGATGAAATGTAACTGAGTAATAAGACTAGGCTTAGTTATTTTAGTTCATAGGTGAAGTTTTAGTAGGTAAAGGTATAATTGAATAGTATTATTACTATGAAATACAGAATAAAACAACAATTTCACAAGTCCATATTTGGATAATTGCCAATCAAGAGGAAGAATGTTATAAAATAATGCATCCTTAGAAAAGAATGGGTTAATTTCATCACAATAGTTTCCAAATGAAGGGGGTCAGCCAACCATACCACAATCCCTTCCAATATAAAATAGTAGAGATTAATCATGATATATGAACATACTTCAATTTAAATTGCGAAATTGACACAACATGTAAGATCAAACAAAAAAAAATATTGTGGGTCTATTTTATCATAAAATAGTTGAAATGTACTTAATTTTTGTGTAATTGATGTTATAGGACTAGAATAATGCTGTGTTATCAAATAAAACTCATTGAACTTCACAGTGCAAGAGGTTGTGACTGGTTTTGGAGCGTTATAAGACCCATCTTGGTTGGTTGGTTTGCAGAAGACTGTAGAGGTGAACAAACTGAGTTTTGGCAGAACACAGAGGATTTTGACGAGATCAGGAATGAAAATAATCATTACAGAATTAAAAAAAGAGGGAAAACTATAGTCATGTGCGGGATTCGAACCCGCTCCATCCACTCCTATAATCGGGTGTGCTCTGACCGCTAAGCCAACATGACATATGACTCTTAACTCTAATTAGTCCATCGTATGGGGATAGAGTTGAAATTAGTGTCATATGTCTATTGCTATTGGGGTTGGATAGCGCTGCTTCAAATCCCGCAATGTTAAAATTTTTAGTCTCATTGTGAATTTGTAATGTAAGCCGCAGAGCAAGCAATACTAAAAATATAATCATGACAGGTTTTGGTTAAGAAGTGTGCAGCTGAACAAATTAGGTTTGGCAGAACATCTAAGTATTACAATGTGATGAGACAGGGAGGTTGCGGGTAGGGTTCGTTTTGCATATCACGCGTCATGCATTGCAGTTGATACAGACGGTTCTCGTCTTGGCGCCGGGCGGCGCGGTGGCGGCGGCGGCGGCGGCTGGTCGCGGCTCCGCCAGCGGTCGGAGCCGCGCGGCATGCCCCGCGCGCGCTCCACCGACACCCTACAACATGGTTGGAGAGATGGAGACACTCACTCGTATCGCGAGCGGCCGCGGTCGCGCTCGTTGTAGCGCTCGCGGCGGTGGCGGTCCGCGCTCCGGTCGATGCCGCGTGCCGGCTCCACCACGACCCTGCGGCACACCCGGACGGTTCGGTTAGCACTGCCCACCGCTTATACTTTTAGCCCCCATTGACTCTAGACTAGCGCGACTAACGGCAGCTGCCCGATTGATGCTTATTGTATACTGTTAGGGAAGACTTAATATCTCAAAGTAGTCCTAATATGAAAGTATTAAAAATTTGTATAGACACATTTATAATTTGTATTGTAAATTTTTTGGATGTATGTATGAAACTGCTACTATCTTTAAGATGTTTCCCATGAATGAGTAGGTGTGCAGAGATTTACAGTGATAGGGAAAAAAAGTGGGTAAATAGCTGCCATAACTACAGAGTTATTTTTATTTATAGAAGAAATAAATGTTAAAGATGGAATTGAAATTAAATAATATACTTTCTAGAAATACAATAGATGTTATTTGGAAATTCAAATTTATTGTAAGGTACCTAGTAAATACATAAGACAAAGTCATAAAACAGCAAGGAAATGATTATAATGATTGCATCACCGGGCAAGCTGCCTTAGACTTAATTACAGTATAATTTTATTATTATCATAACATTGCGATCAAGTAAGCCCAAATTAACATACAAATGACTATACATTTAAATTGTTTCTTATTCGTTAGGCAATGCCAAGCCAAACTTCACTGACAGGAAAGGAACATAAGGCAAACTCAACCAGTCATACATTTCATTCGCAATAACCACACAATCATCTCTTGCATGATAACAATAAAATTTGGTTTCTCCATACAATTCTCACACAAGTATGTGGAGCCGGCTGGCAAAAGAGAAATTTAATTAGTATTTTAAAACTGTACAACACAAAGTTCATATTTTTATCTTAGCAATATATAATCTGTCGAAGACCATCTCACCAGTTGGTTTATGATGATTTAGTTGATAATGGTAAACAGGCTCAACATAGAAGATACTGGCTCTCAAGGACAACTGCTAAGACACACCACTAGCCAGGCAAGGATTAGGAAAATGCCCTGCCACGGTTCAATGTTCTCAATTTATTATCAATTTACATAGAATTTAACTCACAAGTGATGGATGCACTTAATATAAGGCTAATTGCTATATTTTTCCCAACTTGTAATAACTTTTCAAGTCCACATTTAGAAAATCATATGTATTTCTAAATATAATTACAAGCACTATTGTGTGCTAAGCAAAAATCATATTTTACAAATTACTGGAGCAAAAAATTTGTAAAATATAAAACCATATGTAGATTGATACTTCCAGTTAACATATAACTTATACTAGCCTACAAAAAACACCTCAAGGTTTAGTAAGTAATCAATGGTGTAGTTCTGATGTTAGCAGTCTACATCTGGATAGAATATATACATCAAAAATGCTAGATTGTATCCTAATTCTTTCTGTATTGTTAGATACCATAGCAACAAATATGATTTATATAAAACTTACCTTTCCCCAAGCAGTTCTTTGCCATTTAATTCATATACTGCATCATCTGCATCTCGATGGTCTTCAAACTCCTGTGAAAGGTTATAAATTGTTACTTAGCAACTGAAGTAATGCCTTCTGCTTTCAATATGTCATGAGTAATTGCACATTTTGAAAGCAGAAGGTACAAGTGTTGGTGCTAAGGCGATTCTGTAGGTGACATTGTACTGTGACAATGACTAGTTTATAAACTTAAGTGTTCTTTATTTATTTTGCTGAGCATATTTTTTTATAAAAAAAAGTAAAATTGCTTATACTGTATTTTATTTTTGATCATGATAGGTCGCATTTGACCACACCCTGCCTGATGTTAAGTAAAAGTTAGTTTAGTTTATATATTAATCAGTAAAGTAAAAACATAATCTCAAAAATATAATTTTACTATGATTTCTATCATATTTTGTTAGTAACATGATAAGTTGGTGCATCTATGGTACTGAGATGAAATAGATTAAGAAGAGAATAGCTAAGAGGCACTAACATGATAGCAGAAATTGGTTGCTGATAACTTATTTATAATCACAAGGTATTATTTATGATAGAAAAAAGTAAAAAGCCTGCAGGTCAGAAGTATAAATAATTATAATATTTAAATCAGTAAAATATACTTACTACAAACCCATAGCCATTCTTGATAAGGATATCTCTGATTCTGCCGAAGCCTTTGAAGAACTTTTCCAAATCTCTATCCCTGACACCAAAAGGCAGACCACCAACATATACCCGTGACCCAACCATCTTGGTCTGTGGGAAAGAAAAACTCAAATTTAAAAAGGATTTCTTCAGGGTCGGCAATGCGCGAGTGATACCCCTGGTGTTGCAAGCGTCCCTTGGACTACGGTAACTGCTTACCATCAAGCGGGCCGTACGCTTGTTTGCCACCTTAGTGGTAAAAAAAAAATTCAAAGTTTCAGTATCACCTGCACCAAAAAATGGTAATATTGGAACCAAACATCATATTTTCAGTTCTGAGTGTAAGTTAAATCCTTGTGAAATGTAAAGAGCAAAACAATTTGTCCAAAATGAGGCAGGCTGTGCATGTCAGGAACTAATTCAATCATATTAAAAGATTCTCTTATAATATACTGCTGCTTTGTTAGCACATCCCCCCCGTCTCAAACAAATAAGCAAAAATAGACTTGCACATTCAATTGGTTATTTCACTGCAACACATTTATGCTGGATTTGCTAGACCACACATGCTTTAAAAATACAAGCCATAAAGTTCTGCTTATTGTGAAGCAAACCTCATTACTTAGGCCAATGCTATGTCCATTGAGAAGACAAGTTATAATTCTTCAACATAATATAAGGCGAGGCTACACATGGATTTGTGACTGCTGAACTTATTATAGATTCAGAACATTACCTAGCAAATTCAAATATCAAAATATAAATTTTAAAGTTCATTTCAGTGGGTCATGTTTACGGCTAAATTGGTCTTGATTAAGTTTAACAGATAGATTAGCTTGCATTATGATGATGACTTGTTAGATTCGATTTGGTAGGTATATCGACCTAACCTAACACCGCGCGGATGAAGTCGCACGAATCAAATTATATGAAATATCTACCTGATGTCTGCAGTTTGAACCTTCGTGAATATATTTCCACTAAACACTATTACGCGATTTCTAGCAAAATTGGTAGCTTTACTGTCATGTACGTACTTATCTCGTAGCAATATTATCTAACCTATTTATAGAAGAGATAAGCTTTCCACGTAGCCTAAATAAAAGTAAAACATGGTATATTCATATAATAACCGCTTCGATCATGGGATGGAAAAACATACGGCTCGATTGAACAATAGGCTCAGTCAGAGCTGATTTATGTAGGTACCTATCGATCTTGTAACTCAAATGACGCCTCAGCTTACCGCGCCGAAGTAGACCAAGCAACCTACTGTAAGTTCTACAACCAGTATTGTTTAAAAGTCAAGCCCTCGTACTTCATACAGTAATAATATGGTGTTTATCACTTACCAGCGTTTATATAAACTAAAAATTAAAGGCAGAACAGAGAAACCAAACCACCACGCGCGCTTTCACCCAAGCATCATCAATATGGCGGCATGCGGTGGCCTGCTTAGTGCTTTTTGGTGTGGAGCAAAATTGCGGTACACTTACCACTTATTTCACAACAGCTTGTAAACTATAAATGATACTCCTGATCTCAGCTTTACTTGAAATACTGCCCTAAAACCATGCACAAATTCAAGAAATATTAGACACGTGCACTCACAAAATGCAGAATTGAAATTAAGAGGGAAGCGGAAGTTATAAGTGCTGTGAAAGACACAACAATTGTTAGTATCGAGAGCTGTTCGAGTTTCTACGTTAGTGTAGGCGAGCTAAACTTAATCGAATCGGAAAACCGATTATGTACCGCTGTATTATAGGTATTATAATTTACTAAACTGTGCTTTCTAAAAATTCTCTTTGTAAAACAGTGATTGTAAAAATATCGATTTAAGTATATTTTTTTTTAAATTACCGGTAAATTCATTCAAAAATTCATCGATGATCTAATTTATGCGATTAAATCAAACATAAATGCAAATTTATGTAGATAAGGGATAAAAATTTTGCTCAAAAGTTCCCTAAATTAAAAAATTAACCAAACATGTGTCTATGACTTTAACAGGCAAGTTTTTTCAAATCTGCCGGACCATAATGGTTAAAAATTTTGATAAATAAATGAAATATGACACTCAAATAATGACAAAGAGCTCGTAGACAAACGTTGATTTTAAAACTGATTGTAGACAGCGCAACAGAAAATTTAAAAATATACCTCTAAATTCAGTATCATACTTGTACTTAAATGCAAGAAAAATGTACGATTTTCAAATATAATATGGTTTCAAAGACATCAAACTATACACAAAAATTTAGTTTAGCTTAAAATAAGTTAAACCTTAACGCTAAAAAAGTTATCAAAATTAAGACAATAAAAATGCAGTAACCATTTTTCAATAAGTGTTTTTCTCATTCACGTTGTTTATTGAGCTGCGAGAGTGGGTTTGAGCTATAAGAATTTCGTCAGCCTTTGTCCTAAATTTGATGTCGTTTTTTAGTTAGTTGAGCCGCAAGTGGCCCAAGATTATGGGTACCAAGCGATCAAAGAATTAGCATTTCTATTGCTCTTAACTTGACGTGGTCTTTTTTCACTAGTAACCACAAACCTACGAATTGGAACTAATTCCAATCCGAGCAGCAAGAGATTCGTCAGTCAAGGATAATTAATTTAATAGTTCTTTCTTAATTGCTCAGGTTCGATATAAACCCAAGAGGTCTGCGAGAATGAGTTCCGACTTGACAAATGTTTTCATTGCCTTTAATATAAAAGTTCTTTTTAATATCGCGTGCTTAACTTATTTTTCAAATTACAGGTGGTTTAAATAATAATTATTTAACATTTATTACTTATTTTACCCCCACGCTGGCGATCTATATTAGATGTTATATGTCAATAATACATTATCTTAATTATTTTATCTTTGATGTCGTAGTAGAGGTCAACATATTTATAATGCAGAATAAAAAATTTTTTTACCACAAACCGATATCATATGAAGAAAAAAACATCGTAAGTAAAGCACAGAGATACTTATGAGACGGAGTTTGAGAAAAATATGGTCTTAAATTTTCCAGTGGCAATCATAGGTGAGTATTAATATTATATCAAATGCCATAAATTGTTAATTTCAACATTGCTGTTTGTTTAATTTCAAATCAAATAGTTTGATCATTATAAGCCCATAATTAATTTAGCACAGGCAGCGCGAGGCCTCTGGTCTCAGTGGGCAAGCATCGTTTTCATTTCATACTAGCTTCGCATTGCCTATGTATTCTATTACAATGCAATCAAAATCAGAGTAAAATAAATCTTTAACCTTGTCTCATTTGAAATAAATTTATGATATTAAAATAAATCAGCATCCCTAAATATGTCGTAGTTTAGTTCATAATTAATATGAAATATCTCTATCTAAAGATATTTCGTATTCACGTCCAATAGAATATGCAAAATCTTTAATCGATTAAACACTATTTATGGTCACAACACTAGCCGGAAGTTGTGTCATCATGATGGAGCTGCCAGTAAATATCTCTTTTTTTTAAACTTTCTATTTAAAATCGTGTCATTTGTACATTTTCCATTTATCGCGGAGAAGCACACAAACCTTCCAATATTCCAACCATATCGGTGAAGCAAAGGGAACCCCAGGTAGGGCCGCTTTTTTGGCCTTGACGTTCTCCGTAGATTGCGGTATGGGCCTCACCGAAATCATGGTAGTATTCCAACTACATATAAACTAGCTATACCTACGCGCCTCTATCTCGGCATGCGCTCGGCATGCTGACAGTTGCGTGTCGCGACTGTCCTGCAGTGATTTCGTCAACAAAAACACACACCACACCGTCCTTTCCGCGATTTTTCCACGCTTATTATTAAATAAGCGTGGAAAAATCGCGCAGTTATTGTTGGGCCATGTGCGGTTATATGATTTACTGTGCGAGTGCCAGGTCCATCAAGTTATAGGGAATGAAAAGAGTGCCCTTAATATGGCAGGTTCATAAGTTAATAGAGTTATTTAGTTTAAAGAAAAAAACATGAATTTTCCTAATTGCTCAGGGGCACTAGACAGTAGTAATCGAAGCAACACCTTACAGCGGATTTTATTTCCTTAATTATAGATGCAAAATTCTGAATTTTAGATCTCAGGGAAGAATTCATGATGATGGAATTTTCACAACTTCTTCACTGAGGTAACGTTAATCTAAACATACTTTAATACCAGAGAGTTGAAATATTAGAGTAGTTATATCCGAACACTACTGCTCTAAAAGCTTACTAGAATTTACCTATCTACATAAATACGCACATGTATATGCAGTTTGTAATGACAAGGAAAGAACGTTCAAATATTATGCCTCATATCTGTTGTAAGAAAGAGATAAATATAACCAATTCGTGTAACCACCGAACCGCCACGAGACGTTCCGATCATCATTACACTGCGATCTCTTTCACTCTCTCACACCAAACGATACACATATCTCGCTCATCCATTTCATTACGAATAGTTCCTTAGGTAAAACAAAATGTCGATATTTTCTATTTACTCAATAAAAGCAATAATTACGCGTGAAATGAAACAGTTTTCTTATCTCTCACAGTGCTTGTATAATTGGTGCAGAGTCTAAAGACACAAGGAAGGTATATTGTCCACAGAATATTCCTAAAAAACACGATTAGTGGCGATGTATTATTCATCGGACGCTCGGAAGTGCAAGACTGGTAGTGACTCTGGTAATTACCCAGAATTCGTCTAGTAAATATGGAGGGTATACAACGCATCTACAGGTAAAAAAATCTTAGCTTAATACAGAACTTTACCTAGCACAAAAACCTTTGATGACACAAAAGTGCAATAATAGGTATTTGTGCTGGGTAAAGTTCTGTCTTAAGGTAAGTTCAGTTAAGGACATATACCCGCCAGTCAAAGCGTGAACTTTTATATAAACTCAACTTGTTTTTAAAAAAAAACTCGCATGTAAATATAGTGTATTATTAGACCTATCGTTTCTGGCTTAAATCCTTTTTCTTTTGGACTAATATTTTTTTTTAATTATATAGCGTTTAGTATATAGCACTCGTTTTTAGGAGTTTGAGCCAGTTATTCGTAGCTCCAGATTTATTTAAAAAGTATAGTACACATGTATAAATAACTTCCCATTATAGAAAGTTCATTATATTCCCCATGTTTGTGGTGCAATAGAAATATTAAAAACATGCTTATTTTTCTTGAAAGAGAAGCTTAAAGTTGGGTCTTTCTTTTATCTAAAATTACGAGTTTTTGAGCTAGTGTAATTTCAAAACTGTATAATTTAATGAAAATCTGATGCACCACAAACCTAGATATTAGGGTAGTGATTACGTAGGTAAAAAAATCATTGAGTTTTATTCGCTATTATTAAAATGAGATTGGAGCTGCGTTTTGTATGGGGGCGTTCGTCTAACTAAAATATACCCTTAATTGTTACTTTTCATGGTATCATCTGTACCCGGACCATGTATCAGCCGGATTGTCCCCTGCTGAATACAGCCTCCCCCATCAAGGGGGTGTTTGCCATAATCCCCTCGCCTTGGGGATCGCAGTTTAATATAAATATATCAGTTCCTCAAAAGCCGCTGCTGACTTTCCGGAATTGTACCTTTAGTCGCCTCTTACAACACCCACGATTATAACACTAGGAATAAAGATAAAATAGCGGTGCCAGGTTTTCGATTAGTAAAGACAAATAAAAGGTCCTTCATAGGCAATTGTGTGCTGTTTTATAATAAATTGCCCAAACATATTACAACGCTCACAGAAAGAAAATTCAAGTTGCATGTGAAAAATATTTTGATAAAAAAATCGTACTACACAGTTTGTGATTACTTAAACGAAAAATATGCCTGGTTCGCCTCTGCCAAGCTGTCACATACGTAATGTAAATTAAGTATTGTAATAATTTTACTTTAAAGTATGTACTTACTTAACACATTGTTAAAAAACGTTTAAAATAATGGCCCCGAGTTTCTTGCCCGTTCTTCTTGCAGTGGCTCTATAATTTTTGTTTGCTGAACGTGGCAGTACAATGTTGTATATTTCAACAACAATTTCAATAGCAATTAAAATTTCAATTACAATTTTTGATGTAATTGACCTTCATAAGAGCGTCACCTTAGACGGTTCCTTTGACGGTACAACGAAAAATATGTTTTTGCTAAAGTACCATTAGATAATGTAGGAAAGTATTAACTGTTTGTAACTAAGTACATATACATTTTTTTAGGAACTCCCGTTTCATTCGTACCTCGTATATCGATGGCAATTGAGAGCAACTTCCTGATTTTCACCGGAAGACTATGTTTTTGCTCGAGGCAAAAGTTGTCACAACTGTCAAAGTTAAATGTGACAGCTGCCAATATGACACTTTTTCTTGTAATTTTTAGAATTCTGGCAATCAAAATATGAATTCTAACTCCAAAAATATGACATCAATTTTGAAGCAATTATGGCCGAGCAGTAATAGCAATGGACTGCCATACCGCAATGTATGTACGAAGCTTAAACTGAAATACCTTAAAGTAGCAAATACTCGTAGGTTGCAATTTTTGGATTACACACTAAGTAAAAATGCGTGCTTTATGCTGAACAGGCAGGCGACCAGCCATCCTGACGTCAGAATGGCTGGTCAAACAAATGACCAATTCTTTAGAATATATCACAGGTAGCAATTATTTATGCTAAGTAGCAATTCTTAGCAAACGCTACAGGTAGCTATTCTGATGCTAACAAACATGAAATCAAAACGACATCAACTGTCAGTTTGCCATCTGTTACATGTGAGGCCTATATAATAGTAATTATATTAATATTTTCAACTCAATATATAATATGAAATTAAAACTATAAATCTAACATCCAGTGTCACTTCGACAGCTCAGCATCAAATGCCTATATTCTATAGTAATTTTTAGAATATTTCCAGCCCAAATAACGAAATCGAAACCGAAAAATATGACATCAACTGTCAGTTTGACATCTGTCAAATCTAATTTATTAGTAATACTAAGCAAGCCCAGGGGTAGTTTAGTCCAACGATTCAATAGTATCACAGTTGATAGAGGCTTTCGATGGATGATAAGGGAGCAGGTAGCAGTTCTCTAGTTTCCCTTGACAGACATTGGAGGAAGAAAATTAGCCGTTTGCTAGATTTTTCGATCTAGAATCCGTTTGATGTGAGATGTATGTGACCATTGCCATTCTATTTCTCGAAAAATCTCACAAAAACACGAATCAAAAGTTTCGTGGCTTGGAAAAAATGAGATTTACACTCAAACTGACTAGGAACTTAGTCAGCCTGGGCATGTAGTACATTTTACCCTTATAGTGTACATGTTGCACGCGGGTATTGGGGCAGGGTACTGGCATTTGAACCAATGAAAAGTTCAGATCAGAGAGCCATCAGTGAAAAGCCGTGTACGCACGGGCGGCGTGATCCAAAAACAAAGTATTGCCTTTAAAATCAGCAGTGAGCAACTGTGTCCCTTCTTCCCCTATTTATAGTAATGAATCCTTGTGGGATATCTTCATACAGAAATAATAGAATGTATTTAAATAAAACAAATAAGATAATTTCAATTATTTATTTCCATTCCAAAAGCCAACATGCCATTATGCAATCAAATACGTAAAAACCTCCTCATCTCAAAATAATAATTAATAATTAAATGCACTTGCAAAGCATGTCTGTTTCCTTTAAACTTACTAACTAAATAGTTATCAAAGAATTAAAAGAAATATGACACACTAAGAGGCACCGACTGCCCTATAGGAGAATTATAATGTTTTATGCAAAACACCTTCGCTGTGGTTTTTATTTAAACATAATTTCAATTGACTTTGACTGGTGTTGCACCATTAAAAATGACTATTTTTTAAGCAAACCACAGAGAAGGTTAAGTAAAAATTGCAAATTATTCTAATTATAATTATTCAAGTCACACTACAATCATACTCTAGGCAGTTTCATGATAGTTTATGTTGAATTCGAGATACAAGAAATGTCTTGACAATCCAATAAATACAATGGATTGTCAATGTCAATAGGATTTCCTTTATAAGTTTTTCTATTACTTTATCAATTTTTTTTTCTAAAACGTGTAGGGTTAAGAAATTCTTATCAGAAGAATATTGCATTAATTCATCAATTTATTTATACTTATATCAAATAAATCATTAATAATGACATAATTTTATATTAGCTCAATGGAAATTCAATTGTTGTAGATATTATTTTTAACAATTTAACAAAAATCATAAATTGATTGATTTGATACATATCATATAAAAATACATAATTAGAATATTATACTATATAAAATACAAACGATTTATTAATCATATAATAAATAAGACAAATATATATTTTTTGATTACTAGACAAACGCAAGTAAAAAATCGTTATGCCAGAATAATTTAAATACATTTTCGTACATGTAAGTCATTTTGGACACAAATAAGGCACATAAAATGATTCCATTTCAAAATATATAATGAAAATGCCCAATTTGTTTGATAAACGTCAGAATAAAAAAAATACTATTGGCATACATACCAGCATAAATAGGTTATAAATATTTCGACGATGTTTATGTACTGTTGTTAAGCAGGATCCTTTGGAATAAATAAATGCTTACAATTATGGTCAGAAGCATATTTTTGATAATAATTCTGTATAATATGTAAACTAGTTTTTTTGCTAAATTTATATCAGATACACGCCTAAGTCACTTTGATCGTACCTACATTATTTCCATCAAACATTTTATTAAAACAAGTTGAAAAAGTTAACAGGGTCTTTGTAAACATAGACCAATGTAGCTCTTGAATCCTAAAGGAATAAAAGTGATTTCAATTAGGAATGTGCATATTGTTAGTAAATGTTCCAATCACCAAAGAGATCGATCACGCACATTGTATAAACAAGTATCTGGCTGTATGAAAAAATAAAACGAGCGCGGACCAAATAAAAAGAAGTTTGTGAAAAATTAAAAAAAAAACGCAAAATGCATTCCGCCTCCTTAATAAAATTGTTTACTCGAATGTTATCCTGTTTAGAAGTTTAACAAAAAAAAATTGTTCTACTTTTAAAATGAAATCTATACGAATATGAGTGAATCAGTAAAATAAGACCACCATTAGAGTCCAAATAATACATTTTCGGTTGCATATTAGTGTAGTTCGCATTATTATTGTAGACAAAATTAATTCCTACATAAGTAGTAAAACAATAGCGTACCGTCAAATCAATATATAAGCAGTAGTAGACGTTGCATTGCTTTAGTTTATTCATTTATAACTGATAGGCTAGCTTTTCATCACCATCTCACCTGATGGTACTGATGATGTGGTCGAAAATGTTTTATAGGCTAACCTAGAATTACTGGCTCTCATGCCCATATGAGTGATTGGAGCATTTAACTAAATACATTATTTTTATGAACTGTATGAATAAAATCGATTATATATTAATAAACTATTACAGGTCTGACAGAGGCGTGTATTTTTTTTTTAAATTGTCCCTATGTAAGTACTTATAAGTCACAAATAGAGTTTTTTTATGATAAATGGAACAAAATATTTATTCCAAGTAAACGATATTAATATGTTGATATGCAACACAAAGCTTCCTGAAAAATTGAATAGCGTGTTTTTTTGATCTTACGGTATCTGGATCAGAAGCATGACTGTGGCGAAATTATTTTAAAAATAATAATATTTCATTTTTTTTTTTTTTAATTTCAATTTCCTGCAAATTAACGCCTGAATCTAAGGACAGAGGCAAAACGTTAAAAGAATGGTAATAATCTGACAAATATTAACATTAAATGTTAGTGATAAAGAAAAGTGCAAATCAGTCTTTGAAAGTAGGTAAACGTCATTTATATCGTGTTTAAGACTAAATATTTGTTAATTTATAAATACTATAGACATGTATATAGCCTCAATGAACGTAAAAAGTATAATTATAATATAATATTAAGTGTCAAAAGTTTATTTTGATTCGAGATTTAGTCATTGATACTAAATAATATATAAAACAGATATTAAGCTCTCTGGAATATTCTAGATAATATACCATTAAACACTTGAATTCTTTCACACTTATCGCATTCTCACCTATTTTAAGTAACTTATTAAATACTTGTACTAAAATAGGCATGCTTCTAGTCTAGTCACAAACTAAGGAAACGTTTGTCGAATTGTTAGTAATTTAATACTAAAACATAGACTAACTAATTTGAACTGCATCTGATACAGATGATGTATTTTGGAACTCTTTTTTCATTTGAACTTCATCACTATGAGCAATCAATTATTTTAATTACGATTCAATTATTATTTTGTCATTGTGTATATAATTAGACAACAAGTAAAATGTTTCATTACTGTAAAGTAACGTACCTACAAAATAATGTACCTATCTATATTGTCATAACATTATTTTCTTTACTTCGCTTTACTAATGCGTACACTCAAACGTCGAACATCATAGTATTTTTGGGGTTTTTTGTCATAGTACCTTAATATCTAGGTACATTAGCGATATGTTAGTAAAAGTCAATCAAAATAACTCTACCGCCACACATTTATGCCATCTCATCAAAGTTAATTACTATCAATTCAAGTTAGTAAAATAAAAATTATTGCTCTAGGCAAGTATTGGTCACTATCAATATATCAACTAAGTATACCAAGTACACTCTACAACTGTTTTCTTTTCCGTCAGTCCTAACATATCGACCATATTCATGAAAACGACTTTCTTTTGCCACGACCAAATCTAGAAGACAAATCCGTACCTACTTTTGTTTAAAGTAGCACGAATTACCATACAAACGTGTATGTCAGACTTGGCAAAAGGCTTTAAGGATATCTACTCATGTGAACTTTCTATAAAATAGTCACTTGTGATCTGAACACGCTTGATGGTGTGTTCAGACTGGTGGTGGGCCTCTAACATAGCGGAGTTGAGGCGTGAGAGTTTGAGCTAGAGAGTTGAGAGCATCGCAACAGCGAGGTCTCTCTACCAACCAAGCGGCTAAAAGTAAGGCAACGAGGCACAATTGTATGGGAAGCGAAGAACGCAATACGCGCCACACCCATCCACCTCGAGGACTGTAGTCCGGATCGCCTGCTCCCGTCTTGCTGCCAGCTACTGTTGCTATGGCATGCTCCCTGCTGAAGGAAATGAAACGTTAAATATCCAGTTTCCTCAATGTATATGAATATGTATTATATGTTGATCTAAATAATCTTAAAACTTACGTCTCATCATCGATTTTCAGATCTGGAATGCTTTGTTCGACTAAAGCTTTGCAGGACTCTTGTAAGGTGCGAACTTCATTTTCTGTTTGTTCCATACGCTGAAAATATAATACGCAAAATAAATTAGACGGAAAAACGACTGAGTAATTTACAATTTCCATCATAATTAATATAAAGTGGAAGTCAATGTGAGTAACTTTATTGACGAAATTATTTACAAGTTTTATTAACTTTGTCATAAACAGCAATTTTGTTCAATTATATCACCTTAGCGTAACTCTGCTACAATTGTCATAAGGAAATTCTACAAGTATATAGAAAAATACTTTTATAGTGCCTAGTGTTTTCTTTTTACAGTTGATAGTAGTATTGATTAGCTTTTGACTACTATGTCACCTGTTAGTGAGAGATGTATTCGAGGATAGTAAACAGATCAGGCCTAGAATTAGTAGCTCTCAAGGGCAGCTACCGAAACACACTATTAGGAGCTCGCCAGATAAACATTCGCAAAACGCGTTTCCACCATGCGGTGACGCTGAAGCAGTAGTCCATAGCTATTACCGCTCGGCTATCACTAGCACATATATACTGATACGGAAACAAATAAGAAAACAAACGGATCGTATCGAAACACCCATACAATAGCTTACCTTGGCAATAGCCCTGTGTGCAGGAGAATTAGGAGCCAGAGCGGCTTGCAGGCGGCGGGCCAGCTCCCGAAGGGCACTGAGACGTCTAGCGCGGCGTCCGGCACCTTCACTGTCGCCGTCTGATATTCCCGAGTCGGAGAGGGAGTCGCAAGTTGAACTACCCTGTTAAATATATTATGTGTCAAAATTGTCTTAGACTTAGTTCTCTTACATTGATTTCAAATTCATTGCTTGTGCAGTCACAGTACTTCCTTCTTATCTCTCACACATTCAACGTCATTCAAACGTATTCAATTCCACTTTATTATATAATAAATTCCAATTTATTATATAGACCCTAATGAAACTATTAAATTGAAAAAAAATAACTAAATTATGTATTCACGGTAATCTCATGCAGAAAACAGACACACGAATCATTAAGGTTCATTCTTTATATTATTATGTTTGTACACAGGGCTTCTTATAAAACGAGAACAGTACAACAGTAATAGAACATCCCACCAGTGCGCTGGTATACATTATAAAACTTTTACATCGTGCATTCAACGTTCGTCTGGAACTTGTGGGTTTTTAAGACTAAAAGTGATCTGTTGCAACTATTTAACAAAAAGCTGTAGACATTTTCGATCTAATGCCATACTTTTGATAAGATCATTATTATTAAGACAACGTATCCACCAGATATGTGCTAAGAAGAAGAAAAGAAAAATACACCAAAACGATCGCTTTATTTTCCTAGCCTCACCGACAGCAGCGATTTAATAGGTGGTTTTTTCCTCGCACATCTATAGTGGATACTCAGCCTTATGTAGATGAAATGAAGTATTTTTCTGCAAGATAATCCTTTGGCATATTAAAAAACTGAATATGATTAAAAGGTAAATTATCGCACTGTAACGCAAACATACCTTCTTTTTCTCCACAAGAGAGGCAGCCAGTTGCTTTATCTGTGCAGCGACTTCGTTCTGATCTCCCAACACAGTACCACGGTCACGCAGCGACTCCAAAGTGGCGAGATCTCCACGAAGAGCACCTTGCAGCTCACGCAGAGCACTTTCCCATTCGGCCCAGGCGCTTACCGCTTTCTCAAGAGAGAGGAGCTCGTTAGAAGTCCTGCAAAAAAGGCAAGTTAGCTATCACTACACTTTCTTTAAATTATTAACAGGGTAAGGGATAAGGGATAAGCGTGATTTTTATCTTGCAAAGTGAAACCGACCGTATAAATGCATGCAAAGTTACAATAAATTGCCTAATTCATTTAAAGGCATGACAATAAATATTATTAAAAAAAATAACATTATCGTTACTTGGCGACGTATTTACATCTTAAATGATTTGATAACATTCAAAGTTTCTTAAGTAATATTAATGTAATTGCATTTTAGTTTTTGTTTGATTATATTTTAAAATTTTGACGTATTGTATTTGATGGTTAATGACATAATATTAATAATTTTTAGTATCATATGAATCTTCTTTCAAAATAAAGTATATATTGATATTGACTCATATTGTTTTAAATACACACATTTGCACACCATTGTCATGGCAGAATGTTAAGGTCATTTTTAAAGCGTTACAACTGCTATATCTGTACAATATTCTTGTGAATAAATGATTTGATGTATATTACAGATAGGCGTATAGGAAAAATCTAAGAAAAGTCACTATTGATAAAATTATTTAGAAATGCAACTTGATTGTAGTCATGATGTACCTACTATGTAAGAAGTTATTTTATATATACAAAATTTATTTACCATGTCACTTTTACAGCGTCTATATCTCTGTACATAACTAGCCCATATACAGTCCACACTGTTGCGTGTATTGTGTACTTAGTTCTCTGGTTCACCATATTTTGGTCCAGTGCAAGTCTCATAAATTATTTTCAAACGAGCTTCGTTGCGCCTTGATAAAATACATACCTTAGTGTTAAATGTATTAACTTGTATATTGAGTTCTATACATACTTAATAATAACAAATAATTTTTTATTATTTTTATTATTTTTTTATTAATTAATAATATTTTAAGAAAACATTAAATTAATATTTTATTAAAACACTTAAAAAAAAGAATAAAAAATATATCTAGTGACAATTACGCCTAAATTTCCTGTTAAGTGACGCCACAAACACCACGCAACCAAACCGGAAGATTTATTTTGAAATCGAGACGCTTTGGAAATTCGGTTTGGCTTCTTAAAGGTTTTATTAAAATATTAATTCAATGGTTTCTTAAAATATTTTTAAAACATTTGTTATTATTAAATATGGATATCCGCAAAGTAACGCCTGAATCTTTTCATTTCTATAGATACCTTGAATGTGCGTCATCCCAAGCAGTGAGCAAGGCAGCCAGGTCGGCAGCCAACCCTGTATCGTCGGTTTCCGTATCACCGAGAGTACGCCGCACAGACACCGTCAGCTTCAGGATGGAAACCTTGCATTCTAGGAGACGAGACAGGCGTTCCTAAAAAATGGGGACAAATATATTGAACACATTCAAACCTGAATAATTGAACATGATTGAATGAGACATAAAAGAGTTTCAAGGGTAAATGATACAGAGAACAGCGTAGTGCGCAAAATATAGAATCTATCTTGGCTATCATTTTTTTATTGTCTAAATATTATATACGTGATGCTACGAGTATATCGTCCCAAACATGACATTCTTGTTATGTTGCTTGCCCTGGATATTATAAGTAATAGGAGTTATATTTATGTCATTCACACACACCAAGCTCCGGCAGTCAAGGAAACCACTACATGAAAAACAGCTATGCTTCATTCAAGGTTTATATTGTACCAGCCAACTAGATCAACACGCATCGTCGTACAGATTCGATTTGTACAGAATCGTTTTACTTCGTCAAATAAGGTTACTTTACTGCAGGTATATAAAAACCAATAAACAACGGAAACTAACATTACGTACTTAATAAATAAATAAGCTGCTTACACTAAGAACATTAGTACAAATCGGTATGTGATAGGAGCACGTTAAAACAATGCCCTCGACCATGACATTTACAGGGGATTGTAACTTGATACTACAGTTCTGATGCTTGGCGTGAAGCCTTAATTCCGCAGCTCGTCCTTGCGGTTCGCAATTTCCACTCTAATTGCTTTGAAATTGAGCAAAAGTAAATAACACCGTTTTGAGTTTTGCAAAACGGCTTATATAGCCCATAAGGCCAAATCAGTAAAATACAAATTGATCAATTTGGATTACTAATTTGGAGTTTATTACGATGATTGTACATGTTGTGAGTGCAAAGGCATAAACTGCGTAATAATTACCTTTCACTTATGCACTATATATGTCGTCGTACTATATGCGTCTTATAAATCGTATGTTTGTATTTGCGACTGTCATCTCGGTATTGTCATTAATAACTGAAAACTTATTTTTCAATCTTCATCTTCTCAAAGCATACCTTTAGCTCCTCAATCCTCCTGTGCAGCTGTGCTCTGGTATGAGGCTGTGGGGCGCAGTCTCCAGGCTCGCAGACATCGTCCAGGGTCTCTCTCAAAGCCGCCAGCTCCCGGCGAAGGCGCCTGGCTCCACCACGACGAGTGGCCGCGGCACGAAGAGCTGACCATCTCGCTGATACGGCTGTGGACAAGATAGTTTTAAGTTTAGTCGTGCTAATGACTTAAGTATTTTGTTTTATACATTACTGTTGGAAAGTTCTAGGTTTATAAGGATTTCATATGCTGACGCTGTCTATGAATAAAGAGGAAAACTTTGGGTAACAAGTGGCCCACGACTACGAAATGATAAAACATTACGTACATATATCAAACTGTTCATTTCGCAACATTTCAGATGAAGTGTACACATGATTTAAGGTTAGTGTCTTCGTAGTTCCGTCATATTTTAAATAAAAAGCATTCAAACTGGCTTAACACTTTGCATGCATTGACTTTAGCTTAATATCTATGACAGCTGTTTGCCAGTTTTTTGTTTTATCATTTATTTTATATCTCAAAAAATTTATGCAAAAAGTAGTATCCCATATAAAAATAATTTTCCGAATAATTTTGAAAATACATAATAATACGGATAAACATTAGACTCAAAGACATGAATGCAAAACTTAAGCGAATTGAAACACTTTGAATTTATATAATTAAAGATTTAAGATCTACTTGCAATCTAGCCTTAAATCTAAAACAGACCAAATAAAGGTGTAAGTGTATATGAACATTATTCGTTTGTGTAACACCTAGCGAGATTAAAATACATTTGTTTACAATGATGCCAGGCGCATCATTTGTGTTGCATTGCATCTAGGCCAGTCGAGCTGATGCTAATATATCAGTTAGTGGGTTAATGTATGCCACTGTTGGTTTATTGCCAGGTGGGGTACTGCTGTTGATGTAGAATAACATTGATGTTCTTATATTGAGGATGCGCTTAAGTACTCGTACCTAGGTTGATTCGAAAGTGCGAAGATAGTTTTAGATATTGGCTTAAGAATGTTTATTGATATAACGGACTGGCTAGGCTTTGAATATAACATTATTATGTACCCAAGTCAATCAAGTGATGATCTAGTCAAGAATATGGAAACTGGAATTCAAGAACAATGATCGTTGGCGAAAAATGTAGTTTATATTTAGGTAGTTTAAGATGGAAGGTATATCGCCAAATGACCATTCGAAAAACTCCTATCACCCGGTTTAATAAAGAAAAGAATCGAATAAGGCGCTGCTAATCTTGAAAAAATAAATTACATCTCTCTTGCACACAACAGTTTTCAAACGGGATATGTACTATGGTACGAGTATCATTGCATATAAATGGTTCATGTCGTATACTTGTATAATTGTTACGAATGTGTTACAGTAGGCAGAGACCACAGATTTTTCACTAACTACGATCCTTACATATCTCTTTCGCTTCATCTACACTCATCTTTCCAAGACTTTCGTTCACTTGTCCCATGTACCTATATCTGTTTTGTCATTCTCATTTCATTATACTAATATCTAAATAAGACATAATAATATTATAATATAGGTAAAGTCATTTACCATATTGCAGCCATTCTACACACAACAAATGGCCTCCCAATAACGCACTTTATATTCAAAACATTCTAAGAAGTTGTTTAAAGGCATTAATGAAGTTTCCAACATAACAGAGATGTCCAATCTTCGTATATTTTAGGAAAAAGAAATATTAGTCCGGTACGGAAATAACAAGGAAACGAAGGGTATACATGAGATGACACGGACTAAATTAGATAAATGGTGCTACTTCTAAAATAATGTATTCTGAGGGGTGCCTTTGAAAGAAAAGTGGCCCACTTTTGGTTGTTTGTTAACTTGTTTAGTAGGTAGTTGAAAAGATTAAAATTATTTTTCAACCCTAACATTATCTCTAAGCTAGTTTTAAATCTTACTTAATTTCACTTGCGATTAAGTTACGTGAAGCTGTCGGTCCCGGTTGTTGTCTTACGATGGTAGTCGTTACAGCATGGTGGCAGGGCATTTGGCGAATGCACTCTTGGCTAGCGATCACCCTCAAGTAGAAAATCTGTCGCCAAGCACATAACGGTGTGTTCTGGCAGCTGTCCTTGAGAGCCAGTAATTCTAGGCTAGCCTGAACAACATCTTCGATCTCATCATCACTTACCATCAGGTGAGATAGTGGTCAAAGGCTAACCTAATAGAAATAAAAAAAGTACTTACCTACCTACCAACTAATATGACTTTAATTCTTGCTATGATTTTGTCGGCGTTATCTGTTTTTAGGACAAAATACTAAGCAAAATTAACACATGAAACAAATAAATTCAGTATCATTTATATTTCATTTAATAAGACAATTTTGTGAAATCATGCTTCAAGCATTTCAAAGTGCAAAGATAATTACAAAATTCCTTTATGGTATACTTATATTGAAAAAAACGTTGGCTCAGTTTGAGAATTGTTACGGGTATTTTATACATATCTATATAGTAGGATCTTACCAAATTTGGTTAGGTAGAGGAGGAGGCTCGAGCGGGAAGGGGAGCATTGATATATCATAAAGAGGCCTCGTAACCCTGCTCCTGGGTTGCAAGCCCAGGCCCGTCTAGCCTCTTCCTCTGCAACGCTATGAACCCGGCACCCGCACGGTGAATCCATGGAATGCTAAGTAATTCGTCTCATGTATGCGTCATATGTATAAAGGTTATTAAAACTATTTCGAACATGTTCTAACAGTAAAATTAGTTACTGCTTCAAATGTACACCATATCTTTCCACTATCGATGTCTAATATCCGGTGTTTCTCAGCAAATTGCCGACATAACGTTAGAAATGCTTTTAACTTCCTCTGGAACTGGATTTCTTTGATGGCTGTTAAGTAATCGTGTAAATTATAGTTCCTTTAACTCGTGGTAATAGTTAGCTAGATTTCTCTATGATTACCTATATTATTTCAGCATATTGAATCATCAGTTCTAAATGTTATTTACGAAAAACAATACAATAAAACCCGCAAAATGGGAATCGACTTAATTTAGAAAATATCTATATAGATAACCCGCTCCGGCTTCGCACGGGAATTTAGGGTATTAACTACTAAAATAAGTACTTATTGTGACATACTTGTTATAGTTAGACATATGATCAAATCGCGCCCGGGGCAAAACATTTTGTACTCCAATAATTTGTAAATTTATACACATAATATGATGTTGCAGAATAATTATAATAGCTAGACATATGATGTTGCTGACCTTTTTGTAGATGATGTCCTTTATAAAATTGTGTAGTACATCACTTTGGTCTATTATCATTTCCGCAGCATACGCGATGTAACGATTTTTTTGGTATTTTTCCACGCTTTGGTTTACATTATCGAAGTTTTAATACGGATCCCTAACTTTTTGGAAATATTCCATAGCCTATGTTCATGAGGGATAATGTAGGATTCTAATGGTGAATTTAGAGAATTCTTCAAATATAATAAATCGGTCCAGTAGTTTTTATGTTTATTCGTTACATACAAATCTTTCCTCTTTAAACAATTAGCGTAGATAGAATACGGGGAAAGATGCACTAATGCAGAGTCTAACAAGTTCACAAAACCCTAACATACTTATAGGTAAAATGATTATAACTTTAGACACGTGATTTGAGATGCCTTGAACTACTTATATAGCCTACCAGTACAGTCAAATTAGGCGATATTTACAAAAGAGTGGAAGTAATTCTGGGAAGTTCCAATTGTATTTGAATATGGTTAAAAATCACGCCCAACCGTTAATAAAATCAAACAAGTCTAGGAAATGCACCCTCCGGAAAGGGGTGAAATAGATTAAATACTTTTTTATATAAACAACTTATGGGAGGTAATAGAGGAAGTTGGCTTATTTTATATCATACTTTTGAATCAAGTATATTTTATAATTTTACTTATGGAACACAAATAAAATATATAAAAAAGTAACTAAATCATTGTTTTATCATTTCGGCTAAGTAAATATAGGGGAAGTTGGTGCAAATTTACATTATTATCACCTAAATATTCCAAATATATAAACAAATTGCACATTGGTGCGACAGGCGGAAAACAGTTTAATTAGTAATTTTCCAGGTTTTACTGACTACATAATTAAATGATTAGGTAATGAAACCTACAGAAGTCGTTACCACGTGTTTGAATTATTCCTGAGCCGCAAAAAGATCTTTCAAGTGTTACTGAAATCGCACGGACTTTACCTACACATTATGTTCCACGTAAACATTTATTCAGGGTCATATGAAACTATAGTAATATAGTTACTTCCACAATAATACCATAAGTTCCCAAATTACGTCCACACGTTAGCCTGACCTATACAGAAAGTACGCAGTATTCAATATAATTATACAGTCGCTACCGCATACAAATTCGTGAAATAAGTATTTGGGTATAAAGATACATTATATTCTTCGAAGGAGCATCTTCAAAATATGAGAGTGGTAAATATAGCAACTAAATAAGAGATAAAAGGCTCAAGCAGACACCGGAAGGGATGAAGCAAATATATTCTTGGTCTGCCGTTATGATGGTGCAAATATGGTGTAAAATAACAGCTGGCATATAGTGCACATAAATCAGGTAGATACGACAAAACGCTTCAGGCAAGCCCGAAGCGATATATCAAACATACAAATGGAGGAATAAGAATACATGTTTCTGAAATATTTATGGAAATAACAGGTAAATTGCTTAACTGTTTGCTAACCAAATCAAGTATGGCCTTACGAAATAGATATCTTGGCATCTTAGACTATGTTTGTAATATGTTAATAAAGCTAAGCGAAGAACAGATTATAGCTTTGGAGAAGTTGTAGAACAATAAGATAGATAGGAAGAATTAATAACTAGAATATAGGAAGAATACTATATTCCGCACAGTCATCATAGAAAAATAAATACTTGTATAGAAAAGACGTTCATGTGTAAAGAAATATGGTATAAATACGAAAACTTTTCTCATGATATTCTCGGCTTTAACACGGACTAAACATCTAGTGCTTGAAACAAGAGGACATCATATTTTCATGTTTACGATGCTACGAATAATTTCCTAAATGTCACTGGGTACATGAACTTGAGTCGGACCAAACTTGATACAGGAGTCATTGCACTTAGTGCAATTCGCGAATGTCCAGACATCTGGTCTGGACGGAAATAGATCACATAGATGCTGTGAGGTTACCTAATACTGATGCAAATTTTGAGAATATGAGGGATTCTGATATCTAAAGAAATAGAGCAAATATTGGTTCCATAATTCTTATGGGTAAACTATTGGGGTGCAAGAAAACTGAATCTGTTGGCGTGACTAATTTTTGATCGATAAGACATAGAATAGGTTCGGAGATGGTCCTTTGGTACAGAAATAAATGTAAGCATTGAAAAAGAAGTTTTACTGAGTGATCCACTCAAGAGTAAAAAAAAATCTAATATTGAAACCGATTTTTAAAAGGACGCGTATTGTTGAGTGATTTTTAAATACTTGTAATAATACAATGCGACTTAGCCCACATTGAAGTGGCTTATTTATCATGCTTCCTACTCAGGATATTAAAAATAGATATCCTGTGTGTTAATACGTTATTTATAATGTCATTAGATACCAATTTCAACAAAATCCAGGCAACATTTCTAAAATAAGGTTTCTGAAATTTCAACGGGTGAATGCACTGTCAGACCTAATCGTAAGAGACATACAACCAGAAAAATAATTTACGTACAGTGCCAATGAATTAAACGTATGTAGGTACAAAATGCGTAACTCTTTGTCCATGGCCTCCTCGATTGTCACAATCCAGGTTTAGTGAATAAATTTCCATAGGAATAAATACAATGCCCTAATGAAACGATTGCGTGGATAGAACAAAGGATTGAAAAATTGACGCATTTTAATCAGTACTACGGATGTATTCCTGACAAACAATCCAACCAATCAGTTAACGGATGATTCGACTTGAGGTCTCACATTCAATTGGAATCAAATATGGAACAATTTTGCGTTCCGTCATAAACGGAAAGCAATTTTGTTGTCCGAGGAGGTCGTCAGTCAAATTCAACTGCCTATTACGACTTCCTATGCTCCCGTGAGGGTACGTGCGAAATAAAACAATGGGAATTATTGGAAATGGAGCGTTTTAAATTTGTATTTCGAATTTGAATAGCGTTATTTAAATTCGTTATCATTTTTCTCGCCCTAAATGCCCAGTGTTGTGAAAACAGAAGGTTGCAAAGCAACTTATTGTTACACGATTGATGTTGTTGAAATAAAATATGATATAAAATACCTGTATCTGCATCCAGTATATTTATTATTTGCTTGTTTCCTATATCCATAGCATCTGTTTTTAGTGATTTATTATGTATTTTAATAATAATAAATGTATTGTTATTTTGCGAATTAAACGAAATCACACAGATCAAAGTAGATAAAAAATCTGATTAGAAATAAAAACTAATTTAATTGAACTCAACGATTCTTAGCAAGCACTTCTTATAAACTACACGAGTCGATTAAATAGAAAACTTTTTATACATTCTCTAGTGGTATTTGGAATGGAATTTTCTTTTACAAATTTTAATTGGCTCAAGATTGAAACTGTTTTACCAAAATTTTAACCAAATACCAAAACGATCAAGATAACAAAGTTGACGTTCGTTAAAAGGTTTTGTAAATGCCTTGCGTCGCGATTGAATACACAATATATTTATAGGTATATTACAAGCCCGTATAAGGTTGAGTGGTCACGCAACATGCGAGCATCCTTCGGTGAAAGCCAATAAATTGTAAAGCTTCTTGTGATGCAAGGAACGAAAACCTAAAACGATATATCATTATATACTCAAATATCGTTTTGAGCACATAATCTGATACCTTTTTAGTTAGTAGTTAGAATTGTTTAAAATTGTTGTTCCATTCCTACCTGACTGCGGCGAAGTATTAGAGGGTTGTTTGACCGGTGTGTATGCCCGCTTGTAACTACTCAAAGACTCAACCGATTTTGAAAAATGATGCGTTATTGGATTCCTTTCGATGGCACATGTATCACACTAAATAATATGTACACACACTGTAGATATACAAAATGCTTACAAATGAATATGGCGGAAATAAAGCGTTCTAATGTGCGGACTAAAAAAACATATTTCTGAATGCTCGCGTGTCGTATTGTAATAAAGGGATTTTAAAAGGCGAGTACTAAAATATACACAATCTTTATTGTTCAATTCAGTTTGGAGTGACAAATCATACAAAATTGTTTTTTATGGTTTTTAAGAAATTTTATTGTTTGTGGAACAAAGTCAAAATAATCAATTATCAAATGCCTCACTTCATCCTACGTACCTATATAACTATATGGGGATGACATAAGGCCATATTGTAGCAAGTTTTGGGTATGTTCTTAGAAGTTATCATTAGTAGAATATGCGAGTAAGCTAGCCATACTGCACGCTAAATGAGCGTGAGCACTATTTACGTGGACATGAGTGTGTATTATAATATGGTCCAACAGGAGGGTGTCGGTCTTTATGTTGCTAAGCCGGATATGTATGGATATTGAACATAATGAAAGTGCATTTGTGTCAAAGTTGCTATGGATTTCATTCGTAATCTATCTTCATCCTTGAATTGAATTAGCCTCCATTTGACGCTTTTTTAGAACGCACTATGAATACAAAATAAGAATCGCCATTCTCACGAATAATAGGAAATGTGTCTTAAATATATTTATAGAAATAATATGGTGTAGATGTATTTTTAAAAATCGGCTCCTACTTCCAACTCTGAAAACTCATCAGTATGTTAATTCCCGTAACCGTGGGATGCTGAGCTAGAACACCCCCAATTCCCCTCTCTTGGCGTGGGTATCGTAATACGAGATTAAGGGTAAAGTACCGGAAGGTGGGGAGCAGCGCCTGCGCCACGGGTTGGTATTATGGAAAACTCCCCCTTAATGAAAGAAACTGTGTTGTTAGCTACAATTTTTAAGAATTATGTATAATTCAGTAGTTAGTAGAAATTGGATTATCATCTTGAAGAAGTTATGATTACAAAATATTCTTTTAAAATAGACAAGACCTTACAGGTATTAATATTTTGTTGATATATTTTAAGAAACCCACTATTGTCCAGGTAATCAGACAATAGTGGGTGGATAAGATGATGAGGTAGGTAATAGAGAATTGTATTCATAAAATGTGCAACTTTATGTGATTCACAAAGTCTTGGAATTGTGCGATTTTGACAAAGCGGTGCAAAATTCAGACTTCTTACGTAGCAGACACAAAGTCAATGCCCTGGATTCGTCACTATTTGTTAATTCTAGTCAGCGTTCGTTGAACTATGTTACCTACATTGAAAAAAAGAAATTAAGACTTACTTACCAATATTCAACATGACTTTCTTAATACGAATTTTGTGGACTATAAAATAATTTTAGCACATAATACCTGGATAAGGGGGAACATATTCGCCGTTGCAATCCATTACGGAACTGTCACGTTGGTCATGCGCAGGAGTCTACGAGGTGGCAAGGTCGACGCTGCACCACTTACAACACTACACTTAACCATCACATAGCAAAACTAACAAAATAGAGACGTCCTTATCGCGACGCCGCATGATCTATAATGCCACAAGACTGCACAATGATTGAGTTTCGCAACCGCAAAAGTTATTTAAGCAAATGCCAGCTACTGGTCTTTCAAACTGCACCTATTGTAAAGACAATAAGGCGTCAATTGCAGTAAATATTTCAACGTACTCTTGCAAATAAGGTGTGATTGACGGAAAACTAACGGTAGATCAGAGTAGTGCTGAAAATGGGTCAAAGGAATATAAGCCTTGTGGTGAAGGAGCTAAAGTACTCAAAACAGCAATAATACAGTGCGACGAATGCAAGGTGACCCCGATGTCGCAGCTATTGAGTTTCGTCTCAGATCGCGGAGATACTAGACTAAAATAGACCACAACATCTGGTCTCAACGAACTAAGGCGTAATTCAAGTATTCTTGATACCAATACACAATAACTAACGTAAAAACGATTAATTAAAGACATTAAACAATCATTTGGTCAAAATAGAACACAGAATTAGTCAACATAGCATAAATCATTCAGTAAATGAATACTCTAACATTATTTTATTAGAGAGACGCTTCAAATAAGCGATTATAACTAAACATCACCAAATGTTCAACACTCAAAATACTAGTTCATGATAAAGTATTAAAAAAGCACTAAAATAAAGACTAACCAAAGAAATAATACTGAAAGATATTAAACAATCATTTTGTCAAAATGGAACACAGAAATATCACTTAGTAAATAAAGATTGTTAAAAAATCATAACTAAACACAACTTAAAGTTCAGTATTCAAAATACTAGTTATCGACAAAGCACTAAAGTAAACGGGCTTCCAGCTCAAACTGACCAAGTGACTGATATGGAATAATAGGTTAATTTATTGATATCGAAGGCTATCAAGAGCCAGTCGTGTCATGACCCTGGCAGTAAATGATTAAACGACACAGCCTGGTCGTCTGACCTTGCTAACAAAGACGGCTAGGTATACTACGATAAGGTAAATATGTCTATTGTGGTAACTAGAACAACTGGCTGAGAAACCGACACATAAATAATAAATATTGGTACTCATTGATCGCAAAACATGGATATTTAACCATGCTATTGTGAATCAAAAAATATAGTGGAGGTATTTATACTGCTACTATGTATTTTCGGTTAGCCTAAAATACGTAACCCGTATAATACGTATAATAGAATTTATAATTTCAATGCGATTATGTACATATAGGGCTAAAATTTCAGGGACAATTGGTTTGTTTGATATTTTGGATCATAAGGTAGTAATGTAGCATATAATAATGTTTTAACAGTATCTGATCCATATTATTATATGTTTTTAACCTGAATAGTATTTCCTCTTTCAGACTTTAATTACATACGTTTAGGAATACCCTATTATTTTATGTTTTTTAATTAGGTACTAACCTCCATAGTATTTACTCTTTCCTTACTCTTTCCTTACTCTTTATTTACGTTTAATTAAGTATATTCTATGGTGATGGATGTTTATGGTTTTTTTTTTATTTATGGGTTCAAGGCTAGGAGGAAGAATATATTCTTCCTCCTAGCAATTGGTACTATATCCTCTTTACGTTACGAAATAGTAACAAATATTTTTTTAATCGTAATGTAGCAAATAGAGTGAAATCCATCTCAATTGCCATTCGGGATGAATTTTCCTAAAATGTTCATATCCATAGAGTCTTTAGTACGTTATGGTGAAAATCAGATTTGGAAACTCATATGCACGTAGGTCACAGTGCAGTTTGAACCGTATAGATCTGGCCGTTGTAAGTAATGTTACTATAAAAGCATGATATTATTAATTCACCAGAGCATTGCACATAATTACTGGAAAAACAAAGGTAAAATAATACAATATCAAAGATGTCAAAATTCCGGTTTTCCAACTTTATTAAATTATTTCGTAAGATACCGTAGGTACCATACCAATTTCACTGACCACAGACAAATAAGTTAATAATTATTCTTCCAAGAAGTTTGTTCCAAAATTAGCATGCATCTTCTTGAGTAGGTCACGCCGACAGAGCTTTTTTACCGGTCTCATACTACGATCATTATCTGCTATGATGCAACTGCAAATCTTGCGCAATTCTTGGCAAAAAATGACAGATGTGCAGCCAAAATAACTGGCTTCAATATTTTTACAACGGAAATTAAAGACGAAAAAGTTAGGTAGGTTTTAATATACTTTTTAATTATAGAACAGAGGTTCTCATCAATTAAGTTTGAGGTTATGTAACCGAAATGGGCAGATAGCGCATCTATTGTCTTTGTACCGTTTATTACAGTTATAATTTTGTATGAAGATTTTTCTATATTTTGTCGTTACGTGACTCGATTCGTAATATTAATTATTTTATTCATGCAATCGGTTCCGGTTCTATTATTTTCGGTTACGAGTGACGGCTTCGTACGCTGTCGACGTTCGTTCGGAATGCGATAGTGGGCGCGAAATTATTCAAAACAATCCATATGGTTGTTTTTTCACTGTATTGAAATATTAGATAGTTATACAATATAATTTCATTGTATTACATCTTGATGGATGTCGTAAAAGGCGACTAAGGAACAGAATGCGCCAAATGAGCAAAAAGAAAATACCGACGTCGGCGGTATACCTAAGTGGAGTGTAGCTGCACATTGTCGCTGACATACTACCAACAAAAGCTTTCTTAAGTAGCCTCAACATGCGCCGTCATAAAAGCGAAGCTGAAACTTCATTAGCTTCGCTTTTATGATGGCGCATGTTGAGGCTAAAAAACTTCATACAATATGTCCTTTTTTTTGTTAAGGCGCGGCTCTTATCAATCGTTTTTAGAAATATTGAACGCGATAACGTTAAACTTTTATCCATGATCGAAACAACATCCATGTTTTCATTTTCCGTGGAAATCTTCTCAGGATTAACTCCTGGCCCGGGTTGAGGGGGCTGAGGCACTGGCATTTGAATCAACCGCTTAGCAAGTTATACTACGTGAACCAATAAAATGTATAGTCAACAGTGCGTGTTTCTAAAGCACAGCTTTTGTGTATAGGCTCGTTTCCAGCGCGAACGCCGCGAAACAAAGTACGTGTAAGTGTGCAACATTTTTCCTCAATGTTTCGGCATTGTTTAAAACATTGGCAGGAGACTAGAGAAAAGAGAGATTAAAGAAAAAAAAGGAGATTGAAGAAAATATATTCTTTAATATGCTATACATGTATCGCGTCGTTTGTGCTCTCAAAGAAAATTACCGACCGCACATAAGGACCTAATGCAGAAAGAGTAGGAAGATGATTTTTAAAATATATACTTACCATTCTTGAAAAGGAAGCCGTAATGCCTTCCTTATCTACGTACGTACGTGATGCAGGTGCTGCGTAATACAATAGCAAAAACAAACATGTTTTTGCTGGCATTTTCTACTCATCATTGCAGATGTTACGATACGACCTGTCGTTACATTGATAGACGTACATTATGGTTTATTACATAAAAATTTTTACATCTTTGATATTGTATTATTTTACCTTTGTTTTTCCAGTAATTATGTGCAATGCTCTGGTGAATTAATAACCTCGTGAACAAGTGTGCACAAGTTTAGGCAAATATGTATAAAATGTGAATTTTCGTGTCCTATTGTAATTATTGTCCCTTGATAAGCTAGGTTTAAAGCCATAAAGGTAGTTTTGATGGTGTAAGCCTTACTAAAACATGATTATGAAATGACTACGGCTATTCTTTATTACATTACTTAGGATGTACTTAAATAGTAAGACTTGAAAGCATTTCCGTGAATGTACTTAAGCCGTACATCAAAGAAATATATATAAAAAGCAAGCAAGAAGCTGAAACTGCTTTAAGAGTATGCACCTACATGATTTACGTGGTATTATACAATTTACGTTTGGAACTAAAACAATTTATGTTTTGGTTACATTGGCTATGCTAATTGTGTCTAATTCAGAGATTTGAAACATGTTGCAACCTGAACGTTTTCTGTATCTAACACATACTTTAAGTCTAGAAAATTATGAATTATTAAGTAAGTAAATAATAATAATCTTCTCTGTGGTAAAAGGAACACTCAGTAACAAAATATTGACACATCACTTAGCAAAACTCGCAGATAGTATTCTTGGCACTGCAGATCCAGCTAAACAAAGTTCTTGAGTAAAACACACATTGCGTCAATTTAGTATTCCTAGTGTGAGAGAAACTACTACCTACTTATACCTAATCCTTATGCTATCAGTACTTACTGAGGCAGAGAAAACAGCAAACTTGTTGGCAGAGGTGTAGGCGGAACCTTACCTAATGTAGGTACCTAACTTGTAGTGGGCGAACATGTTTGCGACTTTGAGTCAGGTCAAGTACAATAATATAAGTAATTTTAACATAATAGACTATTAAAATAGAGAAAACAGATGTTAGAGGTGTTACAAGGTTGATAATAATATATGGTTTGACGTAATTTATTTCAACCGGCATCTTAATAAACATGTTGCCAGTAGAGAAAAAAATCTGTGAATTTATTTAATACTAGTTTACTAAGGAAGGTGTGGCGATTTACGTAGATAGAATAGAAGCAATAATTAAGCTAATTCATAGAAAAATTGAAAGTAGTTATATAAACACCTTAACGTCGTAATTATGGAAACAATAATTACCCAGTCTTTGTGTTACAAATATACTCTATAAAAAACTATATAAAGATATTTCTTAAGATATTTATTTATCATATTTGATTAACTTAAACACATGTGGTTACCATGTTAATAATAGTTCATCATATGCTAAATGCAAATCAGTTAATGACAAATGTCATAAAACAAAACAAAACAGCATAATAAGAAATAGAGTATACATATAATTAAAAATTCACTAATTAAGGTAAATATAAGTGGACTGATACCATGTGGTATCTCAGACGGGAATATACCAGGAACAAAATTGTAATATTACTGGCACTCTTCTTCTTCCTGCCCTTATTGATACAAGCCTATTTATATTACATATAATACATCAATTGGGCACAAAATTTGTTTTTCTAACACCACAGGTTCAAACTGTTTCTGCTATGATCAAGAATATCTATACTCTTTGTTATTAGCCTAAAAGACAATAATGTCACTTACCAATCTCCTCATTAGTGTTGTTAACGTTCGATGTAACAGACACGTTCATGTTGATGTCTTTATCTTTAAACCGTCAACTCATCACATCAAATCACAGATCTTACGTAAAACCACTTTGAGAACAATTTCGTCTAATCGTATCATCCTTACATCATCCACTATCATCTAAGAACAATGATATAACTTTAATTCGAACAAAAGTGATCATTATCGATTTGGAATGGAAAATCGAATAATTGATAATGATGGTTATCTAATCCGAAAGTATACTGGATGCGAAGGTCGTGAGTGGATGTTATAATTACTAATTTATGGTGCGCTTTGATTTAATTTATCGCCCGCTATAAAACTTAATAAGATTTACTTATATTGGCCTATTCATTATGTTTATCGATCCAATTAAACTTAAACACCAAGACATAACTAAATCAATTTAATGTTTTTAATAATTAAATTGAATAATAACAATTCTAGCTTTCTATGATAATTATAGTTTAATCTGTCAAAAACTTTATATTTAATGAATCGAATTAACGATTGAGGCTTATTTTAAATATAGTTGTATTTTAAGATGTATCGATTAAAATTTAATCGATATCCGTCTAAAGAACACAAATCGATGGTAGCAATGCGATGAAAAATATTGTGTAGACGTTGCTAAAGACAAGAAAGAATTTAGAGTTAGCGGTACCGGTGAACCAGAATGTCCGGTCTATGCCCCGTTAGTGTCTGACAGTCATAATTAATAGATTAATCTTTATAATACTTACAATAGAGAACATAATTGCAGCTACGTCGATACGGTATTCGTGTTGAGACATATTGTGTATGAGAATCTATCAGAAGTAGCACGCAATATAATGCTCTCATCAATTAAAACCACTGTACTCCTACTCGTAAAAACGATAATCTAAGATTCTAAGCAATTTAGAAGCAATTAAGTCGAGGTTGTTCTACCAAAGTTGTAATAGCATCAAATCTCTGTTAAACAAATTGCTACTAATATTTTATTTAAAAAAGGCGTGGTAATCTAATAAATAAGACAAAAGGAGAACAAAAAATATTATAAATACCACTTACAAATTAATTATTTAGTCATGATTTGAAATAAAATATGTCGATAACAGCACGTGGAGAAAACCAATGATGACAAGTAAACAACCTAGGTACTGAAAAATTGAGATGTTCATGTTCCTCTCGCCGTACATTTAGGTACAAATGGATCCTGCAAATAAGTCATAATTTCTTCACGAATTGGATGGAATAAATGCCGGATTGTATAACAGCTTAAGCCTATAAACGAGTGTAGTTAATGTGGTATGAAAATGAACAGCAATTACTAATGATTACCTTCAGTCTAATAGATGTATGCAATGTACGAGTAGAAGTGAAACTGTTTACATGACGAAGCAAGTTTATCGAAGTAACTTTCCTTGCGAATGTAACATACGACGGGTACCGATATATATCAGGAATGTTGGCAAACAATGAAGCAGAAGGCTAGCTTTGTGTACCTATTGATGATACGAGTTCTTATAAGGGAAACAATACAAATAAATCTAATAAAAGATATTGAGAATGAGAGATACTTAGCAGTCAATAAATTTAAAAAGCAGCAGCTTAATAATTATTATTATTGATCATATTTGGTGTCAGAATGAGGAAGGTATGGTTAGTACATATTGTTAGATAAAAGCTAATATGACTTTACACTAAGTTGTATGAAATTAAATTCCATATAGTACTAATCGTAATTAAGGAAAACAACAGAAATCTTCTCAAACATAAAATTGGATCATTTACCACAGTATAAAACGATAATAACAAAACTAACCAAAGCAATCAATTGAGTAAGTTCAATTTACTTGTTGTACGTATTGTATATTATTCTAAATAGGTTAACGACAAAGGTAATAAAAGCTTTTACCCAGTAATTAGAAGAGCAGTTTGAAAGTCTTATGGATTATCTTTTGACCTTTATAAATTAGAACCATTCAAGCAAATGCTAAAAGATAATGATGCTTTTGTCATCTAAGGAAAAAATCCACCCAAACAAGTAGATAGGAAAAAGGGCCTTATTGTTACAGATTAAGTACCAACTGAGTCTTAGAATTATGACTAAACAATAATACAAACAACAACAACAAGTACATGGACCAATTCAGACACCTTCTAAAATTGAATTAAGGCATGTACCATTGACCTCCAACATTAGAGTCAATGTGATTCAATGTTGTCTTCTAGGAATATATCAACTATACAAAAAAGATAAACATACCTTAAACAAATTAGCTAGCGTACCTATATAATTTGAATAATAATCAGCCGCCAAACAAGGAGTGTATCTTAAAGGAGTGGTAAGTCTGACTTCATGCGTATAAAAACATCTTAATTCAAGAACAAAGACCGGGGCACAGACCGGGGTATACCTAACAGTATTAAATATATCTAGAGGTACAGAATAATGAACTTTATTGTTCTTAAGAATCTTATCAAAGCAATCTGTGATACAACAAACATAGGTATATGTAGAAGAAAAGTTTACTACATTATCCGTCCAAATATTTTACAGTTAGTGGGATATACTCCATGTTTTTATTTTATTTATTTAAAAGTGTCTATTGAACTGAACTATTGCCAAAAAAATCTCGATGTGCGGACCAAACAGTGAATCTTCTTGGTATATATGATTTCGTAATAATTACTGGTTAAAATTTGCGAAGTCTAAAAAATAAGAAAATATACTGAATTGAAAGGTACATTTAACTTGTCACATAAACAGTACTAAACTTGAAGAATAGATAAAATTGGATACATAACAAATGTATATTCAACACACCAATTTCATGTTAGTAAAACTTTGCTTGTACTTTGTGAAAAGATCTATGGGAGGTAAAAGAGAAAAGTTAAAGAGCTGGCAGACCACAAGAAACATAAAAAAACGGTGAAGAAACTTTCACAGTGTCGAGAAACCACGTCAATTTACGACCATAATACAACATAAAAACGATGAAATGGAACCGAATAAAACCCATACTTAAATGACCGTCGCACGCTCTCTGTACATACATATGATGTAAGAAAGAGTTAATAAAAGAAATAAATGTTTTACGTGTATGGGTGAAATTTTGCGTGTGAACCTAACAAGCTGCATTGCGTTTCAAATCGTAAGTGTTGAAATATATGGAAAGGTCAAAAACCTGAAGGTGATGCTGGCAACCTTCGGGGAGTTGTCAATAAAATCCTGTTTTCAAATGTCAACGTCAATCAAAATTGTAAATTCAGCGAACAATAGTTATCCCAATCGCTTGTATTATGTCCTGCTAATTTCGTTTTCTACGGACGCACGTGGAGAGGACAATATTATAGATAAGGTCCAGCCAATTGCCATTGAAGACGGATCTTAAATTGCCCTGGATATATTTTATATAAATCTGGCTCATCGATACGTCTGAGTGCTTACGGTAGCGCAATAATAGGAGTGCGACAAAGAGAAAATAGTTGCGCAAACGCATCTACAGTGAATTACGATACAACGTTATTATTGTTGAATTGGACAAATCTAGGTCAGATAGATCAGTAGCTAATTATTTGATAAAAATCGCTGCGGTTTGTAGTCGTAACAGTTTGACAAAAGCTTTAAAGTTATTGGATAAATTTATTATAAAAATATCTTTTGTATCCGCGTTTCAGTATAAACAGTGTAAATAACGTAATTCATTATTCAGTGTATTGCCTGTCAATAATTCTATTTGAAAACCATAATACTAAATTATTAGTATGTTAAAAATAGTAGACTTCATTAATTGATAAATAGTAAGAACGCGACAAACTGGAACCTGCCTATTTTAAAGCCCACCAGTCCTCGGTTTGAGGTCGGCTGCTAAGGAAAAATTTAAACTAGTACATAATTAAAAACTTACACAAGTGACCTTTTTAGGCGATTACGATCACCCCGTATTAAGCCAATTGACCTACAATATTTCAATATCCAAATATAAACATTATCTAATGTGTGAACAGGTTTAAAAGTGCTAATTGAATACTAAACCAGTGAAAGTTATTATCTAACCTCAAACAAGTCACTCTTGAATAATCTGCCTATATTTATATCAATAATATTGACATCACAGTACACGTAATAATTAGGTAAGTACAAGATTGACGACTTGGTGTACTTGTTTTGTATCTAAAATATTAGTAGGTACTGATAACAAAGATATAGCAACAATCGTAATCACGATGTAACATATTAATGTAAATACTGATAAGAAAACGAATAAATTGAGATACATAAGCTATTCAAGGCTAGATAAAATGTAAATTAAACTAAACATTGAAGTGAAAATAGCGAACTCTCGAAATAAAACAATCAGGAAGTCGGTAAAATTGCACACAGTACTGTACAGCTGGCAAGTGATTACAAACTTGTGGACCGTTTCGTTACGCCAAGGTTAGGTACTGCTGAACAAATATTTTGTTCATTACTGGTCTATAATTCAACGTTATTTAGAAATAAGCTGCTGCCTACTTGGTATATGATCACATCGCTATCTGAAACTTTTCGATTTAAAAGTATTTTGTACTATAGAATACCTCTATACAAAATTATTTAAAAAAAACATTACGGTCAGAGAAGGAACTCCCCATTCCAAATTTTCAACATAAAAATGTTATTATTTCATAAATATATGTATAGAAGAGTATCTATAAATAGTACACAGCTACTGACAAGGAAATACAAACAACATTTGAAAAAAAAAAAAATTACTGATTAAATTAACAAACAACTACATTTTATCCTTGATTTATATCATATCGTTTGTTCAGAATCTGAGAATAAATAAAACCCAGCCAAAGTAAAATTTTCTACCGTTTGATTTAGAAATATAGTGATTTCATACTGTTTTTTTTCTTTTTGCAATAAACTATAGCACTATATTACGCGCAATTTATTGCGCATGCTTATATCAGTGGTTCTAGATATAGCTCCTAAAAAACTAAAATATTTACTGTGAAACAAGCTAACGAACGTTCTTTTACAGTAAATACAAATCGTGAATTAAAATCATCATAAACTAAAGTTAGCTGAAATGATATTGTCAAGTATAAGCATAGAATTAACAAAATATGGTCATAATCTAAATGTAAGATGTAACTTAAAAAGTATTTTATAATTATGACATCATTTAACCTAGGAATTCCACCCATACCGACCAAATTTCCATATAACTATTTAAAAATGAATGAAACGAAATGAAAGTTAAAATCACTCGTGCGCATCCAGAACATTTTCTCCAATAAAATTAAAGTTTTCATTATGGAACATAACAGCAAGCAATGAATTTATCGTACAGAAAACGTTAAATCATAATCACTTTTGTTCGTACACTTATGTTTTCTACGTAAACCAAAACTCGCGCAATAAATATCACGTTGGGCGACACGTCCACCTCAAACGAGACCCGTCCTACGTACTGAGTCACTATTGATACAAAAATAATCTCTAGCGCTTCAAGCGAATGCCCTCCAACTCATCAAAACATACAAAAGCTGTTAAAGCGCTATTGTCGAGGTATGCAAGGAGGATGATATCACCTTTTATGCAAAGCATCGATTAGAATCGACATGAGGATCATGTTAGTCTATTGTGGGCGAAGCAAAGAATGATGGCATTACAAGGCATGTCACATATGGTAATTAAGTACAATACAGACAATCTGCATATCAAGCAAAACTATTTGTATTAATACGATGCTATATTTTGAAGTAGAAAAGAACACCAAAAACTGTTTCAAATAATGAAATGAACTTTGACCCGAATTCGGAAGTAACTAACATATTATACATAAATACATGACAAAATAATAGGCTGCCCAATAGTCCCTAAATCTTAAGACTTGAGGAACCAGGACTAAAATGGTGAAGACTAAATCACTATCACATTTTAAAATCAAATTTAGTTTTGGACAAAAGAGAAACGATAAAATCTGTCATCTGAAATTCCGCATTTAAAACGGCATTAATCATACAATGGAAGTAACAGAAATTATGTAAAAAGGTTGTGAATAATTTGAGAACAAGAAAAGACCTCGAAGCTGGGAATGGCGAGACAAAATTGTATTGAAAATGTATGCAATTTATGCTTGTGTTGCAAGAATTTCATTGAAACTTTTTGTTTGCAAATACATTGCAACAGACAAATAGGTACTAAACAAACACTATTCCAATAAAGCCGAAGCATGTAGTGTAAGACCTCCAAATAGGCTTTGCATACATTTATCATTTATTTATTTTATTATAAGTATTTCTAAGTAGTAACTTAGAAATTTTATTATAGTTAATTTAATCATAAATATTTCAAGTAGAAACTTAGTAATACAATAACCTTTAGAAGATTTATTAACAAGCAGAAGAGAAAGTGTGAGGTCCTACACGCACAAACCTGACGCCATATAAAAAAAGGACAAAATGATGAACGTAATTTTTCCTGTCGATTTGCAGCGCTACAAAAAACCTGTCCTGGCTTTTTAAGGAAAAAGAGAATCCACACATGGTTTCAGATGTAGAAATACAAGTTGAAGTAAAACAAGTAGATGATCTACCAATAGGTTACTTTATTAATTTATTAGATTATAATAACCAGAGCACTACCTAACCTACCTAGCACTCCACATCCAAATCGAGAAACACAAGCGAAATTATGCGTCTCATTGTTTTGATGATGTCTATTGTCTTTGATTGAAGCACATCATAAGATAAGTATTGTAAATTTTAGTAAACTAGTCAGTAAAAAAATTTAACTGCATACATTACATAACGATTAACATGAAGAGGTCTGGATTAAACACATCTTCCATTTCAAAAGCAATGACAATTAGCACATACTTATGATCTTCCTAAAACATGTCATATGACCAGGCTAAAAAACAAGCTAGTTTAGTGGTATACAACAAGTATACCACTATACTCTCTTTTTTATTAATTGTTATATTTATAAATAATATTTATTGTTTACAGCTGATAGCTGTGCCTTTTAATACCATATAACCTATTGGTAAGTTATGATGTGGCGTAAACAAAAGCTGCCCCTGCGTGGCAGTCCATCATTTTATGCTTTAAAACTCTTGTCCAAAAATGTTGAATAGAATCACTTTCGCTTTTGTAAGTGTCATTGCTCACATTATTCCTGCGCTTGTTGGAGAGTATTCAATTTTAAAAGATAATTTAATAACATTTATATTTACCTTTTTTTACCAACAGTATACATAAATTACTTTGTATACGAATCCATCCAATGTGTTTCAACTTAACTATTTAATATGTTGCATTCAAAGCCTGGCTGCCTTTTAAAAAGAGCTAGTAAGTGCGTGCGTCGACTGCATTCCATATAATTAGCCCATGTTTAGAAGGAATTATCGAGCCTCAAGCAGTTCAGTCATTGCACTCATCGTAATGAGGTATATAGAATAGAGTGATAAGCTAATGGAACAAATAGTTTGGTTGCTTGGCGATAGATTTTCTACTTGAAAATGTAAGTTAGGAGCATTTGCAAAACGCTGTAGAACGAGTATCATGCAGGGCCGCAAGGTACGAAATATCCCCTACGCAACTGTCCATAGACATTGTACCTAAGTGGCTATGATTATTTTAAAGCCATCAAAATTAAATTGTGTCCCTGAAATCCAAAACTATATAAACTAATATTTATTTTACCGACCCTTCATTAGTTTGGTAAGGGTAAGAAAATAACGATAATGTTAATTATACGGATTGTAAACATTATAAATTGTAAATATTGATTCGTTTGGTTTGCCTTATTGTGTTTTGGGTAAATGTACTCTACAAATATCTGGTGAGGCCCCAAGTCAATAAGGAGAAACTACGATGATCTTGATACTTGAAACATGTCTAGACGCTGCACAAACAAGTATGTTACAAATAATGAGTTAAAATATGAATATGCAGCTGTTATAAGATATCCAAAAAATATTAATAGTACCTACAAGTGGTTCTACAACTTTTAATTGGATGTTATACAACAGATCCAATAGGTATACAAGTAAATAATTCTCCAAATAAGGAGTAACACGTTATTCAGGTAAACGTATTAGTTTTCTTTTATTGTTGGTAGTCTAGCATATGACCTTTTCACGTGTTAATAAGTGAAGATACGGTAGAACTGTAGATAGCAATAAATATAATATGCAAGGCAATCATATATGTATCACAATGTGATTCACATCCATACTAATATTATAAATTATGCTAAAGTTACTCTATCTATCTATCTGTCTGTCTGTCTGTCTCGCTTTCACGCCATAACTATTAGACCTATTTGGATAAAGTTTGGTATGGAAATAGTTTGAGATGCGGGGAAGGACATAGGATAGTTTTTATCTAACTGCGCAAAAAGAGGTTAATGTTTTAGCGGTAATAGCCGAAATACGCGAGGGCGTAGCCGCGACCGGAAACCTAGTATTAAAAAAGAAAAAAGTTATTGAAAAAGACAATATACTCGTAATTTAGAAATTAATTTACATTCGTTTCATAACTTCCTTTGACATAGTCTTAAAATGATTACGTATTTGCTAGTCTAGTACCAGTGCAGGTGGAAAACAACCTTGAGACAGTATTGCCAGTGCAAATATCAGCGATCCGAATGACAATAGTTTTGGTCCCAATGCCAGAGAATGCATCCGACAGAGCAACGCCGCCATATCATTACGTAATGCCCGACTTGCTGACCTTGTCTGTGACGTCTTTTGGATAAATAGTGGCTATTTGTTTGGATATGAAAATTATGAGTTTAAATTTATATTTATGTGCATTGTGTGGATCGAAGAATCTTATCTTAATAAGAGCGAATTGTTATTTATTGATCCCTATATATGTGAATTTAATTGGAACAAAACAATATTTTGTAATTCTTCCATGAGGCGGAAAACGTATCCACGGATCCATATGTGGATCTCAATTCTAGATCCAACTAAATAGAGGTAAAAAAAAAATAAGGTTTCAATAATATATTACAAGATTAAAAATATCACGCAACCAGAGAGCTGAAATATTAGAGTAGTTATATCCAAACACCACTGCTCTAAAAGCTTACTAGAATTTACCTGTCTACATACCTACGCACATGTATATGCAGTTTGTAATGACAAGGAAAGAACGTTCAAATATTATGCGTCATATCTGTTGTTAGAAAGAGATAAAAAAACAATTCGTGTCACCACCGAACCGACACGAGACGTTCCGATCACCATTATGCTGCGATCTCATTCACTCTCTCACACCAAACGATACACATATCTCGCTCATCCATTTCATTGAGATTAGTTCCTAAGATAAAACAAAATGACGAAATTTTCTATTTCAACAATAAAAGCAATAATTACGCGCAAATGAAACAGTTTTCTTATCTCTCACAGTGCCTGTATAATTGCTGCAGAGTCTAAATACACAAGGAAGGCATATTGTCCACAGATTATTTCTAAAAAATACGATTAGCGGCGATGTATTCACCGGACGCTCGGAAGTGCTAGACTGGTAGTGACTCAGGTAATTACCCTGAATTCATCTAGTAAATATGGAGGGCATACAACACATCTACAGGTAAAAAAATCTTAGCACGCAACTCTATTCTAATACAAAAGCATAAAAAAATACAGACGTCTACGAAGTAGGTAACCTATCCTTTATTAAATAATTACTTTTAGTCTCAATCTTGGTGCATATAAACTTAAGTAGAGATTGTACCTAATCTAGAACATTGCTTGAGTCAATATTATTAAATCCGCTTACTTGATTGACAATGACTACAACTCTATGGAAAGTTTCTTGAATGGAATGTTCAAACTCACTTTTACGCAATTTCGTCCCTCTGAATTCCTCTACGATGACAAACACTTTTCCGGAAACCACCATATTAAAAATTCTTGCGACTTATTTAAGGGATAAGTTGATCAAAAACCGAGGAAGTAAATTCACAACTTGATAGCTAAAGAACTTGCTTAGAACTGACTTGAAAGTTTCACAAAATGCATGTTTGACTTCCATCTTTACATCAATGATGTCACCCAATCGTGATGTTATATCTAATAAAAACTGGAGGTTTATTGACACTTATCGTGTACTTAGCAACTTTACACCTACTATATGCTTGTTTGGAAAATTACATCTGCTCTTTCCTAATCAGACAGATTGATTGATTTCAATATAGGTACTTACTTATAAGATTTTATAGGATCTGGTTTTAGGTAAGTATTTTCTTCCATCAGCAAATTTGACAATCATTTGCGCTATCCCGTTCCCTTTCCAATGGATTTACAATATGTCAGTAGTTAATAATTTTGATATTGTACCTACAGTTCCCACTCCAGAGTCTTCAGATCATGTCGAGCCCATTGCCTATTGTATCTGTGATCGGCTATATTTTTTAAACTTTGGATTCAACTATCTCTTTAGGTTGCTAGTTCATGTACTATGCTGAAGATCAGTCGAATATCCGATTATCCTCACCTAGGACATCGATATCCAATATAATGCTTATATCCTCCTTGCGTCGTTATCCTCAAAGCTGAGGGTCGTGATACCCCGTGGAAATAACCTTTCTTTTGACAATTTGTCGCCACCTGTTCTTATCTTTGGCGATGTGAATGGCGTCTTGAACACTGTTGTCAAGGGTAGTGCGGATTTGGTCTGACCATCGCATGCTTCGATAAAATATACCCGATAAGGTAAATATTTTATCGAAGATCGCATAGGACTGCGACCTCTTGGGCGTTTCCTTTCTATCTTCTCGGTGACAATGAATTTCTCCAGGTTGCTTATATATTGGCATACAAATAGCGCGGAATATTAAGAAGTAAATATTACAATATAGTTCTATAGAGCGTTTAACTGACAGACTATTCTGGGTTCAAAATGAGAAGAGAGATGGTGCAGTTTTTATACCTATAACCGTATGTACCTACTCAATATCAATCTATAAAGGTACGATTTGGATCAGATTTGTGGAATTACAGGTAACCGGTGAAAACTACATGGTATAAAAAGTTGCATACTTTGTATTCTATTCGCTGTATAAATTTAAGCTAATAGTTAGGTACACGGGCATCAATATAGGTGCTAGTTAACTACGTAATGCAGGGTAATAACTAAACGAATGGCAAATTATTGAAACAAGCCAGCTAGAACAAGAACGCATTCAAATTTTATCCTTGGCATAACTCACAAGCAGTAAAGTAAGATGCAATGCAATTGCCAAGATATTTCAAAATTATCTCACATCTTTTACACAAATTAAATTAATTCAATATTGCAAAAACCAAAAACTAAACAATTAATAGGTACAGCTTATAGACATAAGAATCACCTGAGTCCTGAACACGCAATCTTTAAAGCCGTTGTTTGAAATTATAATTGTTATGAATGCTATGATATTGTTTCCTACATTATGGTCAGTGTGTATGTTAAATTTATCAAAATATAAATTTACTTAACTTAGCTATTGTTTTCAAATAAATTAAGGAGGAATAATAGTTATTTTGAGTGCAGTGTCATAAAATAAAACAAAGAGTTAGAAAGCGTATGGAAAATCAAGTGGGTGATATCTAGAGATGTGATTTATTTCAGTCGTTAGTATTTTATTTTAAGACAACGTGTCACTGTGTGTTTCTATTTTCATAATATTTTGCTTGACATATAAAAGTTCTTTTTCTTTTTGTGCTCTGTGTAGGGTAGGGATTGCTCACAACACACAGTCACAACACCAAACAAGTACCTGGCTAAGTAAGTACTTGAGGGAGGGGAAAAGTGCTATAAATAGCGATCTATTAAGTACGTATTGCACCTTATTGGATATACTTCATTTTGTATGGAAATCTGCGTATAATGTCGTTAAAGAATAAATGGTTTTACTGTTCCCTTTTAACTAAAGGTGACCTGCTTTAACGCCTAATGCCCATTAAAGAAACAGCTATCACTACAGAATTAAAAATTTTGTACACCTACAGTATCGTCCACGGCTTATATTGGTAACAAATTAATAACAGTTAACATTATTATGAAGATCATAGGAAAATATTACAAAATATAAATTGGAGCACTCTGTTACTTTCATATGAATCTTTCTGATCAAATTATTTTAAAGTTGATGTAAATAAAATAAAAAAACTTTTCTATTTTATACATATTTTTTGGGTTTATTACGCGAATGTGCAAAAAAGCGAAGCGAGCCTCTTTTGCAAAGGGGCAGGCAAGGCAAGCCGCGAGACCGTTCCGCTTTCGTTAGCAGAAATAGATGAAGACGAGCGAATGGGCCTGCGACCGGCTGCCGTGTCGCCGCTTCCGGGAAAAGAGACAGGGCTGCCTCATTCGAAGATCCGTTTCGTAATAAATAGTTTGAATACGTATAATATATAGTATTTTTTTTTTATGCTTGATAGGTTAGCCTTTGACCACTATCTCACCTGATGGTAAGTGATGATGTGGTCGAAGATGTTGTTCAGGCTAACCTAGAATATTTTAATGACCCTACAAAAAGGGAATGCTTTTTTAATTGGTGCGATAGTACGAATCAAATCATTAAAGCTGCTTACCTTATCAAAATTCAATTATGAAGTCCTTTTATATTATTGTTGTGTGTTGAGAAGTTGGCTTTTATGAACGCGTTTGATTTTCTTGACAGGAAATATGGCAGATTTCGTCCGGAATATGGTACTGCATGTAATATTCCCGGATTTTATGGATATGATAATAGATTCAGCATTGTTATGAAACCTAAAAATATATGGTGGTGTGTAAGTATTACTACTAATCCCTAAGGATTTGATTATGGAGATATATTTTTTATTAAGACCGTGAACTGTGAAATGCGCGTTCACATCATTTTGGTGTAACCTGTAGGACATAGGTCTGTAGTACATGTCTCTTTTAGACATTTTACTATTGTTCATCTATTTGAGAAATAGTAGGTATATACTATTCGTTATTATTAAATATTTTTTGCATTAATTGGCGACTTAATATTGAGCTATACCGTAAAATTATTATTTCTTGCATAATTCGATGATGTCACTACTGCTACCAACAGAAGTGGGTTTTTTTGTGTACGTATAGTGTAATTTAATGATCGTTTTATCTACACAATAACTCGCATCCCGCATAATGCATGTTTTGAATTGCAGATATTTAGTTACATAAAGTTACACCACAGTGATAAGGTTGGTAAATATTATGAATTAAAATGTCATAACCTGAACTTGCGGTGACAACCCTAAATTAGGTATGCACAAACAACGGGATAACCTGACGACCGTAACATAAAGTATATAATGACGCAGCCACACCCGTCATAAAGTGACATCAAAAGGGAGATAATCGCGTCCCATTCAACAAGAACATAAGAGTGGAACACATTCTAAAAATACACATTTCATGTGTCGTTAATTGCGTTAATAATATTGCTTGGTTTTATGAAGAAGATGAAGATCAAACACATCGGTGAGATCATATTTTGAGTTATTAAGTTACGGTGTTTAAATTGACTGCTGGTAACACTTTACGATTACGACGATTTGAGAGTCTTCATTTTGTAAAGGAAAATATTATTATCATTTTGTATAGAACTTATGCTTTAATATAACATAAATCCTACAATCTCATACATTCTACGCATTAAGATACGTAATGTAAATGGAGACTTTCGCTCATACATAATAATATAAATGTGTAATAAAAAGTGCACTTCGAGTCGAGCGCAGTTCGTCTGGCACCCCAAATATAGGTAGATTGATTGCATCCGAGGTTGAAAAACTGCATAAGGACTTCAAAACCGGTCGAAATTCGAGCAAGAAACCGCGACCACTGACCGCTCGCATTTTTGCATGAAACATGATATTTATGTGCACGCCGATGTAGCGTTCATAATGTGGCTTCAGTGTCTGTTCAGTCTGCTACCTAATTATCTGTAATATTTTAACTCTGGCAATATTTTGTAAACAATAAAACTGTCTTAAATTTACAATTATTGGAGTACAAAATGTTTTTTCCCGCCCGGGGCAAAAACATTTCGTACTCCAATAATTGTATATTTATGATTTTCGCTTAGTACGCGGTAGTGCTTGTAATCACAATATTAAAAAAAAAAAAAAAAAAAAAACTGTGACTCAACTTTTTTAGCGAAATAGGAATATTTATTTTGTGATGGTGTTGTTATCCATAATTTGTGTTACGTGTAATTAGGTACTTAATCTACGAAGTCAAAAATCGGACAAATAGTTCAAAAGCAAGAAATTCTAAGAACCGTACTCTCTCCATATGTCTGTACAAAGTTTAAGTAATGATTCTTCCACTTATATAAAACATTACCGGCATAAGAACGTGACTTATCGACACGACTTATTTAATATGACTGGATCTTGATTCCATGAAGGATGAATGTAATTGTACATACAAAACGTAAATGAAGCCATCATAATGAACTAAAAAGCACACAGTTGCCTGTATATATATGCGTCTTCGCGCATTCTTGAACGAAATATTTTTAGTACTGGCAATTATTTTCAATTTTTACCAAACAAAAAGCATAATAGCTATGACAAACCAGTTTTATAAGTCCGATATTCTCGTATACTTATCCTAAGTTGAGTCCGTTCAATTAGGTTAGTACATAAAATACGTTTTATCTTTGTAATAAAGTACTTAGTATTATTCTTATCAGTACTAATATTATAAATGCGAAAGTAACTCTGTCTGTCTGTCTGTCTGTTACGCTTTCACGCCAAAACTACTGGACCGATTTTAATGAAATTTGGTATGGAAATAGTTTGAGACCCGGGAAAAAACATAGGATAGTTTTTATCCAATTGCACAAAAAGAGGTTAATGTTTTAGCGCGATAACCGACATACGCGCGGGCGGAGCCGCGCCCGGGAAGCTAGTAATAAATAAACTGGAATTCGGGTTCATTCCGTTTTTCACAACTCCTCATTACGTTTAGTTCTACAAATAGTAATCTAGTCCTTTAAGATTACTATAGATTACTATTTGCACATAACAGATACGTGGAAGTCTCGTACTACCCGATATAATCGTCAGTTTCTGCCACGTACATGTAAGTTGTGGAGTGCTCTTCCAACTCAGGTGTTTCCTCAGGTCTACAATCTAAACCGCTTCAAAAGAGGCGTGAATAGAGTCCTTTCTCTTAATGGTAGCAACGCACCAGTAATGCCAGTAATAGGATATTACAGATGTTCATAGGCGGCGGTGACCACTTACCATCAGGTGAACCGTCTGCTAGTTTGTCATCAAGTTTATTTAAAAAAATAGATTGTCATGGTACAGGCCAAAATGAACCCTTTAATTACTAAGCTTCTAGTACTTTTCTGATAAGTGTTAATAAATATAGGAGGAAAGTAAATATAGAAACTAACCTCTAACATCTCTTTGCAGTGTCGTGGAAAGTCCCTCAGCCAAAGCAGCATCCAGCAAATTAATATTTTCCCGGCATCGTGTGACCAACTCCGTCTGTGTGCGGAAAATAACATTTTGCAGACAAAGCAAAATATACGCTAATCTATAACACGCATTGTACAACACTAGTAAAAATTATAAAATATTTTCTAACTCACTCTTCAATCCTTTACTTCCGTTGCAAGCTTAGCACAACACAAGCGATAAGCCTAAATTAAAAATGTAGATCAATTTAGCACAAATCCTTACAGTAACATTCACAGCTAAATAAATAACAGAGTATATTTGTTAATTTTTCTGTTTAAATTAAATCTATGCCCAAGCTTATCACGATATTCAACCATAGATGAGAAAGCGGAATAGGCCCAAGAATTTGGAAGAAGTTTAATTAGACTCTAAGAATAAGTATCTAGCCTAACCTACAACTGATCTACATATAAAAAAAAACTAAGTTCTGTTGAGATTAGGGTGTTAATTGACTGAAACTCCATATCAATTTTCAAATTAACACGTTTATTTATCTAAACAATTTATACAAAGATCACTATAGTTTAACATTTTGTAAAAAAAAGATCAATTAACAACCTATCCCTACATTTTACATGTTACATTATGATTACAATTTACAACATTTGTGAGATGTTTTGGAGTTCAGTCAAATTACATTACATGCAATACCAAATTTAGTAGTTATTATAGATTTTATACAACCAAAATCAGAAAACTACCTAAGTCGATGTACAACTATCTCACTCAATGACAAGAAATCACGATTTAAACTTATTTATCATAAATATAAGTAATAATAAATAGTTTGAAAAGCGTCAAGAATAGACTTCCTAATCTTGAACTGACAACGAAACCGTCAAATGTGACATTTGTCAATTTGACATTACATTTTTTTCAGTCATTTTATGCCACTGGTAACTTCGAATGATTCCTTACTGAAAGCGTTCAGTAACCTCACCCCAATTAATTAGCATGAAAAAATAAATGATTAAATTAATCTAACAGTTTACCTAGCACCAAGTTTTTACCACCAAAAAATTAAATTGATATCACAAAAATAACAGGCAGTTAGTAAAAAAAACCTAAATTACAATCACTCACACAACAAAGGAAATTTGTTAGTAGGAAAGGGAAAATAAAACTTGGGCATTAAAAAAATATTCATGAGTTTTAGATAAAGTTGTGATTTTGAATTTTGATTATTTCAGTCTTATGTCTGTGTCTTTTTTTTAAACAATATAGGTAATAGACAGCATAATACAGGAGAAATAGATCGAGAGCGAATATAAAGTCTCTGATTTCGATTTAATTTAATTTTAAACAATAAAAATAAAATTTATAATACGTAACCAAAGTAATATGTTGCTACTAATCCTATTATAATTTTGTGACTTCAAGGAGGTTTGTAGCTTAAGTTTCCCTCATAATAAAAAATAATAAAGTTTAAAATTGGTCCTAGGTGCCAATGCTGGCAACATTGAGCAAGAATTAAGTTTTCATTATATTACCTACTTTAATTTTTTTATGATAGTTAAGTATCTAAGTACTATAAGTTGCTCTTATTTATAAAGCAAGTAAAATTAATCAAAATTAAATGAAAATTCGTAAATAAATTCTTAATCATGCAGTGAAACTATATCAAAATCTCAATTTTATCTTTTTCTTCTACTCATGTAGGAACCAATGCAGTGGTCAGACTTTGTGCTTCGTTAGCGACTTCTAGAGACAATTATAAATGCTCCTTTGTACATAAATAAATTACCTTATATGTACAATACTTACGGAATGTATATTAGAGATCTAATTATGTATTAATACTTGATTCAAAGCGTTTTAAATTACATTTTCACAAGCTTAAAAACTCGCCTACAAAGTCACAAGGGGTATATATCTACCGCTCCTCTCGCACAATCTGACCATCGCAGCGACCTTAATACGTATACTTACATAAATAACGATCATTATCACACAAGCCCAAGCCAAATGTCATTGAAGATGTACGTAAACTATGATAAGTACTGAGAATGCGGCGACGGCAAGGCAAAGCCTGGTGCGGAAGCATGCAGGCCTGCGCGTAACGCACGAACGCATATCGTCATCGTCCGAATAGCTACTTAAATCTGTATCGTATGTCCTTACGTAGTCGAATGCTCGCAGCAGGTCTGGAGATGAGTCGTGGCGCGCCATCAGAGCTTCAGCCGCTTCCAACTGCGAGCTCGACCGACGAACCAACGACCGAACTTCTTCAGACTCCGAGTCGGAATCGCCGTCCCAATTCCTCCGGCTGTGTTTCTTCGGACTCGAAGACTCGTCTTCTGAATCGGCACTTTCGGTAGACCTTCGCCTCAGTTCGGACAGCGCAATCTTCTGCAATTCCGATTCCCCGTCCTTTTCACTCCTCCTTCTCCTATTCAAAGAGTCTAATATATCGGGCCGGTTGTTGACCTCTGTGTATTCCAGCGAGCTGTTGACTTCGTCGCTGGTTAAGTTTGAGCTGTGCCGTCTTCGGCTCAGTGCTTGTACGTTCAGTAAGTCGAATTCTGGAGAGCGTTTGCTGTTTTTACGTTCAGTTTCGGACGGGCGACGTCTTCTGCCATCGTTGCTTTCGATGCTGGTGTTGTTGCGAGAGCGTTCTAGGCTGTCGAGGAGTGTCTTTTTGCGTTCAGCGCTGGACATTGACTTCTTGGGTTTGCGGGAGGGTGTTTCGATTGGGGATGTTCTGGTGGGTCGTTTGTAGCGAGGGAGGCTTCTCTCCCGGGACATTTCCGAGGGTGGTCTACGTCTACGGGTGCCGCTGGGGCTGTCGTTCTCTGGCTGTGCTGAGAGACTGGAGCAGCAGTCTGACTGGGAGTCCAGAAAAGCGCGGTAGTCGTCGCCGAATTCTAGCAAACGACGGGCCGCGTCCGAATCTGGCGCCTCGGAATATGGCTCGGAATTGTATTTTTCCTGAGGACAATAGAAAAAATTTGTCAGTGTTGTGATGACACAAAATTAATTTACTTATACCTAGTAGTATAAATATACTTTCGAAAGGAATGTAAGATAAGCGCTAAACTGTTCTATTATCTAAATAAACGTTGATCGATTGCACGCATGGATTAGACACTCGTAATCGATTTATTATGATTAGAATAGCTTTAAAGTTCCTACGTGAGACATAGCTGGTAAATACATTAACTATTATAACCAATACAGATAGGTACAAATTTCTATCTAAAGTGTCTTGCCAACAAAGGTTGTAGCGTTCTGGAGTTCTGACTTCACTGAGAAGTACGCAATAATGATGCACATTGCACACACAAGCTCTGTCAGACCACTGCGGTCAAAGACGACGGACATCCTATTGGAGTTCTGTTTGAGTCTGTAGAATCTTTTAGTAAAAGGATCTTTGTCATCAACAATGTTGTTGCCTAGGAACGATATGTTATTCGTCTCTCTTGTCATATCAATGTAGATGAAACCAATATACATATTACTTTGTGGATGGCACTGATGAACGAAATAACTCGACCCACTTTCTGATTTGTTACTTGACCGCTCGCTCTGTGTAGCAAAGTGACCGTGGAACGCAAAACTCTGTATTTAAGTTCTAAACCGCTTGCTGTAGGTTCGAAAAAGAGTCGTGTTTAAGTAGTTATAAGATTGGATTTCAGCTACCAGGCAAGCATAAACGTAGTGAAGATTCATGACATTTGACCATTACTGGATTATAAAAATCAACAAACCTGATAAAAGTCCCAAGCCTGCTCAGAGAAAGAACTGTGCTCTTCAGTGCCGGCAGTCACGCTCTTATCCACATCCGAGTCTTTGTCCATGCTGAGGTCCCACAACTGGTTCGGGTCCCCCAGGCTGAGTGCAATGAAATTCTTTTCCCTAGGAAAACAGATTGATTATATAACGATAATATCCATGTAACGTCAGAAATGTTATATTAATCATAACGTTCCCTATTCACCGGGCATTCACTAAATGACCTACCACCATGCTATAAAGACTGCCATCCTAAGACAACGACAGGGACCGACGACTTAATGTGCCCTCCAAAGCACGGAAGCGCTCAGTAGTAAAAAGATCACCTATCTAAGTCACGACCGCGGTGGACGTTGCTTAACTTAGCTGATCAGTTAAGAATGGCTAAGAAAACTTCGCTACGAGGGCTTCAAACGCTGACGTCACAGAAAATGGCGGTGTTGGCGTCTATTATAGGTCAAGATGTGTTGCAATAATGTTGGTGTATAATCAATTAGAAAATCTGTCGCCAAGCATTTAACGGTGTGTTCCGGTAGCTGTCCTGGATAGCTAGTACGTAATGAAATTACAAGCACGTGAGACTTAACAACTGGATATCTCAGGGTGTTGGGCGCAGTGCAGTTCGGCACATCTTGTCGCTTAGCATCAGGTGTGCCTCTTGCATGTCCCATCCCAAAAAATCCTAAAACCCATTAAAAAAAAGATAATGCACATTAATTGTACTTGTATCTAGGATTCTCAAAATGATCTGATTTGTATTCACGATTTGTCATGATTTGTGTAAGGTATTTTATTTTTGAAGCAGTGATTGCTCAATGGCATTGGCAATGGACTGCCGCCATTAAAGGTTCATGGTTCGAATCCCGCCGCGAGCTTGAGCTTCACCACATGGTGTTAGGGCATTATAGCTAGCGACCACCCTGAAGTAGAAAATCTTTCGCGAAGCACCTAACGGTGTGTTCCCGCAGCTGTACTGGTAAGCCAGTAATGCTAGATTAAGCCTGTTAACACCTTCGACAACATCATCCATTACCATTAGGTGAGATGTGGTCAAAGGTTTACCTATCAGCAATAAAAAACAAAACAATATGTTATATACCTTTCCAAGCTCCTAGCAAGCCTTGGCCTGACAGACCCTCCAGCCGGTCCAAGCTTGAAGCTCGGAGCAACAGCTTCGGGTTCATTGTGTTCAGGAATGGCACTGTCGTTCTCCCTGGTCGATATGTGTGTCTTCTCGATGCTTTTCCGAAGGTTTGCGATAGTAGCTAGCTGTTGTTTGATTAGTTCTTCGTCGCTATCGTTGCCTGATGTAGATGTGGTATCGAATCTATGAAAAAGAAGCATTTTTAGCTATTTTATATAAAGATAAAATGAAGCAAATAACACACAGCGGAATCATTAGGGTATGATAACCTAATTAGAACACAATATTAGGTGCATCCCGACAGATTTTCTACTTAAGGGTGGTAGCTAGCCAGGCGGGAACTCGAGATGCCCTACCACCATGCTATGACTACCATCCTAAGATAACAACGGGCAATAACAAATACAACTTTACAGGCACATGACACTTAACAACTATGTCTCAGGGTGACGGGCACAGTGCAATCTCTGAAACACGAAAGCACTCAGTAGTAATCACTAGCGGTCACCCATCCGACTCATGACCGCAGCGGACTTTGCTTGACTTAGCTGATAGACAAAAGAAAAATACCAAATGGGCAGCAACGCCGCCTGAAGAACTGCTGTCTGACACTGCGATTCCCAACACGCCTGCTAAGTGTGAGAATTATGGCGGTGGACGTTGTGACTTACGATGTGATCTTGATGTGAAGCAAGTATTACACTGTAACTGTACTGTAACAGCCGGATCGTCCACTGTTGAACACAGCCTCCCCTATTGGGGGGGTATTTGCCATAATCCCCACAATTGGCAGGCGTCTTGGGAATCGCAGTGTAAGTTAGCAGTTCTTTAGAAGACGCTGCCCACCTTCTAATATTTTTCCCTTAGTCGCCTCTTACGACATCCACGGCATGATATAGGGAGGTGCAGTTCTGACCCGGCACCCCACGGGACCTTTAGTACTTGACACGGAATGTAGAAATATACTGTTAGTACTAACCTGCTTTTTCTACTAGTAGCGGGGTCGCTAGCAGTATTCCTCTCGTTCTTATCTTCTATTTCAGGGGTTATACGTCCGCAAAACGACAGAGACTTGACGAGCCGCTCCTGTCTGCACGTGTTGTTGTTGTGTCGGCGTATGCGCAGCTTTAGGCGCTTACGACGGAGCCATTGCTTGTCGCTAGCTTCTATACAGGATGTACACGCTTCTGTCATCGTGTTGGTGCTCGATATGTGACCCTGGGAGAAATATGTACGTTGTTAATAATGTATTTTGTACTTATGCCCAATGATCATTTGTTTGTAAAAATAAACCAAGTGATGATATGGTCGAAGATGTATTAGTGAATTAGTGGCTCTCAAGCACAGCTTCCGAAATACACCGTTAGCTGCCTGGCCACAGATTTTCTACTTGAAGATGGTAGCTAGCCAGGCGAGTATTCATATAATGCTCTACCACAATGCGGCGTGATTTATATCATGGACTCTCTGCACGGCAATCCATAAAAATTGCCACTGAGCCATAACTGCTTCAAAAATAATTTAAGAATCCATCCAGATACAACATAAGTACACATAGTGAGTTCAGGAATTCACTGAAAATCAGTGTTACGGTTGCAACTTAACAGGTGTGGCCGTAACTCAAGCTGAGTGTACTTCTTTTGCTATAAGTTGTATATTGTTTGTAAGAAATTGTATGTAATTTGTTTTCTTTTTTGTAGCAATAAATAATTATTCTATTCTATGTTTAATTGACAAACTACCACTAGTGAGTTCTTCGATCTAGAGTTTCTTACCTGAACAGTTGTGGAACTTCCTCTAAGCTTAGAGTTTGAATTTGATGGAGTGACTCTTTGTGGTGATGCCAGAGTATTCAGTGCAGATTCTGATATAGACATGTTGTGTGACATAGCGGCAACGTCGCCTGCAGTGGGCGTGGCCGCCAGGGATGCGCCCGCGCCGCTTAGCTGGGATATACAGGAGACTGACCAAGGGCGCGCGCTGTTGCCAGCTCGCTTCTTCCTTAACGTTACCTGGTGTTAGATAGAGGAAGCTTAGCTGTATATTAGACACGGATGGTTTTGTTAAGAGGTTATATTAAGGATGTATGATCAAAGACAAAGATGACTGATTTGACTTCACATTAGTCGACAAAATTAATGTTACCGTTAATTTATTCTGGAACCTTCGAATGAATTAATTATGTATAAGTAATATATATATACAACTTAGTAATTTTCTTTTAATATAATGTTTTTAATGGAATAATATAGACATATAAGATTCAATTATTAATTATGCTGCCACGTAGATATTAGTATAAACCGGTTTGATTAGAAACGATTCGTAGATGGCGCTGCAAATCAATCCATCTCAGTTGCACACCATAGACTGTATATATTGTGCAAGTGAAATGCAATGATTTGCAGCACGTTCTACGATTCATTTAATTTTTATACCAGATTAGAACAATAAATTCGTTAATATTACCATCACAACATACAAAACATCTGTAATCCCAAACGATAAAGTTGTATTCACCTTAGCATGATGTGTAGGAGTGACCGTGCAAGTAGAAGTGCTCATATCCATGGAGGAGTGAATATTCCTTTCTTCGGATGTCAGGGACGTATCTACTTCACTTTCAGTTGTATATTCGCCTGACGCGTCATAACTTTCTGTACCCTGGAAGGATTCAAAAATGAAGGTTAAATCCACCAAGATTTATGGGTTAACTATTTTAAGTCGAGATATACCTATAGAGCACACTGAAAGTTCTGCGCTCCTGGTGGCTTATAAATGTTTAAGTTTCGAATGTTATATACTCATTCATTGAATAAAATATTTTGGGAGGCAGTTTGATTGTTGTCAATTTTTTTTTACAAGTTGAAAGTTCGTCGCCATAACGATAGTGGTTTTATAATTATAAAAGTTCACTGTCTCCGTAAGGCCGCACTACTCGCCTTCAAAGTGCTTTTTAGTAGGGAAACACCTCATTTGAGCACCGTAAGGCGTTGGTACGCAGAATTTATCGTGGTTGTGCTTCCCTCCACGATGAAATTCGTGAAGGTGGGCTTTCAACTGCGATAATTGAAGAAAATGTTGCTACTATAAGGCAACTAATTGAAGAAAACTGGAGTATCATACAAACATGAGTAATAATACATAAAGTAAAGGTTGCAAGACTCTGACGATATCGGTACAGCGACGTAATACGTAAGATGTACATTGGTAGAAATATAAGACATATTTTTAGTAAAGGCTAATCTGTATATATGAATCAAATTCTCTGACGGTTGGAGACAATTTGTATTCGAGAAAAACCAAAATATGAGGACGTATCAACGACGCGCGACTTTTTTTTATGCCTGATAGGTTAGCCTTTGACCACTATCTAAACTGATGGTTAGTGATGATGCGGTCGATGATGTTGTTCAGGATAACCTAGAATTGGAGTACAACTTAAGTACAGAGTAACTTGGAGTACATATAAAAGCTTGAAAGAGAAAATAACAAAGAGGTCCGTTCGTCCGAGTAAAGATCACGAAGAAAAGTATCTTACATTCATACGGCCTGTCAATTCGTAAAGAAAAGAACTTAAAAATCTCACCTGATTATTATCACTTTTCCCTTCCGAACTCTGGTTGAGCCACTCTTTAATCCTGGACATTTTGTTCCTACTGACATTCTTGCCGTCTTCTTCAAACGTCAAAGGCTTAAAGTTCCTTGTCTGTTGCTTGTTTTTCTTAGCCATTTGCTGCTGCACCAACTCTTCAGCCTGATTCACAAGTCGCTCCAAGTCTTTGCATCTGGTATTTTCCACTTTCAAAAGATCTGGTGTTGACGCGTCTAGTTTTTGAGGCTTTTTTTCGTCCAAGGGAAGCTCGCATTGGATTTCAACTGAGGATGTCATGATGTCTGTAGAATCTTCGTTGGCAATCTTCGGGCCACCGACGTAAGTCCATTCTTCCTCTGACGATTCTTCTTGGGTCTTCTCATCTGTCTCTATCATTTGACGGTCTGAGTCTGTATCGTGATGCCTGAAGTAGAACGTCGCACAATGCTTTGATTTCCTGTCGGTCTGATTGAATTTTGATGTGTTCACTGGTTTTTTTCTCTTCACGACTGTTGGTGGTGTTTTTATTTTTTCCTCAATGAAAGTGTGTGTTTCAGGTCCTGAAACAGATAGCGTGTGTTGAGAAGGTGTCGACGGATGATATTCTTTTGTTTGTGTCAGCTATGTGTTTGGAAAAATGGAATGTACTGGACTGTAATTGAATGGTGTTGTTTTTCAAGTAAAGGAAAATAGGTGAATCGTGACAATTCTTTCAGGGGTAATAGAATTTTAACCTAAGTATGTAAGTTACGTAAGTGTAAGTGATATTGTTCACTGCTCATCGGGTATTTATAGCAGTATTGAGAAATGCATCAATGATAGTATGAGTACCTACCTATGTACTTCAGAAGTGTCCGTCCGTGATATCCATAGATTAGGTATGACGTTAAGATCAACAGTGTAGATAAATAGCCCACCAGTGTGAAGCTGATGAAATACTTTCATTAAGGTGAAATAATATTTTTACTTCTAATGTTCGTACAGTTTTTGTCCATGCCCGGTGTAAACAGACTAAAATGGCTTTTTATGCTCTAGCGCATAAAAGTCTGCTGTTTAGCACACCTGCATTAAAATATTTCATTTAAAATTGTTCAGAGAGTTTCAGTTTGTTTTTCAGTTTCAGTAATACATTAAATGTAGGAATGGGGGTATAATTTAAGACATAGCTTTGGATTTTTATCAAAATAATTACACTAAAATAGAACATTCAAATACCTGTTTCAACTTTAAGTTAGAGATATTACTGTCAATATAATTATTTCTTTTCTTCAAAATTAACGTGAAAAGCTGAGTGTGTAACTCGAGCTTAAAACCCATTTTAACCTCAACCTAAATGTCTACCCTCGTCTTTAATTCGGATTGTTAAACGTATCAGATAAGCTCAGTTTTGTGCGCTCATTGTACAACTACTAATAAGTCTAATAAAGGCACTTTATTGCACTTAGGCATAATAAGCGTCATATACCTATAACAATACATACATACTATGTAATGACTTGTAATTTTTTTAGAGGCACGATAAAAACGTAAGTGTGTAATTATTTTATCATTTCTAGGTAACTGTTTCTGTTTCTAAGAAGTTCAGTTTTAAGTACATTGTGAATCATATACACATCTATGAAATACTAAGTATCATTCTACTGTTTTGATCTTTGACTATCAGGTGGAAGATTAACAGTAGGTACTGGATAGCTTCCTCTTTAAATAAGGTACTGTACTGTATCAGCCGGATTGTCTGCTGAACACAGCCTCCCCCATTAAGGAGGGGTTTGCCATAATCCTCACACTTGGCAGACGTTTTGGGATCGCAATTTAAGTTATCAGTTCCTCAGAAGGCGTCCCGCCTTCCGGTATTTGGCCTTTAGTCGCCTCTTACGACATCCACAGGTAGCAAATGGGGGGTGACATTATAGCCCGGCACCTCACGGGTAGGTTATATTAGGTACCATAGTAAAAATCTACGTTTCTGACTAATTGTCATTTGAATTCTCCGTGGTCAGTCAGCCTCTAATCAGCCCGTCAGGCATATCTAAGGAATTACCAGTTTTTTTTATTTATTTATAAGTTGTACATCAGAAAGGATATGTAAAGGTCTGCCATGGTCGATAGGTTGGTTACAATTTAATAACCGACTTACCGTCGATTTGGTCAGTGACTGGCACAGTCTGGTCCGTAGCTCGTGCATTGAAGTCGTCGCAAGCGCCGGGCACTAGTCGTTCGTCCGCCATGTTGTCAGAACCTTGTCTGGTAAGTTCAGATTCGCAATCAGAGCCGAAGCCGCGCCACTGATATGTCACTGCATATTCTTGCTCCTCCTGGAAGGAATGTCAATTACGTCTTAAACATAATGGAGTTCAGGCAGATAATTTCAAAGACTTAGCTTAGTATACATGTCTGTAACGTCAGACGCTTAAGATGGTTTTGAAGGAAAACCTGTCAGTTTTGTAATAAGATAGATACTATTTTTTTTTATAAGGACGTCCACCGTTGAACAAAGCCCTTCCAAATGAAGGAGGTTTTCTATAATCCCCATGCTTGGCAGGCGTCTTGGGGATCGCAGAGTATGGTGGCAAAAGGCGCTGCTGCCCACCTTCCGTTAGCTGGCCGGGCTCTGTCCGCACTGTAGATTCAAAGCTACAGGTACATCGACGTATCCATCCGGACGGGATTATTCTATGGTGCGTGCCGCGTCAGAAGAGATCAGAGCTTTGCGATAGAAAGAGAAACGCCGTGCAGGTTAATATGTATTAATATTAGGTGCTCCGTGCTTTGCGAGCTGAAGTGCACTTTATTGCTTCGTAGCTAGAAGTCTTATTTATGGCAATGCCTTTGCGGGGTGATCCTTCTGGTTCTTTTTAGTCTGTGGCATTAGTCTGGGATAGTCGAGTGAAATGTTATGCGTGGTTACTGGTCATATATTCACCAGAGACATCGACTTGAGCCCTTTCCTAATGTTTTTTCAATTTTTTTTTTTTTTTTATTGCTGATAGGTAAGCCTTTGACCACAATCTCACGTGATGGTAAGTAATGATGTGGTCGAAGGTGTTAACAGGCTTAAACTAGAATGACTGGCTCTCAAAAAAAAAATATATATATAAATAATAGAGCTTAATAATCATCTCTTTCCTTCCTTGGAAACCCACCTCAGAGGCTGACTGCCGGCTGTCCACGGACAGGTCCCGATGGCGTGAGTAACGAGCCTGGTTCACAGGAGTGCGTTGTCTCCTAGGTGACCCCTTCCTTGTAAGTCTCGGCTGCTTTAGCACTGGTTCGTCGTCGCTGTCGCTTGCTGCTTCCACTGATACACCACCCTGGAAACGAGGTAAACGTACTTTTTAGAGATATAAACATAATAGGATTTATTAACGAGTACAAGATAGATCGTTGGAATTATCAACTGTAGTTTTAACAAAACTTAATATTTAAATACTGTTTCAATCCCTTTTGATAGTAGTTTACGAATAACAACAATTGGCGTTCAACAACTTTTAATCACGTCACCCCTATGATTAAAAAAACGTTCAAATGAAAGAACTAGCCCTTTAAATTCTTCCCCTAAGCAGTTTTAATGGGAAACGCGAAATCTTAATCGAGAGAAACAAACATATTTAATTATGGAATGATAAAAAGGACAATTTTCAGAGAAATTTAAATAAAAATGGAAGAGAATTTGCTAACTTTAGATACATTGTAGTTGAAATTTGCATGTTGAATAACGCAAGAGTTAAGTTTGATTGTTTGTAAGCTTTATGCCAGATACTTGCGTATTTGTATAATGGCAGACTTGCGAATTATAAGAAATCGCAAAATTCTAGATACAAACTCTAAATGTCAGAAACGCAAAATGTCATATACGAAATGAGGAACCAAAAAAAAGGTTCAAAATCCAAAAAATTTCGAGGTTAATATATATAAAATATGTTGAGAACTAACCTTCAAGTACCGGTTGAAGAGCGGATACAAATCCTTTTGGATTTGGCGGTAATAAGAAATTGAATACATTAACACTTAGTGGACACAACTGCATTAAGAAAAAACTAGCTTATGGCCAGCAAATGACTAGCTTATAGCAAACCAACGGCTAGTTGATGGCTAAGAACTGGCTGGTCGATTAAGCAACTGTCTTGCCACCACAGCTCCACACAGGAATCAGCTCACTTCAATAATAACTCTGGCAACAATAATAGCTCTTTGGCTTGTCAACATATATTGGCAATGCTGCAAGTAATGACAATAACATCCTACGCGCTCGGATAACAATTAATCAACTAATACTGGCAATAATCACATTGATAACAGCACTTGAGAACACAAAAATTTGTACTGCTCGAAAAAATCTATATTCAGATGTATTATTAAAAAACCTGTTTGCGTTATTTGTTTCAATATCAAGGGAAAAGTCCAACACGGCTTTTATATCAGGTGCCTAAGTACAATATTAATATGGATAAGATAAAGTTGATAAAATGAGTTTATCTATTGCATCATTCAAATCGACCGCAGTTTTATTAAAAAGATACTAGTAATGCACTGCGCTTCAACATTTTATTATATATTATGTGTTAAATATATCGTTTCCAAGCAATACTTATATACAGCGTGGGCCATTTGGATGGGTCAGTGTAGACATGTCTGGAACTATAAGACATAGCATTGTAAAATCAATGAAATTGTTACTAGGAAGATCATTATATTCTTAGGAACAATTTCACTGATTTTAGATATAAGAAAAACTGTATTCACAGATATAAAACTTGTCTTGTTCCTATATATCTTGTATTCAGTTCATGAATAAAAACAAGGAGTATTGAAGAAATAATAATTACACCCGTGAACACGATCACTGCAGTGTTTGGAACTTCAGGATAAAAATAATTATAAATTTACGCGATTTAATTAAACCGTTTAAAGTTGTTAATGGACTAAATAGTTTTATATGTATACGGGCAAAGACTGATCAAATTTGTTACACATGCCTAAGTGTCAAGCAGATCAGCTTTCGAAATAAATAAAAAAACAGTATCGAAATATTTTCAGCCGCTTCGGTGCTAGAGAAAATACTAAACACATTCAGAAAGTCGAATTCTTTGCCTAACGTGTTAAAAACTAACGTGTCGTGACTCTTGTCGTCGTAGTCTAGCAGTATCAACGTGCTATTTTAATTTATGTAAAAAATATTGTATAACAAAATATACATAAGTAAATATACAAACTAAAGCCTTCAAAGCTGGAACTATATTCTGCCAGTAAAAGGATTAGTTATTCGGTTAAATATATAATCATGATAGTATAATGTATAACCAAATATGATATTTATTGACACACACCATTCATAAATCAAAACTCATTCATAAATTAAATTACGACCAATAACCGTCGTTTCGTAAATACTTTCCAAAATTTATAGCCTCGAAAAATATATATTAGAGGAGGCATAAAAAATATGAACGGGCTATTTCTAGCCTTAGCAAATAAATCTATTAGGTAGGTCAATACCACACAGCTTTGGGCAAGTTTTAATAAATTAAATTTACAGAACGACCCTCGTACATAAACTTGTCATTTGTAACATTTTGGAAAGATTGATAAACTTTGTTTCAATAGTAATTGAGGTCAAAATGCAATGTCATTAATCAGTTACTTTTACTTTACTACGTTCATATACAATAAAGCATTTTTGAACTTTACTACAAAGGGTATTGAGGTCAAATTCCACTGCAGTAAAATGTGTTTAAATTAACCCTTAATTTCTCTTGACGTTTACGCCAATTGAATTTATGAGGGGGACCAAATTACTCGTGCCACATTAACGAGTTAAGTATAGCGGGGTGAGATTATAAAGACTGGAAAAATATCTATAATCTCGTTTTGAATTATTTTAGATGAAGCGGCTAAACTAGGCATCGAATCAATGAAGCAAAAGAAAATAAAAAAAATATCAGATTGCTTGGTCTATGCAACTGGTAAACAAGATGCTGGCACTTATTTGGCTCAACGAATAAGTAATAATTGCAATTCAACGGGGCAATGCTGCCAGCATGCTGGGCACGTTGCCGACTGGTAGTGGGCTGGAGTATTTGGACTGCCTGTGTGTCTGCAATGACTTATGGGTAGTCTAAATGCTATCACTGTAGTAGATGTTAGTATTGTATATAGTTCGTAGTATTTTGTTAGTAAAGAAAATTTTTGGAGACTAATATTCATTTACTAAAAGAAGTTATACTATGTGATGTATGAGTAATTATATCGATCCTACTGCTTTTACAAAAACCTTGGATGTGGTCTAATCTGAATCATCCATAGACAACAACTGGAACCGACATGACAATGAATTAACGTGCCTCCGAAAGCACGGAAGCTCTCAGCAGTAAATGCCACCAGGGGCCACCTATTCAATAATGATCGCAAGGACCATTGCTTAACCTAATCGATCGGTTAAATATTTAGGTAAGCGGCCCCCTTTTCCGAGCCATTACATATTCGTACTCTTTAAAATGCTTAATTTACGTTTATTTTTTTATGATCCTTAAACCTTCCAGGAAATATATATTCTCACTATAGAGAAATTCATTATTTCCCACGCTAATTTGTCAAAACAAGCTCATTTAATAATTACATGACATAATGCACTTGGCAATTTCTTAAATGGTCGACGTGTAATACAGAGTTTCTTTAAGTATTCTAAATGTCCGTGTCGAGATTAATTTATTCTATCTATACATCAAATTACAACATTTACAAAAGAAAATATAATTCCTGAAACAGACACGTGAGGTACCCTATATGAATTACGTTCATAACGTGCGGAACTCAACAAATTCAATCAAGCACTTCAAGTCTCCGATCCCAAAGTAGGGTTAATCTACGCCGCACCATAAAATGCAGGGGGGTCTTCTCACGCATTCGCCACTTTGGTCGTGTTTGCAAACACCGACGGGTGGCTGATCACCCATTGTTATCTTGAAATTGCGCAAAACGCGATAAATTTTAGCTAGTTGACGTGGGAAAGGGAGAGCTTATTCAATTACTCGAAAAGCTTGTATCTATGAGAACATTCTAAACCGAGGTCGAGGATGAGTAACACTCTTTGATGAGTGTGATCCGAAGAATCAACAAAGGACCATTAGATTTGTACTCAAAGATTTGGTTGAAAAATGTAATTTAATCACATATTCTTCCTGTAATTACCAGGACAAAAGGTATTTATATATCTTCTGAACCTTCAACATTTGTTATTCATAAAACTCGCATCGAAATCTTAAAGGACTAGATTAGATAGGACTAGAGAAACTGATTTTTGTGGTAGACTTATCATATTATGTAAATAATAATTAAGATGTAAAATATTTGTCTTTTAAATGGGATTGTAATATGCGTTATATTTATCTATTACTGTATCAGCTGAATCGTCCACTGCTGAAAACAGCCTCCACTAGTAAGGGGGTATTTGCCATAACCCCCACGCTTGGCAGGCGGCTTGGGGATCGCTGTGTAAGATGGTAGTTCTTTAGAAAGCGCTGCTGCCCACCTTCCAGTAATTTTTCCGTTAGTCGCCTTTTACGACACCCACGGGATGCTCCATATCATCCATCAGGAGTGCAATTACCCGGCACCCCATGTGGTATTATCTATTACTATAACGATAAAACCAGTTAATTGCTAAAAACTAAAGCTTCTCTTCTTCGTAACTACCGAATTGTAGTCAAGTATTCACCGAGCAACGATTAAAACTACGAAGAGATCTACAATCATTAGATAGTTGAGGAGAAAAGTCCTTCACAGTTTTTATTTACCTTGATACAGTTATACTTACACAATTTTAACAAGTAACTAAAAAAAAACTTAGTAATTTTTTAAAACTACTATTAACAATTAATAAAACACTAACAAAAATTATGCCAATTATGCAATGGAGCGCCTGAATGAGACTGACTACACAAATACTCAAGCCTTATTCCGGGTAGAAATTGACGACATTCTTCTCAGAGTTGAATAGATCGTTTAAATGTTAACGAAACGAAAATTATTCATGACAATGAATTGAAAGTTGCAATTAGAAGCCAGCAATCTAGAGTAAATTAATAACAGGTACTACTATGCGACAATGCTGCTTGCTATCTGCATCGGAATTACTGTGAAGCAAAACAACCACCTAGGCAAATTGACCACGTAGCAATATGTCACACATCTAAATAGCAAGTTGTCAAAAACCCGTAACGTCTACTACGTACTGCCTAGCAGGCAATTCACCTAAGTATCATAATGTCAAGAAAGCATATCGTAAATGCAACCATAATGACAATAAATAATACAACATACATACTTAGTCTCAAAGCGATGTCTTTGATAGACAGGTCTTTGGTAGGTAAGACACTTGGGAAGGATAAATCCTTTTGTAGGTGCATAATGAAAACACACAATTTTGACACTCTACTACTTAGCTTTGCATCTCTACATACCTATTACGACTCTGACATTCTACTAATTGGTCTATTTGCTTACTTAGCCATTTGGCTTAGCAATCGTTCCGATACGGATAGAGCTGGTGCTCATATTTCTGTGAGAAGCAACAGCAAGTATCAGATTCTTGTGTGAGGCTATAAATGTGATTGATTTTTTATCTACGTAGTATGTTTCATTTTGTTTTGTTAGACGTACCTAATACTCTTATGTTGATCCATTCCATCCCAGATACGTGGTGAGGAGATGATGTTAAAGTAGAGAGAGTTGACAAAATTCTTTGCAGAAAATATAATAAAATATCCATTGAATTCAAGCAGCCTATTGCTTCAGATTTTGAAGATAACAAACATTATTTACTTCGTAGGATTAAATTAATATATTGAGGCTTTACCTTGCAAAAATTCATATTTAATCATAGCAAATATCTTCATAAAACATTATATTAATATTTTAGAAAAATATAATAAATATATCTCGTGAAAATTAAGCCAAATTTTCCTGCTAATCCGACGTGACGTCTTTTAGTAATTAAACATATAATATGTATTTGATAACCAAAAAGTCAGCGAACGTGATGTTTAGAAATGTTCGGCTGAATGTTTAGAAAGTTACGTCAAGATTTTCGGAAATTCTTCTGATGTTGGATATGTTTTCCTGTTTGATAATATATTTTTTTTCTCGAATCGAACGGAATCGGACACCACTAATAAAAAAATAAAGCCTATACCTGGAAATCTAATTGGAGTAAAAATATACCCTGCTAATACTAACCTGGTTATCAATCCTAGTGATGCACGCTTCCAAATGGCATTGCCACTCAATGGCCCTCAGGTACAGAAGATGCCAGCGCCTTTCCAAAGCTTTCGCAGCGTCACCGCCGCCGCATAGCCGCACCACCGAACTCACGATCCTTCTGTGGCATTCCACGTCTTTCTGCAATACCTGAAACAAAAATGTATTGGTAAGTACTATCACTGCTGCTGTAAATCAGATCTTTTGACCAATTTCCGTGGTTGATATTTCGACAGAAGTCTAGAAATATATGTGTTAATCATACTTATATATCATAATATTATGTTCTTTCATTGCATAGCATTTTCTGGTGACCTTCACAGTGTTCGTTTCAATTGTAGATAACTGATTCATAAATTTTGATACAAATATAGATGATACATTATACTAATACGAGTATCAATAATGCCAAATATTTACGTGCGTTTGTTGGCTTCGAATTGGTTGAATTGGTTTTGATGGAATTTTAGTATCAATTAGATCCAACACAAGATACCTTGTATTTCGATTACCATAGTAGTTCTTTGGGAAGCATAGAAAATGTCAATACCACGCGGCTGAAATCTTATACTCGTATCAATTTTAAATTACTTTTTTCTTAATCAGGGATCTAACATATTCAACGTCCTTTTCCTTATCTTTAGATGTATAAAATGAGATTATGATGAAATAGGTACTCATCTAAGTTATGTCGATTATAATACCAATCTGGCATCTAATCAAAACAGTGATGAAAGCATAGACGAGATTTATAAAAGAACTCGTCCAAATAGCGATACGTTGGGTGATCAAGAATTCGATACGATAAATGGTAAGTAGAACGTTGCGCAAGAGCATCAAACGCCGATAATGGGAGTGAGTATATACTAGCCACAAGAATGAACGAAGGTACTGGGCTCTGGTTACAAAAAGGAATTTGGTTTTACACAATACGGCAACGCGATCAGTAGAAGAGACCAATCAAAGTTAACAATAGATTGCAAGAACCTTTTTAGAGGAAGTAAAAAGCATATTAAAAAAGCAACAAAGGGCGGAACGTGCTTTGGTAGTCGCGCACGCGCTAGTCTATGACTTCTGAGTACAATAATTATTTGGTTTTTTAACAAAGGAATTGAAAGTGCCACTGTTGCTGTCGATGATAACTATAGTCTTTTTTAAATATACGATACGTAATAATGTTAAAGTAAACAACTTGTAGCCTGACATACTTTTGAACTAGACGTATGTAAGATTCAAGAACAACATTATAACAGTTTTTTTTTTAATTGCTGTCTGGTAAGCCTTTGCCCACAATCTCACGTGATGGTAAGTGATGATGTGGTCGAAGGTGTTAACAAGCTTAACCTAGAATTACTGGCTCTAAAGGACAGCTGCCTTCTTGTTTACGTTATTATTAATTATAAGTACTTTACAAAATCCTTTGAGTTACAGAGCAACAAATTACACTGAAAGATGACAGCACTAAATCTAGCCTCCGTAAAGTTGAAAAGTAATTGGTAATATGTACTTATTAAACTATTACAAACTAAAACTAAAATAAACTATTACGATTACGGCAAATACCCCCTTAATAGCGGAGGCTGTGTTCAGTAGTGGACGATGCGGCTGTTGCAGTACAGTACTTATTTAACACCTCTTTAGAAGATCCCATGAAATTGATGAGTACATTCAAATAGCACGTTTAAAAGAAAGTATTTCTAAAGCCCTATGCCATTAGGCAGTTACTAAATGAAAGTATTCAAATCATATCTAAGATCGGACGCATCGGCTGCATTCATCAAGAATGAAAGCCGTCCACACCTGCACACAATATGATGCAATCTATGCATCATTAACATAAACAACGGAGTGTAGACAAGAATGAATGAACGCTGAGAAAAGAAAAACCATGGTCCTGCAAGAAGCAAAACTTCAACTAAGGTTTATTGTTAAATTAAGAATGTTAAAACCTTCAGCAACGACAAGCCATAGTTAAGGTTTTGCTGTTTTTTCAATAGTTTATAATGGCATCAATAGGTTTCATTATAGATTTTATTCACTGTTTAAGTTCATGTATATATTTCAAAACCTCTAATCCCAGCAAAAGCGCGAAGTATAGTTTTTGGCAGCTCGAGGTTATTGTCAAAAGTAGACTGGGCAACGATTCCTCAGGTAATTTTTGATGGAAAAGTTATTCTTTTCAGTGTTTCCGTTAGTAAATTTTTTTGATTCACTGTAATATTTTTCTGTTTTTTTTCGATGGATGAGAAGTTTCTCGTTGAGAATGATTTTGCATTAAGTCCTCCTAGTGTACATTCTTTTAGTTTTGTGCAATAAAGTATTGAGGAAATAAAGAAATACTATGTATGTGATTCATTTTAAAGAGCAGGTAGAAATTATCCTTTTCTGGTTTTGTACGAAATGTTGACATAATATAGTGTCACTTCGTTTAAGCACTTATCTGATCAACAATTGAAAGTCTTAAAATAGTGTATTCACAATTAATAAATATAAAAACGTATTAATGTTTTTGACTTTTCATTAAATAGTCTAAAAACTACCAATAACTATAATTGACTGCTGCCGTAAATTCTAAAAGAACAGTTAAAGTACAGGCCATCAAATCAAAAGATGATAAAAATAAACATTAAAATAAACTTCGAGCAATTATAAATGATAGTGTTCCCATATGGTCCTATAGAAGATAGTAAATTTAATTATATTATAACTGGTTGCGTAAGAAAAGGTGAAGGTTATTATAGAGTAGATAAGATACACTTAGTGATTGGTGTAGATTCTAAAGTGCATCTTTAAATTTAAAATGAGTCCAACGGATGATTAGTATTATCAAACTCATATTTATTTCTTACCTTCTCTAATTTAAAATAATACCAAAAATTATAAAACCACTGAGCTAGTTATTTAGTTTTGTCTAGAGTCAGGACAAATTGTGGTCAGAAAACTGTAACCTTTGAAGGAGCACAACTATATAACTACCCCCAAGCATAAGACTTCAGCGCCTTCAAAAAACACTGAATCGAATGAAATGGCTAATGTATATCTTAGTTTAGTTCTCAGTAAAGAGACTATGTGTGCTTTATTGAGAATAAATGTCTTTAAACTAATTTGACACATCTCAGTTCGATTTAAAGAATTTGACATCAAAGATGAAAGGCAGAATTAAAATAAGACCAACAAAATTGTTAATATTAATAACTTGGGACAATGACAAGCAAATTGTGACCTTGTTACAAATTGATTCAATCATGATACTCAAATTAATTTTACGTATATTAGAGGCGTTTTAAATTGGATTTTATTAAATATATGAACAATTTGAAACCTGTGTTGTGATTCTTAATTGGTCCACGTGTGAATATAATAAATATAAATAATCTTAAATATAACTTCTAGATGCTTCAGAACATTAGGTCCTCGTGGGAGCGCCGGACTAGAATTGCACTTTCCCCATATTTTCCCGTAAGAGTCGATGAAAGGAAAAATATCTGAAGATCACCAAAAGCGCCTTCTGAAGAACTGCTATTTTCCACTGCGATACTCAAGACATTTGTTTTACGGCAAACTTTGTGATGATGATGACCTCTGAACAAACTTTTTAAGCAGTGATGGCTTAGTGGCATTGGCTATGGACTGCCGCGCAGCAGGTGCATGGTTCGAATCCCACCGCGGGCTTGAGCTTCACCGCATGGTGGTAGGGCATTTCGCGAATGCCCGCCTGGCTAGCAGATTTTCTACTTGAGGGTGGTTCCTCAAGTAGAAAATCTGTCGCCAAGCACCTAACAGTGTGTTCCGGCAGCTGTCATGGGAGCCAGTAATTCTAGGTTAAGCATGTTAACATCTTCGACCACATCATCACTTACAATCAGGCGAGATTGTGGTCAAAGAGTTACCAGAAATAGAAAAACTAATATCAAAACTAAGAATCGTAACTAAAAATTCCCATCGGTCGATAATGCTTGATCACATACCAAATTACAAAATCGAAATGGTTTTCTTATTCCCAATTGCATCGTATAATAGGAAGAAGGTTGCTCCTAAAATTGGAGAATTAGAAAGTATCTAATAACTTTTACTAGGAATAATGGGAGTCCATGAATAAAATGTAGATAAATACTTATTGTTAGTTATCGATGACAGTTTTAGTGGGCAATATCAATTTGGAGACCGCGGGAGACGGTTAACGAAACATTCTTGTACTAAAAATAAGTATGAAGAAAGAGATATTAAATTGGAAATGATAAATTAAATACTTAGTATCAATGGCGACTTTAATTTTGGAGTTGAAATATTTTTTTTAATACATGTTAGACCGCATTTTTAAGTTAGCGTTTGATTTTAGAAACATTTTATTAAGTGACTCGAGAAATTAAAGAAAAGTAGTGACAAAATACATCTATGAAATAAATAACCTTTTTATAAATAAAAAACAATATATTACCTAACTAGCTTTCCAACCGCGGCTCCGCCCGCGCGTTTTCCTCTTTTTGCGCAGTTGGATAAAAACTATCCTATGTCCTTTCCCGGGTCTCAAACTATTTCCATGTCAAATTTCATCCCAATCGGTCCATAAGTTTTTAAGTTTATTTGTTGTAAAAAATACAACTCATTATAATCCTTATATATATATAAATTACGTGTCACGTTGTTTGTCCGCGAAAGACTCCAAACCTACTAAACCGATTTTAAATTTGATTTTTACACCGTGTGCAATTTGATCCAAATTGAAAGATAGGATAGCTTACATTGCAATTTATAGTCGTAATCACCCGTGCGAAGCCGGGACGGCCCGCTAGTATTAGTATAGATAACGCTTAGACGCTGGTTTTTTAATGTTATGGTTTAATAATCACATAAAGACTATTTTATTTATTATTAAACAAAAAAGAAAGTTTTTTATTTATTAAAACATATCTAACAAACACACAAAATACATACAATACCGTCTAGCATCACGTATTCAATGCCTGAAATTACTAGGCACGCTAAATGCCAAGAGGTCTTAAGTCAAGGTTGTCCGTAAAGTTATTCTAGACGAGAGATGTCATTTAGAATTCTTCGGATAGATGTCGTGATATGTCAATTTGTGAATGTAGTATTGAACAAGGACATAAGCTGCATATAAACAATGTTGTTTTTGACTACATATGATTTTACTTCTTGTAACTATGTATAACTAATTAAATGTTCAATATAAAAGTTTTTGGGAATGAAAATACTATAGATCAAGTTTTCTTCGTAGAAAATTGTTTCACATCGATACCACGCGTATATGACAAATATGTATAAGCAAAAATCAGTATGTGAAACAAAATTGATGAAATTTACGTACTGAACCCGTTTTTTTTTCTAATCGTTATATCCATCTCCGATATGTTCTGTTATAATAACAGTAACAGAACCGTCAGGGAGAGTAAATTAACAAGGAGTACCATCGAATAAAAAAACATCATAGAAATGCAAATTTTTCGGCCTCCGTTTATACCACCTATTGATTCCTCGAGATGAAGACGTTTAGCTGAATGCATGATTAATAAAGCAGCAATATAAAAATCGATTGAACATCGTAAGTAATCGGTTTCATTCCACGGAAAGCCTTCTGAGTAATACTTTAGTAATAGTAACTTTGAGCTGCTGCTCCTTTGAATTTATTTTTCTTCCTAATGCAAACTTTTACAACTTCGTAGAATAAACGAGGTTGTCATACTTTTATGGCCGGCAGTATGGTCATACTTTATACATAAGTATTTTACGACCATAAGGCCGAAAACACACAATACTGAACACTTCGTGATTCTTCCAGAACTATACACTGAATCGGGATGAAGATCAAAAGTAGTTTATTGAGTACAGGCTTTTCCGATTTAATTACAGTCAGCTCACAAGATTTATAGACAAAATACAGGCTAAATCACTCGCATTCATAAAATCAAAAAGTTTTAAATCAAATTTAACGAGTTATTATCATCTTCAAACCTGTAGCAACTTACAGGTGAAGAACTAACTATTTCGAAATATATTATAAGCTAATGATGATTTAGTAATTTCTATCTATTTAAAGATATGGCTAAAGCTAAGCTACTAGCAAGAGAATGGTTCTAATCACGAAGTAGCTATCGGTTACAAAATATCACCCCATAAAAATCAATGCAAGCGAGAATCGTGTCGAATCCGTCACGATTTAGGTACAGCAATCTATGCAGTTAACGTTACACCGAAAGAAATACACTTAAACCTTTTTTTCAATTAGAAGCAAACGTACTCAAATATAATTACAGGAATTAAAGAATAACTCGTGTTTTTATTAAGAGTCGAAAATTATTGAGATATGAATCTATTCGCACAAGATCTCGGATGGTATGGACTAACTCAGAAAAAAATTAAAATCAGTAAATTGGACATGAGCGTAACCTCAACTCGGGAGTTGTTTGAAGTGAGGATAAGTGTTTTGGATTTCTGATCAAAACGGCGTATGATCATAAAGTACGTGATGAAACAGCCCAGAATAACATTGCGCAAGTTGGAAGCTACCTAGTGGTTACCATCCGAGGCGTAGACCGTAGTCACGATTCTATTAGACGTTTTTTGTTGAAGCCTCTCGTACGATTTTACAAAGTACCTATCTAGTCTGTGGTAGATACGGCCTGGAGATGTGAGATAAGTTGGGGAAGCAAAAAACTGTCGGCAAATAGTCTGAGGTATAACAGGAAAATGGCGTTCTAAAGAGGCCGTAGCGTTAGTAACTAGTCTATGCTATTCCGTTTAATATCATAAAGTTGTGATCAGTAATAACTAAACTGGACCTGATGATGTTACTACTTAACTATATAGGAACGAAAGAAATGCGTAATGCTTAAACTACATGGGCAATACCAGGAATTCTTTATCCTTTCTTTACTTATTCTATTGGATGAACAACTTGGGAGTTAATTTTGAAGCAGTGATAGCTCAGTGGCTTTGGCTATGGACTTCCGCGCAGCAGGTCCATGGTTCGAATCCCGCCGCGGGCTTGAGCTTCGCCGCATGGTGGAAGGGCATTTTCGTGAATGCCCGCCTGGCTTGCGACCACCCTCAAGTAGAAAATCTGTCGCCAAGCACCTAACGGTGTGTTCCGGCAGCTGTCCTTGAGAGCCAGTCATTCTAGGTTAAGCCTGTTAACACCTTCGACCACATCATCACTTAACATCACGTGAGATTGTGGTCAAAGGCTTACCTATCAACAATAAAAAAAAAAAATAATTGTCCTCTTGGTAGAACAACTATAGTTATTTTTTCTATTTGTTCTATTAGTAGAACAAACAGTAGAACTGGTAACAACCTATTCGCCCATGAGAGGAGATGACGTCAACACAGTTCATGTTTTAGAAATACTTTGAGTTATAGCTAGGACATTGACAAGTTTTTCGTTTTCCTTTTGACTAAAACCATATTTCGCAAGCATCGAAAATGTCGGAGTCTCCTGTTTCCTTAAATACTGAGGATAGAGTTGTAGTTTTACTTAGTGACACACTTAATCGATTTTGAAATTATATTTTAAGATATAATGTAGTATATACAGCCAAAACATGCTTGCAACAGTTGCAAGCCTTGTAAGGCTTACCATCAAGACCAATATCTGAACAATGCAAATTAAAGTTACGCTAAACGTATATTAACAAAAAAAAAAACAAGAAAAATTAGTAAAATTAATTCACCAATAACAATTCCAGTAAATCTTACGTATTTATACTTCCTCAGCAATAAGGTAAATTTCAAATTTTAAGTTTTCCTATTGTAATTATTGAAGTTTTTCAAAATGTATGTTTTTATTGTTGATATAAAAACTAACAAGTTACTATAACAGTAATAGGACCACACACGTTACAACATTTTGTTTAGCACCTCGATTTAATCAATATCAATAATAATAAAATAGTTTAAAGAAGTATTACATAAATAATATATACATAGTAGAATACTGGTACAAAAATAATCTTAAAAGACACGTTCTTGAGCGCCTTAAAAAGATTAAAACAAATTGGAAAATGCTCAAAATTTGAGTTCCACACCGAGCTTACGGACAGAAATAGGGACAAACAAGAAAGCGACTTAATAAAAACGTGGTAAAATCTACCTCAACAGAATTATATCAAAAATAATAATTCTTTATAATGCTCCATCTTAGACCACATCAATACTTAATATCGGGAAGGGTCTGGTCATACGCGAACCTATCATGAATAAAAAAAAATAATAATACTAAATTTGCACCAAGTAAACCCAGAAATATAATACAGGATCAAAACAGTTCGATTGTCAACACAAATGCTTGAATAATATTTCTCAACATTATTCTAGAGCTCTATTATTTAAAGCTTCACACCCTAATTCATAACAACACCTTGCGATAGTTTCAGAACATTAATTGCAATGTCGCAATGCAACAATTGCCTTCAATACGCCATCGGAATTGAGACGTGTTTTATCTTTTGACAGCCGGCACAGATTCTGTTCCTTTGTTGAATAAGACCATAATGAGTAACTATTGGTCTACTATTCTATACAGTGAACAAGCTTGAACTGTTTTATAGTATCAATAATTTTAAGTAACCCTGACAAACATCTTCATCGTTATATTTATTATTATTACTTGTTTTATTACAAAATCACGAGAGGAAAAAATATAGTCATATGCGGAATATATGTTATTCTCTCGTTCTGATTTTGTAATGTAATATTCGAAGCATGCGTTATTGCAAAAAAATATATCTTTTTTGTTTGCCTCAAACAGAGAAATACGTCCGAATTGCACATTTTGTATGACATAAGCTAAAGCCTTTCATACTCGTATGATACTAATTCCATCCAAAAAATCAATCCCTATATTGGACCCAAAATAAAACAAAATCCGCCAAGTGCAAGTCGGACTGGTGCGCTGAGTGGATTCCGTGCCAAATCAACATAGTGTTATTTTGTTGTACTATTATGAATATGGTAAAAAATCTTTGCTAATATATTTGGAATCTTTTTCGGAACTAACTTACTAAGTGTCAATGACTGTTTTTATTATAAACTTTAAAGTAAAAATTTACTTTCAAGTTTGTTACTATCATAATCACACCAAGTTTGATAGTTAAAGATGGAAGTTTTTCAGAAGGCTACGCACCTTCTGGTATTGTTCCCTTCTTCGCCTCTTACGATTCCCTCAAGCAGGTTTATGAGGGCGTAATTTTAGCCCGACACCGCACGGGATTTTTCATAAATTATTAATAATACAACCACTAATATTTCTCTCTATCTTACATTAAATATTAAGCAATTGACTTTAAAATCAAAACACATTGTAAATATTTGAACTGAAATTAAAGGAAGGAAGCACAAGCAGCTTAGACTTATTTATTAATCTTGGGTCTTCGCTTCGCTTTCAGGCATGAAACCCTTAAAACTAACACAAACATATTTGAAACACAAAATATTTGGAGCACGCAATTTAAATATGAAATAGTGAACTATACACGGGTGTACCTCTTCAGCATAACAGTCCGCCTTGGTGGGTACCACAGCAGTGTCAGATAATCTGCCTCAAAGGAGTACTGTGTTTTAAAAAGGTACAAGTGAAATTACTGGATAAACGAGACATACAAACTAGTCTCGGAGTGACGAGTGACACTGAAACTGTAATGAACATGCGGACTCTTGCCATCAGGCGTGCGACTTGACCGTCTCATCACTATGAAACAAAAAACTAATTGTCCAATACACACGTATTTATCACGATATTTGATAACCTATAGTTCCTTATACCTGCTTAGCTACCTAGGCGTGTGATATTGAATTTCCCACCTAGCATGTCCTGATCTCTGTACCTGTCTTACACTGCACCAGATATGCTTCGTAATTTCGAATTGGACAAGATAATTGTTGAGTTTCTGATGTTTTAACAGTTGTTAATTAAGAGAAGGGACTAACAAGGTACTCGTAACGCTTTCTAGACGATGTCTGTTACGCGGAAGCTTTTAATAATTTCGTTTTGATTACCACACAATCATAATCGAATTAAGGGCAGTCGGTTCTTATGAATATTCATTTTGTAGTATGAATAATTTTCACCAAACAAAAGTAGGATATTATTTGATAGGTAATTACTGCTCTCTCTGTGTACTGCTATTCCCTGTTGAGTGTCGGGCAAAAATTGCACCCCCACATATCTTTCTGTTGGTGTCGTGGTAGGCAACGAAGGGAAGATTATCAGAAGGTGGGCAGCAGCGCCTTGTGAAGAACCACTATCTTAAGACGAGAAGGAAGTGTCGAATTTTCATACAAAAAGAGAAAATGTTTCTACCCCCCTAAACAATCACCGATTTTGATGATTTTTGGAAAGGTTAAAGAAACTGCGATCTTCAAGACGCCTGCCAAGCGTGTAAACTCTTTTTTAACGGGGGAGGCTGGGTTTAGCATTGGACAATCCAGATTATAGTAGGTAACTACTAGGTATATTTTACAATCTAAGTTTATTTTGGTACAATTATCTTTCCAAAAACTATGGACTTGAACTCACTAAGACAACACTGCGAACAGTCCTCCGTTAAGTTGGGGCAAGATGGAACAATAAGAAACTACTAAGCTACGATGTCCAACCGTTCGACATTTCAATAACTTATTCTTTTAAACCGTAAGAGGTAGCCAGTTCAAATTTAACAGGAAATATGCTATTGTTATAGCCTCTGATATCATCACACTAATATTAGAAATGCGTGTTTGTAACTCCTTCACGCTGTAACGCCTGAATTGGTTTGGATGAAACTCGGAATTTATACGCATACTTACAAAATTTGTGTAAAATCACAAATAATAAAAACCGGGTGGGTACATAAGTAAAATATAAAGATATTTTAGACGTGAGTACCTATAACAATTTTATAAAGAGCTGGTACGGAACTCTCGGTTTGCATGCCCGACTCGAATTTGACCAGATCTGTTTTGGTAAAGCCATTGTTAAAATTGGTGTTCAATAAAAAATATTTCAATTGAATTGAACATACCTAATATCAAATGAAAAAGTAATTCTGTTTAAAATATCTTAAATGACTCCGCAAAACTAGGTGGATATCGATCTTGCTTTAAAAATAAATGACCGCACAAAAACACCAGATGACAACTGAAGGCAAGCTACTTCCTGGCATGGTAATATTGCATAACAACTATAATAACGCCTAATATACACTGTCATAACCCGTCAAGGTCCACGCGTGGACGCATGCCGAGGGAGTCATCGTCCCCCCGAAGACGGATTTAGCCGAGCGCTGGACGGAAATAGCCGAATGTCCAGAAAAGCACGCGGTTGCCCGCCTTTCTGCAAATGCTTCTGTGCGGTCAATGGCGGTGGAAGTTGTAAATCATATAAGATAGACAACAAATCAAAGAGACAGGATATAAGGATACACTGGAAGCATATAGTTTATCTCGTAGACTTATTCAAAATATGCAGCAGTTTTATCCAAGATCTTGTGATCCTTAATCACTATTCGCATAAAGTCAGATGAATATTGATAGATGTATTAATGATCATCATCAATCTTCGTAGATTCATCCATAGCACGCTGTTGCGTTACTGGGTCTGATAGTCACATAACACTTATTTTACTTTATTATCTTCTCTCACGTCTAAAATGCAGGACAAGGTTATCCGTCAGGTGTTCAGTCTACTGAATTTTCACCAGCTTCGGCCTTTTATCTGTAAAGCGCATTCATTTATTTCTATAATTAATGTGCTGATGATTTAAACTTCATCTATGTAAAATGTTTTCCCATATCAGTTCAAGGCAAATTATATTCTAGGCGTCTTTGTCATTTTTATACCTTAAACCCCGAGAATTAAATAAATCGCACGCTATACAGCTACAGATCATCAACCTAAATCGTTCCACCATAATGAGCAACGGCAAACAAGATGGACCAAATTAGAGGCAGTTACGACAAAAAAGACCTATTGTGCGTAGCCAAATGCGCGGCCAACGTGACCAGCTCGTGAGAAATCAATTTCAAGGTCCACAAAACTAAAGATCACATTGCGACAAAACATGACCACAAAGATTTTAATTTCCATTAAAGGTAACATACATCGTGAGCAAATTGAGGAAGCGCACGGCGGTTACGACGTTACTTCGGAACTGACAAGTTTTTACACAAATTGCAACATTACAAAGGTAAACGGCCTCAATAATGATGATTTTGAGAATGCTGTCATTTAAAACTTAGAACCAAGTAATATTCTTGCTGATACCGAAGTCACATTCACAACCAGAACGCAAATGGAAATGTATGCACATATTTTAAAGAAAGTAAACGGAAGCGCTCGCAGCGATGTTTGCTTAGCTGTTTTTACCGATCAGCAAAGTTAAGCAACGTCCGTCGCGGTCATGACTTGGATGGGTGACCGCAAGTTACATTACTACTGAGCGCTTCCGTGCTTCGGAGGGCACGTTATCCGTCGGTCCCGGTTGTTGTCTTAGGATGGCAGTCGTTATAGCATGGTGGTAGGGCATTTTGCGAATACCCGCCTGGATAGCTACCACACTTAAGTAGAAAATTTGTCGCCAAGCACCTAGCAGTGTGTTCCGGCAGCTGTCCTTGAGAGCCAGTAATTCTAGGTTAGCCTGAACAACATCTTCGACCACATCATCACTTGCCAGCAGGTGAGATAGTGGTCAAAGGCTAATTTATCAGGATTAAAAAAAAAATAGATTCCTAAGAGAATTTAATTTCTTTCTTAAACCACATACATAGCTGAAGAATCAAACCGCGCTGCAAACGTTACCAATCATGTCGTCAATAATGTTTCTTCCTGTAGATACACCAGTGCTTGCTTCTTTGAGTTTCAGCGGTTAGATAAATCAATGACCAGAGAAATCAATCTGCAAAGCACCGTTATAATATAGGTTATGTCACCGCAAAAGGTACGACGGACGCACAACCGGCCTAAGAGTAGTTTTCCAGCAGTATATACTATCGGATATAGGTGTGATTACCTACTCTCAATTTACTGTTAATCCGTTTGAAGCCTTATACGAGACATCAGGATTATAAATGATGTATTCTTGAACTGGTCAATGGGTGGGTCATTGAATTTGTGTCAGATCTGCGTGGACGCCATATGGTATTGGCAATGAACTAGATAAGATCCGAGTTTGGTCTAATATTTATTTTATTATGCTAATATTGGCGGCTATTGACAGCTTGTCACCGTAATGAGCTAATTATCATTTATTTTTTTCGTAATATATGTAAATGAATTTATTCTTACTAAAATGTACTAATGAAATGCGGTTTAGATTAATTTATGGTATGGAGGTACACGGTACACGGTGTTGTTTCGCATAATAATGTTGCTGATTGTTATTAATTTATGAAATGTAGTTATTATACATTAAATTTAAATCACACAACTAAGCTTATTGTTTGAAATGGAAACATCATCAACAAAATCAAAATTTAGCAAATAGTCTATGCATGCCGAATATTTTTAGCTGTTTGATTAGATAGGTGCATGTGTTTTGGCGAACTTATTTTTCATGGATGAGATTGTCGGATTTTTAAATTTTCAACACGGATTTGTTCAGGAAATAAAATTGGTCACATTTAATCCAACTTTTGGTGTTAAAATTCAGAAAAACTCGTGGAGAAAGAAGTCTAAAAATTATTTTAAAGCAGCTTACTTAATTTTTTTTTAACTACTCGCATATTAGTCAAGCAGCTATGACAAAATTGTACGAGTTTATTTCCAAAACGTCCGTATATAACATATATTTTTTCTGAACCCAAATAATGATCACCAATAAAACAGCTCCCCTTAAAGTGACCTTAACTCAGGGAAAGCTCCTATGCAACTAATGTGCAAGATACACTGAGGCTATAACAATTTTCAACCGGAGAAAATACAGGCAATATACAAATAATTTTAAAGAGGGAAGGACAGACATTATACAAGGGCTTCAGACGACAAATTCAACTTAGTATTCGTATTTATTAGGTATAATATTATAGAGAATCGAGATAGCTTGAAATAACTTGTATTTTATCACAATGTAAATTAATATTTCGAAACCGAAACGCAACATTTTACATTAGGAAGTTGCCTGTCGTTACTTCTAATAATCAATATTATTAATTTAAAGTACCATAATTTTTAATCAACTTCCAAAAAATTTAGGAATGTTCAAAAGTTGAAGCGTATTTTTAATGTAAATATGACCACGCATCACCTAACCCTGATGATTCGTTTTTATTGGCTAGAATATACGTCCAAGTTGGTCTTATTTGATTAATATCGGTTGAGTACTGTACTGTATCAGCCGGATCGTGCACTGCTGAACACATCCTTCCATTTGCCATAATCCCCACACTTGGCAGGCGTCTTTTGGAGATCGCAGTTCCTCAGAAGGCGCTGCTGCCCACATTCCGGTAATTTACTCTTAGTCGCCTATTATGAGTTATGACACATGCTGAAAGAGATGGGGGGTGGGGAACAGGTTTGCTCACTCTTAATTGTAAATTCATTTTTACCTGATATATTTTAAAATGAAAAAAAATATAATGAGACATTTGCCTCATATTCTATATTAGTCAACATTCGGAATGAATGGGAAAACTAAATTTGTAATTTTTTTTTAAACTAAACCTGTAATATAAATTGTCAATATTGTTTGATTTAGATTCTGATATGTTAAATATGTATCTGAGCTGCTGAATATAATTACGAAAGTATAGATGATGAAATAACCTGATCAAGAATAAAACTATTTTTTTGCCAACCTACTTTTTTTTTTTTTTTTTTATGTTATTGTGACGGATCAAGCTCGAGGTCCACTTGATGTTAAGCGGTTACCTCTGCCTATAACAGATGCAGTTCATCGTTCAAGTGACGAATAGCACTGCGCCCGTCACCTTGAGACATAGTTGTTAAGTCTCATGTGCCTGTAATTTCACTGGCTCTCAAGGACTGCTGCCGGAACACACCGTTAGGTGTTTGGCGACAGATTTTCCACTTGAGGGTGGTCGCTAGCCAGGCGGGCATTCGCAAAAAGCCCTTCCACCATGCGGTGAAGCTCAAGCCCGCGGCGGGATTCGAACCATGGACCTGCTGCGCGGCAGTCCATAGCCAATGCCACTGAGCCATCACTGCTGTACGGAACATACAGTTTCTAGAATCTAGACCTATTTGAGCACGATTTAGCGACGTATGACGTAGGTAAACTGTACTGTAAAGTGACAAAGCAACAGGCAACACTGAGTCTCTCTTAGTTAAGTAATTTATGTATATTTCAAAGAGCTTTTCGGAATGACAAATCGTAGTAAATAGTAAGTCAATCCTATAAATAATTAAGAAGGAGTTCTTAAGGCCTTAACGGCCATTCAAAAATTGCCGTAGCGGACGGTATTTCACGTCCACATGGCGGGGTATTGGTAAAGTTTTCAACTAGCAATAATCGCACCTCGGATTAACCTCATTGGTTACGATATTGCCTCTGCGCAAAGTTAACTCAAACCGAACAAAGCCGAAGCTACTCGGATTCGCCGGAGAATCTCGTCAGCGCGAGCTAATTCTACGTCTAGCGCCATCTACCATGATTCGGAGTAACTACGTAACTTTGCTGCTAGTGCGACCGAACGCCGAACGTAAGATAGAAGCGCGAAGGACCGAACTCAGACGTAAAAGTAATTTGAATGAAGTTGTCGACGTGCGTCGTCTTGGAACCAAACCAGATGTCAAAGCATTCTGAACTTAATTTTAATGTAGATAAAGATATATATTCAATTGAAGACTAGCAAAAGTATACAAAAATTAATAGTTGATGAGAGGCTCCTGTCGAAACAGATATAAACAATTTTAAAGAAAAGAGAATGCTGGGAATATATTAACGTTTTGAGAAGCTGCAATTTGAAGGCAGCGCTATATAATTACGCAGTGCTTAGCAATAATTAAATAGACGTAATAAATCTTTTCATCATAATGAAAAGGGGTTCATATAATTATTGGAAATTACATGCCAAGTTATAAATTATAATGAACAACGTATTAACAAGACTACTTAAAATATGTATTTCAATTTTAAGTAAGCACCTACTCATTTCAAATTCACTTACGACAGACTTATAGTACTCATAATAATAAAATATTTTACTTCAGTATATTTTTTAAATTATTTGTTTACATAGATTTTTAGACAAGACTTGGTTTCTTCAAAAGCTATATATTATTGTATAAAAATATATTTACGTTTGTACATATAAAATTAAATTGTTATTAATCATAGTTAATAATAAAAATTGAATCTCATTTATATATGGATGATATTAGAAACCTACGAAACGACGGTAGGAAGCTGTAGAGCTAAATGTGCATTTTATAATATAAAATGCAACTAGTGCAAGTAAAAAAAATATATATCTATCCTATAGCCTGGGATCATTTTGATTATATTTTTAGGATATATTAAGACTTAGTTATGAAATTCATATCGTTTTTTTAAATTTAGTAAGTATGTTTCTACGTTAGTACGTAGATTATAAGAATCACTTATCCATTTTACCAACAGCCATATTATGTCATAAAGAGATGAATATATATTTCTATATGTAAAGTATAATTCTATAACTAAATATATAGTATATTTCTATAGCTATTGGTTGAATATGGAAATAAATATTCAATTTACAACAGAACTGTATACCTAGTTACAAAAAGTCACACAGTTATAAATATACCTTAGTATTGGGAGTAACAGACCGTGCAGAATTGCAAATCGCCATGAGCAAGGCACAGCATGGCCAGCCGGTGAAAGATATCAGGTACCAACCCTACTATCAGGTCATCTCATGATCATGACATCATCGTAAGATTTTGCAAGTTACTACCTCAACAACGTCTGAGAATAAAAAAATAGTTAAACAATCGCGATGATCCGCAAAAAAACTAACACGTAGGTATTGTATTACTTCCATTAGGACACTGATGCAAAATGCACACAGATTTTAGAAAGCAATACAAAATTCATCTAATATATTTTTATATTATTTACGTTAAATAAAATTTATCAAGATATGCACGAATCTATTTTAGTGTGTGTATTAGAATGAATGTGCGTGGGTGTATTGGGTCATTTAGAGATAATGTGAGTGAATGTGTTGCGGGAGGGTTAACGTACTTACGTGTAATGACTTAGTAGTTATTATTTCACCTAAAAAATTAACATTGATTTCCAAAAGGTTAACGATTATATAATTCCTGATACTGTCAATTGTTACCTGTTTTACAGATCATTGAGTTTAATCATAGCTGTGTTCTTAAGCTGACTAATTTATCTAAACTACCAAATATATTTTAGATCTTAGTCTAAGCACTTTGTACAATCTCAGCTGATGATAAGTGACGATGTGATTAATGATGGCAAAACAGGCTTGACCAATAATTGTAAGTGGCTACCAAGGATTGCCAGAATACAGCAATAGGGCGGCTTTGACGACAGATTTCACTTGAGGGTGCTAGTTGGCCTGGTCAGCCAGGTCGATATTAGCAAAGCACCTTACGACCATGCAAAATAGCTATGTTCAGTTTCAAATCGCTGATATGAAGCGAGGGTCATATGGAATTTACATTTGTACTAAACAGATTATGAATAATACTGACTATAAAATTACAAATGTACGCGAGGAAAAATGTAAGTCATGTGCGGGATACGAACCTGCATCCATCCACCCCTTTAGCCGGGGTATGCTCTATGCTATTGAGCTAACATGACAATGCGTCATAGTTCAAACTTTTCCTATCGTTCTTTAACCATCCTATTGAGATGGAGCGACATCTATAGATCAACTTACGTTGTACTACAAACAAGACTAATTTTTGGAATTAGTATTAAATTTGTTAATTATCACGCAACCTTATATTTTTTTTTTATGATTGCAATAACTGCTGCGGATTAAATTAAAAAATTAAGAGAGGATACATTTCTCTGTACTCCTGAACTGACTGAAAAATCCCGCACATGACTTAAATTTTTCCTCGCGTAAATTAAAAAAAAAATTAAAACCCTGACATATTTTCTACCAGTAACCTGTACTGAAGCTTACATTCAAGAAACTTAGACTTAGCAACATGTTGGTGAACAAAACATTTCAGTAGATATAATAAAAAACGTCCTTGGTAGATACGAACACGGCATAAGATGATGTAAGAAGTGGGAAGCAAGTGCCCATGGCTAAACTAAACGAACTGTGACCGAACACCATGAAATCGTCGATCGTAATCAGTGATATAACGTTTATAAACATTGTTCGAAAGGTATTGAGAGAACTTGTAGTGGTTTGCATAATAATGAAAAAGTAGGGCTTTATTACCTCTATAGACCTCTTCCCTCTTTTCTGATCTGTAGACAGTGTGAGCTTTGACCTGTGATGATTGAAAACCTATCAAAAAACATGGCGTCGATTCTATCCAAATTCACTAAACTAAAAATTCTTTAAAGATCGGTAGTTCTTATCATGTTCAAAGTAAAATCTAAATTCGTATAACGCTCGCCAATGACAGTACATAAAGTTGACTGTGTTTAATTTTGGTATGTTTTACAACGAGAATAATCCTATTTGAACGGTCATATTACCTACACGAATGTGTATTTTAGTGTGAGCCGAAGAACTACCAAAGTTAAATTTAGTTAATTTGTGTTGAATCGACACCACAGTGTGTTTGAACTAAGAAATCGAAGTTTCATTCCTGTAATGTAGTAAATAGGAAGAATGAGGGAGATGATTAACCGGCCAGACAATTTTACTGCGAGGACTTAGAATATAAAAAACTATACAACAGTTTGATCTGTGTTTTGTTTAAAGTATCATTGCCTGTCTATATAATTATATAAAATGTTTACATTTACCTTAAACTGTGAGTTTTTAACGATGGTACAGAATTTATGCCGAGGGCATCGCAAGTGATGATATTTCGCAACTCTAACGAATCAACATTTTGTAAGAGTTTGCGGTTAGCTTGCAAATGATATTCCGAAGTACATGAAGATTCTCAGAAAAACAGGTGCTGTTTCGTCAGTTTCTTCAAAATTGGCATCCTCAAGTACAGGTGGTAATTTTTTGTAAATTTTGTCAAGTATTAGATTTTATTTAGATTGTAGATTGTACTAACAAAGTGAAATTGCATTAAAGATGAATTTATGTCGATCACGGAACTTCTCCGTGGGGTGCCGGGCTACAGTTGCATACCCATATCTTCCTGTGAACGTCGTAAGATGCGATGAAGCGAAAAATATCAGAAGAGGGGCAACGTCTGAAGAACTAACATCTTATACTGCGATACCGGGACGCCTGCCAAGGGTCGGGATTATGGTAAACTTCCCGTAACTAAGAAGAAATTTGTTCAACTATGGACAATATGGCTGTTGTTGTATGGGCACTTGGCGATCGACTTAGTTTATCTTTCAATAAGACACAAATTTTGGAGCGCTCGGAGAATATAGACGATGTTTTGTGTAGAAGTTTCGTCTACATTATTAGGTTGCATTTTAAGTTCAGAAGAAACTATCACTAAATGATTTATTATTTTGTTTCTTAAATAGCTCGTGTGAGCGTCGAGTAAATATTTTATATAAGTTTGGTTTGCATAGAAGCAGTAGCAGCCATGGTGAAAATTAGATAATATTAAGAAAATTAAATATTTTAGCATCTCTCAGTCAGTATAGATTTCATTAACTTCTGAATCTATAATTAATACAACGTAAGTCCCAATAATAAACATACCGTTAACTTATTCAAATATACATATTCAGCACATTCCAAAAGGTAAACAAAGTTATCGCCGACATAAATGAAGATTAAGCAACACCGTCGGACATGGCGACAATAAAGTTATTAACATATATGTAAATTAATACATGATTCACTTCACTTCATTCATAGTAAAGATTCTTGTAAATCCCTAAGTATATTACTCAGTATACCGTAACGTTGTAGCATATAATGGAGTGGCAAAATCGTTGTTTTAGAATTTCGAGGTCTTTCGTGTCAACTCCTTGGTCAGAGAGTTATTATCTATTATTGAAAAAGAAATTCTTACCACATCTGCAGTTCGTGCTTTGTAATTGTGAAAAGTAGATAAGTGGAAATATGCTCAATGCCTTTTAAATAAGAGGGACCAACACGTGTCTGGCAAAAAGTCCACAACACCTTTTCCTACAGAATCATTCGTATATATATCAAGATGGCGTATGAATAACGAAGGCGAATCATGAAATGGAAGAATAAGGATTAGTAGGATTTGTTGTTAGTTAAAGGCCATCTTAAACGAAATGCCAGATATGTTGTATTTGTCGAGTATTCCAGGCAAATTCCTGTATTACTTGGAGATTTTGTGACTTATGACACTTGTCTCCCGGTATTGTAGCCAATCTGAAATACAGATGTATATTTATTATTTAGGAATCCAATGCAAGAATATTTCAGACCTTTTAATTTGACCTATGATTCGATTAGAAATATTTTGTAATTAAATAGAACATATTTTAAAAGTAAACCTCTCATTGTTGTCGAAACAAATTTGAGTTGTCAATGTTTTCTGTTTGGAAATTATTCTCAATAACAAAACACGCAATGTAGAGATACCATTGATATAGTAACGTTATTGATAGGGCAACAGGCCTTTGGTGCAATGCGCAGCTGCGCCCGCGCAGCGACGTATCGCGCACGTGTTTCACAATGCTGCCCGTATTGTAGGGTGTCATTATGGTGCAATTTACGTAAGGGCTCGTGGATTGTGGATAGCGAAGGGCTGGATATGCTATTGTGAAAATATTTCGACGCGTGGAATATAACTCAGTTTTAAGAAAGGAAACATTTCCGAATAATAACACCTTAATCTTTATGAATTTGAACTTTTAATTATAGGTAACAAATATTTTCGTAATTGAGATAAATTATCAAAGTATATAACTTGGAAAAATAATAAGAGTAGAAAGTTTGTGTGTTCAAAGAGTTTTTTTTAAAACATTTTGATATTTTTTTATACTGTACCTGGTCCATTTACCGGCACTCGGCGGTATGCATTTAATGACAAAATGCTACAAACTATGTACAACACTACAGCTACTAAAGTGAAAGCGTTTAGACAACCTACAAGCCATTGCATACTCACAGGCAGTCCAAATGCTTCAGCCCACTGCCATTTTTTATGACATTGGTATTTTTACATGAGAAAAAGTACCACTATTTCCATTTGGAAAAATATTCATTTTTCGATTTATTTGGTTGGATAAGCAATAGAACAAAAGTTTTCCTATAGTAAATACATAGGTAGTTATATAGTTATCCAAATATTTATATGAGTAAAAATTTAATATTTAACTTTATAAACGGGGCAACGGGGATCTCAGTTGCGAGATATAGCGGCCCAAAGGGGCTCTTGAACCAGGACAATAAAGTTTCGCAACGGTACCTAACAATTCAAACCTAAATCTCAGAATAAAAAGGACAGAACGGTCACTCCGCAAAGCCATTCCAATAAATAAGCGACTGTAGCCACGAAGCAATAAAGTTCACTTCAGCTCGTAAAGCACGAAGTACCTAATATGCCTAAACCTTCAACTAGTGACTTTCTGATGCGTACAACACAAATCTACTAGCCTGTACAATACCATATCATCCAGATAATACAGACCATAATTACTGGAAAATAAGACGAAATCACCTCCATTTCATTTCTTCATTCATTCATTTCGTTCATTTGTCGGTATCCACGAGCAGTATCCATGTTAGTAATTTAGTCGATTACAAATTGCAAAGCGCATATAGGGCCCTGGTCATTAGTTATATTACTGTGATTTGCAGGCAAGGCATTGTGTGATTGCTTTACAAACTTACAGTTTCACTTTTGTTGTATGTTAGCTGTTTGTTGCAATTGCAATATAGAATTGGCTATTTTAATTTTAGGGTCATTTTTAACTTTGCGTAAAGGAACGGAAGAATTTTTGAAACATTTGTTTTCAATATGTTGTATGACACACTGATAGTGTTTAATAATTCAAGAATATAGGATCTTACATGTGTCTTCTAAATGTCATGATGATTGCTAAAAATATTGATTTATAAAATATTCTAGTAAAAATAAACGTTTAAAAATAGTTTAATTATAGATATGAACAAATAGAAAAGATTCTTCATCGTTTTTATATAGCTGATACACTAGCCTTTGACCACTATCTCCCACCTAGAATTACTGGCTCTCAAGGACAGCTGGCGGAACACACCAATATGTGCTTGGCGACAGATTTTCTATTTCAGTCTTGTGGTTAGAAAAGAAGGTATTTGCAAAATCTATCTTCAGAAGGTAGCAACCGGGACCAACGCGAAGGCTTCTACGAGCTCTCCGAACCACGGAAGCGCTCAATAGTAAATGCCAATAGCGGTCACCCATCCAACTAATAACCACAGCGAAAATTACTTAAACTAGTTCACCTATTAGAGATAACTAAGCAAGCAAGCAAGCTTCAAGCATCACATCAACGATATTTGGAAACAAACTGAATAGTTGCCTTAATTAAAATTTATTGTCAATAATGAATGTTAATTCGTTTACGCTCGTTTCCTTTCTTTCATGACGCTCTGTTGAAACCAAAAACATTTCATCAGTTGTCAGATGAAATTTTTGATACCGATGATTGGCTCATCAAGAGATGTGACAAAAGCTTCGACAGTGAAATTTTTACTGAAAATTATGATTATAGACAAACTTAAGCGATCCTGCAGGGCAAGTACCGAACTTACCGATCGCTAAATTTGACATTATAATCGTCTAAATTCGATAAAACGGGTTATATCGATGTTTGCAAACATCGTATTATCGAATTTAGACGATTGTAATGTCAAATTTAGCGATCGGTAAGTTCGGTACTTGCGCTGCTGCTTTGTTTGAGCAGGGCAGAATGTTTTAACGATGAAGATTTGATGTACAATAATGTTCTTCTTATATTACATAATATTACGTCAGGAGAAATACCAGTAGTATATAGCGAAATAGGCCTGACATTACGTTACGTTTCATATGGGAGCAACTTTGTACTCGCATAGTAAGATTATGCTTTGAAGACATACAGTTTCACTTTATTGGTACGTCGCTCTCACTGGAGAAAGGCATCATCAGCGTATGCTATTATTGACATTGTCATTGTCTGCGTTACGTAATGTCATTGTTTACGTAACGTTACTAATTTTAAAACTTTTGAGGAAAATTAATGCTCTTAAAGCGAACAATCGTGAAGGCTAGATTAATATTGATGGAGTGACTTAACAACCATTACTTCGAAACTACTGTTAGAATATTTTTAATAGGCTACCGTTACAGAGGAAATACAAATAATGACGAATTTTAAAATCTACGCTTTTTAATACAAGTCATTGAAATTGTAATAAATCATGTAAGTTTAAGACATAAATATATAAATGAACAGATATTACGTTACGCACGGCATATGACATGCAAGTCTCGTCATTAAGAATAAAGAAGTTGTTTGTTTAATGACAATTTTGATGAAAATCATTTATGTGTTTTTTTTTATATTTTCATTTCTGCAATAACGCTTGCTTTGCGGATTACATTACAAATTTACGAGAGCAAACATTATAGTCATGCGCGGGATTCGAAAACGCGAGATCCACCCCTATAGCCGAGGTATGCTCTGACCGACTGAGCTAACATGACAATGACTCAAAAGTCAAAACTCTAATTTTTCTTCTCGTTCTTTTAACCATCGTATTGGGCTGGAGCAACACCTATAGTTCAACTAACGTTGTACCTACTACAAACAACACTAATTTCTCAATTGAAAGCAATAGAGCATGCTCTGCGGATTACATTACTCCAGCTGTAGGGGTGGATGACTCGGGTTCGAACCTCGCACATGACTATAATTTTATTATTAATTTGGCTTTTGTGCTCGGTCTTACCTACTAAGACATGATTTCATAGAAATATTGAGTAGGCGCAGAATACAACAACTATAGGTGCAAAGTTAGCTTATCGGATAGCGTTTATAGCTTCAGGCTTCGTTTATAATAAATTAGGCATAGCTTATTGTGCACGGTTGTCCCATATTTCGTGTTAAATCTTGATAACATCAATGCCTAGAATTATTATTTGCAAACTAGGACATACTACAATAATCATTACCTAATAGGTAACAAGGTGGAAATTACATCATGAATAAGCATGGGTTCAAAATTATGAAAATAGAATTTTCTCATGTCATTTGCCTACCCATATCTACACTATGTGGTGTTGGTACAATATGTTTTCAAAGAGCACAATGGATGACAAATTACCATAAAAATAAGATATGTTTTTTTTTATTTCTGATAGGTAAGCCTTTGACCACAATTTCACCTGATGGTAAGTGATGATGTGGTCAAAGGTGTTAACAGGCCTAACCTAGAATTACTGGCTCTCAAGGACAGCTGCCGGAACACACCGTTAGGTGCTTGGCGACAGATTTTCTACTTAAGGGTGGTCGCTAGCCAGGCGGGCATTCGCAAAGATACCCTTCCACCATGCGGTGAAGCTCAAGCCAGCGGCGGGATTCGAACCATAGCCAAAGCCACTGAGCTATCACTGCTTCAAAAATTATATTGTGTTTTGTCCAATTAAATGACCCAAACGTAAGTTTCAGTTTTGGTTGTACAACTGGCCACGTACCTGACGCCAACATAACATCAATAACTTTTCAGGAATGCTGCCGTTGATATTGTACCAACTACTTTTCAGACAGTTAGGGCAGATGGTAAAGAGCTTTGATACGACTAAAGTGCTTTAAAAAACCTACTCTTATCAAATTTAGTACTGGTGTACTGTTTCTATGGCGCATTATTTACTTTAAGCACCTTTTACAACAAGAAGAAATGTATTTTTAAACTCGGAATTGTAATAGCACCAAAATATCTAAGAGATTAAAACTGTTAACTTCGTTACTCTAACTTAATTGACTTCCTGAAGTGCTACATATAAATAAAATATAAGCATTCAAACCTCGGATTAGGTGAATCTTAGTTTGTAGATTTCGTCTGTATTTTACCTGCAACAAGAAACATAAAGTTTAATTATAATGTTGATGTTAACAAAATAAATATATATTTTAACCTCAATGCAATAGTTCAATAACACTTATAAACAATACAAAATTCAAGCATGTACGAGATTGTAAAATTTCCATTGCTAAGTAAAAACTGTTTGGTTGCTTTATTAACGATTCATTTCTAAATGAACCAGAAATGTGTGCTTGACATTGTATTGTTCTCAAAGCTGTTGCGCAAGTACATATTGGAATGTTAAGTTCAAACAATGCGGTATGAAAAGCTTTGAATAGAGCTTTGTGCTCAAATGATGTTGTTACGAGTGCGGTTGGTTTATATGTAAACAGTTGTACGAATGTATAAACTTCAGGTGTGTTGAACTCTTAAGCGGTAGCTGAGTGCAGAAACACATAATCAAAACAAAAATAGGCAGCTGTGTTATTATGAATAATAAATAGTAACAACAAAAACTCAAGGATCTCCATACTTGCAGGTATTATAATTTTGATTCACATTATTTAATGCCCCATTTTTATGAATGTATTACAAATATGGACACATATTTGTAATCAAAGAATGAAGATAATTTAGTACCAGTCGGACCTACCTCACACGTAAAACTTTATTCAAATCTATCAACAATGAAGCTAATTAATCAATTTGAAAAATTTGTAAAGGCATGCCTGCTGACTAGTAAATGACAGTAATGGTAAAAGGATAGCCAAGTCCAAGTCTACGTTTAAATGCAAAACGCCAATCCAACCGCAAAGATGTTATACAACTAGCAATTACGTGTATTGCGGCTGCCAACATACGTAAATTGCAAAATTGATGGGTAAAAAAAATTGCCTGACAACTATAGAAACGTGAAGAAGCACGGAACGAACAAAAAGATTACGACGATAAGATAGAAGATAAAGTAGCTGACAATAAATCAAACACTTTGTAAGAAGCAGTAAATGTCGGCGAGCGAAATAAATAAGTAAATGCTTTTAATTTTTTTGTTACAGCAACCAAAGCAAAGACTTGGTTTTACACATACAACAACACAGTAGAGTAAACAGCGATTGCCTTATGACTGACAGACGAACAAAGAGTGAATTACAGTAATTACAGTTCCGAGGTCTGAGTAACACTCAGACTAGATTGTAAACGGAATATTGAGATCATACGGACCTTGAAAGTTGGCCAAGAAGGTAATACCATTTATATTATTAGATTAATAGTTATTATACACGTCTCGCTATCATATCTACGTACCAAGCTATTGTAGTTTATTTATAAATAATGATGACATTGTACTATTGGAATCGTAATAATGTCAAACCAATCTTGTCAACATCAAATAGTCATTAAATATATTACAAGATAGCAATAGATACCAGATTCAAATGGAAATACAATTTGATACATTTATACTACCTTATGTTATGTCAAAATGAAAATTTTACTGGAGGGCTAGAACAGGAAAAGAAAACTGTAGTAAAGTGAATTTAAAATGATACTTTGAAATCATCTGCCAGGAGTTATAATTCTAACAATATATTCTTGATTATAAATTCATAAATATACATTGTTATCCAGGAGTAATATTTCAAACAATACATAATTCTTAATCGTAATTCATAAACATACATTGCCATATCAGATACCGATATTAATAATCCAATAGAAATTATAAATTAATTAAAAAGTAAAAGACCCCGACTGTAAATTATTGTCGGTACACGTTTTAACGTGTACCGCCTTCCATTAAAATTAAAACTTCAAGTTATATATATTTATGGAATAGTTTTTAAAGCCCTTCATTGTGATACCCCACTCGTTGGTTATGGAAGAATTATTTTTTTATCTCACAACATGGTACCTAGTGTCACTTGGGTTATCAAGAGGAATCTAACGATATCTCTTACATAAAAATCGGTCAAGCGGTTTAGAAGTTATGGTGGAATTAAGAAACTCAGAAACATACATACATACATGAACCCTGAAAACATAACAGATATTTTTTTGGGCAGTCGTGTAAAAAATAATGAAATAACTACACAAAAATTTATGAACTGCAATTAATTGTACTTAGAAACGACCGCAAGTATAACTGTAAAGTCTTGGACAATCAAGCGTTTATGGACGGTGTAGTACGTTAAGACAATAACAAACCACCTACGCGATTTCGCAATGAAGAATCTAAAATTTAGTTCATTACAACGGGTTGTTCACCTCAAACGAAAATAAAATTAGATTCAATCAACGACTGCCCACATTTATTACTAATGCGTTTACAATCTCGACAAGTCTCGTAGTAGTAGCATCCCACATCCAACTGGTGGGGTTACTCATTCATCGTTTCAAACTGATTGGATGTAATACTGATATTTATGTATTTCTAGCTAAATTGCTGGTGTTGGGAAATATACTGTTATTGAAACGAGAATCCCGAAAGCTAATGGGAAATTGCGACAGCTCGAGATTTAGATGTTTGGTGATGACTCAGATTTACTGCTGTAGAGGATTGCATTGATCTGTATGATTTTCGGTTTTAAAAGTTGTACCTGTGAAAAAAATAACTTCCCTGTGAATTACTCCATGTCTTCCTGTTTAAAGTCGTCAAAGGCAACTAAAATGCGCTGAACGAACAGCATGACGCTACTCATTTTGACTTGGAAAGGGCGTTGGTGCTGATGTGTTCTTGTCTTGTTGGAGAAGGTATATTGTACCAACCCTAAATGAGGGATAAGTAAGGAATGGAAGAGGATTAATTAATTAACAAAACGTGGCGTTAAGCTACCAACAGGCGCATTCTTGAGAAGGTTGGTCAGGAACACGACCGGTTAATATATCAATGCCAAAACTTCAAATAATATGTTCTTGTTTTGTCCTTTGTGTAGTTAGAAAACATATTGCACCGACCCCACGTAAAAAAGGGGTAATGGTAGCGAAAGCGGATTGTGCGAAATGATTTCATTCACATTAACTAACGTTGATTATTAAATTCAAATTTCTTGAATATTGCCATTAGGTAAGATAAAATTATGACAAAAAATTAAATTGTATTTTTAAAATCCAAAGAGAAAAAAATGTACTTTTATAGAAGTTTAAGATGTAAAATCATAACATTATTTTCAACATTAACATTATAATAGAAACAGTACAGTATATACAGTAGAGTACCCGTACACTTTAGTAAAACTCAATAATGTCATGCTTCATTAACAAGTAGTCTGCGATGAAATCGTAGAATTACTATGTGCGCACATGATCGACTAAAAATACACCTAACGAAAGTGAGAGCAATATGTCACGTCGCATTAGCATCACAAATAGCCGCTTCAAAGTCGTTCACGATGCTTAAGAATGATTTTTCGCTTCATTAATATTTATTTTGATCTCATCAGACACACAAACATTAAAAGAAACCAACATACATATTGCCGAAGCCAAAAAATACTGAATTCGTTTCAAGCACTGGAGTTTAAATTACATCATCATGATGGGTTAAAACCGTTACTAACGGTACAATAATAACTTTAGCATGTCTTAAGTGTTTATGTTTTTAATTCAAGGAGTAGTTAACGTCTCCATTTAATTTATGATTCTCGGCAGTACGAGTTTGTTATTAGTAATCATTGTGGTTTGGTAAATAATACGGGATAACTCACGTGAATCAGTCAGATAGCTCCGACTATAGTTTCAACCACATTCGGTGGTCTTTTTCAAGGAGAGCTCGGGACGCCCGCGTTGACGTCTCGCTTAGCACTGATTATTCACGTGAGTTATCCCGTATTATTTACTAAAATTGTGGTTTGGCTTGACTGCTTTGTTGGCCGAGTGGCGAAGGCGTTGCTTTGGGTTTTTCAGGATCTGGTTCGCGTTCTCAAGGTATTGAAATTTGTTTTCTATTTATTTTACATCACTGCTACGACGATTTCAGATTTAAACTCCGTCGTTCTTCTTCCAATCACATTGTTAAAAATCTTTAAAAAGAATGGCCCCGAGTTTCTTGCCCGTTCTTCTCGCAGTGGCTCTAATTTTTGTTTGCTGAACGTGGCAGTACAATGCAGTATATTTCTATATTAAAATTTATAATTGACCTTCATAAGAGCGTCGTAGACGCCTAAATTGAATAAATGATTTTGACTTTGATCATCACCAGTTTTTCAATACATTTTATAAAATCTAGTAAGAGCTTTAGTTCGAATTTATTGGTGATCGTTTTGATTTTGTATAGACTGATAAAAGGTCAGAGAGCAACTTATTATTTTTATGTAGGACATAAATTTCCAAATTTACTAATTAATTCCCGAGGCATCTTTGCGGCAGACGCAAGTATCCATTACAATATTCTATTTTTTTATATATATTACATGTTCATACTTTTTATATGACTAACTGATTTAAGGCGGATTTTCTTCAACATACTAGTCATCATCATCATGCTGACCTGCGTCCATTACTCAGATTTAGCACACATTACATTTCATTGTCTAAAGGAAGAAGACTTTAATATAGCCTATATTCCTAAGGAAATGCTGCGTTAGTACAAGACACTAATGCTTCGGATCTCGTTGTTCCATTCTAGAGATTTAGTAGCTTCCTACTGTGGGCGAGTGGGCGGAAAATTCTAAATTATGAAAGCACTTACAGCCTTGTAAGACAAATTGAGTCATTTTGTGTGTTTCAAAGTCTACCTGGTATATTGATCGTCCATTATAACTTGATCTTTAAGGTTTGCTATCTCTATACAGACATCTCATAATTGACATAAATACTAAGTTATTCAGAAATCTATGTTAAATGGTGGCTCTGTGTGCTTCCTCTATGTAGAGGTTTATTTTACCACTTTGATTGATTGTATCGTTTGAGTAAATAGTTTGTATTTTATTGACTAGATAAAATTTGTTGAAGTTGGTAGTAGCTTCTCAACCTAATCGTGCGTGGTAGATCATACAAACTGATACGAATGACACAGTATAATATTGAATACTGACAAAAGTTATTAAAAAGCGATCATATATTATAGAATTACAAAGCTTTAATCAAGGGAAAATAAAATCCTTCACACAGAAACTCTCATAAACTGGCTTATTCATATTATATCAGGAGCTCAATGCGTTATGTTTGGTTTAAAAACGTCTTACCTCGAAAATATCATGACCTAAGTGCAATGACGGAATATATTTTGCTTAAACCTTATTCATTTACGAATAGGAAATAAAAAAACAACCTTGCAATGTCAGAACTGTTCAGAAACATTCACGGTTTGATGATTCTTCAACGGTCAATAAAAAATATTACAAGTGTTTATACGATTATGTACCTGGGTTTCAAGTGTGGTCTTTAGATGAACATCGTCATCATCTTCTCCTTATCCTACAATATATATATACTATATATTATATACTCACGTCAAAAGTGCCTAGGGATCAAGTACGTGTTCGAGTAGATCAAGCAAGATTTAAACAGATCTCATTTGGATCAGGGGCAACCTCAATGCTCAGATTTATGCGGAGAGTATTGTTTCAGAAGTGATCATTCCTTTGCGAAGCCGTTTGCGAAATTTGTTTCGTTTAATGCACGATAATGCGCGTCCACACACGGCTAGTCGTAACTCGCACTCTTGCCGATGCTCACATCAAGTGGCCTGCTCAATCGCCAGACCTCAACCCCATTGAATATGCATGGGATATACTACAATTAATTTGCCTTGGGTTTTATAGTCAATAGCTACGCTCTTGTCAATACAAAGCTCTTGTTGGCAGTATACATATAGATGCCAAGCACCTAACGGTGTGTTCCGGCAGCTGTCCTTGGGAGCCAGTAATTCTAGGTTAGCCTGAACAACATCTTCGACTACATCATCACTTACCATCAGGTGAGATAGTGGTCAAAGGCTAACCTATCAAGCATAAAAAAAAAAAAAGATAAATCTAATGCAACCGGCAAATATGCAAGTATTTGCACTACTTAAATATTTGCCGGTTTGTGTTTAATATCCATAGAAAATAATAATAAAACAAAACACGATACAAATCATAATAAAGGAAGCGTTTTTATACTAAACACGAAGTGGGAATCATCACGAATGAGATCACCAACAAGCGAGTATGATTCATTAATCTATTCATTTACAAACAACATCTCGTTTCTGGTGGTCCAATCATTTTGCCGTTGACCTATATACAAATTTATAATAATAATTTTATTTACCGATAGGCTAATTTATAACCTTGATATCCCCTGATGGTGTGTGATGATGGGGTATATGGTGAACGGCTGATGGCTCTTAAAACAGCTGCAACGTAACTGTTAGGTGCTGACAGATTTTCTATTTGAGAGCGATAGTTAATCCATGAGCATTCGAAAAATTCTTGAATACTGTAAAGTGAGGGAGATTTAAGCCAGCCCGCAGGCCTTCGAAATAGCCTAACAAGACAGCCAACCTAAAACAAACAACCGGGATCAAGCCCTCCAAAACACAAGTTTCGGAGTCACTGGTCGGTGCAATATCCGGTAAATATTACACGAGTCCTAGCCGGTTGATAAAGTAATAATCAAGGTATGACCACAGTCGTGGTGCAATGTAACACAGGAAAAAGTGACAATGCAACTGGAATGAAGTGGCGCGACTAGTCTCTCTCGTCACTTCATCATATAAAAATCGGCCAAGTGCGAGTCGGACTCGCGCACGAAGGGTTACGTACCATTAGCTATCCAACATTAGACTTCATATTTTAACCTTCTTTTGTTTTAACGTGCGCGAGTCCGACTCGCACTTGGCCAATTTTTTGTATTTGCTGTTATAGCGGAAACAGGAATACATCATCTGTGAAAATTTCAACTGTCTAGCTATCACCGTTCTTGAGATACAGCCTGATGACAGACTGAAGGACGGACAGCGAAGTCTCAGTAATAGGATCCCGTTTTTACCCTTTGGGTACGGAACCCTAAAAAATGATTATATGTATTTGAATAACCCGCTCAAACAACATAACAACATTCTAGAGAAAGGAAAATCTGTCTTTGATTAAACAGCTGCGGAAGTAGCACGATTCGATTAAACTTTTATCGATTTCATTCGATTTGCAGTAATCGATAATGCAGAAGCAAGGAGGGAATGATTCGAACATGCCAATGAGCAATTGGGAGCAAATCGCCGTAGACAAATTAACCTACATGCGGCAGTGTTGCGGTTAGCGTGTATGGGAGTATGTTTAAAGAGATAGACTTTACTATGAGGCCTATAAGCCCAATTTGACAAGATCACACGTTGATTTATTGAAGTTGCAAGACCACTTTCTAAAACTTTATATTATGAAGAAATATTGGTAAATGTGCTACTGCACGTCGTCGGCCCAAATATTTGCTCTTTAAAAACCACAGGATACGCCGCATATATATTTTTTTTATGCTTGATAGGTTAGCCTTTGACCACTATCTCACCTGATGGTAAGTGATGATGTGGTCGAAGATGTTGTTCAGGCTAACCTAGAATTATATAATAACCTAGAAAATATAGAGTACTGCTTCCCTAAAAAAGTATTTTTACACGAATCGTATTAGCATCCTAATAGGAATCAGAATAGTCTCATCTCTGATACACTATCCCATAGTGTTAGCTTCATCTATGGATTTCATAAATCAACGTACCATGATTATTTTGGTGGTCCTGAGCTTACCGAATATGTAGAACCACTGATTTTTCGATGAGATATCAGTATCTCGCTGTGCGTCCAACAAATTCACTATAGAAAATAATCTTAAAGGAGTTAAGACCTCTTCCCAGTTCTATAATCACACTGCTTCTCATCGCCTCAAAGCTCATCCTCACCTTATGACGCGTCCGCATGGGGGCTTTGATATAGGTTATTTTTATTTAGAGTATTACCACAAACCTGTAAGATATGGACTGAACGATTGACGTCATTCCAAGGCGCTACAATAAACGCATTTTCAATTAAAGGGTGAAAGGAGTTCATGAGCAATGAATGAAATATATCTATAGGCAACGGTTACCGCTTCCCATCAGATAGGCTGAACATTTGTTTATCACTTAATATTATAAAATAAATATATGTCTTCACAACAGATTTTCGCCCGTTTTGTATTCAGCAGCACTTGTAAACTTGTAACATTTGCAGCACAAGTCACAACCTTGATCGATAACTAACGGTACAACCATGTGATCTTGTAAAAAATATTGCTTCAGTAAAATAATTTATAATCGCCTATTCCTAATCATGCACTTAATCAGAATGCCGACGTTTAACCATTCTAAAGAGTAATTCAATGTAGTTTATCAGCTACAAATTACTGTACTTTATAGAATTAATAAGATTTTGATTCATTGGCTGATAACTGGTTGAATTATAATGGTGTGGATGAAAGTTATGATTCACACTAAATAGATTCCTTTTGTTAGATCTAATAATATTGCACCTGCTAGCATTGGCTGATGATATATTATGACAATAGGTAAATAACTAGTAGGTACATGGTCCTTTTTGGCATGTTTGTATTAGATGATATATTGTATTTTTTTATTAGCTATCCTATTTGAAATCTATTGTTTTATGTAATTAGAGAAGTCACAAACCGTTTATAATTTCAATAGACCCATGGACATTGCACCCGTGGGATCTTTAGCGTCTGACATTATGTAAGTGTGTTAGCCCTTCGGGACATAATTATAGGTTGTAAGATGTGGCTTTTAGAACAACAACTTGATGTTAATAAACAAATCATAGAATGATTTTATTCTGCTTTCCTATTCTTACATTAAATAGAACTTTATTTCAGCTCTCCTATTCTGGAATGGGAGGCCGACGTTATTTATACATCCACATTTTACCATGCGTAAGGTGGTGAGCATGGTGCCAGAGCATTCCCAAAGAGGGTCAGCGTCATGTAGGCGCCAGTAAAATTTATTTAAATTATTCAGTTGATTCTGAAATAATTCCTATACTTGCAACACGCAACTAAATCCACTTCCTATTTATGTCAAAGCAATATTCCATCTGCTATGGCCAATTCTCCAAGTCATTTGCTCATGTCTCTTTGATTACAACAATTTGTACGGCAATTGAACTGACTCATGTCACAGATTAGAGACAAGACATATTAACGTTCTCACTTGACACTTCACAACTTGTAGGCCACATTGAGTTTGTAGGCCAAATTGGAACATAGATCAAAAACAATTGCTCAGTTTCAGACTCAGAGATAATTTGAGATCATGCTCGTATTCAATTACTATTATTGATCGAGAGGAATTCAAAAGTATCAAATTTAAAATATGTTTAACTTACAAGCACGTGTACGATTATACAAACGTATGTAACACTTATTCATGTTTCAATGTGCCAATGTCAGTTTAGTGAAATCTAGACAGACTATGATTAGGCAGATCTTATTTCAAGACTCTAACGTCTTTGCATATAAAATAATCAAAGTCATCAAGAACAATATAAAACACAGACTTATAAAAAGATAAATATTGATGTCATCTGAAGCATATCATGAATAGCCTAGGAGAATATTCTTTCATATCTCCTTGCAAACACAGGTTTTGATACCAACTACGATGGATACAACCTATCAAATACAAATCGTTCTTAAATATTGAGTGTCGTCTTAACTAGGAACAAAGCCATTCTCTGTCCTACATTTGAAGCTATCATTCGTTAGCCACCAATAACTCACACCGATCCAAAAGCTAGCGATAATACAACGGTGATAAAGTCAGGAACAGCAGATAATATATCGATCGGTAGTCCAATAAACCCTGGTTATGGAGTGCTATTGCCTACCGCCGACAATATCTGGGACGTCTGAATTAAGGACAACGTTATGATTTATCAACTCATAGACTAGATATGAGCTGTTAGATGTACGATCGCAATTTGTCGAGTAGTAAGTCGTGTGCTGCTAGGCTTGTCTTGAAGATAGACTCCGTGAGTAGGACTGACCGGTTTAGAGATGCGAGTACATACTTTGCAGAGTCTTATTTCTTTAACATTAAATCAAATACACAGTAGTTTTGAGTCCAAGTTTAGATTCTTGTTTGCGTAATTGGTTCTTTGCGTATTCAGTCTCCCGTATACTTGAACAGTTCTATCTAAAAATAATTTTAGTAAAAAATTAATTTCTTGCTGACTCATTTTCGTCGTTGATTTTTCGATATAACAATGGTTCAAACGAAAGATAACAAACTTTTGACGAATATCTTCTATTTAAAACAGACTCAAACGAGCGATGACCAACTTTTGATACATCATATTATTATGCTAAAAGTCAATATTGAACAACACTTTTAAATCAAAATAGTTATTGATGTACCTTTTAAAAGTTTTATATCCATAATTTTAAAGTACATAAGACAAGTGCAGAAAAATTACCTTCGGCCTTCGGCGTTATATACGATATGAGTGAGTTTATTGCGGTTGATAAGCCCTATCCTTCAGTCGTAGATATCGACGACAGGTATATTCAATTAGTCACATTTCTATTTGTTATTGAATGAGCAATTTACTTTTTCTGTACTTTGCATACGAAGTACGAACATTCAAGATATCAATAGTGCCTTGAAACCAAAATAAATGAAATCTCAAAATTTTCGACTTCTGCACATTGATTATACTATCACATATTAATTACGTTGAAAGTATGCTGTTTGGAGTCACTACAATATACAACCATCTACCAAAATATACGATGCCTGGGCTTGATGAATATTAAGTACTTTAACATATTAATAAACCATAGCCCAGACCATGTAACTTTCTTTCCACTCTCGGATCGCCTCGTGACCTTTACCAACCTTTATGGAAACTGACAGCTATTGCATAAATCGATATGCGTCGATATCAGTGGATAAGAATCGATATGACGCAGCTACTACTAAATGCACTTAATCCATCAAAGCCTCACGTCATTTACACCCTGAAGGAAGGTTTACACAAGTATCTGATCATTTTAATCTCTATTCTAAAGGAGTAGAGTTTAAATTTGATATGTAGTTTGATAACTTTCTCAAACATTGTTTAGTTCCTATAGCCTGTAATGACCATAACTTGTAATGACACCTATGCATCGACTGGAAATCATTAGTCAAAAGCACCGCCACAGAGAGCTATTGAATAAACAGTGATTGTGAATGTTATAGTTTATGAGAGAGAGTGAACACTGTTTTTGTTTCTTCAAGGTAAAATAGTAATAGTTATGTAGTTAGTAGATAATTATTTGTTGCTTTATTATTTACTGACTTATTTATGGATCCTTGAAGACCTAAGTCTAACGAATTTTTTCTTTTTTATTGACGAAAAATGCGTTAGACTCGGGTCCTTTAAGCGTTAGAATATAGATTCAGAGCCTAAAAACTCTAACTACTATCTCACCTATGAGTAAGTATTGTATGATGTGTTAAAAGATGTTATCAAGTAAAACCGCTTGGCCACAGCCAGTTCACTATACTGAAAAAAAAAACATTTTTTTTGTATAATTGATTTGCTAGGCTTTGTCTACTCAACTGTTGATAAGTGATGACTTCGTTGAATATGTGTGTTCAAAGAAACTTAAAATACATATTTTTTAGCTTGAAAATAGAGGATACTTATGTCGTATTCCGGTAGCATATTACGTAGACTGCCAATTAAGTGCTTGATGAAATATTATAATTAATAAAACTCGCTTCTAGGTTAGGAAGAAAACTCATTTCTAATTTTACATCCACATACGGTGATTAAAGAAAGAGGGTAAAAATGCTGGAAAAAAAATAAGCTGAAGCATTTGGACTGCCTATGAGTCTGTTATGACTTATAGGTTGTCTAAATGCTTTTATTGTAGTAGCTGTAGTGTTGTATATAGTTCATAGTATTTTGGTAAAAATTAGAGTTATGATTCATATGTCATGTTAGCTCAGTCGGCCAGAGCAGACCTCGGCTATAGGGGCGGAGACGCGGGTTGGAATCCCACACATGACTGTAATTTTCCCTCTCGTAAATTTGTAATTTTGTAATCACAAGGATAAATTAAAAAAACAACTAAGAAAATAAAACAACGTCACGATACAAGAACGGATATGAATGAAAATGAATCCAACAAGAATTTAGAAAAAGCAAGGTCAAGAGATCAATTTGTAAAGAAATCAACTCGAAGGGCGAGAGCGAATATTTTAAAGTCATAACTGCGTGTTGTGATGGCCTTAATATGGAGATCACGATATGACATACAATCTACATACGAAAGCAAGAGCCCTTTTTAAATTGAATGAGAAAGTTAATGTGTTACGAATGTACGCACGCTGAGCTAAAGAGATTAACAAGCAAGAGCGTTAATAGATGTATAAAATTGGATCAACAATTAAAGAAATAGTAAAAATATGTAACACAAAGAAAAATCCGAATATTCATAAAAAAAAATTGTTATTACATATTTGATATTCATCAACATACTGTTAAAACATAGATTTTAACAGTATATGTAGCATAGATTTTTACTTTAAAGTCACCCAAATATTTAGAGCCAAACAGACACAAGTGGCTTAAAATTCTTCCTTCAAATCATAACCAAAAGAGACTATTATAAACACATTTATTGGATTATAATCCTTCCTTCAGTCCACTTATGGCCAAATCATTCATGACATAGACAGTTCCAAATAAATAATGCAAAACGTTACTTCGATTGACACTATATTGCCAGCAATCAATTACGGTAACAGCTTTTACATGTAAGTTTGTAAGAGAAAGTCGGAGATTTATTATACCAGAGCAAAATTCTGTTGAAACACTTAAGAAAAACCTATTAAGGAATGGATGGTCATTTTCTCAAAATAAGGACTAATAAACACAATTTACACAATAACGAATTCAGAAATAAAGATATGCATTGCAAAGATGTTGCATATTATGTATTAGACACGACACAAAGTAATGAATGACATAAGGTTCGTGATGGGTATATTCAAATGAGACATTGTATAGATTTAAATGTCAAAGGGATCGATTTTATTGTTGTACATTAGAATGCGACAGACAATCGATTTTATGATGTAGATGGAGAATTAAGACAAGTCGGTCCATCGATTTATACATCATGTTTGCCCGGAAACAATTATTAGAAGTTGAGCTTGGATTGTGACAGATGATTATCTGTGCCATTGCTAAATTGCTCAGAACGTTCCTAATAGCTTCGTGATCCGGGAACTTTCCTTCCGTGGAGAATAGGAAGATATTTAAGTATTTTACTGGTAATTGAAATATTATATATACTTGATTTGCATACGATGGAGAGAATTAAAACGTCTTCTCTTAGTATTTTGTAACACAGAAAAACATTTTCTTTAGACGATTGATTTGAACAGTTAATTATAAGCTTTACATCCTTGCAACCACCGTCAAATGATTTATATTAAGTAAATAAAAAAATCTAGTACCAGATGCCTTATTGTAATTTAAAAGTTACCATGAGTTCAATGAAAATTACCAAATATTACACAGAAATAACTATAAACGTTATGCAAGCAATCCGCTTCTTTGCTTTCATTGCACTATTTTCATAGTATAACTAGTACATACTTATGCCCATATGCAGGATTCACACGTTTCGCTATAATTTGCTCATTAGCTATATTAACGGTATTATCACCGAAGCATTGCAATTATGAGGTAAAGTGTTACAAGCACTTACGAGCAATTTTCGCCTTGCATCCGTAATACCTTGCATGACTACACACAATCAATAAACAATTTCGAGATTTTGATTAGTTGTTTTTTTAAAGATATTGGAATCATATAGTAATAACATTTTGACACTGTTCGCTTATTCTGCAAGAATTGATACTTAGGGAATACTTTGTCTATCAATGACGTCCATATGATCTATAAACTGATTAGTCTAATAACCCTTGTATATAGGGGGTATTAGGAAAAATGCTAACAACCTCCTAGAGTTAACTTGTTTTATTGTTAAACATTTTTAGACGACTGTATTTTTTTTAATATTTGTTATTTTAATGATTTTGTGACGGAACAAGCTCAAAGCCCAAAAAGTCTATCGTGTCTGTAATTCATTACTTCATATTTTTATTACTTTTCCCGAAGAACACATTCAAAACTCTATTCTAAGGGAGCTTGTGGACTACCTCCGTTTAACAAGACATACGACATTAGTTCTACGACTTTACTCAAAACCTATAACATCTGTAAGAAAAAGAAACATAATACTGTCTGACACTTATATGTCTCGTCTAAACAAAAAACATCCATCTAAAATTGTTTGTTAGCACTAACAGAAGTCAACTTTAAGAGGCATTTAGCATTTTTCCAAAAAGTTCGTTAGCATTTTTCCAATAACACGGTATATCCTATGTGGCTTCGTATAAAAAATACACAATATTTGGAGTCGTAACAGTTTAATTATAAGCTACCTTTTTAGTGGCGTCAGTTACAAGAAATCCGATGTTATCAGTGCAGTCGCTTATGGCATCTAAAGATCACCTGATACCACTTGTAGTGGCTTCATTAAAATGTGGTAGCACCGGATCTTTGACATTCAAGTTGACACCGTTGTAATTAGCTTTATCGACCAACCGACAAAATTAAAGAGGCAAAAACAAGAATTAGATCATAATTGTAGATTATATCACGGTTACATGAATATTATGAAATAAGCAATTTAGATTACCTTAAAAGGAGCCGCCTCGCCACACAAAATATTTCAACGTAACAAATTCTGTTCCCTACTTCCAGGTTCAAAGATTCACAAAGTACACATATCAAGAGCCTAGGGATCATGTATATTTTTAACTATAACTAACTTGTTTGGCAGAAAAACGAAAAATATTAGGATATTTGCTATGTTTATAGTAAAATTATTTTAATTAATAATCTGTGTTACTACCATTCACACTAATCACACGAGCACAGCGATTTGGCATGCTTAAAATCAGTTCTTTGTAACAAATCAAAAAGCTGTTGTGAGGTATGTAGGGCATCCATACTTGGCAGAGCTCTTCTTTGTAGCATATCCCATGCATGTTCAATGGGGTTGAGGTCTGGCGATTGAGCAGGCCACTTGATGCGAGCATCGGCAAGATTGCGAACAACGACTCTAGCCGTGTGTGTACGTGCATTATCGTGCATTAGACGAAACGAATTACCCAACGACTTCGCTAAGGGATGATCACTTCTGAAACAATACTCTCCGCTTAAATCTGAGCACGGAGGTTGCCCCTGATTCAAATGAGATCTGTTTAAAACTAACCTAATGTACCCCAAAACGTACTTGATCCCTAAGAACTTTTGATGTGTGTATATAAGTAATTTACCCCCGGAGCTGTGGTACGCGACTTCAGTATAGTTGTTGTACCAGAGGCAGGATATTATTTCGTTTAATACAAACAAAATGCCACGCTAATTTCCCGGAGGTGGAGACTACAGATTTTCCCTTGCTACGATCTCAGGTCATCTATCTTGCTTCCTTCACTCTTCATCGTATTCTTCATACGTAACCATCAGTTATGGGTTATCATGACCTGGATTTTACTACATGTTTCATTCAATCTCGCCATTATTGGCTTCCAAAAGTAAATTATGTGTTGGAATCACCGGATACCAAACCGGAGATGCGCAGATATGAGGCTGAATTATCTCGTAAACAGCCAATAGGATTTCGAAATTTCGAGATTGTGACAAAATGACGATATTTCATGAGTGGTTTACAACACAACACATTTCCACACATTTATATTAAAGTGCTTATAGGTCCAGGGAAAGTAATTTTAGGATTTTTTTAAGTTATACCATTTAGCTATAAAGTATTTTAATAATTAATGTACATTGACGAAATGATCTATGGGTTAAACCAAAACGCACAAAAATAAGCCAATAAGAAACGTTTTTGTGTGCCTTAAGAGTCTTTACGCCTTGCGCTATCGTTCAAATTTAGGCATTTATCGTAGCGCGGCGCACACGAGCACACCGTTAGCAAGGATCGAGCGGTCAAGGACGCTGTCGCATGGAATAAAACATTTTGATCCTATTTGAAGTGTTATTTATTTTTGATAAATAATGTGGAATGTTATGTAACTTTGTAAATTCATTTCGCATCTTTACAGTTTACATACAAAGTAGACTTAAATGAACCTAATAATAAACCTCTCATTGACTAACATTAGCACACCTATCTATAACTATAGTCCATTGAAAAGTTACATGAGCTTTGCATTTTTATTTTTGAGACATGTATGGGTCTATAGAAGAAGCTTAACCTCAAGTTTGTGGGGTCGCCAACCTTGTCCCCCGGCCACCATCTTGGAAAAAGGGGTGAAAACACGTATTTTGCGATATCTCAGAAACTATGCGTTTTACAAAATATTCGTTAGGACATAATTTGTAGCAAATTGTTTTGCCTATAAATATGGTACGTATATAACTTTGTGCCCTAAATTAAATATTAAAGAAGTTATAAGCAAAAATATATTTTTTTACTCTATAACTTTCTTTATACATTTTACAAAAAAATTACCCCAGAACAATATTGTAGATGATGTTTTGAGGATTTTTTTTCCGACACCCGCAGTTTAATTGATTAAACTGAAAATAATATCCACAATTTTCAACACGTTTACACGTAACAAAAAATGAAGCACAACTAAGAGAATAAACTGAGGTAGAAGAAACAGCTAAGCCTGCGTATAATAATAATAGTCGTAGCAGGCAGATGTTCCTTTATCCCCAAACGGTAACTCAGACCTTTTCTACCTGCTTATCCTTCGGTAAGTTATATTTGGTAAGTTCTATGGTAAGGAAAACATTTAGGTATGAATAAGTGAAGTTGTACGAATTTTTTTTTTTAAGGATATGAAAAATATAATTTAAACATTTCATTTTTACCGGATTCACATGAGCATTGATGAACCTGGTCAACTTTGTAGCGCTGTAAGTGTTTTAAATGAAATAAATTATTAATCATAAAAAAATTCCTCAAATGATAATCAACAAGATTGGTCTGAGGTATCTTTTTTGTAAAACGAGAAAAAGAAAGTTATAGAGCAAAAAAAATATATGAAAATTTTCTCTCTCTTTTTGGTTATAACTTCTTAAATTTTTAATTTAGGGCAAAAAGTTATATAATCATAATAATAAATACTTTTAAAAGTATCCTAAAAAACATTAAATAATATTTAAATAAAACACTTAAAAAAGCATAAAATTATATATCTAGTGACAATTCCGCCTAATTTTCCTGTCATCTACGTGACGTCACAAACATCACGCAGCCTAACCGGAAGAATACCCTTTATATTAGGGGTAAAAATGTAACCATAAAATGGAACCGACTTCAACACCCAAAGTGTGAAATAACATGTTGAAGTTGGTACCATGATAGTTCAAAAGTACCTATGATCACAATATTGTGCGCATGGTACCGACTTTGACAAGTTATTTCACACTTTTGGGTGTTGAAGTCGGTTCCATTTTATGGTTACATTTTTTTTACTATCGCAAAAACCAAAAAGTGGGTTCCATTTTTTGGTTAAAAAATTTATCACTAGTTTTAGTAACCCTTGCTACTTACGATATCGATTGTCAATGATTATATCATCAAGATAGGTAAATACTTTTCAGTTATTGGAGTGTAACGCAAAAACGACTTGACTGATTTTGATGCAATTTAAATAGGACCAAACGACAAGCATCAGCTTTAAAACAAAAAAATAATACTCAAAATCGGTTCACCCTTTCAAAAGTTCTGAGGTAAAAAAATACAGACGAAATGAGAACCTCCTCCTTTTTTGGAAGTCGGTTAAAATTCAATTCCGATCAGGAAATAATAAATCCTAGTTAATAATGAAAAAGGCATGGTCTCAACAAAACTAACTTTACAATAATAAAAGCATACGCATAGATCAAAACAACTCGGTCACGCTATATTTTCATTGCGCACCGTAGTTGCGGCACGTGTAGGGCGCGGGACGAGCAGCGATACGTCCTCCCTCCGCGAGCGCTAGGCGCAAACTGAGATGCAAGGTTTGTTTGTTTGTTTAGGGAGGACATAGATGCTGGCTACCGCCTGTGCGGTCGTCCAGCTCCACCGGGTTTTGGGCGAGGGCCTGGCCCTACAATAGCCCGGGAGGGAGAAGTGCCGAAGGCACTTCTCCCGAGACGGGCGTAGAAGGCGAAAAGCGCTTTCTACCTCCGTCTCCTGCGGACGCCGAAAACGTACCGCTATTATAGGAGGGGTTGACAGCGAGCTCAAGGGCACCACTGTGGTTCGGACCTCGGCTTGTCTCGCTGTCGAGAGACATGGGGGGGATCGGAGCAAAATGCCTCTGTGCAACTGCAGTGTTGCACAATTGGGCCCTACTGAATAATACTCTTTGACTATTTGGAGAGCAATTTATCGTGACCTTGTTTTTGCCTCGAGCTCGCCGGCGAGCTCGGTGTTTGATTGTGTGACCTCTGATTACCTCACACCTGGGGATTTTACCTCGACGACTTGCGGATAACGCTAAAGCTGCCAATGTAATGGCTGCGATGGGGTCATCCGGGTCGTCTAATACCTGCCGTGGTCGGCGACGGGGGTGAGATGCAAGGCGTTGTGTTCCGTAATTTATAGGTCATATTGAAAAAATTGTATAAAATACATTTTTCACTAAATGAACGACAAAATATTATTATCTATTAAATAAAAACTTCAACTAATGAATTGCATATTTATTTATTTGATAAAATACCAGATTTTGTAGAAATAACAAGAAATTTGAATGGTATTTTTGTGCCAAAAGTGCCCTTTCAATCCCTTATTTACTCAGTTGTAACATATATTTATCAAAATGTTATTAATGCACTCCATTGGTGGTAATATGATTGGTTTACTGATATTTTTTAATCTGTAAAACGAATAATTTTTGTTCGATAAAAAGACTGTTGAAGTCACACTGATAGAGCAATTTATGAAAACATGAGTTGGTAAAAAATTTTTTGTCGGATTTCAGTTGTTTTTTTTATTGTTTTGTTCAATGCACTCCATTAAAAAAACAATAAACTTTCTTCCTGCATCATTTAAAAAACAAAAACTTTTATACTTTAGCTGCAACAGCCTTGAGAAAACGGCTGTAAAATGGCTTTGCTGGAATAAGGCCTCTTAAACAAAGAATAAAACGAATCGGGAAGTGCTCAAAATTTTAGTTCCTAGAACGACATATATACGGCTGATAGAAACAAACAAGAAAGCGTGGTAAAATATAAATATAGTGCTTACCTATTAATTACAATGCGGTGAGATAAATTCACTGTATCTAAAATAGCTTACTACCAAACTTCATATAATATCGATTTGGATATTCCTGTAAAATTTCAAAACATAGCGTACTACTACTTTATTTATTAGCTTTCCTCTCTTGTACATATAAATTACGTCTTACTAAAGTTATACTTGGTACATTGGCTGCGCGTGCGCACCCAGTCTCATAATAAGAACGGGCGTCGGGCTGTCTGTTCGTCGTCAGTCGGTCACGACTATCGTATATTTCTGCTTAGGAAGCGGAAACTTTAGCGAGGTTATATTTTATATAAATCGCCGACAAAAAATATAATAGCTTTAGGTGCGGTAAATCAGAGTAGAACACGGTTCTAGAAATATTTAATAACTGTGTGGAAGTGGATGACGAATTGGATTAAATAATACTGTTGGTCATCAGGAAGTCGTCTTCGAGTCGAAGACGTCTTTGAATCGCTCGAAGCGAAGTTTCCTTAGCCGTTCTTAATCGATCAGCTAAGTTAAGCAACGTCCGCCGCGGTATGGAGTTGGATGGGTGACCGTGGGTGATATTACTACTGTGCGCTTCCGTGCTTTGGAGGGCACGTTAAGCCGTCGGTCCCGGTTGTTGTCTTAGGATGGCAGTCCTTGAGAGACAGTTAAATTACAGGCACATGAGACTTAACAACTATGTCTCAAGGTGACGGGCGCAGTGCAATTCGTCACTTGTGACGAAATGCATCTGTTATAGGCCTATAACAGATGCATTTTTCACAAACGGGCTTAACATCAGGTGCGCCTCGGGCTTGTTCCGTCACAATAACATAAAAAAATGTATTAAATTCAGACAAATAGAAATAACAATCAGACACACTTAACGTTATTTAAATTTATTTCGTTTTTTTTGTCTGATCCACCAAATCTACACATTGACATAAAATCATGCATAATTACAAACTAAATTAGAAATTCAAATATGTGTATGTATTTATGGCCTTGAATCAGTAGGTATACCATCGAGGTAATTAGGTATTCGAGCCGTGTGAATGATGTGCACTATATCATTAGGAATGGTAATAAGGCATATATTAGCATATCATTAATTTAGAAAAGGTTCACGAGCGTTATTTAAAAATGTCTAGCTTCGACGAGCTGTTAAGATTAAAATAATTATAGAATAATAACAAAAGTTTGAAGAATGATTATAATAATATTTTAGAAAAACACTGAAAATATTTGAAAGAAATATCTAGTGTCAATTCCGCCTAATTTTTCTGTTAAGCCAGCGTGACGTCATAAACACCACGTAGCCAAACCGGGAGATATTCGACGCGGTTTTACTTCTACACGAAGCATCCTCAGGAGGTGATGACTCTTCGAGCGCACGATCGAGACGCAATATCCGTATTATTGAAAATGGATAAAACATATTAATAACGATAAAACGTTCAACAAAAATAAATGCAGTCGGGTTTTATGTCATTTTAATTTATTTATAATTTAAATGGGTTACATATTTGGTGTCTAGAGACGTTGGGTCCGTGGGGACCGGGAGCTCATCGCATTTTCCAAAACTTATCTGAGCGCTTGGTCGATGCGACGCGTGATCAAAATTTTTTTTTTTTTTAATGTTATTATGACGGAACAAGCTCGAGGCCACCTGATGTTAAGCGGTTACCTCTGCCTATAACAGATGCACTTCATCGTTCAAGTGACGAATTGCACTGCGTCCGTCACCTTGAGACATAGTTGTTAAGTCTCATGTGCCTGTAATTTCACTGGCTCTCAAGGACTGCTGCAGGAACACACCGTTAGGTGCTTGGCGACAGATTTTCAACTTGAGGGTGGTCGCTAGCCAGGCAGGCATTTCAAATTCATAATCATTTATTCAATTTAGGCGTCTACGACGCTCTTATGAAGGTCAATTACAAACTTTAATATTGAAATATTCTACATTGTACTGCCACGTTCAGCAAAAAAAATTATAGAGCCACTGCGAGAAGAACGGGCAATAAACTCGGGGCCATTCTTTTAAACGTCTGTTTACAATTTGTTATAAACAATATAATACAATTATTACAATATTTGTTTAAATTACGTAGGAGACAGGTGATGGCTTGGCATTCGCAAAAAAGCCCTTCCACCATGCGGTGAAGCTCAAGCCCGCGGCGGGATTCGAACCATGGACCTGCTGCGCGGCAGTCCATAGCCAATGCCACTGAGCCATCACTGCTTCAAAAAATGCTGGCACATATTTGGCTCAACGAATAAGCATTGCAATTCAACGGGGCAATGCTGCCAGCATGCTGGGCACGCTGCCAACTGGGAGTGGGCTGGAGCATTTGGACTGCCTATGAGTCTGCTATGACTTATAGGTTGTCTAAATGCTTTTATTGTAGTAGCTGTAGTGTTGTATATAGTTCATAGTATTTTGTTTAATAAAGGCATACCGCCGATTTATTTATACATGTACATATAACAGTGATTATTATTTATTACTTAGGATATCGTTCGCTCTTACGCTTGGAACGTTCGCTATACATATTTGACGCTGTTGTAGGTAGGAAAGCAGAACAGTGACTATTTATATGAAATTCTAGTAGGACCTCACATAATTGTACTAGAACTATACTAGAGAAGGATGAGTATGGGAAAAAAAATTAAACAGAATAGTTCATGGAATGTTAGAAATAAATAATATGGAGGCAAAAGCAGTGAATGTTAGAATGACAGAGGAACGCCATTGAATCACTATACGGCGCCCACAATACATCTAAAATGCGTCTAAAATCCACTAGTTTTTTTTTTGTATTTTATATTCCTAGTGTTACTTGCGCTATCAAGACATCAACGTTATCTCATACATACATCAAAATCGGTTAAGCCGTTTAAGTTATGGTCGAATAAATAAACTCACAAACATGCATACATGAACTCCTTTCTTCGGCAAACGTGTAGAAAATTACCTCACGCATTTTAGTTGGTGAACGGCAACGGGGTAATACCCAACCATGACGTTTTCAAAAACTATAGCTACAATAATATTATAAGGAGGAAAGATTTTTATTTTTGTATGCAACGAATAAATTTATATACTACTGGACCGATTTGGATGAAATTTGACACGGGAATAGTTTGAGTCCCGAGGAAGGACATAGGATACTTTTTATCTAACTGCGCAAAAAGATGTTCATGGTTTTGCGTGCTAACCGATATACGCACGGGAGCCGCGGCTGGAAAGCTAGTCGGATACAAAATAGTAGAACCATATTTAGCTACAAGTAGTATTTGGCGAGGCATCAACCATAAACCATTTCCTATATACACTCTCATAAAATAATGATATGCAAAGCAGCGTGTATAACTGGCCCTTGCGATCACCGTGAATAATTTACTGAGCCGCCATATGAAACGTTTTAAGTACCTGCTCTTGTAAGCACGTTTACTCATTACGACTTCTCGGTAGAGTAGAGATACCATGAAGTGACTGACTCAAGCTTTGAACTGTACGGGTAAAGTGTGTGGTTTTATGACTGTTTGTCTACCTACTCCAATTAGACTTACCTAGTAGTCTTCTGGAAAGTTCTTATGTTCTTCCCAGTAAACTACCGTATGTGGTAAGGCAATTTGCGAATGTCCGGTTGGCTAGCTACATCCCTCGACTAGAAAATCTATCACCAAGCACCTAATATGTTACGGCAGTTTTTTTTCTTTTATGTGATTGTGATGGAACAAGCACGAGGCCCACCTGATATTAAGCGGATTAACCTCTGACTATAACAGATGCATTTCGTCATGTGACGAATTGCACTGCGCGCGTCTCATTGATACATATAGTGGTTAAGTCTCATGTGCCTGTAATTTTTCTGGCTCTCAAGGACTGCCGACGGAACACTCTGTTAAGTGCTTGGCGAAAGATTTTCTACTTGAGGGTGGTAGCTAGCCAAGCGGGCGCTCGCAAAATTTCCTTCTACTATGCAGTAAAGCTTAAGCCGAGTAGTGGGGATCGAACCAGGGTCCTGCGGCACGGCAGTCCATAGCTATGACCGCTCGGCCATCATTGCTTCACAAAAGTTGCCCTTGAGTGCCAGTAATTCTAGGTTAGCCTGAACAGTATCTTCGACCACATCATCACTAACCATCAGATGAGATAGTGGTCCAAAGGCTTAACCTAACAGCTATAAAAGAAACCTAAATTACGCGGGACTTATGTTTTGTGGGTATTGCCTTCCCACTTTGACAATCACTACCCACAAACAAAATCTAAGAAAAAAATCAAAGGTACTTTACAATGGCTCCACTAGAACCACTCGCACCCCTCTCAGATCCTTTACCAAATCAATAAAAAGCTAATACAAACAAATGTTCTCGTACGACCCTCTGTCACAATAAGAGTACACCACCCTCGCTTTTTTACAGTACCCGGCTGTGTAAGGCACTTACCCTACCGTTTACTATTAACTCATGAGATAACGGAAATTTGATAGTTACTATACTCCTGTGTAGATTAAGGCTAGAGTGCTCATGGCGCTTTCCATGCCATATTTTAAATACTTATTTTAAACTCGGTGAAAGGCATTTTGATAATAATACATGAATTTGCATGTATGTCCTTGAGCATAATATCTATGCTTCGGGTTTGCCAGTTTTTTTTATGTTATTGTGACGGAACAAGCTCGAGGCCCACCTGATGTTAAGCGGACTAACCTCTGCCTATAACAGATGCATTTCGTCACCGTCAAGTCACGAATTGCACTGCGACCGTCACAATGAGACGTAGTTGTTGAGTCTCATGTGCCTGTAACTTCACTGGCTCTCAAGGACAGCTGCCGGAACACGCCGTTTGGTGCTTGGCGACAGATTTTCTACTTGAGGGTGGTCGCTAGCCTGGTAATTCACAAAATGTCCTTCCACCGTGCGGTGAAGCTCAAGCCCGCGGCGGGACTCGAACCATGGACCTGACAGATTTACGTAAAACGAAGTATTTTCAAAAATTATTATATTTGGGAATTGTTTTTTTGACATTTAGGTATAAAATAAATAATAAATCAATAATCTGGCAAACCAGAAGCATAGATATTAGACTCAGCAATATGCATACAAAATTTCAGCAACTTCGAACACTTGGTATTTTTTATGACGCGACTACGTTTGTATGGAAAGCGCTCCGTGCACTCTACTCTTAATATTATCTACTTTAATTAAAATACTACTTTTTTTACAGATCTTTTCCGATATAAAACGTTAGCCAATGCTATAAGGACCCGTTTTTACCCTTTGGGTACGGAACCCTAAAAAAGACCTAGCTAATCACCCATGCTAGGGTGCAATAAAGGTCTTTTTTGTCTTTTTTCACCCTAGGGGTGTGTTTGTCTAGAGCTCAATGTGTAGAATACAAAAATGTTGTTATATATTTTTATCTATAAAATAAATAATTGGTGCCCGTCAAAGTGGTTAATATTAGACCTTTTTTGTTACAAGGTCTAACCTAATGACAGAAAAGGACAATATTTATTTCTATGTACTTTGAACACAAAAATGCTATGAGTTGTATTTATTACAACAAAAGTTAAGAAACCTAGCATGGAAACTCAGCTTCAGATAAAATCTTTCTATGATAAAAGTATACCTCAGCTTAAACTGTTAACTTTTATCTTAATCATTTTTAAACAAACGCTTCATATACGAACCAACACATTACACTATTAAAAGGATGCGGCTGTCATCTCCAAGTTTTTGTTTAACTATTTAAGCAACACTATCCAAACATTCAATCAGCACCAGATAATTCAATGATGAGTGCACATCCGCCCCTCAACCCGTATCTAATCTCACTAGAGCCCTGTGTCACAGTATAATTGAAGCAGAAGGTTAACCTACACATTTTGGGTTGGCAATTTTTAGCGATACGCTGAAGTCTAGCTAGTAATCGTTATTTCCCTGTCTAAAAATTTGTATGTTGTAAAATGTTATTTTAAAACTTTTATATATGTGATCATGTTTTGTTTTTAAAATGGGTAATAACCACGATGCTCGATTCAGTGTGTGATGTAATTTGAACATAAAACACAGCCAATGCGCCAACTTGGCTACCACCCTTATGTACAAAAAAAATTCAACCACTTAACAGTATTTTCCAGCAGCAGTCGTTGAAAGCCAATTCCCTTTTAAATAGTTCTAGTTTTTACAACATCATAATTTACTGCGTTTCTTAGACTGTGATATCAGATTTAATATGAAATAAATTATATTTTTTCTACAGATAGGCAGGGATTGTCTATATTAGATTCAATTAAAAGGGTAAGAATTAAGCGAGTTTGAATAATAAATAGGGGTTATAATCTCATCATGAAACTCAAAAAACTAAATTAAAGTGATTTGCATGAGTGTGAAAATCATAGACGAAATTATGAATTTCGACATTAAAAAGTTAGTAGAGCAGGTTACCTAAAAATTTTAAGCACTTAAAGTGTGTCAATAGATCAAGATACAACACGAAATCTTGACGAGTTGAGAATTATATTAACTTTCATTGTTTCACTTCATATCTTAAAAGGATCAGATAATACGGACTTTAAAAGCTGTGATATAACATCCGATGAATGAGTTCGTAATCCGGCATTAAGTAATTAAACAAGTAAATATTACGTTACGACAGATCTAAATAAAACTGGTCGAAAATGATGACATACTTAATATTGTGAATATTTATGTCCAAATTAATATTGCAACATTAAATGAGCATAGTTTAATATAGTAACATATTAATTAAGGAGTAGTTATGGTCGTTCACTTCATTAAGAATATAAATAATTTCTAAAAACATTAAGAATAAATGTGTTTCGGAAAAATCCTAAATAGGTAGTACCTAATGAAAGTAAAATAAAAAAGAACCACTACCAATAAAATGTTACTTTAAACGAGCGCTAGATAGAAGTACACAGAAGACAAATTAGATTAATCACAATCAACTAACCACCATCATTCAGTAAAAGGCAAGGCAGCTGTTAACACAGACGAGAGTAAAACCGTCAATTTGAAACTAAAATTACAGGCCATGCAACCAGCAGTATACGAGCATCTGTCAAATTACATCGATCTCCTTAATGGTCCAGAACAGATGGACAAACAATAAACCACAGCGGCTGCAGCAAGGGACCCTCCTAAATTGACCTTCGTTAAAGCGGAAGTACTTTGTAGCCCAGTCATAACAACGGTACTCAATGAATCAATAAACAAAGTAAATTCAATTACGACCGCTATAAAACAACAATATTAAAAAACCGTAAAATATTAAAGCTAGTTTCATTAAATAATCGAGGTTACAAAACAAAGAGACAACCCACAATTTACAGATCGTAAAGAGACAGTGAAAGCAGAATAATCAATTTGTAATTAATAGTAAAAGTTAATCGATAAAGGAATAATCAAGACGGACTAGATCGTTCTGAATAGGCTAAGGTAACTTTTATTAGAGCGTGACACTCAAGGCAAAACTTTAAATACTAAAGTTTTAGAAATCTAACAGAATGGGACGAGAATGAAGTGAATAGATTTGATGAGTCATTTTTTTTTGAAAGTTTTGTGTACTGAAGCAAGCATTATAAAGATTGATTGGAGTAAAGAATATTGCGTCGTTATACAATGAAATTGTTACTCATTATTTAAAAAAGATGTACCAATCCACTAACATTAGATTGTTGGCAATAGATATATTTTGGCGATAGCTTCAGTTTTGATAAAAATGAGTTTCATGAATTATTGTCATGCTTCTCTAGGCTCTGTTTCCTGATGTAATAACGTCAAATTTCAGAATGCCGCGGCTAACTAAAATTTGCCGGTTCAGTTTTCAACTTGAGGGTGGTAGCTAGCCAGGCGGGCATTCGCAAAGTGCCCTACCACCATGCTGTCAGTAAGACAACAACCGGGACCAACGGTTTTATTATCTAAAAAGATGTACCAGTTGACATTAGAATTTTGGCAATAGAAATATTTTGGCGATAGCTTCAGTTTTGATAAAAATGAGTTTCATGAATTATTGTCATGCTTCTCTAGGCTCTGTTTCCTGATGTAATAACGTCAAATTTCAGAATGCCGCGTCTAACTTAAATGTGCCGGTTCAGTAATTTTTCTGGCTCTACAATTATGTTATTTCATTTATCATTTCAACAATGCTTGTATCAAGGTAATCTCTGCATTATTTAACAGTCACAATTGTCGGATTGTCGCACAGTGCAGCTGTATAAATGCAAGCCAAGGCTGAGCGGTTCGTGACAACCATTGGAACTAAATATTACCTACCTCACTATGGAGATTACAAACCATTCTGTTATATATATCATATGTTTTTTAATGTTGACGACACATTCGAATCTGAGTCGTAATTGTAATGTTAATTCTAATCATTCAAATACTAATAAAATCGATAAAAGAAAAATATATATAAATGAAATATAATAAAAATAGGTAGGTAATTCTTATATTTATCACATATACATTTTAGTCACACTTTTTGATCGGTAAAAATCAAGTGATAAATCATTTTCATAATAATCATTATTTTTGTGGGTAGGTATAGTTTCACGCCGTTTATATTATGTCTGCATAATAAGCAGAAAATTTATTAACAGAAAAACCCTATAACAATGTCTGATATGAGGTTCAGACCCACCCAGACTCATATATATACAGACATTGATAAAATAACATGTAGAACTAGTGAAGAAGTAAAAGCTCACAATAAAATACTTCAAAAAGTGGCTTGGCCTCCTGCATCTTGTGTATAGAAACCGATTTCACAAAAAGTACTAATCAAGATGATAAATTGTTAACTCAAAACTCCCATGAGACTACATTAAACATCATTAGCACATCCAAAGTCTATACGATGCTCTTGAAGCTTAGAATTACAACATTAAGAAATCATGGAAGTACATTATCTTAAGTTTCTTAACAGATATAACCCCCGATTAAAAATAATCCACGTTTTGTGTGCATTCGTGACCCGATGAGCTACATAAAAGAACGCATTTATTTTGTAACAAATGATTATGTAACGAAGGGCTATCTACGTTACAAAAGCCTTTGTTCATTCATTAGAATAAGATTTTGATTGCGATAGAGAAAATACAAGTCATGTTCGATGATATGGGTTACATGTATAAATTAATTAAAAAATCGGCCAAGTATGAGACGGACTCGCGCACTAAGGGTTCCGTACCAGTAGCAGTAATACACCATTAGACTTCATATGATAACCCTTTTTGCTGTAATGTGCGCGAGTCCGACTTGCACTTGGCCAGTTTTTTGTTGTTGTAGCGGCAACAGAAATACATCATCTGTGAAAATGTCAACTGTCTAGCTATCACCGTTCTTGAGATACAGCCTGGTGACGGACGGACGGACGGAGAGCGAAGTCTCAGTAATAGGGTCCCGTTTTTACCATTTGGATACGGAACCCTAAAAAGTAAGAAGCCCGACTGCAATTTATTTATTAACGCTCCATTGACATCAAAACTGTAAGTTGTATATATTTATGGAATCGTTCTTTAAAGCCCTGCATTTTGATACCCCATTTCATGGGTTTGGGAGGTTTTATTTATTTATTATATACCTAGTGTCACACGCGCTTTCAGGACGAATCTAACGATTACTTACATTAAAATCGGTTACAAGTTATGGTGGAATAAAGAAACTCACAAAACATACATGAACCCTGAAAACATAACTTTCCTTTTTTAAGACGTGTAAAAATGGGGACATAATAGAATAGAACCCGTGATAACCACTGAATAAGTACATCACCAGGTGGTAGATATCTGCACCAAGCGTCCGTCTTGGTAGGTGCCAACGCAGTGTCAGATATTCTGCAAAGCAGTAGTGCGCAAATACTCGTCTTTAGTAGTTCATTAAAGTACTGGACAAACAAGATATAAGACGTTAGAGTAACGTGTGCAGTGCATTATCTTGCTTCATGAGGATGGTGACTCTGCTAATATAATAGACAGGCGTGATGCTTATTATCAGGCAGGCGACTTGTTCGTCTCCTAACTTCATAAAAAAATATTTATTAAGACAAATTCGGTTTTAGGAACAGACTAAAGTATAATCTTAAAAGATTCCTTGCGGGTATCATTGTTAATGTTTTAATGTTTTGTTAATAAAACAAGATAAAGCTCGTACATAAGCTGTTATGTATAAGTAATTACACAGACCGTAGAGCAACCTTATAAATTATAATTCATTCTAATATTAAATATATTTCCAAGTTTAGTTTACGAAATATATGAAGGGATGTTCCCATATTTTACTCTCCATAAGCAAATCTAGCGATAGTTTTAAGGGGAAGGGGATATTAGTAATTAATCATGTAGTGGACGTTTTCATTAGGGCTGACTAATGATTCGCAGCTTCCTTTGAAATGGTACTAATAGCTAAGCACATTAGTAGGCACTTTTAAATATTATAAATCATTTACAAAATCTGTTCTTTTATTTATTGTGGGTTAATACTTAAGCTTACCTCTGCCCACCTTAGGTTTAAGAATACTTTTTGTTGGGAGTAACAAAGGGATTCTTTTTCATATTATAGATACAGAAGAATTTAAATTAAATGAAGTTATTGTACACGAAAGACTTAAAATGGATATTCTAAATCATGTGGATTAAAACATAAATCCGCTTAAGTCATGTTAAAATAATACATGCTAGGCTTAACTAAACCAACTAGTATATTTACCACATTAAGTCGTATTTCACTGAATAGATGACATACCTGCAACAAACAATGCACTTATTAGAGCAGAAAGAAAAAAACATAAATAATAATGTACATGCCCGTTATGAGGTCACAAGTTCAAACGAAACAATATAAAACATTCGATGTTTCAAGATATGTACTAACTGTAAACAATTGTATGACTTCGGATTTTAGAACCGAGGAAAGCTCCGCGAAAATCTACCATATCGGTAGTATGGAAGAAACAAAATGCAGTAAATTGAAATATACATCTTGTATGGCAATATAAAAACGATTTAATCATAGACCTCAAGGCAAAATTCTTGTTTGGTGCTGGTTAAATTTTGCGAGATATCATCATGGTTCCGAGAATTTAGGCGCAAAAAATTGGAGATTTAGATACGCTCAGACTAAAAGGCGATTGGATTCAGTTTGGTTTATTATGATCATGGATATCGAATAAATTAAGGGTACTAAACCGTGACGATATACTATTTGAAATTTGCGAAAAATGCGAAGTTTGGTAGACATAGTATTATGGTCGCGCCGTACATAATTTGCTCACCAAAAACCCCATACAGCTTGGTATTTTCGAGACCTACGGGTAAAATGCTATTTTATATTGATATTTTGTGCTTTTTTCTTTGGTTCCTTAAACCTGAAAACACGATTGGACTGATTACAGTGGTAACTAAATAAAATAATGCTTTATTTAAACTCTTACAGTTCTAATAGTGATGCATGAACATTAATTTTCATTTCAAAATTGGCCCAAACTAATTTCACTTTTATGATTTTTAATGTTATTTACTTACTATGTATTATTTTTGATCTACATATTTTAGCAACTTAGATTATTTTGTAGCAGATATCAATTATAAATTGAGAGAGAAAACTATAAGTCTGCTAAAAAAATGTTTACCTAGTACACCTATTTCTTTATATTAACTTACTTCCAAAAAGGAGGATATTCTCAAGTAAATAGATTCGCACATCCGGAAATCCGATTTCGATGATTGTCATTTGGTAAAGTATACCTCCAAGTTAATCCTCATATCATCACCTTTTGTGCTATTTTTTTCTTATATTGCAATCAAATATTTTATCGAAGTCGTGAACATTAATATACCTGCATTTTACTGCACTTGTAGAAAATATTAAAGATCTATATAAAGTATTCGACAAGCTATTTCAGTGAGTATTTACAAAGTTCAGAGCTTTGAGACAGTTCAAGTAGGACTGGTCACTGGACAAGTAAAACTGCATGCGCTATCTTTATAGTTGAAGATTGGTCAAGTTATCTATGGAATTATTATGAATAATCACAAAGAAGATACCCCTATAGATATCTGCTAGCTGCTCAGTGTGAATAAGACTCTAATTCGATTTTAGGTACATAAGATTGAATTATTGTTTCGTAAAAAGATTGATGATTAAAAATATTTAATGTCAACAAAAACCGTGCACACCTGTGTTTGTACTGTATAAATTAAGGCAATATTAATAAAATGAATGGCCTTTTTTAGTTAGCTTCTGGCAACTTTGCGGTCGTTGACATAGCCTTGGCAATGTTGTTGGGGTAAAAAATAAAATGGGATCGCACGCTCTATTACGTCATCTTTAGTCTTAGTATTGGAATACAATATATATAATTATAGTTGGTACACACTTGAGCTATTGTCCAACAATGATTAAGCACAGTAATGGAGGCCTTAGCAAGGTCTTCAGTCGATTGTTCGACAGCTTTGCATAGTTGGAGTGGGTTAGAAATATCAAACAGATCGATGGTAAACGGTAGCTTTTCTGAGAATTGCCTAGTCAGTGCAACGCATGGTTAATATGCTGCTACTAACCCGTTCTTTTATTTTTAGAAGGGGCTTTGGGTGCTTGTTGTTAATGCGGCAATTTCCAGCTCACCCGGACTTCGGGCAAGTCTCAATAGCTCTGGAGGGTGAATACTGAATCTGTTAAAGGCACTCAATCCAAGATGGTCGCAGAAGTCATGATTTCCCTTCTAACTCCGTCATCTGCGGGCGGCGAAAACGCACTGCTAAGGAGTTACCAACAAGATCAAAAGGCACCTCTGTGGTATAGACCTCAGTTTCGAGCTCTTCTTAGATCATTTGTGGAGGTCAGAAGAATGGTTTTTTTGTTTTTTTTTTTATGCCTGATAGGTTAGTCTTTGACCACTATCTCAAATGATGTTAAGTGATGATGTGGTCGAAGATGTTTTTCAGGCTAACCTAGAATTACTGGCTCTCAAGGACAGCTGCCGGAACAACTTAACGTGCCCTCCGAAGCACCGAAGCGCTCAGTAGTAATGTCACCAGCGGTCACCCATCCAAGTCATGACCGCGACGGACGTTGCTTAACTTTGCTGATCGATTCAGAATGGTTAAGCAAACTTCGCTACGAGCGCTTCAAATATACCGTGGAGAGTGGGCCACACGGACTTATATGCAAAGGAGTATTTGGAGAGACACTAATCGGGATATTAAATTTGCTTTGAACTCGCGGTGATCTCGGTGTCTTGTTTAATAATTATGTAACTTCTAATTACCGCTGAACTTTAACCGTGTTTATCTTTTTGGGGACGACTCAACTCTCAGATGTTGTTGAAGCTGTAAACGTACCTAAAAGCCGCGGTGGAATCCGGGTCGTCTATGCAATACATGTCTTGGGCAGCAAAAGTGACGTTAGAAATATAGATCACGCACGAGCTGGACCTAAATTTCTTTGTCTGGTATACGACTATATTGATACATACAAAATACAGATTAGTTAAGCTTGCATTCCTAGATAGAAATGGCAGAGGTTGATTTAGCACCCAACCATTCGTGTTTTAGTCCCATGACGGATAGCCTGCTACCATTTACCAGATAAAGTTCAAAATTCCGGACTGCTACAGCGTTTTTTTTTTGTTGTTAAACCCTATAGGTTGATAGATGCCTTTTTAATGTAGGTAATTATTTCGTTCATATTATAAAGACCATGTAGGTAGATCGTTCGGGGTTACTTTTTTAATTGGTGTCTCAATAAAGTTTTATCTATATACCTATTCATAATTATTATGTCTATCCCCGATACGATCCACTACCGAGACAGTCTCGGAAGAACGTTTGAAACTCGAAATATATTAATATCATTTAATTCTGAATTGACTTGCTCGATTAATTCAATAAGAACAACATGGCCGATTCAATGAGGTTACTTATATTTGACTTTAATTGTTGATTTTAAAGGACACTGTTTGCATCTTAATATTTTTTCGTGTAAAATAATCCGCCAATATCCTGTCAAAGTACGCAGGCTTCGCTCTATACATTGCCGTTTTGACAAAGACCTTAAGTTGGATAAACCAAGTCATATTTTGTTACATGCACCTATAAAATTCAACCAGTTCAATGGTTGTATCAGATTTCGTGTAGCAAAAAATTGCTACCATATTTTTGTTCAAACTTGTTTTTAAAATTTTAACCTCTTCTTAAATGCATTTTAACAGGCTGTGTTTAAATATCTTTTAAACTTAAAAGTGTCGCAAATGATTTTTTTGCAGGCAGTAGGGTTCCGTTTAGGTTCAGAGATTTATTACTCCTATTTAAAGCGGCACTATGACGATATGCAAAACCTTACATAATTATCAAGATTTTCCCCTTGTGAAGAAACAAAGCATCATAAAACTTATCATACTTCTTACGAGAATTTCTTACTTGGCACAATAACATTTACAAAGGCAGCTGCAAAAACCCGTCACATACGCTCGGTGCATTTATGAAGACAAGAGTGCTTGGCAATAACTTTCTCCGCAAACGCATTTCCATACGATTGGAGATCGATCGATGTGAAGTATAATCGAAACTGTCTTTATAAACTATGAGTGTAAGCACTGAAGACTTGTATTACAATTGAATGTGTGTTGAAAATGCGAAATAAGATGTGGTATTCCAGTAAAATTTTTCTTTTTCTGCCTGTTTTAGAACAGACTTCCAAAAAGGAGGAGTTTCTCGATTCGAATGTATTTTTTGTACGTTTGTTATGCGAATACTTCGTGAATTATTAACTGATTTTCACGATAAATTTTTATTGGATAGAGTTAGTTGCTCACAGTAGATGTACGTTGGGGCAGTTAAATCATCAAAATCGGTTGTGTAGTTTTGGAGTAATAGTCAATTGACTGAAATACATTTGCATACCTGGATGATTTAAATATAATTGGAAATCTTTTCAACGGTAAACTTTAGGCGAGTAAATAATCTTGGGTGCCTCTATAAAAAGAGTGAAAAAAGTTAGTTGGCTCGTAGTTGCCCGCCTGCCTGGCAGAATATCTGTCGCTAAACACCTAACCCCGTGGGGTGCTGGAGTAGAAGTCAAAATCATTTATTCAATTTAGGCGTCTACGATGCTCTTATGAAGGTCAATTACAAATTTTAATATTGAAATATTCTACATTGTACTGCCACGTTCAGCAACAAAAATATTTATAGAGCCACTGTGAGAAGAACGGGCAAGAAACTCGGGGCCATTCTCTTAAAAGTTTTTTTAACAATGTATTACATACTATATAGTAAAATAATTACAATATTTGTTTACATTACGTAGGTGACAGGCGCTAGCTTGGCAGAGGCGAACCAGTCCAAGCATTTAACTGTGTAGTAAGATTTCTTTATCAAAATGTTCTTCACGTTCAACTTGAATGTTCCTTCTGGGAGCGTTGTAATATGTTTGGGCACTTTAATTATAAAACCGTACACAATTGTGTCTTCCCCCATTGCTACCTGTGGGTGTCATGAGAGGTGACTTAAGGTAAAATACTGTAAGGTGGGCAGCAGCGCCTTCTGATGAACTGATATCTTAAACTGCGATCGACCTGCAGACGCCTGCCAAGCGCGGGGATCTTGGCAAACTACCCCTTAATAGGAGAGGCTGTGTTCAGCTGTGTAAAATCCGGCTTATACAGTATCCTAACCATGTGTTCCAGAAGCTTTATTATAGTCCTTGAGAGACAGTAATTCTAGGTTATACCTAGACAAGTACTCTACCACCCTCAAGTAGAAAATCTGTCGACAAGCACCTAACGGTGTGTTCCGGCAGCAGTCCTTGAGTGCCAGTGAAATAGCAGGCACATGAGACTACACAATCATGACTCACGGTAAACGGCGCAGTGCAATTCGTGACTTGTGACGATATGCATCTGTTATAGGCAGAGGTAGGTCCGCTTAACATCAGGTGGGCCTCGCGCTTGTCCCATCACAATAGGATTAAAAAAATAAACTAAAAAGCGTTCAGTTACTATTACTTACAGAATATTCAAAATCAGAGTGTGAAATGGTTTAATTAATTATGACATAAATTGACAGTTAGTAACCACATCCCACTAAGCATTTCCTATTAGAGCGCAGCCACCTACATTTATACATTCACGCGCGCAAATTATTGTGCAATGTAAAAAAAGAAATTGCGAATAAGAAATTTATGTAACAACCTCTTACAAATGATATACATATTCATGTAAGACCTTCAAGTGGATGGCGTCGATTCAAGAGTGCATGCTCTAAATTTGTCAAATAGAGAGCTTTACCAAAATCTAAAATGATCTAAATTAGGTATTATCTGAAGCGCTCGTAGCGTAGCAAGCTTAGTCTATTAACTAAGTTAAGCAACGTCCACTTAAATCATGAAGATTTCTTCTATGGGCAATCAAATATTGGTACTTATTTTCTACCCATACTGCATTTTTCTGATTGCCTGGTACCCAAGATTAAAAAACACCCCCTTCTTCATAAGTTTTACAACCACCAGTTACTAACGAAAGCTATTATAAACTGTCTTTAATTGATTTGAATAACATTTTGTTAGTAATAAATAAGTTATATAATTGGACCACAGATCATGTACATTCTTATATTTTAAATGCGATAAAACAGTTTTATTTCCTGTCTGTATATACTCATTTCTTGTAATAAGAAAACCTTCGGCCACACTCGGTGTCATAAGTTTTTACGACGGGATTTTACTGGACCACAATACGAAATTAAAAAAAGAAACGAAACAAATACCGTTGCGTAAATATAACTTTTGTCACCAGCGGCGGAGTATTATAGACGACAACAGTAAACTAAGTTCAAAAGTAAGCAGATAGCTTTGCTAAGCAACAGTTATATACATTTTCCCCTGAAAAACGCTAGTAAAGGAAAAACTGATAAATATTGTAAAAGGGCATAATTTACGGTACCTTTCCTTATTAGCCAAAAGCTACCTCATTCCATGGTCATTGCCCATATGCAACACAGAATACTTTTACCTTATCTCAATATCTAAACTCGACCAAAGAACATGGCTCCCTACCGAACCAGTTGGCTAACACTTTTGATTTCACGCCTGTTCGTTATACTGGACATATTTTCATTTAGAACTTGTTGTATGTCAATTCATTTTATACCGAGTCAGTGATTTCAATACAGCCAGTTATCGCAACTGTAATTGGAACTCGTGTGTGGTTTCAAAAAATTCTTTTTCACTTCGCAAGCTCGGATGTGTTGTTTATCATTCAAAATCTGCGTGCTTTTGATCCGCTATCGTGGAAAAGTGTTTTGAAATTCGAACCTTTATGACAGATACAGAAAATAAATTACGTAGATAACGTTTGTTTTAATCGGAATGAAAATTATATTGCTACACTAGCAATATCAGAATATGTAAAGAATGTTAACAATTTCAACTTCTAAGTGTCAAGTTTCTGCTGACTTTTGGCTTTGAACTGATATGAGTATGTAAACCGTTTTCAAAGGCTTGATATTTTTCGGCTTTTGATAAATTCAATGGATTTATAAACTTAAATTACTAAATAAAAACATATAATCCCACACTATACTTTTACAACATAACTAAGTACAAAACGCAACGTGAATACTTTTTTTTGCGCCGCGTTAAGTGTTAACCTATAAAATGGCTCCAAAAATATATCTCTCATGAAATGTCATACCAAAAAGGGGGATAGATATATATTTGGAGCCTCCCTCCTATAACCATGTTATTATAATAATAATAATAATCTTTATTCACAAAAAATATGGCTCATCTCTAATCTGTCTGGTACTTTATTTTTTTTCTAAAGAGGATGAGCTACTGTCCATTAAGTAAATTACATACTTACTGGACAGTAGGAGATTCCAAATTTAAAATCTCGTTCTTACTGGACAGTTGCGAATAAGTCCCCTGGAGAATTCACTTCTTGGATACTTTTTAGAGATGTTATGGGAACATTACATACCATTTTTGAGAAAAGTGAATTACTGCCCGGAACGATACATAACATTATACTGTGTCTGAATATTTGGAAAGCTATTTGGTTATTATTATTATATTTGTGTTAATTTGTAGAATATTACCGTAGATTCTTATATTTGCATACCTGCTTACAGGCAGAATATAACTGTCGAAAATAATTGTAATATTTAGTATTTTGCAAATTAGGTATATAAAACCAGTCACTGAGTTACGACTCAGCGCAGTGTGCGAACGGTAACACTGCAATGGGAATGGGCAGATATTTAATGACTCCTATACTACTGCAGACAGGAGATTCCACCATTTCGACACTACTCATGATAAAAAAATAACAGAAAAAAAAATCTATTAATTAAAATTATTCGGTAACAGCTTAGTTACCGGCTCCTTAAAAGTATAATATAGCAAGGCAGTGCCAAATAGAGCGAATAGTAAAAAACGAGTTAGTCTTGATAATTTCACACTTGATAATCGATCTAGATTCAATTGCAAAGATAAAGCAATTACGACATTTACAACAGAGGTGTCATGTAGGTATTATTCTGGTAGATTAGCTTATTCTTGTCAATATACATAATATACAAGTAATTCCTTTCGTTAGTGAAAAAAGTTTTTTTTAGAAGATTACGAATCGATTAAGCAAAGATATTATAGCCGATCGGTACGATCTATGGACTGCCGTGCCGCAGGCCCATGGTTCGATACCCACCACCGGCTTGAGCTTCCCCGCATTAAAATTACAGGCACATGAGACCTAACAACTGTATGCCTCAGGGTGTAACGGGCGCAGTGCAGTGCATATGTTATGGGCAGAGGTTAGTCGCTTAAAATCAGGTGGGCCTCGAGCTTTTTCCGTCACAACTACATAAAAAAAGCAAGTTGCCACTCATCAACATGTGATGGTCTATATTGAAAGAACGTCCTATAGGCTATAGGGTGTTCCCCATATATATGTTAAATCTCATGTGCCTGTAATTTCACCAGCACCCATACACTTCAAACCAGAGCACAGTAATGCGAACATTAGGCATACTAAAAGCTGTCACTAAAATGAATAATTTATTTAAATTTTGTGGAAAAAAACTTAGGAAATACAATAATGTTTTCATGAATTATGTTTTTTTTCTACTTAAATTATACAATTAACGTTAAATAGATAACTACAACATAATTTGAAAGTTGTTCGAAAAATTGAACAACGATTATAAAGTGATTTGGTTTACTTCACAGTTCTTAGCAATGACCCTGTGGAAAACATTAATGATCATTGCATGTATGTATAGGTATTATAAATAATTATTTAATTGACAAGTATATACTTAAATAATATAATAATTGTATTTATCTCTTTAAATAACACAGACTGCGTGGTTCACGTCGCTACAGTTTAAACTAAATTACCATAACGTGTACTAGGTATATTAAAATAATTTCGGCATGTCTGGTAATATGTATAATCATTGAAAAGTGTTCACTTTCTCCTTCGAAATGAGCCTGCTGGTTCATTTCATATGTTGTATGATGTTGTATGACTGTAATTTTGGAGTAATGGATTTGATTGTGCAACTGTGAACATGATCAAATCAGCTTATATGTGCATACAGTTTGAACACGTTAATGATTTGGGTTCGATTCATTTACGTTTAAGCACGTTATTAAATATTAGGTTTACATGCTTTGATTGGATTTAGTTGTGTAATTTTTGAGACTATAAACAGATATAAAATTTCTTGCCAAAAGAAATTTAGTGTTCTTTTAAATAATAGAACAACATTAAAAGTCCTCCAAGACGGAATTTAAATAACCACTCTAGACGTTGTTGTACTTACAGAATTGTTTTCACAGAAACATTTCAACACTCCTGTATTTCCGAAAGGGCAGCTAGAGGTGTTTTAACGTCTACGTTTCAGATATGATTCTGTTTTTTTACATTTGGAAGAAAATATTAGCACTATTTTCGGGCTACGAGTTGGTACATGACATCTGTCTAATTCAGAGTTCAGCTATGTTCTACAGACCAATAATTATCATATAAAATGTACGAACTTAACTACAAAAAAATTACATTTACTTTCCTATTCCATTTGAAAAATCATATCTGGGGCTCGTTAAGTTAGTCGCCTCTTCTATTTCTTCGCCATATAATTTTGTTGGTGTATTGCAGACAGAGATTGTTGTGGTCAAACTGTATGATGTCAGGAAGGTTAGTGATTTGTATGCAGGTGTTGAATAAGTTTTGATAAGTGGTTGTTTTTCTCACGCGAGAGTGGTTCCATTTTTATTTTTATTTCACGATGTAGCTTAGTTGGTTAAGCAATTGTTTGTAATGACTGCACTGATTTAAAAAATAAAACATTGTTTCTACTTGTTTTTTTTCGCTGGACGGCGGCGGCAGTTAGGTTGCAACAATCCATCGTGAAACTTGGAATTTCAAAGAAAGGCAGTGGTACTAATGTTTTCACTAGAACTATGAATACCTTTTGCGACAGCTTACTATTTTAAGTTTTGATATGATTTCAAATTAATAGTTTTGCAAGATAAACCTAACACTAAACTCAGCCCTTCCCTAGAGCCGGGACACGCTCTGCCGATGGTGGTATCGTAGTAAGTATCATCAACCACCTCAGTTGCCCCCCTGGCTTGTGTGATTATTGCGAAACAGTCAATAGGGCGTAAGAGATATATATTGTGCAGAGCAATAAATGTGGATGTAGAATTTAGTTTATAATTTATATTATTTATGTAATTTATTACAGAAATCGATAAACTTAATGCTGCTAATCCTCAATTGACTCCTGAGTTTCTAATTTACCAGCACAATATTAATATGTTTGCTGTACTGGCCAAATACATGCGCGCAGCGGCCGGCAAAAAATGTATGAAAATCTATATGTGTCGTGTCTAGCGGCCAAATAAATTGCACAGTAAACTCATATATGTCGTGTAATTTAAAAATGGAACGATCTTTTACTTCGAAGCATGCTAATCTGGACCATCGACCTCCCATCAAAACTTTGAAATACAGAATCACACTGAAGAGACTACTTACAACCAACTTCGACCTCTTTAGAATTATCCCAAACCAACATAATCCCCGGAAAGTCCACTTTAAAGTTCATAAATTGTACATTTAACAACTGTATCTTCAAATAAAAAAATCTGCCTAGGTACTGCTTTGTTTTAATTTCCGCGCATTATTTGCGAAAATCACTATACAAGCCTTGGCCACAACTAGGCATTGATGGACTTACGTATGTGTGCCTCGGCTTCGCCTCGGCCCACATTTACACGTTCGTCCATCAATGCCTCCTTTGCGGGCCGCTGCAGTGATGTACTATAACGTATTTACCTCCGACTAAAGCATCGCAAAATTCCCAGACACCTCAATAGAATAAATGATTTTGATGCCTAATAATAAAGTTCTTTTTCTTACCTCCCAAATGGGTACGATGAAAAGTCACGATTGAGTCATTTAGTTACAAAGCACCAAGGCGGAAGAAACACATTTGTTCTTGAAATAAGATTTAACAAAGAGTGGGAAGGTCAAAACGCTTGATAATCTTAATTTAACGATTTGTGCACGGAACTAAAACAAACAAAAGATTCGGATTGCGTTTAATTCAACATTGCATGCCTGCTTAACGAATAACAATATTTCATAATACAAATTTTTAGAGTTCACCAGTACCTCTTGTGGCAATCGAATCCACGATTTTACGCACCGGGGGCCTTAGCCACTCGGTCATCGAGGATTCCTCGGCCGAGTCGAAATGTCATTGGGGACGGTGCGCGGTCATCAACCTGACCACTAGACTTCACCTGATCAAAATTTGTCCAATTTCAAACACCTAGATCTCGTAATGACGTCGCTGGATAGTGCTTGTAATCATATTAAGGAATATTTAATATTTCTATGATAGAATTATTGTAAGCAACGCATGCTGAAAAAAATATTAATTATTAATTCTATTAGAAGCTAACCCTTCGGCCGCGTATGATACCATAGTTTGGTAACCAGTATCATACGAAGAAAAAATGATCGTCGTAGGATACTGGTATCCAAGTGATAGGGATTTTTTGTTTTATGTAACCGAGTATCAGCTCAGGAAAATATCAAACAATTACAAGTGAGTACTTAATATTTCCTCGTATGATACTGTTAGGCAGGCATGTCATGTGCATTGATATACGAGTATCACCTCGTTAGATATAAATGCACTGGCACTTTAGATAACTGAAGTTTTCATAACAATTGATGTCAATGTCAGTGTATTAGATTGACAAGTAAGTAAAATAATTTTGTGATTTTAATTTACAACGAATTAATTTCCGCGTTGCCTGTAATCCAAAATGAGTAAAGAAATTGGATTTATCTCTACGAAGAGAGGAGGAAGAGCACTATTGAGTGATGGTCGCAAGTACCACAGGAAAAAAACTTACTCAAACGACTCTACATTTTGGCTATGCCACAATATTAATTATGAATGTACAGGGAGTGTTACTCTAAATGTTAAAAATGAAGTCTTAAAAATCAAAACTCACAAGGAAACCTGCAAACAAGACTTTGCAAATAACAAAATATTGAAAGAATTAGATAAATTGAAAGAAAATTGGGTTGGAGTGTACCCTTGGGGGCGCAAAAAAAAAAAAATTTTTTTTTTCGCTTTAATGACCTTCTGGGAGGTCAACAAACGTCCTCCGTCAATGACCTTAACTTTGGGGTCATTGACCTTAGTAACCTTAATACAGGTCCGACACTTAGAAAAATTTTTCAACATTTTCGATGTATGGTTAACCTATGTTTTTTTTGATGCCATGTGATAGAGGCACCAATAGCTAGCATTTTTAGTTCGGGACGACCTCGTCTAGTCCCGCCGGTAGCCCACTTACAACCAAATAAGTTTGTCTTTATGTGCCTACCAAGGGAAGTATACGACTGAGGTGGGGGTCGCCCTAACAAAATTAGTAGCTATGACTGTACTCTACCCAAAACTACGAAAAAAACCAGGGGTCAATTGGACATGAAATTTTCGTCAAAATTTTTCTAAGTCCCAAATCTCTCAAATCTAGTTAGTACAGCAGGTGTAGCGAAGGGGGCGCAGATTTTAACCCCAATTAACCTATGTTTTTTTTGATGCCAAGTGAAAGAGGCACCAATAGCTAGCATCTTTAGTTCGGGATGACCTCGTCTAGTCCCGCCGGTAGCCCACTTACAACCAAATAAGTTTGTCTTTATGTGCCTACCAAGGGAAGTATACGACTGAGGTGGGGGTCGCCCTAACAAAATTAGTAGCTACGAGTGCCCTCCGCCCAAAACTACGAAAAAAACCAGGGGTCCATTGGACATGAAATTTTCGTCAAAATTTTTTCTAAGTCCCAAATCTAGTTTGTGTAGCAGGTGTAGCGAAGGGGGCGCAGATTTTAACCCCAATTAACCTATGTATTTTTTGATGCCAAGTGAAAGAGGCACCAATAGCTAGCATCTTTAGTTCGGGATGACCTCGTCTAGTCCCGCCGGTAGCCCACTTACAACCAAATAAGTTTGTCTTTATGTGCCTACCTAGAGAAGTATGCGACTGAGGTGGGGGTCGCCCTAACAAAATTAGTGGCTATGACTGTATTCTACCCGAAACTACAAAAAAAACCAGGTGTCGATTGGACATGAAATTTTCGTCAAAATTTTTTCTAAGTCCCAAATCTAGTTTGTGTAGCAGGTGTAGCGAAGGGGGCGCAGATTTTAACCCCAATTAACCTATGTTTTTTTTGATGCCAAGTGAAAGAGGTACCAATAGCTAGCATCTTTAGTTTGGGACGACGTCGTCTAGCCCCGCCGGTAGCCCACTTACCACCAAATAAGTTTGTCTTTATGTGCCTACCAAGGGAAGTATACGACTGAGGTGGGGGTCGCCCTAACAAAATTAGTAGCTATGACTGTACTCTACCCAAAACTACGAAAAAAACCAGGGGTCAATTGGACATGAAATTTTCGTCAAAATTTTTTCTAAGTCCCAAATCTAGTTTGTGTAGCAGGTGTAGCGAAGGGGGCGCAGATTTTAACCCCAATTAACCTATGTTTTTTTTGATGCCAAGTGAAAGAGGCACCAATAGCTAGCATCTTTAGTTCGGGATGACCTCGTCTAGTCCCGCCGGTAGCCCACTTACAACCAAATAAGTTTGTCTTTATGTGCCTACCAAGGGAAGTATACGACTGAGGTGGGGGTCGCCCTAACAAAATTAGTAGCTACGAGTGCCCTCCGCCCAAAACTACGAAAAAAACCAGGGGTCCATTGGACATGAAATTTTCGTCAAAATTTTTTCTAAGTCCCAAATCTAGTTTGTGTAGCAGGTGTAGCGAAGGGGGCGCAGATTTTAACCCCAATTAACCTATGTTTTTTTTGATGCCAAGTGAAAGAGGCACCAATAGCTAGCATCTTTAGTTCGGGACGACGTCGTCTAGTCCCGCCGGTAGCCCACTTACAACCAAATAAGTTTGTCTTTATGTGCCTACCAAGGGAAGTATACGACTGAGGTGGGGGTCGCCCTAACAAAATTAGTAGCTACGAGTGCCCTCCGCCCAAAACTACGAAAAAAACCAGGGGTCCATTGGACATGAAATTTTCGTCAAAATTTTTTCTAAGTCCCAAATCTCTCAAATCTAGTTAGTACAGCAGGTGTAGCGAAGGGGGCGCAGATTTTAACATGTCATGACATGACACGCGGACTTTACCTATAGAGCATTTATTATTTACATTACATAATATTTAATGGGAGAATGGTGTGGAACCATTCTCCCATTAGATCAAGACATCCCCAACCTTTATTCAATTGTAACCTATGCTAGGGTAGACTCGCGAGGTTTACAGCTCCGAGAGCCCCAATATTATTATAACGAGGATAGATTTGTATTTTTGTATGCAACGAATAAACTTAATACTACTGGAGAGATTTGGATGAAATTTGGTATGGACATAGTTTGAGACCAAAGGAAGGAATATAGGATAGTTTTTATCCAACTGCGCAAAAAGAGGTTAAAGCTCTGTTTTGACGACGCCGCGCGCTCGCCGCAAGCCCAGCGTCTCAAGGGCGGCGAGCGCTCGGCGCTATGTTGCGTTACATTTCATACCAACGATCGAAGTCAAATCGAAGACAAAACATAATAAAAATGGTCGCACTCGTTGGGAGGCGATTTCTAACTAAGTATAGGTACACCTATGTAGGTAGGTAGAGGTACCAACTTATTTTCTTGCTATTGTACCTAGCTATATTTTCATTTGGATGTCTTTGTACCTAGGTATACCTAGTTTAAATGTAAGCTATGATATTATTTATAAACGGAGGAATGTAACCAATTGTTTTTAAAAGATAGGTAGGTAGGTATTTATTGTAGGTATTGTAGGTAGAGGGTCGTTGTCGATCCCGGTTGTTGTCTTGGATGGCAGTCGTTACAATTTGGTGGTAGGGCATTTTGCGAATGCCCGCCTGGGTAGCCTAGCCACCACCATCACATCAAGTAGAAAATCTGTCGCCAAGAACCTTCTTTTGTTGAATTGTGAGTATTGTGACTTGTGACTGAACATGCAAGACGTCCACCTGATGTAAAGCAGTAACTTATGCATATTATAACATGCACTGCGCCCATCACCCTGAGATATACAAAACTATACTTAGTGCTCTCAATGAGTGCTACCAGAAAACACTTTTAGGTGATTGGCGACAGATTTTTTCTTGAGGGTGGTAGGCGAGAATTCGGAAAATGCCCTTCCACAATATGATGAAGTTTGAGCCAGCGCGGGCGCGCGGCAGTGGGCAGGGCACAAACCATGATAGGTACCTACCTACTGTGTATAGAATAGTAGATTGTTATAGTATAGTACAAGGATCGAAACGAATCAATTCCAATACGAGATATTTAGACTATCTACTAAGCGCTATAACACTCCATGTAGGATTTGATGACTCAGCCGTGTTAAACACTCTACTTTTCACTTCATATATAAGGAAAGCAAATAAGAGTTGTTTTTCAAAAATATTAATTAATAATAGTAACATTAGTAGCGCCTATTTCAAACTAATAAGAGAGGTTACAAAAATGTGTGATATATTAAGTTTTTTTTAATGCCTGATAGAAGCCGTCTCGATCGGTCCCGACATCCGAGGACAGCACTCCCGAGTGCTGTGCTGTCCTCGGATGTCGGGTCCTCGCGTCGTTGTAGCATGGTGGTAGGGCATTTCGCGAATGTCCGCCTGGCTAGCTGCCACCTTGAAGCAGAAAATCTGTCGCCAAGTAACCTGCGTGTTTCGAAAGCTATCCTTGAGAATCAGTAATTCTAAGATACTCTGAACAAAATCTTCGACCACATCATCACTTACCATGTGGAGAAGTGCGAAATTTTTGCGAAAAGTGATAGTGTTTAGGTAAATTTTTCGTCTTTTATGTACCTAATTTTGTTTGTTTAAGAATACTGAAAAATAGCAAAAACAATCACCCAAAGATTCGTTAAAAAAAACGAAAATATTATATATAACCTTGGAAAACAACTAAAAAGTCCCATCAAAAATTTCCATACAAAAAGAAAAAAATGTTTCTACCCCCCTAAACAATCACCGATTTTGATGATTTTTGGAAAGGTTATAGATATTATCAATATTGAGGTTTGTATGTTTTGCTTTTTATCATTATATTAAAGGAATTTGAATTAATGGGTATTTAAATACCGATTTTTTCTCAAAACATGTATCTCTAGTTTGTGAATTGTTTATATGAAAAATAATGATAAATAAAGAAAAAAGAAAACCTAGAAACCTTGTTTGTTCTGTCAGTTATAAAATAAGACCAAATATTTTAGATTTGATTAATGTTTACTATAGTAGAAAAATTTTCTCCCAGAACTCAAATTATGCGGAAATTCTAAGTCAAAACTTGAAGAAGCTGCAATTGTCCTTATCGCACAATTCTGTTCGGAGGGCAGGGTAGCTGCACAGAATAAATCATAGTAGTTAGGTAGGTACTTGCATTAGTGATGTCAATATGCATTTTCGATATGTTGGATGGTGAGTGATGGGAAAAAATCGACGGTGTAGATATTTCGATTCTACGAATATTAATGTTTTCTGAATATTAAATTTGAATTATCGAAAATAAGAAATATATTATAGACGTACATAACCCAATATGCAAATATAAAAACATGTTCACAGATCAGTTTTTACCTATTAATAAATTTCATATTTTTACCTATCCTTCTAAATATACCTTTGTCGTGAAATCTTAGCTTCTAAAGCTTACATTATTACGAACAACATCGGCTCAATCAAGCCGATATTGTAGATATATAATGTAAATTAAATGTCACAGCACATTTTGTAGCAAATCTAGTAGTCTCTAAAGTAAGTAGGTATAGGATATTTGTTATTCGATACACATTAAACATGTTTTTTTATAAAATGGATTCATCACACAATAAAAAACGAACAAAAATTAAACCGACTTCTAATACCAAAAAGTCTGAAATAACTAGTCAAAGTCGGTACCATGACAGTTTGAAAGTATGATCTCCATATTGTGGTCATACTACATAAACTATGCTTAACACGACAACACACATTGGTACACATACCAATATAAGAATTCGCAAGTTACCAGAAGAGTAGTTCATAGGAGTTTCATACTGTAAATCTTGTTACAGAAAAACATATGTATAAAATATATTATTAGCTGAAGTTGTGATTATAAATTATGAAACTCACGCAGAGAGTTCACTTAAATTATATTAACTTAAGTTCATCAGTAAATAATCAGTATATGTACATATATAAATGTGGCTCAATCAATAACTAAAACATAAAAATCAATATCTGCTATTTTTCCTTAAAAAATACTTTGAGTTAGTTCTTTTTTTATTCTTAAATGTACTTATATAAGAATAAAACAAGCACGATATCAATCTTTATTGTAAAAGTTCAACTAAGGTAGGTATCTAAACTAACAATCAATATTAGGAAAATAACGATATACCTACAAACAATATGGGTATATTTTTATAACCATTTACGAAAAACTTAGCGAGAATATACATACATTTTGAGATCATAGTTTTGTAAACATGCGAATTTTGCGACGGTCTTGCCCTTAATAATATAGATCCCATAAATAATGTTATTATTATTACGAAGCGTGCGGACTCGGTCGCGTCGCGGCTCGGGCCGCGCGGGGTGAGGGCCGCGCGGGGCGCGGCGTGGCACGCTTTGGCTGCTGTGGCACGCTTGTGCACTATTGTATGCACTTCGTAAATATTATAGGTAGGTACTTATTATTTATCTAAATATCACCTCGGTAGGTAGGGGTAATAATAATAACATAGGTCGTTTTTAATTCAGAAGTTTCGAGTTCAATTAGAACTTCGTACTTAGTTAAAGTCAAAGTCAAAATCATTTATTCAATAAAATCTCTACAGTAATTTTATTAAGTATAGTTTATTACCATATATACAAATAAAAATCACAAGAGTATGTTTGTTGCTTCTTCACTCCTAAACGGCTGGATGGATTTGGATTAAATTTGGTATGGGAATAGCTGATACCCTGGATTTTTTTACTAATACTTACATAATATTTTTACTTCCTTATGGGATTTCGACCAATTCTAGCTTTAACAGCATTAATTTGTAGTTCTAACAGCAAGCGGCTGCACTGATTTTTTTATGGTCTTCGACAGAGTAGATAAGTGTTGATGTATCTGTTGATATTACGATATACCTACGAACATACGGCTGATACCATAGCTTTTGAAGTGTCTGGAATATGACCGACGCGACGGCTCAATACCTACCTACATTGTAAAAAGCGAATACTGCTATCCTATTTTCTTTAACACCTCATTTCATATTATTATTTGATAATGAACACGAAATAGTAGGTATATGAAATGTCGTGAAATCGAAAGAAAACTTTAATAATAGTAATAAACGCGTTCCAAATTCTAAATAATTCTAAAGCTGAAAACTTTTAAAATTTTACATTATTTATGGCCAGACTTAATTAAACAAAATACTATGAACTATTTACAACACTACAGCGACTACAATAAAAGCATTTAACAATAGCTGGCACATATATTTGGCTCAATGAATAAGCATTGCAATTCAACGGGGCAATGCTGCCAGCATACTGGGCTTTATATTATAATAGAATAATTATTTATAGGTAGGTACATCCTACAGCATATAAATTAAATGACATTCAAATTCTTACAATGTAGGTACCAACGGATTCTGAATCGCGCTATCGTTACGTTTTCATTTGAGTATATATACCTATAGAATTCACAAACAATTTTTGTTTAATTTTCGAATTAAAATTGAAATAATAACTTGGCGGCAATCGTACTCTTATTTCTTAATTTAGCAGGAAGAAAGTGGAGGAGAATAAGAACTACAGAATCGTTATAAGTAGGTACCTATTATGATAACGGGCTTCTAGGGAACCCTACATTGTGCATGGCACGACACGCATTTGACCGTTTTTTTAATTCTAGTATCTCATTTTGTAACTCCATACCGCTATGCGCCAGCCAGCCTAAGCGCGATAGGTATTTCACGTCACAGTATACCTACTATGGCCGTCTCCCCGCCTGTTAAATTTCTTACTTACTTAATTATTGATACGGCATTTTTTTATATTAGAGTATCTAATTTTTGTGATTAAATACTTTAATGTTTAGTTTAATTGACTATTATTAATATCTATCTAAGCATTGTGTGTAATGTAAATACTTATAGACATCGTTTATATATAACCCAATAAATACCTAAATAGTTTTAATTTCATTTCGTTGTACTGGATATGTTCGTATAATAAAATTGGTCGAGTATTCACTGCATATTCTGATTTCAATTTTGATAATTTGCAATGGTCATATGAACTATACTAACTACTCACCATCAGGTCCGATAGGCTATACCTTAATAAAAAATACTATGTATTTTTACAAAAGTTACGAAGACCTATGATGTATATTTTTTAATTATGTATATATTATCTGTACTTCCTTGCCATAACTATACAATACATCTACTATAGGTACATGGAGCACTACGAAGGTCCTATTTGAAACTAATGTTATTGTTCTTATCTAAACAGCGCGAGCGGCAGTACCACTCCCCCTCCGCAGCGTGCCGCGCCGCCGCATTACCGCACCCCCGCCCGCCCACTGCACTCTTAGCAACGCATAAAGAGATTTTTAACTTAGAATTTACATTCCATACGTTATAGGGTGCGCGTATAATTGAAATTTAAATATTAATCATATGATTCTTTCGTAGAGATTTGGTTAAATGAAACTTCCCTTTTTTGCTGAAGTGGTTGCTTTTCACCATATATCTCTTCAGCTCCGCGAACGGGGCTGGCTGAGGTGTCGAGCTTTTGCTCATGACCCCTGCAGTTTCTCATGCGACCACTATCGCACGGTCACTCTAACTGCTTAGGGTAAATAGAAAGGTGCTTTTGCGATTAACATCACTGTACCACAGAATAAAAAGGACACTGTACTTCAAAAGAGGCGGTCAGCTCAAGGGTATGCATGTATACGTACACGACTCTTGCACTGATCGTCTCCTTTGTATTCTATAGGTTCTAAAATAAATGTACATAATTGTGTATAGGCACATACATAATATGTAGGTAAATACTCGAATATAAATCCCGAAAAAAAAACACAAAATCTAAATCAGTTGTAACCTCTCAATTAGAAATAGGTGCTACTCATGTAAAGAAAAACAACTATTTATGAAGTCAAAAGTAGAGTGACGATATGCATGTTATATGCAGAAGTTACTGCTTAACATCAGGTGGACCAAGAGGCGCATGTTCAGTCAGAATCTAATAAAAAAAAGGTTAAAACAGATTTTCTACTTGAGGTGCCCTACCACCAAAAAAAAATTTAACGACTGCCAGCCAATACAACAACCGGGACCGTAGACGACCCTCAAGTAAAGTGACCGCTGGAGGCATTGCTACTGAATAATGCCTGTAGCGGTCACCCATCCAAGTAATTACCGCAGCGGACGTTGCTTAACTATAACGTGCAAGTAACCTGACATACTTAGGTACATCTACCTTCTTGCGCCCCCTTCGCTACTGCTGCTGTACTAACTAGATTTGAGAGATTTGGGACTTAGAAAAATTTTGACGAAAATTTCATGTCCAATCGACACCTGGTTTTTTTTGTAGTTTCGGGTAGAATACAGTCATAGCCACTAATTTTGTTAGGGCGACCCCCACCTCAGTCGTATACTTCCCTTGGTAGGCACATAAAGACAAACTTATTTGGTTGTAAGTGGGCTACCGGCGGGACTAGACGAGGTCATCCCGAACTAAAGATGCTAGCTATTGGTGCCTCTTTCACTTGGCATCAAAAAAAACATAGGTTAATTGGGGTTAAAATCTGCGCCCCCTTCGCTACACCTGCTGTACTAACTAGATTTGAGAGATTTGGGACTTAGAAAAATTTTGACGAAAATTTCATGTCCAATTGACCCCTGGTTTTTTTCGTAGTTTTGGGCGGAGGGCACTCGTAGCTACTAATTTTGTTAGGGCGACCCCCACCTCAGTCGTATACTTCCCTTGGTAGGCACATAAAGACAAACTTATTTGGTTGTAAGTGGGCTACCGGCGGGACTAGACGAGGTCATCCCGAACTAAAGATGCTAGCTATTGGTGCCTCTTTCACTTGGCATCAAAAAAAACATAGGTTAATTGGGGTTAAAATCTGCGCCCCCTTCGCTACACCTGCTACACAAACTAGATTTGGGACTTAGAAAAAATTTTGACGAAAATTTCATGTCCAATGGACCCCTGGTTTTTTTCGTAGTTTTGGGCGGAGGGCACTCGTAGCTACTAATTTTGTTAGGGCGACCCCCACCTCAGTCGTATACTTCCCTTGGTAGGCACATAAAGACAAACTTATTTGGTTGTAAGTGGGCTACCGGCGGGACTAGACGAGGTCATCCCGAACTAAAGATGCTAGCTATTGGTGCCTCTTTCACTTGGCATCAAAAAATACATAGGTTAATTGGGGTTAAAATCTGCGCCCCCTTCGCTACACCTGCTACACAAACTAGATTTGGGACTTAGAAAAAATTTTGACGAAAATTTCATGTCCAATTGACCCCTGGTTTTTTTCGTAGTTTTGGGTAGAGTACAGTCATAGCTACTAATTTTGTTAGGGCGACCCCCACCTCAGTCGTATACTTCCCTTGGTAGGCACATAAAGACAAACTTATTTGGTTGTAAGTGGGCTACCGGCGGGACTAGACGAGGTCGTCCCGAACTAAAAATGCTAGCTATTGGTGCCTCTATCACATGGCATCAAAAAAAACATAGGTTAACCATACATCGAAAATGTTGAAAAATTTTTCTAAGTGTCGGACCTGTATTAAGGTTACTAAGGTCAATGACCCCAAAGTTAAGGTCATTGACGGAGGACGTTTGTTGACCTCCCAGAAGGTCATTAAAGCGAAAAAAAAAATTTTTTTTTTTTTGCGCCCCCAAGGGTACACTCCAACCGAAAATTGTAGTCATAATTTTGATAGTATTCAAAAACAATATGACAACATGGTGTTCAGCCTGGAAGAGGCAGGACTTGACTTTGTACGGGATATCCCTAAATTCCAAAACATCAAAACGGGATTGTACAACGAAAGAAATAAAGTATTAGGAGCAAAGCAAATCTTCGATTGAAACCGTAGTACCCGATAAATTCAAAAAGTTCTTGTTTGCAGAATATAGTGATAACGACAAGAAGATTCTACTATATTGCAATCAACGTGCTGCATCTATCGTAAAGTACAAGCATATTTTATCTGACGGTACTTTTACTTCATGTCCGACTGAATTTCATCAGTTATATACAATTCATGGCGTCGACGAAACTACATCGGCTGTTGTACCTTTAATTTTTTGTTTACTACCAGACAAGACACAGCAAACTTACGAGTTACTATTTTATATGATAAATTCCCAATTCAAGCAGTGGCTACCAGAAACAATTACTGTTGACTTCGAGTTGGCTCCAATGAAAGCTGTTCGAAAAGTTTTCCCCAACATTGATGTTAAGGGATGTTTTTATCATTTGAATAGGTGTTTATTTAGAAAAGCAAAATCGTTAAAATTAACCACAAGGGTAAAAAAAAGTCATGTAGCCAGGTGTGCTGGCCTTGCACGTTTACCCAAAGCCTATTTCCGAAAGGGGTATGAATATGTTATGTCAAAGAGTCCGTCTGGAGAAGAGATAATAAAATTTAACAAATATTTCAATAACCAATGGATGGCAAAGACTGACTTCGAAAAAATTTGCTGTTGTTCATCATCTAAAATACGTACTACCAATAATATTGAAGGTTGGCACAGTCGCCTTAATAGATATATTGGACGTAAAAGACCGGCATTGGCTCAACTCTTAGATATTTTAAGAAAAGAAACCACCTTAATGGATATATACAAAAGAAAATCGAAACTAAGCCGAGAGTTCAAAGAAATTGATGAAGAAATAAATGACGCCATATCTCAGCTAAATGTAAACGAAATTAGTGTTGGTCATTGTATCGATATCATTTCGCCATTTTATTCCAATAGGTTGTAGGTAATAAACGATTCACAGTTGAACTATTTCCTTGTTTTCTTGTATGTTTTCAATAAAGCAAGGGTTTTATAATAAGCGTAGGTTCAGAATGCAATCTTCACAGTTTTGCCGAGTTGGTTTCATAGGCAGAATGTTATATTCCTTACTGGATACTGGTTACCAAACATGATGAAGGGTATCAGAAAAGTAATATATCCTATCACTTGGATACCAGTATCCTACGACGATCATTTTTTCTTCGTATGATACTGGTTATCAAACTATGGTATCATACGCGGCCGAAGGGGAAGCTAAATAATTGGTCTCGGGATTCGAATACCCTAATACAGGTCTTTGATTAGTTGTATTCAACACGTGGCTTTGCGCGTAAGGAAAATGCTAGTTTTTTATTTCATTTTTGTAGATTGATAAGACAGACAAGTCACCCGCCTAATGGTAAGCGTCACGCCTATCCATTACAGTTGCAGTGTCACCATCATCATCGTCCTGCTTAACTTCGCACTGCGCTCGTCCAATTCAAAACGTCAGTTATTATGTCTCCTTTGCACAGTAATTTCATTTGTTACAGTGGCTTTCACGAAACACAGATTTTTTAAACATAGGTAGATAGATAAATAGATAACCCTTTATTGAAATATTATAAAAACAAAAACTTAATTTATAAAAACAACAATCAACTTATTACTAAAACATAACTTACAACCAAGAGTATCAATGGGCGGTCTTATCGCTCAAAGCGATCTCTTCCAGACAACCCATCAATAAGGAATATAAGTGTTTGCGCACTACTGCTTCGGGTAGGCCTGGCTCACTCCATAATTTAGGTACAAAGCTACAGATATATCGGCGTATCCTTCCGGAGTCGGGACGTAATTATTCTATCGCACCGCGTCAGAAGAGATCAGAGCTATGCGATAGAAAGAGAGACGCCTTGTAGGTGAATATAAATATTAGATAGGTACTCCATGCTTTGCGAGCTGAAATGCACCTTATAGCTTCCTAGCTAGAGTCGCTTTTTTATCGGAATGGACTTGCTGAGTGATCCTTCTGGTCGTTTTTATTATGTGCTTCAGTGGCACCAAGGCGGACTCTTGCGGCCCACCGCCTGGTAACAAAGCGCAACCTCAAAACTACTCAGTTAATCCGGATAAAGTCTTCTATGGCCATAATCGAATGAAAATATAAACCAAGTTTCGCCAAACAAATTAAATGTAGGTATATATACCTACATCGAAGGTGAAGCAAGAAACACGCACCCGAACTCAGTTACGAATTACGTTCACATTACAAGTATTAGTGTGACAGCACGAGACCAAATTACAGAACAAATTAACATGCCCTTAAAGCAGAAATCTTACGCAGCTGTCGAACAACCTTTTTAGTTGTTTTTTTTTTATCGAAACAGGCTCAAGTTGCGCAAGGTGCGACTCCACCTGCGTATCCTTAAAAGATCTTACCAATAAGTTTCTATTTAGCTCATGCTAATAAAAAAATGTTTGTATAGTCACAGAATAAATAATAGTTATTTGTGACAGAGGCTTTAATTTTACTTAGGGCCAATTTCGCCAAATTAGGGTATAACCAATACAAAGTTAAGTTTAATCTCTATTTATGAAGATGGTTGGTGAACGCTTCGAAAATCGTTTCGGCAAAGTTCGACATTTTGTGGAATTGTCGCTAAAAGTTATGTTATATTTTTTATTGTTAAACATGGATTTCCGTTACGTCTTTCAAAATACTACGAACTATATAAAACACTACAGCTACGACAATAAAAGCATTTACCTTACGTAACATTAGAATGTAACACATGCTTTGTCACCTTGTCATTTATTTTGAAAAATAAATATAATAATAATACAGAAGTTACATTTATGTACGAGTATTACTAGCTTTCCGGGCGCGGCTCCGCCCGCGCGTATGTCGGTTATCGCGCAAAACCATTAACCTCTTTCTGCACAGTTGCATAAAAACTATCCTATGTTTTTTCCCGGGTCTCAAACTATTTCCATACCAAATTTCATTCAAATCGCTCCAGTAGTTTTGGCGTGAAAGCGTAACAGACAGACAGACAGAGTTACTTTCGCATTTATAATATTAGTACTGATGGGTGGCCCGTGGGGTGCCGGGTTAGAATTGCACCTCTCCATATCATCCCGTGGGTGTCGCAAGAGGCGACTAAGGGAATAATATTGGAAGGTGGGCAGCAGCGCCTTCTAAAGAACTGCCAACTTACACTGCGATCCCCAAGACGCCTGCCAAGCGTGGGGATTATGGCAAATACCCTCTTAATAGGGGAGGCTGTATTCAGCAGTGGACGATCCTACTGTTACAGTACATTTATGTATGTGGTCAAACAGCAGCTACGAAAAGCAATAATAATAACTATATATAGGTAATTAGGTAAATTGTAGGAGTCATTCGAATTTGTGGTCTTCAATGAATGCAATCCCCAAGTCCCGTGGGGTGCCGGGTTAGAATTGCACCTCCCCATATCATCCCGTGGGTGTCGTCAGAGGCGACTACGGGAAAAATACTGGAAGGTGGGCAGCACACTGGGATCTCCAAGCCCCCTGCCAAGCGTGGATTAAGGCAAACACCCCCTTAATAGGGGAGGCTGTGTTCAGCAGTGGACGATCTGGCTGATACAGTACAGTAATGAATTCAATATTGTTACGTAATTTTAAATAGTTACGTAACAAATGAAGAGGATAATTTAGTTTCACCTCTTGTGACATTCTTAATATTGTGAAAGTCGGAAACAATCGTGGTCATCTCATTGTCCCGCACATTTTAGATGAATATCAACAAAAGGCAGCTTTCTAATCTTTTGTTTGACAAAATATCATATTGTTTGTGACAATTATTTAATATTTGTACCAAATTTACCAATATCATATTTTTACGCTTTCAGATTTTTATCAGGAGAATAAATGATTGTGGCACCCTACACATATATATTTTAAATAAATAATACTAAATGTAGTTGAATATACTATATCTAAAGCAAAGAAAGATAATGTAGAAATATGAAGCGAACGGAAGTTGCCACAGATCACAGGAACTAAAGGATCTCTATGGAAGTTGCTAAAAAAAAGTATTTCAGCATTTGTACGCTTGTTTTTGAGGAGTCTCTTCATCATCATCATCATGAACAGTCCAACCCATGAACTAAATCAACCGATAAATAAACCCTCCTAGATAAGGAGTTTTTTATACACAAGTTTTTTTGTGTCTTATATCTGATAAGCCAGCATTTATATGCCTGATGTTAAGTGATGATGTGGTAGAATATGTTGTTCAGGCTAACCTAGAATTACTGACTCTGAAGGGCACCTAGCAACCGGAACACACTGTTAGGTGCTTGGCGTCAGATTTTCTACTTGAATGTGGTAGCTAGCCAGATTAGCGAAAATGCCCTAAAACCATTCTATAACGACTGCCATGCTATGACAACAACTGGGACCGACGGCTTAACGTGCTTTTCGAGGCACGGAAGCACTCAGTAGTAATGTGCTTCAAGCGGTCACCCATCCAACTCATGATCACAGCGGACGTTTCTTAACTTAGCTGATCGTCTAAGAACGGCTAAGCAACGCTACGAGCGGTTTAAAAACTACTATACAAATTTATTATCTTTGTGAACATTTATTACTGTTCGCTGTCAAGGTTGCATCAAAAAGTGCCCGCGATTTTTTACCCATCAACAGTACCCATTGTGTTTTCGCTTTTGACAAATGATACATTTATTTGATTTCATTGTGCATTTAAGGTCAAGCGATCTAAAGTATTTTGACCTCCAATCTAGTGTTAAGATATTGCAATAAAAATTCATTAATCAGGGTGAATTGCCCACACATAAATACTTTGAAACGTGGGTGAAAATGCCACGCGTGTGTCCCAGCCGAGTGCCTATTTCGTATTAAGTTATAATGGACAAAACTCGAGATAGTTTTCTAAGTGAAGAAATTGCCAGTCTAAATATTTTTACTCAGTGAGAATTGTAGCTTTCACCCGGGGCAGTGTCAGTATTTTAATTTTCCGTGCTTTGGAGGGCACGTCAAGCCGTCAGTCCCGGTTGATGTCTTAGGATGGCAGTCGATATAGCATGGTGGTAGGACATTTTGCGAATACCCGCATGACTAGCTACCACCCTCAAGTTGAAAATCTGTCGCCAAGCACCTAACGGTGTGTTCCGGCAGCTGTCCTTGAGAGCCAGTAATTCTAGGTTAGCCTGAACAACATCTTCGACCACATCATCACTTACCATCAGGTGAGATAGTGGTCAAAGGCTAACCTATCAAGGATAAAAAAAAAAAAAAAAAAAAAAAAAAGGTACGCCTCCAATTTAAATAAATACTATGATCTGGTAATATGGTCAGATATTCGCGATTATTTCACATAATTATACTAAACGACATAATTGAAAACAAGCCATAAAATTCTTTAAGCTGATTATATAAATATAATTATAACTTAAGCCAAAATTAAACATCGTAAAGATTAAGCTAATTAAACAGAACATTATCTTTATTAATGTTATGCAAAAACGAAAGTTAAGAGTAGTTATGTATATAATACGTTAAAATATAATGATTGAATACGAAATGAATTATTGGTTAATTAAGAAATTAAATCTTTAAATGATTATGTATGTATTTGGTAATATTAACAGTTATATGGTACTTGTTTTTTTTCTGAAAACTCTGGTGTCATATAGAAGTGCTGAAAATATCAGGAGCAAAAAATACAACTAATAAAATACGGAAAAGAATTGCAGTCTTACACAATGGTGTAAGTGAGTAATGTAAGACTGAAATTCTTTTTCGTATAACAGAAATAAGTACATACCATCCATATAGTATGTACTTATTTCTTTAGTCGTGCTCGATAGAAACAGTTAATATAATACCTTGGCTAGGTTCAATCATATTACAGACTACGGATTTTCATTATCAACGATCTTGACATATCTCTCTTGTTTCCTTCACTCTTATCATTTTTTTCTTACATGTACGTCAGTTAAGTGTAAGTACTCAGGGGGACTCACGATCTGGCTTTTTCCATAACGTCTGTAATCTAACCAAAGTATCAGCCCAGGTATTTTTTTCAACTGTTTTATTTACACGCGAGGAGGTGCTTAGTCTGTCTCCTTTCGTCCATCCCGTCTGCATGTCCAAACTATCTTAGCAAAAATACTATTATCGTATATATTTTCAACAATATACAATATTTTTATTTACTACACAATCACATTATAATACTTACGAGTATATTATACATGCGAAAGTGTGTGAGTGAGTCAGGAGGTTACCTGTATGTTTACCGCCGCAAAAAAATGGCCTAATTTAAATGAAAACTGAAAATAAATAGTACTAATAGGTCCTAGATTACTTTCATTACCATCATCACTTTTCATCAATGTCTACACGGGTGAGACCGCAAGGTGCAGCTGGTAATTAATAATTACACATTTCATATAGAATACAGTCTCATGAGATTTTTGCAATTACTTTATGAGCTTCTTGGATTTTTAGTAAAAATGTTGCAAAGATTTGTGAAGCGCTCGTAGCGAAGTTTGCTTAACCATTCTGAATCGATCAGCAAAGTTAAGCAACGTCCGCCGCGGTCATGAGTTGGATGGGTGACCGCTATTACTACTGAGCGCTTCCGTGCTTCGGAGGGCACGTTAAGCCGTCGGTCCCGGTTGTTGTCTTAGGATGGTAGTCGTTACAGCATGGTGGTAGGGCGCTTTCCGGACACGGATGTTTCGGAAAGTACCTGCATCACATCGCGAGACGGGAGGCGACCCCCGCCTGTCACGAGTGTGGAGCGCCAGAAGACACGGCGCTCCACACGCTGGAGGAGTGCGCCGCGTGGAGTCCCATGCGGCACACCCTCACAGCGGTCATTGGCGCAGATCTGTCGCTGCCGAGCGTGGTTAACGCTATGCTCGGCAGCGACGGATCGTGGCAGGCGGTGGTCTCTTTCTGCGAAGCGGTGATGGCGCAGAAAGAGGCCGCGGAGCGGGCGAGGGAGGACGACGTCCTCGCGGACCCGCTCCGGCGTAGACGAACTGGGGGGAGGAGAAGGCGATTCGGGCGCCTTCTCGCTCTTTCCTAGTGCTGTGCGGATCATCGGTGGAGAGTCGGGGGATTCTCCACTGGCTTGCACGATCCCACACGTCTGGGGGATGGCCTCAATGAGCCGGGTCATCCCTCCATTGGCCGGGGCCCGTCACCGATGACGGGCCGGCCGCCGGGGCGAGATGGTGACTGCTAACGCTACCCCATTTCGCCCTACTAGGCGGCAGACTGCTCATCCCGGGTTTTTAGTGGGTAACCTCACTTACTACCCCCCCGTGGGGGTAGTAAGGCCCTTCAGGCGAGGACTCCCACATAACCACTCCGCTCCCCCCGGGGCGGGTGGTATCCATAAAGGATTTTCCCGGGTGAAAAAAAAAAAAAAAAAAAAAAAATGGTGGTAGGGCACTTTGCGAATGCCCGCCTGGCTAGCTACCACCCTCAAGTTGAAAATCTGTTGCCAAGCACCTAACGGTGTGATCCGGCAGCTGTCCTTGAGAGCCAGTAATTCTAGGTTAGCCTGAACAACATGTTCGACCACACTTACCACCAGGTGAGATAGTGGTCAAAGGCTAACCTATAAAGCATAAAAAAAAAAAAAATTGATACGTTCTTGAGAACAACAGTATGTATAAAAATATACACGTAGGTATAACTCTATTAGCTTGTACAATATATATTATTTCTTTATTCATATTAACATGAAGCGAAACGTTTTGATTGATTGCATGATATACTGTCAAAAACTGCAAATGTTAAACACTGCCGATTAACATTCAATCAATAACATTACACGTAATATGATGTCAGACTAACTGATTTCAAGAGAAAGTTAACATTACTCAATTTTTCATCTCCGTCCTAATGAGACAGTCAAATGATTTTTTGATAAAGGGCAAAGGTTAATGTATGGTATATAAGAAAACAATTATGTGTGTAGTTTGTATTGTTTTGATGTCAGCATTGTAGCTTTTGTTCTGTGTGTATAGTTATACGAGTAACGTATTACACCTCGTTAGCAAATACTTGATAGACGTATATACTTGCTTTAGCTATATCGTTCTCATTAGTTTAAGTATGTCTTGCTGGATATGGTATCGAAGTAATGAAACATAATTAGGACGTGTATTTTCAAGAACATTAAGTTGAACACTTCGTAAATCTCTACTCAATTTGAATGATTAAGTTCAAGGAAATGTCTATGTTTATCCAAATCACTAACCACACCCAACACTCAGGTCTAATTTCGCTCAAAATTTTGGGGCCCGCATTTTGACCACCTCAATTTTAAAATATATAAGAATTAAAATTTTATGATTATTTATTATTATTTTTACCATACTCATTTTTTTTTAATATTCTTTATAATTTTTGCAATTCAGACTGAGCTGGAATATATCTATTCCAAAACTGAGGTGACTTGAACGAAGATAACACATATTAGAATAACTTATCTGATAACATTAGATAGATTATTAAACACGCAAATTTACAATATTGTTGCTTAGTAACAACAAACAATGCAATGTAGCTCAAACTGTTCATATTAAAAGTGATAATAAATATAGCTATGCAAATTCATATGTTTCTGAAATAAGATTTAACTAAGTGTAAACATGCTTATACTTTGAATAAAAACATGGCGATTCGTTCCATTCTATCAAATACACTGACGTAGAACCCACTTACTTTCCAATATACCATGATAGATCACCAATCGCAATACCATATTTCTCATGTCGATCCGTCATTGCATAAGGGTTATAAAACTTTAATATACACAGGACGTATCGGTAATCCATCATCATCAAACACCATTTCGATTTTATAGTAACGTTCAAAGCTTCACAGGTCAAAAGTAACTATTGAGACATTGATTTTATGAATATGCTTTGCCTAATCAATATACAGTTAATTTTGATGTAAAAAATATAAAGACATGTTTTCAGTGTTATTAATTACACTGTCGATGTATAAAACTTTATCGATGACATTACTAATTATATAAGATAGATTAAAGGTGAATTAACATTTAAAATAAACAATAATGCTACCATATAATGGGACTGTATTCCATAAAATGTCGTCAACATTATGGATATTATTGACGTAATAAAACTAGAGTAAACAAAGAGAAAACACGTAGCTTGTTTTTTCCCAAAGAATTTCATTTCTTTTCTAAAGTTTATGTTAAAATGATGATCAGATCACTTTTACATCGATAACATTATGAAATATAATCCACATAATTTTTAAGATTATCAAATCAATTCAACGACAGTTAAAGATGTCATAACTTTCGATGATCACATCATTTTCAATATTATAAAAATTGACCATAAAAATATTCATATCATTAAATAACATGTTTATGTTAATCAAAATTTAGCCATCAAATGTCACATAATTTTGACATAATGGGGAAATCACCATATGAACGCATCAAAGTTTCGATTTCGACCAGGTGTTGGACGAAGTCTCATATCGCAATCCATCATGGGTGGTAGACAGCTACTTTCACCTCCAGGACGGAAGCACAGGGGTTACTGCATGGAGCAGCTTTCCAGTACCAGTAATAAAGGATGTACAGCAATGTTCAGGGTAAAATTGCAAAGTAAATCTTATAAGTGGTTGAGTGGTAGCTAATGGATTTAAGTACAGAGGAAACTAATGTTGCATACAAGAATGTAAATTTATTTAGTTAAGATACTAGATAAACTTCTGATCTATCTTAGAATAAAGACGTTACCATGAACGGTATGAACAAGACGACTTCCGAAATAAAGTGTGTAAATATATTAATTACATACACCGTAATCGAAGAGATTGTCCTACCTAAATTACAAGCGTCTTTGTCATACATTAAATTTAACTAACGTTCACCTTATAGCTGAACTGATTCAACTAGATTTAAGAATATGTACCAACAGATGAACAACATAAATAAATTGCCTTGATGGAGGCTGAAACAACCGTTATTTATTATTAACCCATGTCATCACCGTCTAACGATATTTTTGAACAAACCAAGAACCAAAACAACGCTGTTGGCCCTTCAAATAGATCATCCAACACCAAATCCTAAGCCGATGGCCATCATAAAAATAAAAAAAAGATCTGGAACAGTTCCAGCGACCTTGGGCCCCTTTGAAATAAAGAATGTTCGTCTCACGCGCAGCTATAATTTACAGAATGGCCTACTTTTATCTAAGAAGATTGCCGACTCGATTGTTGGTCCACGGTATTCTGTATTGGTAAACTTTATCTTTGTTGAAATCATTCGATTGTTATCTCATATTTCACATTTCTACGTGGGTTTTAAAGTGAATGTTTAGAATCAAACAAATAACTATTGCGAGAACCATTACGAGTAAGAATCAGCAACATCACTAAATTATGCGTTTAACCCACATACTGATGCATAAAAAAAGACTCATGATAACGTAATAGATAAGAATCATGAAAGTGATCGTTGCACTGCTGCCAAAATCGTAATTTCTCTTCAAGTAATTAAGGTCAGTAAACTTTATGATATCATAGAGCTAATGAAAGAGAACCTTTCATTTACACCGTAAGATAAATTTTTCTATCAATAAAACAGTTGGCTTGAAAGATGTTTTCCCAGTTATTTTAAATTTCAAGTGACCTATATATTATTTGATTAACTACAATGATTTTAAAATTGTAACTGAAAATAACGACCGACTCATCTTCGACACATGTTTCAAAACTGCCGCTGAAATTGGGTCAAGCATTGGACCGTGTGAGAGATTTTAGCAAAACCAAGCTAGTAGTGATACAAATGTACTAAAATAAACATGACGAATGTGGTAACTTTCCATACAAAAATTTGTCAAGTTAACAGTACTTAATTGGTATTTTAATTTTAATACCATCTAAGATGGATTATCTGAGGAAGAGATTGGAATCACAAATTGTTAATGTATAAAAAAAAAACATCTTCTGATGACATATCTTTATGTCATCATCAAGATTTTTTGACTATCTTTTGAACATATGTATTGACCTCTCTGAATAATAAATAAATAAATACTAACCAAATAATTGTACGCCGTTGTATCATCATAAACGCGGAGACCTCTTCCTCACCTTATGCTTTTTAAACCATAAAAACATGTTGATATGATTTGCAAATAAGTTTGTTAATTGATGGATCACATAATATCGATATAATTATAAAATAGGATCATTAAATCAATAACATTTTAAGTCATATCATAAATAAAACTTTATTTGGATTGTATTACATATTATACTGGATGATAAGCTGTTAAGATACTGATTGAGTTGTTAGCAGTTAAATCGGCACTGAAAATAAATGTTAATTTCGACACTAACGAGAGAAATCTTTTTAGAGCCATTAATTGTAGGATACTAAAATATGAGTAAAACGTTCAGGAAGCGGTAGCTATAACAAGCAATTTGGTACATTTTATTTTATATTCGTTCTGGTACACGATCAATTTGTTTTTAAATAACCTTAAATAGTTGTATGAAGGTGAAGTTTATCCTCTTATAGCACGATTATGAATTCTTTCTAACACGCAAGGTCTCAATAGGATATTTTTTGTAGAATTACCAATTGTACGGGTTGTAAATTTTGTGTTATATGATAGCAGAATTCAAATGCATTTCTGATCATTGACCTACAAATGGATATCGGTTTAGGAGGAACATTCTTTGAATAATACAGAATTATTGTAATAAAACATATTAAAATTGCAATTTGAAAGGGTAAAAACTTATCCTAAAATATACTATGATAAGATAAATCTTTAATAATTATTATTATTTATTAATAATTCTAAATATTTGCGTTCTTGTTTAAAATATCAACCAATATTTTTTCTTACCTTATTCAAGGAGGTGTTAACAATATCATTTTTTGACTTCAGATTTACCACTTGGACGATATCGGTACCTTCCTTGTACAATTGACTCGATCGACACGCAATTGTTCTCTTTTACACGACTGTCCAAAAAAGGAGCGTTATGTTTTCAGGGTTCATGTATATGTATGTATGTTTGTGAGTTTCTTTATTCCACCATAACTTCTAAACAGCTTAATTAACTGGTTTTGATGTATGAAATATCATTAAATTCGTCTTGATAGCTCAAGTGACACTAGGACCTTGAAAAAATTAAAACAAACTGGCGGATTTTATACGCACTATAGTGAGAAAAAAAATATTTTTCTTCAAAACCTATCGAGTGAGGTATCATAATGAAGAGCTTCAAAAATCGATTCAATAAATGTATATTAATCGCAGTTTTAATATCATTGGAACGATAAAACGTTTAATGAAAATAAATAATTAGTAGTCGGGTTTTTACTCTTGTAATTAATTTATACTTGTTAGTATTGTTCCTCTTTTGATTAGGATACTTCTGAGCGCGCGAACACGATGTTCTTATCTTACAAGTTCATGCCTAATGCTATATTTTTTTATGACTGACTCAGTAATAGATGTTTTAAAGTTGATGCAATACCATTTTTAAGAACCAAACCTTGGCTAGTCAAGTCGTTCATAAAAACTTATATGAACCATCTTACGAGTAACATTAACTTTAAAGGTCTCACATGTGAAACAATAACGAAAAGATTGAGGATTAATAATTATATGATAGCAAAGGTCATTTCACACAAAACAACACACCTCAGTCCTACGCCAGAGATTGATAACATCAGATAACATAGTGCTATTCATCTAAACGATATAACTATAAATTCAAACCTTAAGATCTCGTACTAAGGGCTATATTTGAATAAGAAACGAAGACAGACAAGAACCTATTCTAATGTGGAACGTAATAATTTAACTTAAGTCGAACAGACAGTTAGAGTGTAGGATGATGCCTTGTACATGTCAGATTTGCACTTATGTGAAATACATCGGCTATAATGCAGATTCTAGAATCTCTAGAAGTCTGAGCATGAAAATGATTGCTGTTTAAATGACAGACTTACAGATGCGTGAATAAATTGTTACAAAAGTACTTAATATCCAGAGGTTTAGTGTAAAAGGATCGCGCAATCAGATTGTAGTTAAATGTAGGTACTTATACGATTGCAAATAGTTTCAGTACATAGTTTCTAGTCTAAGGTAAGGGTATAATTTATTATGAATAAGGTGGTAAACGAGTCGAAGGCTTGAAGACTGAAGGTAATCAAGAGTCTAAATGATCACACAAGATTGTTCTCGTGAGAAGGCACTTAGATGAGTACTATTGTATTTTGTAATAATAAAATGGTAAGCGGAATTAGAAATATGGAATTTCGGCGGGAAATCCAGATAGGTGGTATGTTTCTTATTGTCCTATTTACATTTTGTCGAATGCGGTTAATAATAAGCCATTATGTGAGCAAACAGTACAATAGCAAGATATGTTATGTTTGCTCTCGTCCAATCACTATATTGAGTTTTAGTAATGTATTCGACAGTTTCTTAATACAAGTTTTTTCGTAGTACTCCATACAAACAAAGTTTCGTCTTAAAAAAATACCAAGTATACAAATTCGTTGAAATTTCGCATGGATGTCTTTAAGCCTTACATCTATGTTCTTGGATTGCCAGGTTTCTTTTTACTGTTAATTTTATCGCTAAATATTAAAATAAGAATTCCTATTCAAAACGAATTTTGCAAATAATGAAAATTCAAATTTTTTACGGAAAAGTGTCCAGAAGCATTGATTTTAGGCTCAAGGACATGCATGCAATATTTCAACTAGTTTGAACACTATTTAAAGTATGACAAACTACGTTTAATAAAGAAATCACTATGATGACACTAGCCTCAAATCAAGAACACGACTGTGACTTATTAACACTTTGTCTTGACCTTTCAGGGACACGACCTTCAATAATGAAGTACATGACCAAGAAGGAGATCAACGATGGAGGGTATGACTATTTGATGTTATTCACTTGGCGAATTCAAATGTACTAACAGCTGCTGAAACAAACCCTATTTTACTGATGAAGCAGATTTTGTACTTGAAGGTTGTAGCTGGCTGAGCGACCATTCACAAAACTGGAACAACATCCATCCGCCAATGAGGAACGTGCAAAGTATACATGGTTTTAGACTGAACTGTTCTAACTGGCTGTTCCCAACGGAAGACCAGCGTTGGTTGTTCGCAACCAGCATTATGGTGAGTTGGGGCAGGCTTTTGGTAAAAACTATGATTGAGTAGGTTAGTGCCTACTTTTATTTTTATGTTTGTATATTATTTTTGTTTGTTTGTTTTTGCCACAAATAAAGTTATGTCTATTTCTAAATACTCTCAAGAATACAAGTAAATGTATCTGTGGAACAATAGCAGCTGTTCGCGTAGCCCAGTAAGTGGTAGATGACCCTTTAGATACCATACTTCCGTTCTCATTGCAGTTAAATGTAGAGAAATTGTAATTATTGCTTTAGTGACCGTTAAAGTCGTGCTCTAGTCAGAGATACGATACGAAGTCGATGGCGTCAGATAAATGGTATAAGGTAATAATTTAAATAAGTTTGATTCGATCTACCAGTATGTACCTACAATACATTTAAAGTCCACCTTAGCAACGACTCATAAGGAGTTTGTTCATATAGCTTTCCTTCAGGAATCGAGACTAAATTTTCATTGTGATTCTCTAGGTTTCTGTCATGTATTTTTGTACCAGACTACTAATGTTATCAAAATCAGTCTGTAAAGATGTTCATTGGAATAAAAACAGAAATACTGAAAATACTAGAGGCCAAAAAAATACATTCTTTCTACATTCCAACCAACAATTCTAAGCGGCAAATAAATGTTCTAATTTCACCACCATCACTGATAATTGAAAGAAACTTTCTAGAAGCCTATCCTATTTTCAATCACATACTTTTTAATATCTAAAAGAAAAATTCATTGGATTCTTCAATTAAACCGCAACAAATTACCATCATATTTTATGCCAGAACAATATGTTTTCACTAATAACACAAGGTACGATATAAGAGCATATTTATTAAAAAGTTTGGCGATCCGCCTTTTGAGGCTAACTTTCCCTGGGAATTATCGTGTTGATATACCTATCTAAAGATGGTGTTTCTATTTAAAAGAGCACTGTTCTTATGTTCAGTGACTACAGGAACCATATTCTCCTTCGTCAACAGTTTCTACATTCTTAACCCTGGAACCAGGGACTATAACTTTTTTTTTGTTTTCTCGTTCGGATACCTGACGCCTCGCGCATCGCGTTAGCCAATAAAACGTGATTAATAACTTGTCATTATATAAACTATTATGTATGTTAGTTTAAGGTATATATTTTATGGGCCTGTGTTATTTATAATGCTAAGTTGCCTGAAATATATGGTTTATATATTATATATACGCAGAAGAATATTTCAATATTACAATTTGTAATTGATAACAGCGTCGTAGACGCTTAAATTGAATAAATGATTTTGACCTTTAACTTTGGCTTGCCATCAAAGATAAATATTATATTAAATCTATCATCACACTGAGGAAGAACTTGACCTGAGCGGAAGATAAATAATTGAAATCTTCAAAAATCTCTCCATAACCAAACCAATCTTTCAAAAAGATCATTCAATGCCGGACCAGCCGGACTTGCTACAAATCAAAACGGTAATCAGCATAAACTTTCCACTGATACTTATCAATTACTATCATTACTTTAATAATTCATAAATTGGCAGACCAACTCTAATTGCTGGTTGACAGGCAAATGTAAGAGATGCGATGTCTAGAGTATCTACATCTACTTTCCTCGACGCATAGCTTCAGGCGAATCTTGATATCAAATTGGTATGTGTTTATCATGGCTAGTAGTAGTAATTCATTAGGACTGTCAGGCTCCTGTGTTATTATTTAATTTATTTCATTAATATTATATGCTTTGCCATTGAAGTTTCGAATCTCATTAGTTTCGTGCACTCGTCGAGAACGTAAGTGGCTGGAAAAACCTTACTTAGGTTTTAGACACTACTTATCATATCACTATTGTAATACATAATGTTGATAAAAATAAAATCTCTCCGCTTCTAAGCACAGTTGGACAGAAACCGACTGACCGTAATGATGTCTGTGAGAAGTTTACACTCTCTTTGAGAGATAAAATAACCTCCGGATGTGGTTGAAACTATACTGGTAACTTGGAAGGTTCCTGTTTCAATATCGGACTAAATCCCAAACATATTGTGTTGAAAATACGTTTCATAATCAAAAGTTACAATAATCATAAGATCGGTCTAGGGATGGAACACGAGAGTAGAGAATAGAGTTCTTATGAACCTCGTATCCAATCATAACTGTGTTTGGACTTGTTGCAGTTATTTAAAATTTGAATCATTCTTAGTTGTTAAAATATGAATAATATTTTTTGTAACTATATCTTTTATGATTACAGTCCATAAATTCAGTTGAATCGATCAAGTAACACGTGTGAAGACCAGTTAGTAAGCGGAAGCTTGCAATCTTCAGCGCTTTCATTTCATTACCTCATGCAAATACATCAATTTCAAAATCATCATAGTTAATTTATGATCATCAATTGTCAAAAGCATAGAAAGTTTATGAGTCGTGCGTACATCATATTTATAATATCTACCTCTCTCATATCATCATATCTCATAACAATGATTGTCACCACCTTTATCCGAATTATGTGGGTCTATACAAAATATTTTTCCATAACAACACTTTTACGTCTTTCTGTGTTCAAAAGGACATATTGTTAAAGTTTTGACTTTGATTGACCGGTGACGATAAAAATGTTCGCTGTAAATTAGGGGTGCAAAAGATAGTAACGAATTTAGAGCTACTGAAATCCTACATAGACTTAAGTACATCACAGTAAGAAGTGACATATATATTATGCATCTTACCTACTCCTTAACCGCTTTACTTTTCTTTGAGAGGAACGATGAGCAAGCTCAAAGCAGCCCATTGAAAAGTAAAGAATGACGAAAGTATTTTATTAATGTTTGCTTCCGAAATACATTTGGTATATATTTGTTCAATACAATATTGCTCCATTGAATGCCATGTACAAAGCTTCCTCTTGAATTCTACATACTGATTTATTCGCATTATTTAAATATATCATGAAAGCAATGCATTACGGATATTCACATAATCAATACGTTAAAATTAAATTTTGTAAAACACCACCGCGTTATGCTTCGAGTACTTGCTTCCAAGTCAACACCAAGAGATGTCGTGTTTTTAAAAGCTTGTTTTGGAGTTAATGTATGCATAACTTAAGAACGCATGCGGCAAAAAATTGACAAAAAAGTGAAACACCAGAACCGTCGGTAATAATTTCATAGATATCATCGTTTTCATTAAATTTCTCGGAAGCGCCATCTACTGCTTACACCTAATTAATTAAAACAGTCACCACGATCGTCCTAAGGTGTGACTGAGCCATTACTGACACACAGTTATTTAAACACTGCTGACTGGTAGCGAGACGATTCATTATCATTGTAATTGGACACGAGGCAGGAATAAATAGCTCCGACTCTGGTTCCTATCACACGAAACTTTGCAGCTACAACCAGATTTATCTCTTAACTTTGTTTCATAAGGTGTGTATTTGTTTGACGGTTTGACGAAGTGAAATTTATCATTACTTCGATCTGTCTCAGCACTTCAGTGAGTAATTGTTTGGTTTAAAGAATAAAGTTTATACAGTAGTATTGCGATGGATACTTTGTCATGTGTTATTGATTTATTACTGTTTTATTTCGATTGAGACAAATGAGACCTCAAGGGACAACCTACCTATTTTTGTGCTACTGAATTTTATTTAAAACTCGTCTCAAGTATAAAGCTAAGAATGTAAGCCTGGGAAAAATATAAAAGGCCTCCTTAAAACCTATCGTAATGTATAGATCGGAGTGTTGGGTAACGAAAGAAGCTGCTGAGAGAAGAGTGATTGATGTATCAAGTAGGCAACCAGAATGGATAAAATTAGGAATGAGTATTTCAGAGGAACCTGGTAATTTGCAGTAATGACCGAAATGTTGTAGAGTAATAGATATTTATAGCGCGGAAAGCATATAATAATATGTTATCAGGATGGATGAAAGACAACTAAAAATTTTGAATATGAATCTTGTTGCGAGACATAGGAGCATAGTTGCAGAGGAAGGCAGAAAAAAAGAGTTGATAGACTACGTGAATAAAGATGAGTACTAATATGGCAAGTAGCAGAACAGAGTCGAATAAAATTTTAATTATTGTGCCGACCTTCTTAAGCATGAATAAGAAGTCTACTATAATGATTACTCACATGTATTAATGTCTGCGTAATGTACTAGCCACGTTTTGATCCGTAATACGAATATACATACCTGTGAACAAAACAAAATACATATTAATATTGTTGCAGGAAGTTCTTTTCTTGAATTAATCTTTCACCATCAATTCAATTGATCAACATCAATCGCATATGTAACAAACACATTTCTAGATTCAACTGTGTGAAGTCTGGACCCAAATCTTATTGTGCCCGCATGATTTTATCTTGCTCTACTATAAATCCCGTTTAAGTTCATGTGCCTGGGTTTCTGTCTATCAAGATCTAGATGTTATCAAGTGGTATCTTGCACACACCACCTTAAATTTTTTTTATGTCATTGAGACGGAACAAGCGCGAGGCCCACCTGATGTTAAGTGGATTACCCTCTGCCTATAACATATGCATTTCGTCACTAGTGAAGAATTACATTGCGCCCATCACAATGAGATATACAGTATTAACTCTCATGTACCTGTAATTTGACGGCTCTCAATAACTGCTGCCGAAACACACTGTAAGGTGCTTGGCTACAGATTTTCTATTTGAGCAAAAAAGCTAGCAAGGTGAGCATTCACAAATTAACCTTCCACCATGCGGTGAAGCTCAAGCCGGCGACGGGGATCGACCTATGAACCTGCGGCTCGGCAGTCCATAACTATTACCGCTCGGCCATCATCGCTTCATGATAATCATGGCAATAATTAAATATTGGTCTTTCGAGGCATTTTGAATCAGCGATCACTAAATGCTTTTTTTCAATTAATTATTACATTTTAATCAGAAGTAGTTTTCTTTGCTAATAAACAACCAAATAATATACTGTCGTAAATAGTAAATTATACAGTCATTAAATTGTCCCCTATAATCACATCTAAAGTAACAAACATAAAACAGATACATTCCATAGAATTTTTTATTTACATATCAAATAACATTACGACTTCGAAAATAAACTTAAGCCATTTTCAACACCAAGCGACACACGCACCCTAAAATTAGTAAAACCGTTACAAATGACTCCTAGTTCGTTGCATGGTGTACATATATGGTGTAAATGTATCGTGTAATAATATTCATGGTGCCAGATGTGGCGCCTCCCACGACTTTATAGTTACGAGTATGTATTTATTATATGGTTACGTCAATAGTGTGAATGCGCCTTTACATATGTGGATTAAATAAACTGTGGAAATTTGACATAATCTACACACTTTAGTCAATTCCCGGCGTAATAATAAATTAGATTTATAGATTTTTTTGAGATTTTTTATGTTAATAATACGGATAAGTGGGTGTCTGATGGTTAGCGTCACGTCTTTCCATGACAGTACAGTGTCACCATTGTTATATATGATAAAGCACTGCGCTCGACACTCCACGACCTTAGTTTTTAAGTCTCACTTGCTTAAAATTTACTTTGACACGTCAGTGGACAGCCTGTGGACTGCCACGCAGCAAGTCCGTGGTTCAAATCCCGCCGCGGGCTTGAGCTTCGCCGCATGGTGGAAGGGCATTTTTTGAACTGGCTAGCGACCACTCTGAAGTAGAAAATCTGTCGCCAAGCACCTATAGGTGTGTTCCGGCAGCTGTCCTTGAGGGCTAGTAATTGTAGGCTAATCCTGTTAACACCTTCGACCACATCACTTACCATGAGGTTAGATTGTGGCCAAAAGCCTATCATCGATAAAATAAAAAAAGTGCCCTTCATATATATAATATTACATAGCAATGTACCATATTTTTCGATTGGATATCGTAACGGCGGCTAATGCAATACATTTGGCGATCATTGGTTCAACAATATCAAAACTGTCAAACCAGAAGCATATGGATATGCATGCAAAAGTTTTTTTTTTATTGCTGATAGGTAAGCCAAACCAGCTGTGGTCAAACCACAATCTCACGTGATGGTAAGTGATGATGTGGTCGAAGGTATAAACAGGCTTAACCTAGAATGACTGGCCCTCAAGGACAGCTGCCCTTCCACCATGCGGTGAAGCTCAAGCCCGCGGCGGGATTAGAACCATGGACCTGCTGCGCAGCAGTCCATAGCCAAAGCCACTGAACTATCACTGCTTCAAAAAAGTCCACACCGTGTTTGAATACTTGGTTTTTATAAAATATGACGAATCTACATTTGTATGGAGAAGGCTGCTAAAACGCTTCCCCTTAATGTCAGTGCCGGTAATTCTAGCAAATTATTTATACTAAGTCCTCTTCGAGAATTTCTAAGCTTGTAACATATTAATTAATTTTATTCATGGCATTTCTTTTCAAGAGTTATTTACGAAGGCATTCGCTGTCTCGTAGTAGATTTACCATATGCGTTATAAGTATTTTGACACGCCCATAAAGATATTGTTAAAGTTTATTGCTGCCAATACAAAAGAGAGTATTAAGCAGAATGAGAAAACAGAAATGTTAATCAACCCAGATGTCTCGTAAAAATCATAATAAATTTTAATAATTTCACATATAGAAAATGTGAAAGCGTGCATATCGCAAAATGCATTTCATTATTTCCTTTAATAATTAATAAACATATAAAATCAGGTCAAAAAAAACGGCTGCGTGACACTATCTCGGTACTCACCTACTGATATGGTCTTACAGATAAACATGATAAAAATATTGTACCAAATATTTTTACAATAAACGATAAAATGGTTGTTGATAGTAAAAATAAGCATTTAATTTTTTTTACAAAATATACCGACTTCAAACAGAAAATATTCTAAAAGAAAAAGTTCTCTAAAAAGTAAGTTCAATAAGTTCACCAAACCGTAGAACATACAGATGTTTTTTGTTCATTTTACATTGACAAGTGAAAATTACAATGTCATCAATGTAGTCGTTAATTAGGGATAACACAAATACTACTCGTCAGATCTTACTGAAAATAAACATGTACGATTATTAGGGATAGCTCAAATATTACTCGTCAGATCTCAATGAAAATAAGCATGTATTAGGGGATAACTCAAATACTACTCGTCAGATCTCACTGAAAATAAGCATTTATTAGGGATAACTCAAATACTACTCGTCAGATCGCATTATTAGGGATAAATCAAATACTACTCGTCAGATCTCACTGAAATAAAATAAGATCACATGACATGCGGCACCTTTTCAAAATAAAAAATCATCATCATAATCCTAATCAGGTATAAACCTGTAAAAGTTATGAGGAACAACACACAAAAACAAAACAGTCGTATTGAGAACCTCCTTCTTTTTTTAAAGTCGATTAAAACTAGACTTAGAACAGTAGAATGTAGATTCATGCTTATTTCAAATTCAAGGATTCGATTGAACAAGCAAAAATCGTTGATTATACAAATAATGTTTTAGAATTAACATAGATACTAAGTACAATATTTACATTTCAAACATGACAAAAGTATACATTGTAAAGTCAAGAATAAATAACGAGTATATTACTGTCGACAAGCACATTGTAATAGGTGATGACGATGTTCTAAAGTCTACAGGTAAATGTATGATGTAAGTATACAGGGTTATTGGTAAATGGCTAACAACCTAATAGGGTTGACTTCTGCTAGTCCTAGCCAACATTTAGAGATGTTTTTTTGTGTCTTTTTGATGGAATAAGCACGAGGACCACCTGATGTTAAAAGTCTCTTGTGCCTGTAATGTTTTATTTCATATTTTTTATTACGTTGCTCGATGTAAATATTCAAAACACTAATCAAAGGGAGCACGGTGCGGTCCAGTGTTGCCGCGGCGGGCGCTCTTGGCTCGGAGTAGTCATTAAAAAAACATCTCAAAATGTTTGTTAGCACTAGCAGAAGTCAACCCTAGGAGATTGTTAGCAATTTACCAATAACCTTGTATAAGCGCAAATACACTTTACTGGTTCTTCCGAAAAATAAGCGCAATTGTAAGAAACTTCTGCAGAATATCAAATACGTTTTAGCTATGTACAGCTCACATTAAACAGCTAACTCATTACTATACATCAAAGTAAGAGTAGAAAACTTGTTCGTACAAGAATATAAAAGTGAAGAAATTCCCAACCTCACCATAAATACTAAGGTAAAGACAACGCCATAGCAATAAATCAATGCTAACAACTAACAAGCAATCCCTTGTTAAAACTATATTGTAATTAGCTAAGAAACCCGTACTTAAATTATCGAAGGCCAAGCTTAAATATAATCTCTATAATTGACTTATACCTTCGGGGCCTTGTTAAGTATAAAGTAGTAAATTCCGTGTTAATTTGAACAGAGACTGTTAAATGTAGCAGTTGTTAGTTTGCAGAAGCAGAAAATGAAATAAACAAACGTGTTTTATTGGACAGGGATCCGGGTTGCTGACTGCGCTCTTAGAAATACTTTGTTTCGCAATTTGCTTCATTTCGCAATTGCAAGCTATCTATTTTGTAGGTACCGGTTTATTTAATGACCTCTTTGAATTGGCCTATGCAGGATTAGAACTTAATATTTTACGACTGAATTTAGAGTAATAAAAAAACGAATTAGATGATTTGTGACATATTCTTTATTTAAGACGATAATTGTATGTAAAAGAGTCAAGTTAACCTATGGTCTACTAGAAAAATTGCAGGCAGAGTGGTCGTGACATTATTTCTGATTTGATTGCAGTAGCTTCAGACAATACATAAAGCAATACAAGGCAGGAGTCACTTTCTGTGGCAAAGAAATAATCAAGCGAATTATGTTCACCACTGATTTTAGGACAAGAATTCAGAAAGATTCTTGTACTGAAATCTGTGATATTCACGAATGTTCACTTTTTAAACGACTTAAAAAAAGGAATATGAGGTCCTTCTTATTCAACTGTATGTTTTTAAAGGGTTCAAAGGGTAAAAACGGGACCTTATTACTGAGACTTCGCTGTCTATCCGTCCGTCTGTCACCAGGATGTATCTCAAGAACGGTGATAGATAAATAAAATAAATACTTAATGAAGGGGGCTCCCATAGAATAAAAGAGATTTTCGCCGTTTATTTGTAATGGTGAACCTTTCGTGCGCGAGTCCCACTCGCACTTGGCCGATTTTATTTGTATGTTTGTTACGCGATAGCTCCGACAGTTATGTATGCTTATATCATCGAAGTTAATAATCGATTAAACAATTTTAACGAAAAAAAAACCGACTTCAAACATAAAATACGCCTCATAAAGTATAACTCAAAAAGTACTCGTCAGATCTCACTCATATTTAAATGGGACTACATGACAAACACCAGCTTTAAAATATTAAAAAAAAACACAATATTACTACACCCTGTACAGAGTAATAAGATACCTTATTACAAACAAAAAAATATACAGTCGAATTGAGAACCTTCTTCTATTTTTAAAGTCAGCCTAAAACTTAATTTCTTTCAATATTTTACAGTTGTAGAAGTCCGTGTTTGTTTTAAAATATCATGATGATGTATATCGTGGTCTTCCTCAATATATATTATTATATATTGAGCAAGTCATCTGCGTGGCTATGGAAGGTGACGTTGTTTTTCAACTTCGTTATATGCCTGAGTTGAGTCACGTAAACAACAGAATTACTATAGATATGTATGTACACACAACCTTACAGACAGTTTATAATACCAAAGAAAAGTGTACTGTCACCTTCATAAACAAAAAATCTAACATTATCGATTTGTTGACAAAATGATCACTCAGTTGGGTATCGATATCAGTGTAGGTTATGAAGATAATAATTAAAAATATTTTCAATTTCATATTTAATCGCATGCCTTACAATAGATTACAACACAATATAATACATACAAACATGAGAAACATATATCAAAATGGTATTGGCATTTCCAATGCCCTTTTTCGTAACAAAAAAGTAATGCAATAAGTGAGACAAACACTTAGAACGAGGTAAGATTGGAGTTGAATAATATGATTGTTTTAGGACCCAAATTCAGGTATACTTTTGCATGTGATTGTTTGACTGTACAAAATCTACCAACCTCTGCGTAGTAATAAATACGCACACATAGTTAAGCATTTCTGCTTTAAATAGAAGACTATCCAAAACAGTTATTTTCTTGGCGATATTAATTATGACAGTAAGACAATGAAGTGTTCAGTATGTGTATGACATACCAAAATACACGAAAATAATTTGCCTATACCGTCAAAAGAACAACATTGATACTTTATTTAAAATTTGTGCATAGACTCATGCTCCGCGGCTACATTACAAAATTTCAACGTAAGGAAAAATATAGTCATGTGCGGGATTAGAAGCCCCGCTATCTACCCCTATAACCGGGGTATACTCTAACCGCTAAGCCAACATGACATATGACGTCTGACTCAAAGCTAATTGCAAAAATTAGTCTTGTTTGTAATACAACGTAAGTTGAACTATAGATGTCGCTCCGTCGACACGATGGTTAAGAACGGAAGGACAAATTATAATCATACGTCATGTGTCATGTTGGCTTAGCGGTTAGAGCAGACCACGGCTGTAGGGGTGGAAGGCGCGGGTTCGGATCCCGCACATGACTACAATTTTTCTACGTTGTAATATTGTAATGGATACTTATGTCAAGTTAATACTACTTATATATACTGGACATACGTATCAATGATCTTATATTGACGATATAGGCACATTGTTGAGTATTTCGGATATATGCTAAACAAAGGCAGGAAGCAGACGATGGCCAGACGGTGGCAATGCGAATTATGTTCATTAGCTTCGGTTGTGAGCAGGTTTTTGTTTATTTTTAGGATGTTTAATGCGGCAGGTTGTGGGGTTTGTATTTAAAAAGTTTGCAATTTATCTGACTTATAAGTATCTACTACGAATTGAGTTCAACAATTTTCCGAAAGTTTCCCGTGGATGTCTCAAAAACTGACGTAAGATATGTAAAAAAATACTTGATAAGAGAAATTCATTTCTGTGTTAGTGTTTTTTTAAATATATTTTGTGATTTTTTAATATCTCAACAAACACTTAGTAGGTTAAACATGGGAATACCCTTTTTTTTTTTTTTTTTTTTTTTCGCAGAGAAATCCATTACGGATACCACTAGTGCCGGGGGGACTAGGGTGGTTATGTGGGACTCACTACCAGAAGGGCAGCATACCCACTAAAACTCTGCGGTTTTCTTCACTGCGCATTGCAAAGGGGTTTTACGAGATCGCTCGACGCGCATTCGTGACCCCTCAGCGCGGTTGCTCGTTAAGGCCCGTCTCGGATTTTACTCTCCCTCCGTCTTCGACGTTATAGAAGACTCAAAAACGCCATTCGGCTCGGGGCTTGTTCGACCGACTGAAGGATCCCCCAGATCCTCCTTTCGAGAGCCCTCATCATGTCAGCATGCGACGAGCGTAAGCCAGTCGTCTGCGACCTATCCTCCTACGGCGGATAGGAAGGGAGAGGATGTCATTTTCCCTGATCCGTTCCGCGTCTTCTTTTTGCCTCATTACAGTCTCTGCAAAGCAGGCTGCGGCTTCAAATCCTTGTTCGCTGCTTGCCATGGCGCGAGCCAGAGCTGGCAGCGAGACGTCATCTCAGCAATGACGGAACTAAGCACAGCGCGTGGTACCGCCCAAGCTGGGCACTCAGCGCGTGTGTGTTCCGCCGTGTCGTCTAGTGCAGTGCAGTGGTGGCAGATAAAAGACGGCTCCCGCCTGGCCACCCGACACAGATAGTGACCGAAACAACCATGTCCCGTCAGTAACTGCGTCAGGTGGTAGGTCAGAGCACCATGTCTGCGCTGCGACCACTGCGTTAGTATGGGCTTGAAGGCGGCAACCAACTCATGGCTTGCTTCTGGGCTCTCCATCCTACTTGACCATTTCCGAAGAAGATCTTCGCGAGACCGTTGTCTCCAGCGAGCGATGTCCTCTGCGAGAGCATGGGATCCCTCAGCTTTGGACTCCACCGTTTTGAAATATAACGCCGCAAGAGCCTCGGCATCGAGGTCCCATGGCGGTGTCCCGGCCAGGACGCAGGCCGCCTCGAACGAGACCGTGCTATATGCTCGGGCTGCCCTAATCGCGATGATTCGCTGTGGGCGCCGCAGCATGGCTTTGTTTTCTCTGTGCAACGCATCCGCCCAGATAGGTGCTCCATATAGTGCTTTTGAGCGAATGACGCCACAATAAAGTTGACGACATTTTGAGTTGGGTCCTCTCATATTGGGAAGGAGTTTTCCTAACACACCAGCGAATGCGATGAGCTTTGGTGCTAAGCGTCGGAAATGTTCTACAAATTTCCACCTGCCATCTAGCACAATTCCCAAATATTTCATCGCCACATCTATTTTTATTGTCGTCTCTCCGACGACAATCTCCATTCCCTGCGGTGGCGTTTTCCTGGGCCCGTGGAAGAATAGTGCCTCGGATTTGTGTAAAGCCACCTCGAGGCCTAAAGCCCGTATCGATCGCACAACAAAGGCAACACCAGCCGTGGCGAGCCTAGCTGCCTCATTGTGGGTATTTCCGCGGGCCAACACAAGGGTGTCGTCAGCGTAGCAGATCACTCTAACTCCTTGGAGATTTCCTTGGCGTAAGACCCAGTCATATCCAATATTCCACAAGAGCGGCCCGAGGACCGACCCCTGTGGAACGCCGCACGACATGTCTCTTCTGATCCATTCTCTTCTGGTCGGGTAAATAACAGCACGACCGGAGAAATAATCGGCCACGATTCTCTTTAGATACTCAGGAAACCCGAAGTATTTCATTGCTCCTTTAACAGTATCCCAGGGCAAAGTGTTAAAGGCGTTTGCTATATCCAACGAGACCGCCAAAACAACGTTGCCGCTAGAGACCGCCTCCTCAGCCAAATATCGCACTCGAGCGATTGCATCCAGGGTCGACCGTCCACGGCGGAATCCAAACTGGCCGTCGTGAAGATCAGGCCCTACCCTGTTCATGTGCTTCACGAGACGTGCAGCGAGCACCCGCTCGAATAGTTTGCTCGTCTCGTCAAGCAACACGATAGGCCGATAGGCTGACGGTGATTCGGCTGACCGCCCGCTCTTGCGAAGTAGGACGAGTTTACCGGACTTCCACACTTGAGGGAATTTGCCCTGGATGAGACACTCTGTGAACAAGGATCGCACTCTTTCGCCAATCTCCTCTAGACATAGAGCTACTGCACGCCCAGGTATGCCATCTGGCCCTGGGGCAGTGTTCTTCCTCTTCATTTTTGCGACAGCTACTTCTAGTTCCACTTCAGACACAGGTAAGATATCTTCCTCCTGTGACGCTGTAGATCCAGAGACTGGTGTCATAGCAGGTGGCTGCCACTCTGGCCTATCGGGAAAAAGAGTCGTCACAACTTGATCAAGAAGCCGCGGCTCAAGGGTCGTGGTCAGAGGGGGGGCCCAGGGACGGAGTTTCCCGCTCACTACCTTATATGGGCGGCCCCATGGGTCCAAGTTTAAGGTCTCGAGCCATTCTTTCCAGGAGGCTTCTTTCGAGTTCCGTATAGCCTTCTGAAGAGACGTGCAGGTAGCTCGGTATTCTTGGTAGAGCTCCTGTTCTCGATTCAGATCTCGAGCTCGTCTACGCCTATATCGGTGGTAGATGCGACGCGCCGCAACACACGCTCTACGTAATTGACTAATCTCCGGATTCCACCAGTAGAGGTTTCGTCTAGGCGGAAGTGGCCTGGCCCTGGGCATGGCGGTGTCACAAACGCGCACTAGAGACTCACCTAATTTTTTCGCAGCAGTATTCACGTCCACTGTAGTTTCATTAGGACTGGAATCAGCTACCCACGCCTCCATAATAGCAGCCTCCTTCCCAAGTTCTGTATTGAACTGCCTCAGTGACCAGCGTACGCCGTCTCTTAGTGGGGAGCCTGTCACCCTGTCTGCAGTGATCGGTAGAGTGGCGACATCAAATCGGATATATCGATGGTCGGAAAGATTCTCTACATCTGTCACCACTCTCCAACCATGGACGCGGCATGCAAGAACAGGGCTTGCAAACGAAACGTCCACTATGGAGCTGCCCTGTGGTTGCACGCACGTAGCCACTGATCCTCTGTTTAAGAGCTCCAATTCGTTGGACGCGGCCCAATCCTCCACCGTTTCACCCCAAGGTTCCGTGACAGAACATCCCCAAGACCTCGATTTAGAGTTCAGGTCGCCAGCGACCAGAACGGGGGACGGGCGAGCTTGTCTTATAAGTATCCCCACCTCAGCGAGAAACTGCTCAAGTTCCGCTCGTGTTCTGTTAGGGGAGAAGTACACCCCGATGATCGCGATTCCATCCATGACTACCATCACATATCCTTTTCCCCTCACCACCCTGTCAAAGGATGGGGAACTTGCGGATGGCTGGGTGACGATAGCAACCGTATCCGCATGATCGCCTACCCAGTTATCCCGGAGGGGGACAAAATAAGGTTCAACTACAACCGTAATTTGTATCAACCACTGTGCCATGCTCTGGAGCAAAAGATCCTGAGCATCGGCAAAATGGTTGATGTTAGCCTGAAGTAAGGAGTAAGCCATACTTAACCCCCAGTGTCTAACGAATTCGCCTCTAGCGGATGTTGCTGAGCCAGCTGCGCAGTGGAGGCCCTTGGGCCTGCGCGAGGCGGCTTCTTCTTTCGTTTTCCCTTATCAGGGCGTGCAGTGGGGCACGTTTTAGTACCAACACGATGATCGTCTTTTCGACCCGCTGCTTCACAAACAGGACAGTGTGGCTCAGCAGTGCACTGGGCAGCCTTATGACCACCTTTGCCACAACAAAAGCATAAGGCACTCCGGTCAACGGTAGCAGTGCACTTGCTGCCCACATGACCTGGCTCCAGGCATCTGAAGCAACGTAGTGGTCTAGGTTCCAGGATCTTCGGCAGTACTGAGACCCAGCCTACCCGAATCCGCCCTTCTGTGGCTTTCTTTGCTGCAGCGATGGGACACCGCAACCATACTGTCCCGAGGCGGCCCTCAGTGCGGGTAATTTCACCGGACTTGATGGCTTCTTTCGCACAACCTCCAGCACTAGCTACGGCTGCAACAACTTCTTCCATGGTCACGGAGTCATCCAGACCTGTGATGCGCAGCTCAGCATTCTTGCATGCCCGGGAGACTTGAATGTCATCTGGATTGAATACGCCCTTTAATTGATCCACGAGAGAGTCCGCCTTCGTCTCGTTTGTTTCGCCGGCAATCTCTATGACTCGTGCCCCAGTCGCTGCTGTGCGAACACGGACGGACGAAATACCAATGTCATCAATATTTATTTTCTTCCTTGCCTCTGCCAAAGCATCTGCATACGAAATGCCCTTCTCCACTCCGCCAGGCTGAATTGTAAGGACAATTGCTGACGTGCGGGGAATGCGGAGCTTCGGTTTAGTGTCAGTCTTATGAGGGAGTTTTATTTTTGCGGCAGTTTTCGTTTTTGAAGACTGCGATGCCGGCTTTGTTGTTGAAGGGGAAAGAGCTTGGCTCAGAGGAGTAGATCTCCCTCTTGAGAGTCCTGATTTTTTCGCCGCCGTTCCTTTATCCAGCCCCTTGGACCGGCCACGCCTCGTCACCACGGTCCACGACTCCGTCATAGGAGCTGCGTGATTCAAGGGACCATTAGGCACCACAGGCGCGGTGGCATCTCTGTTGGTGTTTCCTTTGTTCGCCTTAGCGTTAGGTGTCTTGGTCGATGTTGTGGGTGCCACAGCACCGTGACTGCCAGACGCCACCGGATGTACCGCTGCCTCTTTTTGCCTTTCAGCGGCCAGAGGAGGTCTCAAGCGCCTCTCTGGGAGGAGCCTCTCTTCTAGGCTTTCAAAGCGAGCATTGATCATGGTGCCTACCTGCACCATGATCGCCCGCGTCATTTCTTCCAAGGAAGGAACCTGGGTGGCTCCTGTGGCAGGGACTGACTTCGTTTGGGCAGCCCGCATTAGTTCCATATCTTATCGCCCAAGGGGACGATAAAATCGACGGCCGCCCTGTTTAGGAAGGCACCAAAGCTACCTGAAATGGGTGAAGTCGACGCCAGTCGACTTGAGTCAATGGTTATGGACTCGGTGGACACCATTATAATGGTAGCCACCAAGTCAAAAAACCTCAAAGGGACAAGTGTGAAGGCACTGAAGGACGCCGCGTTCACAATCAAGGCGTCCTTTCAGGAGACACGGGCTCGTACCATGCCAGACGAAGTCACACTACTGGTAAAGGCCAACGCCCAACTCACGGCAGAACTTAAAGTCCTGCGACACGAGATGGAACATGGGAATATCCTAACAAAACTATGTTTTTTAGACAACAATTTGTTAATTACAAAATTTACTAAGAGTTCACCTCAAAATTAAATATTATTAACATCATACTAGTCAAGATACTCAACAAACAAAATTAAGGAAATTAGAGGTAACAAGCTGGTGATAATGTTAAATAAAGTTAACAATGACTAAGAATAACTAAATATAGACAATGCAAGTCCGTATCCTGTTCGTGCAATAAACGAGTCAGTACAACTCTGTATTTAGTTAAGCAAAACCACGTTTTAGACGTAAAGTTTTCACGTAAACATAAGTACGTATCATTTTAGTTGAAAAGGAGTCGTAGTTGGAAGAATTAGTAAATATCTTATTACTTTTATATACCATACCGGTAGTTTTATTATGAAGTTTATAAATAAAACAGATTGATTTTAGTTCTATCTCGATTTTAAATAATAAAAAAAAAATAGATTAGGTTGAAAAATAACTCCGCTGGAATCCTCTAGAGTCTAGAATAACTGTTCCAAAATGGGAGCTTTTCTGATCTAAGCTATTTTATAAAATATTTATTTTTATAAAATTAATAAATGCTTTTGTTAATAATAAGTTCTTTAAATTTGTAATCAAATTACTTTTAAATTATAATTAGAAGTAAAAATGGTATTAACAACGAAAGAGGTAATCAAAAAATAAGCCTGAAAATATCCAGTCCAATTACAAATTTATAGCCTTTGTGTTAAAATCTGTAGCCATAACAGCAGCGAACATTTCTAACAACGCGCAATAATATAAGCACACTTGGGTGAGTCAACACTCTACAAACAATAGTACCTACTGAAAATGCTTTGAACGACGGCTATGCAACACTCCTTACATTGCAGAAGACCTACTACGGGATGAGAAATATGAACGAGACTTTGAATACATTGAAAGGGCTACATGAGTACACAGAGCAATGAGTAAAGTGGCCTCTCATATGCTCATACAAGCCAGCGAGCAAAGTCATTTATATATTAGCTGTAGCGGCAAATATCGAAAATATGATATTAGTGACTATTAATAAGTACTAAGCTGTAAAGCAGACAACACAGGTAAATTTTAAGGACTGGAAACAGTAGCAATAAGTATTCATTCAAATCTCACTAAATTTTAAATGGGACTAAAGACCAGCTATCAAAGACTTGGTGTCTTTGAAATCGGTACAACCTGTAGAGTTACGAGGTAAAACAAAAAACTGTCGAATTGAGGCCCCTCTCCTTTTTTTGATATTATAACGAATAATGACGCGATGAAGGCTTTAAAATTTTCTGAATTTTCCCCACATCACACAAATTGTGACAATCTAAATTTACATTTCCGTATAATGAAATGAAATTTGAGTGATGGCAGTCGCCGCTCCCGGAGGAAACACTAATGGAGGTATAGTTTCCTTTCCTGGAACTGCTGAATGGTAAACAATGTCTATTTTAGAAGCTTGCATCTTGAAACGGACGCACCGCGTCGTTCGCTTCCAAAAAGGACTTATTACTGTTTAAATAACCATTAGTGTAGCTGCAGTTTGCAAAACTATTTGATTTAAATATGATGTATACGAACGTAAAGTAAATGAACGAACGTAAAGTAAATTAATGTTAAAGTTATTTCTCTCAAGAAAAAGTAATAAACTAATAAAGCCTTGTCGCTATTCAAAAAGTATTTAAAGAGACCATAAAACAAAAGCTACAGCCTCTTTGAGGCCTTTGTCAAAACTAAGAATCCATCATACTTTAAGCGTTTTCAGTAATGAAATCCGTTTGTATTCTGATTAGTACAAAGAGGTCTCTGGAGCTTTCTAATTACTTTAAACAGCAATATGTCGTTTTATGTAAATTATATGTTTAAGTACGACATTAAACTTAGCTCCTATAGTTTTAAGAGCGACATCTTTATCTGGCGTAACTATTATATCATTAGCGAGTTCAAGTAACAGTCCTTTCTCGTTACAAGGTTAAAAAGGTCAGGGTGAATGACCTGGGGTGTTTTTTCTAGATGACTTTCAATATTTATGATTCTAGGACACGCGAACATGAGTCCCAGCGTTGGGTAGTTAGTTGATAAACACTTATATGACTTATAGTAATTAAATGTGCTAGAGCGCAATTTCGCGCTTGATGACTCGTTGTAATAACGTGTTTGCTTTTAATTAGAGACAACCTGTTATTAAGTGCATAGACTGTAGGTTACTAACTAGCTTCTTGGTCTTCAAGATATATGTTTTTGTTAAAATGTTACTCACATTTATTCATTTGAAAATATCGTTGGCGAAGATAAATAACTTTTTTAATAAAAGTAATTTACAATAGGGCGCGATATAAAAACGTGCCTCACAATAAGGAATTTACAACAAAACCATTTGATCCAGTTATAAGAGCCTATTTTTTAATAATCATGGAAGGTGGTAGTTCAAAGTACATTTTCTACTTGAGGGACCGCGAAGCAGAACATCTATCGCCAAACTAGAGCTAACCTAAACATGTATTCCGGCTGCCCTTGAATGCTAAATTCCATTCTTCCTCAAGCCTTAGACCCTAACCTTCCTCGACCACATCACGAATTCCAAACTTTGAATTAGTTAAATCTATCAGCTGTAAAAAATGTGTACTGATAAGTGGGACATTGCCAAAAAAATATATATTATTTATGTAGTCGCAAAGGGAACATAATAACACTAACCTTCAAAGCAGGCCCTATAAGTTTTGACCAAAAAATATTTTTATTCAACAAGTTTGTACATAAAGTTCATATCTTTATATATAACAAATATTGTATTGATATAAATTTATAGACAGGCGCAAAAATCGACGTTGCCGATACTTCCAAAGTAATATCGATCTAATAAGATTTTTCTAACACGCAACCGCAAAATGTTTATCACACCAATAACCTCAGAATTAGGTCATAATTACAGGTTCCATTAGAGAAATGGGTTCGTTGACCGCACCGCCCTGTCGTATACCTTGCCCTATATAAGGGCTGGCGGCCGCCCCTCGGAATCACGTCGTGATAATTTGTTGGTACGCGGTGGTCTTATCGGTGGAGGGAATCATGTTATTTGTTTATGGGATTCTTTTTTGTTTTTTATGGGTTATTGGTATTGGTTCTTAGTGCTGTGCATGCTATTTTGGGATTTGGGATTAATGTATTACTAGCTTCCGCCTGAGTGGAACTTAGTAGGATGTTCTCGTGAACTCCTCATAAAAGCTGATATTTTTATTTTATTTTTCATCGTCGTAATTGTGTACCTACGTATATATTTATATTGTGTACCTAAATATATAAATTCCCTATTCAACCAAGAACTATTGAAAATGCCATTTTATAAAATGGTTTTAAGGATGTGATTCATACCAATTTTTGTCCCTTACGGGAACTTTTTTTCAGTAGCAAAATATCTTATTGACGTACGTAAGACAATTCTAAAGTTTCGTAACTTCGCTCCCAATACTTAAACTTACGAGGAAGTCAAAATATTTAACTCCAAGAATCTTGACTCTTGACACAAACAGGTCTCTACTCAAGTACACTTTGATAAGTTTACACACAAAAATATATATTATACTGCTTCCTATAACCTTAAAGCTCTCATAGCTAGGGTATAGGAATAACAAATAGTTCCATAGCTGACGTGTTTGCGTGACTCTCTGGGGTGGACCACACCCGCTCAATAAAACATTTACAATACATTCGATAGTATGTACGTACACGTCCGTAACACGACTCGTATGGAAATGTGGGTTGGCTCCACTTGTCGGTCAATGACTGGAAAAGGATCTTGGAAGGATTGCTATTATTGAAGACTCAATTAAGCATTGAGTTAATTTCTGCACCTTATAGGGTTCAAGACAGTCTTTTAGTGGCGATAGTGGCAAGTACAATTATCAAATTTTTTTAACAAAAACAACCGACTTCGACCATAAAATACACACTATTAAATAGGACTCCAATTTAAATAGGACCACAAGACAAGGGTCAGATTTAGAATAAAAAAAAACATCAAAATTGGTAAGAGTAAAGAGTTATGAGGTAACGCAAACAAATAAAAAACAGTTGATTTAATAACCTCCTTCTTTTTTTAAGATGGTTAAAAAAGAAAATATTTTTTTTTCGCTCAGTAGAACTGTGGCTTTGGACGAAACATAGGCATCCCGCTAACATATTTTTTTAAATTTGATTTTAGGCGGCTAGTGCAAAAGCGCCTGTTCCATTTTTGTGATATACTTTATACCACTGCCTGACATATACTTCAGGCAGTGATATACTAATTAACCCTTACGGGGAAGGCTACTGGCATTCTTGCCAGAATCCGTAGTTTACATGTAATATATTTAAAAAAAAAAATTGATCGTGTCTTAAATACAATTCTAATGCTGACCGCTTGATACAATTATGTAAGTACGTACAAAGTAATGTAACTCCTTGGACCAAGTTCTCAGAAATCAGCAGATTCAGCCTTTGTTTATTTCCTTAAACTTGTTTTATTTCTAAAATAAATACCTTAAAAGTTGAAAATGTTTTCTTTAAAGCACACCACATAAATCTGAATTTTAAGATATCCAATTTTTAATACCTTAAAAGCAAGTACTATTACCATTTTGAAAACAACCGCAAGCAGTCGCCATATTGGAGCGCAAGTCGTCGACCTTAGAATGGAGTTAATTGACAGACGGATGGCAAGGCGCAAGATGGTTTAATTTTCTGACCTTGGTTAGCACTTGATAATACTGAGACCAGGAGATACTTATTCAAAAGCGGATTAGAGGAAAAATTAGGAAAAAAAAAATATATAGTACACTACCGCAACAGATAGTTTTTATCTTGTGTATTAGAAATAAACCAGTATTTTAAGTCGAATATAAACAAATCAAACTAAACTTTTTTTGTGTTATTGTGGCGGAACAAGCTCCAGGCCCACCTGATGTTAAGCTGACTAACCTCTGCCTATGTCAGATGCATTTCGTCATAAGGCAAGAATTATCCCTGTCACCTTGAAACATAGTTGTTAAGTCTCATGTGCCTGTAACTTCAATCGCTCTCAAGGACTGCCGGAACACACCGTTAGTTGCTTGGCGACAGATTTTCTACCTGAGGGTGGTCGCTAACGCTTTAAAATCTGAATAATGTTGTTATTCTACAAAATTATAAAATAATTCTGTAATAATAAATAGATTTTGCCCAGTTTCGGACTGTTTTGAAGTCTTCGTATAAGTTGCGAAGCAAATAGCACGGGCTTCAGCGCGTAACTGTTCGGAATCTTTCCGGCAAATAAAACGCAGGTCCTAGCCGAGTCCCAATAATTTAATATGGATGAAACTCGCGATAGTTTTCAAAGTGAAATAGACATGGGAAATAGGTCATAAGCGAAACAAACGATTGAAATATGCCCAAAACTGGGTCGGTTATCAATTATTCGTCGTAAACAGAAATGCGAAAACACACGCGACTTTCTTTTATATGCAGCGTTCGCAGGCATCGTTGCACGCAATAGAAGAATGTATTTGTCAGTAACGGATTTGACTTAGTTTTGATAAAATATATCCAGTCAGGGATTCCAGTCAGTTAACTAGCCTTTAACCACTATCTCACCTGATGGTACGAGATGACGTGGACGAAGATATTGTTCAGACTAACCTAGAACTACTGGCTCTCAAGGATTGCTGCCGGAACACACTGTCCTGTGCTTGACGACACATCTTCTACCTGAAGGTGGTAGCTAGCCAGACGGGCATTCGCATAATGCCCTCCTACTACCTCCATGCTATAATGACTGCCATCAAACGACCGGGACCGGGATCCAAGTCATGACCGAGGCGGACGTTGCTTAACTTTGCTGATCGGTTAAGAACGGCTAAGCAAGCTACGCTACGAGCGCTTCTAATATAAAATTTGTATAAATATAGTAGATGACTGATTTGTCATTAGAGCAGGTGTTTAAATGAATCATTTTAATAACCATTTATGCACTTGACAACACAAAGAGACAATAAAAGTGCCCGATGACAAATGTTTATGGCTTGTAGACAGGCATAATGTACAAATTGTGATTGCCGTCACATTAAATCAAATATTTGTTTAATCATTTTATGCAAGAACAAATCATACATAAATAAAAATTACCACAAGAATAAATAACTTGTTTTCTTTTATTAACCAACCTGAACAAAAGTAGGAGGTTTTCAATTCGACTGTATTTTTTTTTTGTTTACCTTATAACTCTTTACAGGGTGTACCGATTTTGATGATAGACAATCTGTCGCCAGGGACCTAACGGTTAACTTGGCTCTTGGTGCATTTTGGGTTCCATGTAAAAAAGCGAGCCTTTGCTGTTTAAATGCCCCATTCGTATGGTGGTTAGAGATTATATATATAATACTCAATATATCCTATTGAAAATGCCCATCTGGCTAGCTACCACCCTCAAGTAGAAACTTTGACGCAAGTTATGTGGCCGTGTGCCCTGGCAGCTGTGGTTGAGAGTCAGTTTCCAGTCCTGGTTGAGTCTCTCTACCACCTTCGACTACATCATTCCTTACCATTAGTGAACATCATGGATTAAAATTGATTAAATCTAGCCTAATAGTCATAAAAAACATCATTCTCTTTTGGCGGTTCACAGCGCTTACGGTTTCCAGCATCGTTTTATAGGTCATCGATACAATCAGTTGAAATCTTTCAAAATCTCCTAGTGCTTTTGAAGGAAGTCGTGCTCACGAATTTTGCAGATGGCAACACTACCACTTGACCCGATTACATCACACTAGTAATGGAAGCAATAATACGATTTTGATCATGTTTCATAAAGTTTATTGAAGGAAACGGTCAATTACTGGTTGTTAAGTATGTAATATAATCAAAAGTTATTTGATGAGAGAAAGGCGGTGCCGATACGATACCAAAAATGTTATTAGATTTTGTGATAATTACTTTAAGTCAATACTAAATACCTTTTATAATTAGGTATGTTTCATTAAAGTTGTGTGTTTTAAGATTAATAATAAATGTCTAAATGTGTTCCAGTATATACTTATTTAAAAATTGTACTATATAAAAATTTGTAAGTACAGTAAAAGTTCCTTATTCGCGGTTCTCCTATTCGCGATTTCAGTATTCGCGAGTAAAAAAGTTGCGAAACAAAAATAAAAAAGTACCAAATAAGATTAGGTAAAATGTCTAAGCCAAATAATAATTAGTTGGTAGGTATTGTAAAAAAAAACGAGTTCCGTTTTGTGATAAAATTAATTTTTAGGGTGATAATTCATATCTATTTTGAGTTCAGGAACGTATCCCCTACATTTCTATAAAAAATACTGTTCCGTATCCACGGCATATTCACGAAACGTATACCGCGAATAAGGAGCTTTTACTGTAATTAATCACACGTAACTTCCCAATGTTTTTTTTTCAATGAGATCTATTTAAAAACATTTAATATAAGTACTGCAACAAAAAAAATGACACTGGTTGAATTTAATTATAGAAAAGTCAATTAAAACCGTTACGTTACCAGTAGTCGTCACACTAATGAAGAAGAAAAAAACTTCAAAGAATAAATCAAAGATGTCACCGTAACCAACATGTCGCTTCTCAAAAAACACTAGAAACAATGTCGCTGTTCCGTATTTAGTATAACGCATGCTAAATTATACAATCCCACAATCGAACCCTTCAAATTTAAACCCTATGTGAAGGATATAAGATTCTAAGTAGTGATCGTGGAAGATTTCTTAACAAGGAACGAAAGGAAGTGATGGGAGGGTCTGGCATAGAACACGTGTCTTGGGGTTTCCGCTGTTTACGCGGTCTTCGTTTGGGGTTTACGTCTTGTTAATGTAAAGGTGTTAGCTACTGGACTACACAAGATGACTAGGTCTTTGATGGTTATCACTGGTACAGTTAGGTTTACAGTGCGAATGCAGTCGAGTATGTTTACGGCTTACTGGTTGTGGATTTGCGAACCCTCTGTGTAAGCTTCAATATGAAACGGTAATATGAAGCAAATATTTATATTAGATACAATGATACAATGATTTATTAGTCTGTGAATCTAGGTACAAACAAAAGATATTACATATTTTATATACACAGAACGCTAGTTCCACCAATTTGGCATACAGACATTAATTAAATTTAAAACATTATTATATAAGGATTTCAACGGAACGACACAACGGAGGAACATTATTATATTAGGATCAGGATAGGTACATTTTTTTCCTTTATATATATTTTTTGTGGCTTATGAAATCGTTTCAATTTCTAACAAGGGTTTATTAAATTTATTATCAAAAACTAGGTACATATATGCTAACATGAGAACTAGAAGAACATTCACGTACAATATTTCACGTTTAATATAATTCGTTTATCATTGTGCTTTGTTCTTCTGTGGTCTTTTACTATGCTTCCACTACACAAAAGTGTAATTAATTTAATATAAAATTTTGTTTTAATTCATTATTATAAGTAATTAGCTACCTTAAAGTTTATAAATATACAGGATAAAAAACAGCTTACAATACAAGATCTCTGTGACTTCTGGGAGAGCTCAGCTTATTTATCTTAGTTGCATCTGCTGTGAACGTTTTTGTCTATCTCTGTGATATATTTTCCCCTAGAAATAATAAATACTTATAGCTATACTTTTACGCTGACACACAAGCCAAGGGTTATTAAAGGTGGATAGGTTCATCAAATATGCTGTTTAAGGATTAAACAAAAGATTAAATAACAATTACCTTTATCCCAGATGAACGACGCAATAAATTGGATTATTATGGTCAGCATAACTACCAGACGTAAAACCCTCGAATTATAAGCGCCTATGCTTTCCACATTCGCAGCCTCGTTTAAAAATCTCAAAAGAAAAATTACAAGCCTTCACTTCCCTTGTTTAACAATCTACTACCTATTGTTACTATAATTTGTAGGTTTCCCGACTTACGAAGTCCTTAAGGCATTGCTAAATAGCCAAAGACCACGCGGAAGTTTACGAGGCAGTAGCTGACAAAGCATAAATGAAATTCTAGTGATGAAAGAGAGACATTTCAATGAAACAAAAGACATTGATGACCTTTTCATTCCACTATCTGATTCTAAAGACGCTATTTCACTGTATCTAACCATCTGCAGAATTCAATCGAAGCATACAAGTTTCAAATTCACTGTTGCCTTTTTCAGAAACCAGCTTGTCCACATGTCTAATGCCTCACATGGAAAGCTAAATCACTGCTAGGGTTGTCACGGCTGCTTTTTATTAGTTCTTTAGTAATGAAGAAGTTGTCCCTTACATTGCATACCTATCTTATCGGAAGAAAGCCGGGTAATATTAAACTGGTTAATTAGAAAAGAACGGTGGATTGATTTTGCAATGGTTAATTAGAAGATTTAAAATGTAAACAGTTTATACAAGTTTTGTTAAATTTGATTTGTATCAATCATCATCTTCCTTATCTTATCCCACAAATTTTGTGACATCGGTATAGTATGTTCTATTTTAACAACACGAAGCACAAATAGGAACGTATTATTAAAATATTTTGTCTCTAACAAAGGACGAGAAAGCAGCATACTGCAGTAAAATTTGGCTTCGGTAATGACTGGTCGTTTGCCAATGTCAGCCTATCTAGTTCACGATGATATAAAGCCCTAAAGTAGCTTCTACCTATCCACGTCAACGAAATCGAAATTGCTGCTCATTTAGCGCATCCTTTCCCTTTTATTTCACCAACAGTCCTTATCCACTGGGACATATATTTTGTTTCGTTTCAATATGATATAATAAAATTCTTCACCTCAACTGGTGCACTTTTGCGCGGAAGATATCAAGTGTAGCTAATTATAATTAGAACTGCTTTTAAAATTACGGTATCTGATATATTCTTGTGCCTTCAAAACGTCCATCTTTGACAAACGGGACCTCATAAAATTACCTTAATTACATAGCTAAGCATACGATAGGTAGATTTAATGGCTGACACGCGTAAAGAAGTCAAGCGGACGTTTGCTTGCCTTTAATGCTTATGTACCGTATTTTCCAATCTTGTAGCTTTATGTAAATAATTTCAAGAATATATAACATTGGTACTTGAACGTCAGCTCTTAATAAGCACCTATAAATCAAGCGTTGTAGTAGTGCGGGTAAATCAAGAAAGTCGTCAAGGTGTTACGGCCATATGAGAGGCATACCTAAATAAACGAAGGAAATCATTCATTAGACTTTTGCTCTCTAGGACGCTATAGACATAACTAAGCGGCCACAAAACGGTGCCGTCATTTCTTTTATTATAGAAGCCGTAAAACCAATCAGTCACACAAATTACCAAAATCAAAGGGAGGTTGCAGGAAAGAAGACTTAAGCCAATGTATCAATAAACAGATATATAAGAGTCCAAAGCAAGTATATTATGTTCTACACTCACGTGATTTACAGACATCCTCATCACCACGATTGATGCAACTCGGCCAAAACTTCGAAGCATGAAAATATTTAGTACGCAATTGATCATTAGACCACATGTTTTAAGGGATTTTGATGCATCGACGTGGTATACTACAAAGCTCACGATTCATACGTCTCGTGGATTATCGACTAAACATTTTCGAGCAATTAATGATTGATCATACGGCTTTAGATGTCAAGTAGGGAACCCCAATTAAGCTATGTTTGCTGTTATCCCCGGGTAATCTTTGTGATAACCCTGTCTATTAAGTACAGTCGTCGCCATATTAAAGAAACAATAGCAATGAGAGCACGTTTGATGCGTCCAGTGCGACGTCAAACCGTTCTCACGCCCCCACTCTCCCCGCTAACGCCCTCTCGCCGTGGGAGAGATGCTACTGTTTGTTTGTTTGTACAGCGATCGGAATGCTGGACCAAATGTCGGAGATCAAGACCAGGTCGAGGAATGGGAAAAATTAGATCAGTGGTATTGTTTTTGATATATATTATCAGAAGTTCTTTAGAAAGAGTAACTTTCATGCTCGATGAAGATTTGGACAATGATAAATCAGAAATGTTTTGGCTTAGCGTGTCACACGCCAAGCAAAAACCCCAAGGACAACCGATCTTATTGAATGAAAATGTTCGTTTCCAATATTGAAACTTCGGAACAGTGTATCACTTACGAAAACACAAATACAAAGCGCCTCACTTGAGTTGAAGAAAAAATTACGACATCCATAGGACTTTACGACATTACTTACGGAGTTATAGTTTAACAAATAAAGGTATTTAGGTCAACTTGGTGAAATACTATAGAAGTTATCACTCGTAGACATATCCTTTGTCGTAATCGGTTTCTCTGCATGTTTACTACTAGTCCGAATGGAAGCATAGGTAATGTCTGCAAAAGAGTGAAATAGATTTCCGATACATTAGAGCATCTAATCTTATAATAATTAGCGGTAGTATAAATTTGATTTACATGATATCTAATGTAAATTAAGTAAATAAAATGTTCTATGTAGCCTAACATTAGATTCAATACGTTTAGGCGAAATTGACATTACTTGGTAACTAAGAAACCTAAATACCAAAGAAAAAAAAAATTAAACCAGAAGAAGGTTGAGGAAATACATAGAACAAAGGTAATTTGTTATATTATGTTGATTTTAAACTCAATTCTACTAAATTAGGTACATTTGATTCAATAATCAATATTTGCAGGCACAGAAATGAGTCAATCAAAGTAGGACAATGTTTTTATAGTTTGTTGTAACTATTCGAATAACGAACATGCCAGATAACCGAGAACCATCACGAAACCAACCCCGAAATTGACATTATTAGTGACATATGTCATACAATCGATCGTTTTAAGAAAGTAAATTCATAAAAAAATTGCAAAAGAAACTTGCGTAGCCCGATTATAAGCACGCGGCGAGGTTATTTCAAACGCTCGGTGTCATTGGCTTCTGATTGGTCTGATCTGATCACAGATTACATCTTGTTCTGAAATCTGTGGGTCTGGTACAAAGGGTTCGTCTCAAGAGTACGAAAAATCGCACTGTGAAGTATTTGTTTGTGCAACAATTCTACGTGTCTAAAAACCAGTTATTGTTATACTGTATATACTTATGCGTACACACACGGTTACATACTTAATAATAAAAATACTACCACCTTGACTTTTTCTACGCCTTTGAAAGGCTTCCAACAATTTATATCAACATACAAAAGTCAACAAGAATTATTATATTTCCATTAGCCCGGTTACAAACGGCCTAGACAATGAACATAATAGAAACTGCGATGGTCGCGATTACCCCTAATGCGTGGAAATAACATTACGACTACATAAATAGCACGAAGACTGTAAAACTTTATAGTACTTAACTGTATTTATGGCTGATAGACAAGAAATGAGAGTGCTTATCAATTGAGTAGAAATGGAACATATTATACTGACTGTAAGTGAAAAAATTGCTTATACCAAATAAGAAACAATAGTTCATCAAAATAATTTGTAAGGCTACATTTCCAAAATAATATCAAACAGATCACAATTTAGTCAGAATATGTCCACTGCCGAAAACAGCACATTAATTTTTTTTTTATGCTTGATATGGTGGTCAAAGGGACCACTATCTCACCTGATGGTTGCTGCATTTGCAAAATGCCCTACCACCGTGCTATAACGACTGCCATCCTAAGACAACAACCGGGACCGACGGCTTAACGTGCCCTCCGAAGCACGGAAGTGCTCAGTACTAATGTCAATAGCGGTCACCCATCCAACTCATGTCCGAGGCGGACGTTGCTTAACTTTGATGATCGATTCGGAACTGCTAAGCAAACTTCGCTACGAGCGCTTCAAAACTATTTTTATGATAAACAGGAGAGGACGAAACATGTGAAGATGTTTTGTCCAGAAGCGAAATGCGTGCATGATATTATTATGGTATTGATGGTGTTGTATCTGATATTCTTTTTTAAGTTTTTGTTATTAAAAGGTATTTTAAAGTCTGTGTTGGTTGCCACATCTACGAAACGGCTGGAAATTTAGAGTCAACTTTGGAATTTTATTACATAGAGATTTTTTTATGAAAACGTGAGTCGGAATTGACTTGGCATAAGAAATTATGATCAAAATTTACATATAATTTCTTACGCCTAAAAATTATAATTTTAATTTAAATGTATTTCGCAAAAATATACTAAAAAAGTTATTCTATCACTTGTCAGCACCGTAATGGGGAGGCTGTGTTCAGCAGTGGACAATCCTGCTGATAAAGTACAATACAGATATATCATATAAAACTATTTAATTTGGCAGTGTTGCCTGCAAGCTGGGCAAATGGTACGCTGCCAAATGGTAGTGGGCTGAAGCATTTGGACTGCCTGTGAGTCTGCTATGACTTTTAGGTTGTCTAAAAGCTTTTATTTTAGTAGCTGTAGTGTTGTTTACAGTTCGTAGTAAGTATTTTGTAAATACAGGCATACCGCCGGTAAAAAAAATTACCTGTTCTACTGTGTATATAAAATCGTATATTATATTCTGATGTTTTTTCAGTCCTCAAAATATTTGGCTTACCTGCAACAATGACATTCAATGATTAGCAAAGTGATAAACTGATAAATAGTAGTGCATAAAGGAATGCATATAGCAAGTCAAGATAAGATACTGGAAATCATGAGATTATAAAATTATTACACAAACAAACATATAATACTGAAAATAAGTTTATTGGAGAAGTATAATAATTACAAAATTACAAATTTACGAGAAGAAACAATTAAAGTCATGTAAGAGCAGAAAAAAAATTCCTCTCCCAAATTTGTAATGTAATTCGCAGAGCATGCGTTATTGCAAACATAAAAAAATATTAGAAGTATAATAATGTTTAAAGCTGATATATATATATATTGTTTTTTTCATTTCTTGCAAATGTTTAAACCCACGAAGGAAGGAAATATATACCAACCTTATTTAATTTGAAGAGTCAAACATTAGGTTTGTGACATCTACTATTTTTTTTTACATTGTATGGGAATCGAACACACGTTTTCCGACTTTAAGGATCGTGTGCCTTAACCACAATCGCTCGACTGAGCCAAAAATTTTGGGCTCTAATTGTAGTACCTTTAACCGTCATAGGAGGCGGTGCGGGGTCGTCAACCAGACAACTAGTCTATGTTCATGGTTTAAGTTTGAAGACATTTTATTCTATCTAAGGAAGTAAACATTCAAGGTAATGAAAGACAGAGATGTAATATTTCTATAATTATAAATCAATGTCAAATGGTTAATTATAATATTTAAAAAAAAAGCTGCACCTCACTGTTACACCCATATATACAATTATGAAAAGTTACAACAATAAAAGTATCTTGCGTGTTAATTAAGGACCTAAACTATCTGTATTCCAAGTTTCATTCAAATCGGTTTAGCCGTTTCAAAGTCGTTTTCAATGATTAATAAACACACACAAACAGTCAATCACTCACAATTAATAATAATACATCTGCCTATTTTAAATTAAATGATCCTGATATTTTACCGATCATAACGTTTATTCACGTCAATCAAATAAATGAATTCGACTTTGACTTTCATTGAGAGATCGACAGCAAACTAAACCATACCAGTATTTACTCGAATATTATATCATTCCAGTCTAATCATAATATGCTCATCAACATCATAAACAAAAACACCAATGGAGCAGTGTTCATTTCGACTTCTCCATGCATCCATGCATATCAATGATCGTGTTACAAAGGATGCCTCTGAGTGATTTTTAAATTAGAGAATACGCTTATTAAGTTACAATGTGGCAAGTCAAAATATGAGACGTAAAGGAAGTCTAATGAATGTCTCGTATGACTCGTTCTTACCTTGGAGGTAGGTCGATGATCTCTTGTACCTAGATTGAGAGGTACAGAGTATTAATTAGGCGCAAGATCTATTGTTTTACCATAGACCTGAAGACCTCTATACCATAGAGATTAAGACAAACAAAGAGGAGCGTTAGTATCCGGGTAAAAGAACACATTGCTGACATGAAGAACAGACGCTCCACCAAGTCTGCGGTTTGTGAACATGCTCAGGACAAACCCAGTGACTACATTTGGTTCGACAATCCACAAATCCTCGCCAGAGAGACCCGGTTTACACCAAGAATGTTACGCGAGGCTATTGAAATCAAAAAGTACCCAAATTTCAATAGAGAAAGAATCCTGTTATAAAACTAATGAAATCTCATGGCCGATACAAATCTGCCAGACCTCTGGACACAGTGAACCAATACTACGTGAATAGGGAACTTTATGAATAATACAAAAATTCTTACAAAATAACGTAGTACAAAATAATTTCTTAATAACATAAGTGACTAAATTAGTCACCCCGTGACCACGATCACTGCAAAGTGTTTGAAACGTCGGGACAAAAATAATGATAAATATACGCGATTTAAACCGTTTCAAGTTGCTTAGTTACTAGAATAAAATACGATATATAATTATATAATGGAAGAACAATTATTCTAGATATATAAAATTGCTATTTAAAAGTGCCGCCCAACAGCTAAAATATCAACAGGCTAAGAATATAAATAAAGTGGTGGCGAGAAGATGCCTCGGTGAATGTGGCGATACCCCCAGTGGGCAACGCCTTGGTCGCCGATCGGCTCGCTGGGCTTCCCACCAGCGGGATCAACCTGGTGCGGCCTCCGTGATCGCCCAGGCTCTACCGCCCGCTGGGTGGTAGGACCACTGACACCGTAGGTTACATACAACCCAACAGACTGCTCCATTGCTATGGAGTAAGAAGAGCCATAGAGAGAGGGCAAACGCCCTGAAACTATTTCCCCAACAAACTCCATTGTTGAGAAGAAGACCCAACTGAAAGTGGTGGCTTCTCGCATTCGAAATTTGAGCCATTATGATACTAGATGTAGAGGTAATCAGAAACAATAAATCAAGGATACTGTCTTGTGTGTAGGTGAATCCTGATGAAATAGGCAATTTGCGATGAACCTTGTGATTCATACACGTTTGCAGATTGCATTTGGTAGTATCATTGAAATATATTTGTACGAAAAGGCACACGTAACTTACTTGATATAATATTCAGTGAATCATTTGCATAATGATTGACTGTGTATTATTTACATAATAACTTTACATATTATTCCTTCGTTTGTAAATAATACGTGATTATATACTGAATACTGAAATATTACGAGTAGTTACCATATGGAAATTTAAGTTTCCTGCTTGAAGAATCAGTATCCAATAGAGTTGACACAACAAAACTCGTAAAAGATACAGGTGTTAATTGGTCTAGCCCGAAGGCTCCCGGCTAAAATGTCACTCTCTGGGATCAGTGATAGCTTAGTCGCATGGACTGCCACGCAGCAGGTCCATGGTTCGAATCCCGCCGCGGCTTGAGCTTCACCGCATGGTGGAAGGACATGCCCGCCGAGCAAGCGATCACCCTTAAGTTAGAAATCTGTCGCCAAGCACCGAACTGTGTGTTCCGTCAGCAGATCTTGAGAGCCAGTTAAATTATAGGCACATGAGACTTGTGACGAAATGCAACGGTTATAGGCAGAGATTATTCCGCTTAACATCAGGTGTGCCTCGAGCTTGTTCTGTCTCAATAACAAAAAAAAAACTTCTCGTGTGTGTCGTAAGTTAACTGAGGGTGAAATATCCAGCAGCGCCTTCAAAGGATTTCTATCTATATAATAAATAATACATTATAGGCACAAGAGACTTTTAACATTAGATGGGCCTCGTACTTATCCCGTCCAAAACACATAAATAACACGAAAAAAAATTTTTTTTTTTTTCAAAACAAAAAAAAACATTATCTCCAAATGTTTCATAGGACTAACAGATGACAACCCTAAGGGTTTGATAGCATATTTAAAAAAAAAAAAAAAAAAAAAAAAAAAAAAAAAAAAAAAAAACCAGTAACCCTGTATATGAAGCATGATTCCAATTTGTCTTTCGTTCTTAACCATCGCTGCATGGGATGGAGCGACATCTAACGAAGAAATATATCCATAGAAACCGTTCATTGAAGCGTTCAAAGTGGGAGGTCTATGTTTATCAGTAATGTAATGAACTCAATTATTTTTTTTTATTGCAGTGGTTGTGGTCTATATATATTTTATCATTTAGCTGAACTTATTACAACACCGTATGTACTTGAATCAAGTGAAGAGCACAGGCATGTAACGGTTCATAAACCGGATACCTATCTATTTAACTCGATGTATGTCTAATTTAATATTACAGTTTAGAAACAGTACTTTACCCGATGTTGTGATTGGAAATCAGATATGAAACTCAAGGCACATATATTTTGAAAGCAGCATCCATGCTTTCCAACGTCGTGTAAGGCTAATTAGTGAAATACATGGTAAAATATGTTACCTATGGAATATACTTAAGATAAATTAGGTGCTTAAACATTCTTGTTTCATTTCATTCTCTTATTATGAGACAAAGAGCGTTCGAATTCGTTATCTTTTTACGAACTCAAAAAAGAAGGAGGTGTCAATTCGTCGTTTTTTAACTCAAAAATGGCTTGACCGATTTTGATGTAATTTAAATTTAACCATCGACAAGCACCACCTATCACATCAAAAAATAATTATCAATATTGGTTCACCCAGTGAACTAATTTCGAAAATTACATCAAAATCGGTCAAGCCATTCTTGACATAAAAAACAGACGAATTGAAACCTCCTTCTTTATTGATTTCGAAAAAGATAACTTTTGGAAGATTTTTTTTTTCCGGTTTGCCTGCGTGGCTTTTGTGAAATCACGTCGGGTTAGCAGGAAAATAAGGCGGAATTGTTACAAGATATATTTTTGTATTTTTTAAGCGTAAGAAAATATTAATTTTATGTGTTCTTAAAATATTTTAACAAAATATTTCTTATTATTGAAGTAAACAGTTTCTTTGACGGCACTTGACAAATACGTCTTCTTCTGGCTACCCACAGGAGGTAGACTATCACTTATCAGAAGAAAAGAATGTGATGACAAGCCTTGTAACGTTGTTGCTAATTCTTAGCCAGAAGTTTAAATAAGAAAGTAATATTTAAAATTCGTTAGAACTGACGAAATAAAAATATTTTATATAAACCTTAAAGTACACTATGCTTTAAGGTTTATATTACATGTCAGTACTGTGCTTAGCATAGCACTAACACTGTAATGAAAATTTCCCAATAATTTCCCAACAAGAATAGCTATTCAGGCTCGCCACAGCCCATTCACATCAAACTTAGAACAATGCACATCAAGCTTCAAATCATCCCACACGACCAACATCCATTAAAGCGATCCATTGAATCCGAGGCTTCTAATTAGGCATTAAACATAGAATTAAGATCTCACCTATTCAAACGAAATCGGATAACGTTAATTATCTGTATTAACTAACGTGACATGACATGAGAAACGTCTGTCAAAAGATTAATTAATGTATTTACAAGTTCCTGATCATTAGCCCCGTTTCGGGTTCGAGAGGTACATTTGATTAGAACAATTAAGAGGAAATGTTCAAATATGCTTTGATGTATTGAGATCAGATGGTTGTGAGGCGGCAGGTACCTGGTCAGCTACCACCTTCAAGAAGAAAATCTATTGCTAAGCCACTAATAGTCTATTGCGGGCGCTGTTATTGGAGGTCTCGCAAACCAGTTGAAATAATAGATTATTATATGTTCTATGATAATTGTAAAACTAGACTATCAAAAATAATAATATATTAAGCTAAGGGCGCACTGTACCGGCAGCAGTCAAAACAACAAGAAAAATAGACAAGTCGGGTCGTAGATCGGTAACAATTTGTTTTTTTACTGCACATAAAAAAAACACCGGCCAAGTGGGAGTCAAAATCGCGCACCGAGGGTTCCGTACAAACCTGTAGGTATAAGTAAAAGTTATGGTATTTTTATTTCTAAATGAAATTCATTACATTATAAATTTATTAATACTACTAGCATTCAGGGTCGCGCAAATACATTAACCTCTTTTTGCGCAGTTGGATAAAAACTATCCTATGTTTTTTTCCCGGGTCTCAAACTATTTCCATACCAAATTTCATTCAAATCGGTCCAGTAGTTTTGGTCTGAAAGCGTAACAGACAGACAGACAGAGTTACTTTCACATTTATAATATTAGTACTGATAATAACAAATACTTTTAAAAGTATCCTAAAAAACATTAAATAATATTTAAATAAAACACTTAAAAAAGCATAAAATTATATATCTAGTGACAATTCCGCCTAATTTTCCTGTTATCTACGTGACGTCATAAACATCACGCAGCCTAACCGGAAGAATACCCGACTAGTTTCGCTTCTAAACGAAGCATCTTCAGGAGGTCTTGACTTACCGAGCGCACGATCGAGACATTATAAAATATTTATTATTTTATTTATTATTAAATATGGATTTCCGCAAAGTAACGCCTGAATCTATTCATTACATTAGTACTGATTTTATTATATGATGTAAATATCCAAAAACGTATACTTTCGCAATTTTTCCTTTATCTGTGCTATTGCTTTGTACCAAATTTCAAGATTCTGAGTTCCCTATAGGTTTTGATTCCCCTGCGAGTGTCGAAAATTTGCGGCATAAATGGCCGCGTATTTTGATTGTGTTGGCTTACAAGTTTGATTTGGTCACAGCTCCAAGGTACAGCAAACCTAAGTATTTGATATGAATTTCAGCTTGATACCCCCACGCGTTCCTTACAAAAATGGTCTTGAGACTGACGGACAACAAAGTGATCCTATAAGGGCTCCGTGTTTTCCTTTTGAGATAGGGAATCCACATTTTTTTTTTCTAAATATTAAAATACCTATATAAACATTTTTTTTTTTTTTTTTTTTTTTTTTATGCTTGATAGGTTAGCCTTTGACCACTATCTCACCTGATGGTAAGTGATGATGTGGTCGAAGATGTTGTTCAGGCTATCCTAGAATTACTGGCTCTCAAGGACAGCTGCCGGAACACACCGTTAGGTGCTTGGCGACAGATTTTCAACTTGAGGGTGGTAGCTAGCCAAGCGGGCATTCGCAAAGTGCCCTACCACCATGCTGTAACGACTGCCATCCTAAGACAACAACCGGGACCGACGGCTTAACGTGCCCTCCGAAGCACGGAAGCGCTCAGTAGTAATGTCACCAGCGGTCACCCATCCAACTCATGACCGCGGCGGACGTTGCTTAACTTTGCTGATCGATTCAGAATGGTTAAGCAAACTTCGCTACGAGCGCTTCATAAACATAATATATACAGCAGTCTGTGGACACGCATAGGCAAACAAATCAAAATAAAACTATCAAAAGCAATCAACAGTTCCTGAAAATGCGAGTACAACTAATTCGAGCCAACAATCGTCCATCAAACAAGGGACGCCTGAAGGGAGGCTAGTCTAGAATATTTTATGGTCAGAGTATCATAGGAAACAATCTGGAGAAACGGCATGTAGCCGTCAGAGGTATGGGCTGAACGATTTGTCTCTCAAGGCACATTGTGTCCAATAACGATAAATCCGACACGGTTCCTTCTAATGGATTGGACGACACTTTGAATTACCAATTGTACTGCCGTGTGCGTATTTAAAGGTTATTTTGCTGAGCAGACTGTATAATCTTGTTTGGTAATATTTTCTTTTACACCTATAAATCAGAAAGGAATTAAAAAGTGAGCTGAAAGTTTTGTGACCGCGTCAATTCAAGCTAACCTAAGTTTATGCATTTAGCTGAGTTCAAAACTCCAGTTTTTAGGTATTTCACTATTAAAAACTAAACGAAGTACAAGCTCAACCTTTAAATTATGAACGCCCGACGACGCGTTCAAGAGCTCTCACTGACAACAAAAATTACAGCCAATGGCATAGAAGAACCCTCAGATCAGGAAATAAGGAAACAAACAATCTATTTCTCTGATCTGCGGAAGAAACATTGGACCAATCACAACATTTTATTGGCAGAAACTTAGTTTTCATAAACACTATCAAAACGTCACTGTTTAAATCGATTTGCGTAAACCGAGTTCAAAATCGATATTTGAACTCGTTAATGCAGGACTTATCCAACCTCGTTTTGAACAGTAATATGAACAGTAGTACACTAAGGGCCTGTTTCAGAATTTTCGAGTAAGTTCTGGTTTTACTACCCAGAACATATTTAATAAATAAAACACTATATTTGCGTTTCACAGTCATCGATTTAGCCTATCCATCGGTTAAAGCTTGAAACGCGCTGCATGTTAACTGTCATTTCTATCATTCAGTTATTTTATGTGTTGCATAGTAACCCGAAACTTTATTAGGACATTCTGAAACGGGCCTTAAGACTATAGTTTCATGTCACTTGAGGTGCGATAAGAACTCAAATATTGAAAAATATACTTTTTTTATTGTGATTGTGATGGACTAGCACGAGGCCCACTGATAATAAGCGATAACCCTCTGCCTATGACAGAAGTGACGAAATGCACTCAAGTATAAAAACCGTTACAAGTGACGAGGGTTGTAGCTAGGCGAGCATATGCAAAATGCACTCCTGCCATGCGGTAAGCCTCAAGCTAGCGGTGGGGATCAAACCCTGGATCTGCAGCACCGCAGTCCATAGCTATAACCACTCCGCTATCATTAACTACACTAAAGTAAAGACTAAAAAAATAATACGGCGATATAAGAAAAATTGGGAAAGAAACTTAATGAGGTATGTTTTTGAGAGTGACTGATTTTCAATGATTATTAATTATATAGATACGCCGGGTTGGTAGACGTGCCACAGCTTAGGCAATAGTAAGTAATGATTTTGTGTAAGTGAAAATTAATCATGAGTAGAACACATCCAGTTGTCGATTCCACACTAAATCAGTATTGTTTACATATATACCTTCACTCTATTTTAATAATTGCATTTCATACTTTAAAGATGAGTAGTCAATTTACTTGCATATTCCTAGCTGGATTGTTAATATGTAGTTGTTTAGATGTATTTATAATGTTCTTAATAATATAATGTGACTTGGCTTGTATAACATCCAAAGTTATATGGTAGATAAATGTTTCTATTCTATTCATATTAATATCCACCTTAAATATAACATTACATATAGATGTTATAAACATAACATACAGTTACTGTTAACTTCCTCGAATCCCAATCTAAACCTCAACGGCTATCAAAACCGTACACGATGCAATTCAATCACACAATGGAGATCAATCAGACGTATGGCAATTGTATTGTAATCAAATGAATACAGAACTCATATGGGATTGCGATAGTCACGTTCAAATTTCGATATTCACTTTTATCGTGTACATTTTTATTTGTCCGTTTTGCGCAAGAGCTAACGTTTTAGGCGAAATTTAGTTTTTTGTTATCGCTAATTGTATGTGATTTCGACCCATAAGTGGGCAAACCTGATATAGGAATGCTTTAAACCCAGATGGGTCGATTACATAATATAAAAGATGCTCGTGGGAATATCAGTTTTGAAAGACTCAGGCCCGCCATTAAGGAGTGGTTTAATCAGTTTAATCGATCAAGGCTTTTATACATTGTTGAAGGAAGAGTAATAACATTTTATGATCCCAACTGGGTATTAATAGCTGCAAATTAAAACATACGAACAGTGAAATATGATAGCATCGTCGAGTGCGTTACGCGTAACGGCGAATTTGAACGGTCATGCTGTAAATCCATAACTGGTAATTTCATCGTGAATTTCCCAGTGTTTTCACTTGAATCACTAACAAAATAATGACTATGCTACGTTGCCCCAACACTTTATCGCGGCTCTCTCCAACTCGGGCTTTATTAAATCTACTGCTATGTTATTGTAGTTCGCTCAAGGCGACTAGAAAAGACCTGTAATCACAAGCAATGGATCAGTGATATACTGTGACAAAACGCCACGAAGAGCTTACGAGTATTATCCAATTTGCATTCAAATTATAACGAGTAAAGCACAATAAAACGTAGAGCGAAGATAAATTCAAAGCTGACAAAGTAAAAGGTATAGAAAGTAAAGTTTCTGGTAATAGGAAAGTAAAAACAAAGGTGACAGACAATTTGTTCGAGCAGGAAGCGCGAGCGATTGAACCTGTTCTAAAAGCAGAGGAAACTATTAAGTTGTCACAGTCTGCCCTATTAACCGTTACTTCGACAGGATGGATTTATGTAAATAAGCTTCGAGACGACGAGCAAATAAAAATAGATAAGGATATCAAGAACGTCGATCTGTGACAGTTTTTATGAGACAGTAAAATACGTTCAGTATTACCAATACATAAATTTAAACGAAACAGAAAGTTATAACTAGGTACCACATGCATGAGGAATGTAACAATACGTTATCCAAATAAATAAATTTGTAACTGTCAAAGATACTTTAACAGCTGTCAAAGAAGGGAGTCGAATATCATTTTAAATAAAAGAACGGGATAATAGTGGGAGGTCTTCATCGACACGACAAGGTATTGTAAACCAAAAATAATACGCCCACTCTTTTAAAGCAATAATAGTCCAGACATGAAGAACATAACAATTTAAGAACAATAGATCCATTGGAATCTATGGGAGAAGGTACTATGAACAATTATTAGAAAGCCCTTCACGAATATCTTACCGTTTGTCTAATGAGAGTTTTTCGTGATGCGTGTAGTGTTTGCACGTCAAATAGTGTCAGTTTACAAATTATCATGTACCGTTGCAGAGTCTATTGGCCTAGAATTGCAGTAAACTTTCATAAAAAACTACGTTGTAAATACGTGTGCTCTTTATATGAAATACTTTGTATGATTATTTTTATAACATAATATAGAGAAGGTGGTTAAGTTACAAGAAAGTGTTTTTTTTTAAATGGCCTCGAGGTTCTTGCTTTATTCTTATACGACGGTAGAGTCTTTAACGTCCATCCTGGCTAGCATGCATTGTACTCGTAGATGCGTGTCTCGTGATCTCAATTGGATCAATATTTTTCGACTGTTTTACATGTTAGTATACCATTGGTATACTGTATTATTTATATGTACTCCATTCATCGTCTGAGTGAGCATGTAATAAACTGTATATTGACTACATTTATTAATTGCAAAAGGTATTGCCTAATAATACATATATTTTTAATTTTGTTTGGTGTTCCTTCCTAAAATATGCTCTCTAATTGGCGCTTTACAACAGTATTACAGTTTTGTTGGCCCAAAAGCCTTAATTACGGCTAACCGAGTTAAGGCACGCAATCTTTGTCCAAGGTGAGACAGAAGGCTGTGTGAACTGCCGATGCTGCTGAGATTTGTTTGATAACAATCTTTGCTCAGATAACAGTACCTGCATTAGTTCTACAAACATTTGGATCAACAGCTAAGGCATTTCTCTAAGTCAACACTTCTTTAAGTATTGAGTTGCTTTCAAACTCATGTCTTGTGAAATAATAACTTGTGTTTGAAGCGCTCGTAGCGAAGTTTGCTTAGCCATTCTGAACCGATCAGCAAAGTTAAGCAACGTCCGCCTCGGTCATGACTTGGATGGGTGACCGCTGATGACATTACTACTGAGCGCTTCCGTGCTTCGGAGGGCACGTTAAGCCGTCGGTCCCGGTTGTTGTCTTAGGATAGCAGTCGTTATAGCATGGTGGTAGGGCATTTCTCAAGTAGGAAATCTGTCGCCAAGCACCTAACGGTGTGTTCCTGCAGCTGTCCTTGAGAGCCAGTAATTCTAGGTTAGCCTGAACAACATCTTCGACCACATAATCACTTACAATCAGGTGAGATAGTGGTCAAAGGCTAACCTATCAGGCACTAAAAATAAAAACATTATCAATCAGCAATTGATAAACATAGAGACATGACACCTTTTAACTCTGCAGTTGCAAGACATACAATGCTTAGAATTTTTTACTCGATATTCAGAAATTAAGCGTCGCATTTACAATGTGCATTTCCTCACGTTAATACTTTAAATTACCCATTATTATTATCCATATTGATTTCTATCTTCTGAGCTATAAGGTTTAAGTTTGCTTGTAATATCAAGTGAATCATGTCCTAGATCTTACTCAGCTGGGTTATTCACTGTTTTGTAAATAGAATACAGTGGCTCTCTATAAATATTAGATGTTGCCACGTAATATTTGAGTTAAATGAAGTGCGAGACGGACTATGTATATTCAGTAAGAGGGTCATTGGTAGAACAGGAAGAGCTATTTTCAGTTGCATCAATTGTGTGCCGAAGAAAGTTCAAACGTTGGAAGCTCGGCATACGATTGCGGGGCATTGTGATCAGTTTTTTTTTCTGAAGAATACCAATAGGTCTTAAGTAAGGCTGTAATTTTTCCGAACTAGATAAACATTGGACAAGGTATTGAGTTTTTTTTTATGTTATTGTGACGGAATGAGATCGAGGCCCATCTGATGTTAGCGGAATAACCTCTGCCTATAACAGATTCATTTCGTTACAAGTCACGAATTGCCCTGCGCCCGTCATGAGACATTAGTTGTTAAGTCTCATGTGCCTGTAATTTCACTGCTGCCGGAACGCAGCCGTTAGGTGCTTGGCGACAGATTTGACACTTGGTAGGCGCCAGGCGGGCATTCGTAAAATGCCCATCCACCATGCGGATGCTCAAGCCCGTGGCGAAATTCGAACCATGGACCTGCTGCGCGGCAGTCCATAGCTAATGCTACTGAGCCATCTCTAATTCAAAAATAATTATTATGTAGTATTGTTATTTGTAAAATTCGTCATTGCACTGAAATTATATTTGTTCAAGGTTCAACATCTGTAGCACATGGCGCATCTGTTTAAAATACGATGATATCAATTTCTTACTCAGAGTTCAGTCGATTATATTCCACTCATATTACTAGACGGCTGAGATGAAGTACTGATTAAAATTGGAAAATGTACACAATACATACTTAGTAAGTACTTAAGATTGAACTGGCCGGTCACGTTCCCATACAAAGGTCGAAGGGTGATTACTCCCTTATTTGAGGGTCCAGAAATAGGTATGGTATAGATTGATATCTTCATAATCTAGGCTTGTATAATAATTCAGCTGAAAATTGTGAGCATAGAGTCCTTTAGTTTCTGTGATCTGTGGTTGTGAGCCATAAAAAAAAATTATATGAAAATGTTTCGAGGCTTATAAATTACTCTTAAGTAAATTATCTTTTTAAAAATGTGTTAAAATAAAAGCCTAGATATTGTAGAAATCAATATATTTAATTCACACAATTCTGACCTAAAACCTCAAATACGGGAGCAATCGCCCTAACATGAGCGGCCAATTCACCCTAAAGTCAGAGAAACTTTAACAGATTCAAGATGTATATAATTATATACATAGTTGTATTTATTATAAAATACTTATAAAACTCTGCGGCTTTTTTTATGAAATACGTTTACTATAGAGTTCCTAGACATCTATACGCAAGTACTGATTTCATTAGATGTGTTCCGCACGTCTGAAAAAAGAGTAACAGGGAAGCTCAGATCGGTTAACGACCTGAGAAAGCTGGATGAGGAAGGTAAGAAATGTATTGACACGGTATCAAACAATGGATGGAATGCACATTCCAATAGGGAATGAGTTAACAGGAAAGTAAATCAAAGAAATTTACCTCAATAGTATTCTCGTATTACCTGCATTCTTAAGTGGAATTGTTTGACTCGTTGAAGGTAGTAGAAAATACTTGATGCCTCATTTATTTTGTTAATGATGATATTTTTAAAAGAATTAAAGAATTTTTCACCAAAAAATGGAACCGACTCAACACTCAAAAGTGTGAAATAACTTATAGAAGTCGGTACCATGATAGTTCAAAAGTACCTATTATCACAATATTGGTACTGACTTCGGCAAGTTATTTCACACTTTTGAGTTTTCAAATCTCTTAAATTTTTGGTAAAATAATTTTTTTTTCACTTTTTAGTGACCCTTGCTACTTGCGGGATCGATAATTGTCATTCACTATCAACGACTATATCATCAAGATAGGAAAATATTTTTCAGTTATTGGAGTGTAACTCAAAACCAGCTTGATCGGTTTTGTTGTTTAAGCATAAAACATATTGAAGGTGTGTGCTTCCAAATAGCAATAAAGTTTGTAAATTTGGCCCTTGTTTGGTATTTTGTATACTTTTTACAAACTGCACTGCGCGTGTCACCTTAAGACATACATTTGTTAAGTGTCATGTGCCTGTAGTTGACTGGCTCTCAAGAATTTTTGCTGAAACATACATTAACCAGGTGAGCATTCAGAAAATGCCCATACCCCATGCAAAATTAAATACTTGTAAAGGATTTAATAAAATCTGTTGTCATAATTTTATCATCCTTGTCGCTTAGGTTATTGATCTTGACCTTTTAAGCGTAACCGTATCATTCACAAACTTTCACAGAACTTATGACATCTACCAACATTTCCAAACATCAATCTTTTCATCTCGAAAGCACGAGTGAACAATAAAACCGTGGACAAAGCGAACCTACACGATGTCCACAAAAACTGACCTAGTCTGGATAACAACTGACTGCAACATAACGGTACCTAGATTACATTTCGAATGATGCGATGCCACTTTAGTCTATTGTACGCTTTTTAGTTCGCAAATTGTCGACAACTGAGTATCTGCCTATGATACGAGTTCTTTGTTTACAATATAATACATAATGACAAAGGTGAGGTAAACAGGGTCAAGAACATTTCAAAATTCGGATAATGGTCACCGAAAATACTAAACTTTAGATTTTGCTTTGCTTTATGTACAACCATATTAAGAGGAGGCTGCGGAAAAATACTCTCATTCGACTAGTTTTTTTAAGCAACTTAAATATGCAATCGACACGATAACTTAAATATTTGATTTTTCAAACCTTTTTCTATCCGTTGTTAAGACAGAAACACATTTGAAAGAAATTTACTCGATAGTTTTAATTTTTTTAAATGAAGCCTTTTCTTTAAATTATTGGATTTTTCTTGGAAACTACGTCAGATACATATCAATAATAAATACACATAGAAAGGAAATGTAGTTTATTATCCACTGTGTAAGTAAAATTTACCTAGAGCTAATAGTATTCTCATAATAAATTAAATTGTGTTTTAGACTTACGACCTTTAGTTCTGTGCAGGATTACGGTCAATCGGAAGATTCGATATTCAACCTTATTCGCTTACGATTACGAAATAAAATCAATGCGTAAGAGCTGTCCTTCAGTGCCGCGCTGTGCGCCGTTGGACGTGGACCTATCGCTCGCGCGCTATCACCTGTGCTGTGCAGTATAAATACGTATTTTGGTAGGTATATCAATCAATATGGGAAATAAAGATAACTAAAAAATAAAAAAAGGAAGCAGAAGAGTCGATACAAAGACTTTGCAAGAATTATGAGAGAGGCAAAAGCGTATAATATTTCAGTTTTTTTTAAAATTTAATATTCGTTTGTGTTTATTCTATTCATGAAACATACTATCTCTACCGAACTAAGAGATTCTATGCCAACTAGGTTCCTATAGTACTGTAATGGAGATATAAAACTATATGTCGTACTAATCTAAGTATGATTAGAAGGGTACTAAAATAATATCTGGTATATGTATAATTATGGTCTCACCTGATGGTAAGTGATATGGTTGAAGGTGCCAAACAGGTGTAAACTAAAATTATCTGGCTCTAAAGTACAGCTGCCGTTCAACCGTAAATGGAGTTGAGTGTTGGTAAATAATAATAGCACAAGCGTAGTAAATCAAAGCATTTGGTTTGGTGGGTCGCAATAAAACATCGAACATTGTTTATGTCCCTCAAGACTAGATATAGATTTATATCAATGAAAGAATATTCAGAATCAGGCAAGTAGGTATACATTCAAGAGATTATCTACAAAGTCACCTGCATAGGTATACTTTTAAATATATATTTTATCACTAAGACATGTATCGATTTAAACAAAAATAATAGAGTGGAATAAATAGATTGTGTATATATAATAAAATAGACTGTGCTCATAAAATGCACCTTCTTTCTCAAACAAAAAATAAAATCAGTCGTAGTCACTCGGAACAGGGAGAACTGTCGGAGTCGCCATCTCATTTAATAAGTTTAGACTGTGTTCTTCCACTACATGAAAATAAGTGAGTAATTCTTTGAATAAAGTATTGCTAAATTTGCACATTTTATTCACAGGAAATTTCGTAAAGGAAATATTTTATATACTACCTATATTAAGCTAAAAATTATTGTGACCAATCCATAGCAGAGCAGCAGTTAAAATTAAATAAAAAAAACATATAAATGTATAAATTCATTGACATTTTCTTTTTACACTAAAAAAAAAAAACAATATTATCGCCCTGCACTTGTCACACCTCTGTAGGGTCAGTATAAACAATATATTTTTTCTGAGTACCTACACAAAAGACAACGCAAGTATAAGTACTCCGCATAATTGTGCGGAGTAAGACTTAAATTTTATGGCCGACCTCCTATCTGAAGCAATACCCCTTTGCAAATGCCATCGTTGATATGTATTATATTCGCCTTCGCCCCCTTTTCGGTTATTAGGGTATTAGATAGATGGTAAAGAGCGATATTGTACTCTTGACGTGCAAAAAATCTGACGTGCAAATTATCTGAATTAATGTATTTAAATTCATTTATTCATATTCCGAACACCCCCTTTCTGAAGGCCGAGCTTCAGCAGGGGCGGAGCAGTTTGTATGGTGGCCGTCTTGAAATCGTCATTTTGGATTTTGGACAGGTGTCATTCGACTGCTCTCCCGACATTTATCCTTACTTGACACTCATAAACGAACTAACAAATTATATCTACACATTCTAACAAATTGTGCGAAATTGATTGTAGGACAAACAGAAATGTACAGTTGCTTTTCTGAAGGTTTCAGGTAACTGATTGTCTGTAAAATGTATTTTGCAGGTATATATATCAATAAAAAATCTGATTGATATTATCAAACTGAAGACTATATGCACATTTGTTATATAACTAAATGCTTATTTGCCGTGTAGTATGGAGACAACAAATTAAAAATAGAAATTCTACAAAAAGATGAAGAATTTAGGAGGAAAAAAATGGAGACAAAACTAGTCACATTCTATATGGACTGCCCGAGCTGGTCGATCCCGCTACCTAAAGAAAAGAATGATCCGGGATCAATAATATGCGGATACTTCTAGAAAAAGAAAAAATCAAGAGGAGGCTGTCGAGGGTGACTTGCAACATCGAAGTGCAAATGCTTCAGTACTTCCTCCCGCCATAAAAAGAAGACTTGACTTAATGTTGTCTTAGGTTTTCGCGACTTTACACACAGTAATTAAACAAAATTTAACGGTTTAAATCGCGTATATTTATCATTATTTTTGTCCTGCCGTTTCAAACACTTTGCAGTGATCGTAGTCACGGGGTGACGATCGGGGGACTGCAAACTTGAAAAAAATCTTGACTTTCCGTTCCGATACTCGTTATTTCTCACGTACACTTTTGCATATCATTAATTCTGTATAATCATTAATACTGTATAAATTGAAAAAAATATATTTTATATTTTATATTTTTTATATTTGTTAATTTATATACATCTTAACTTAATTTGTCTTTATCCTCTGTAGACTATACCACTTACTAACAATCTAAGAATCCACTGTTTTTATTTTAATGTCTAATTTAGTCACCTGTTCCATCATTTGTCTGCCATGTTGCATTAAAAGAAGCTTGTATAACATGTTCTCTACAATATGTTTCTGCAGTTGTGTGTTTTTTTAATATCCCAAAGTTTAAGGCCATTACAATTGCGTATATAGACTCTTCTGCAAGTTTGGTAAAAAAATCGTATCCTGCTGTTTAGTGGCTAGATCTATATCTGGTTGGTCTAATTTTTACCATAGTTGATATCTAAAAGCAGAGTGGTAGTAAAGTAACACTTTCTGTTTACCACTGTAACTGAAAAATAAAACGTAATAGGATGTATACAAACATATATTTTCAACATTAGTAATTAATAGTTAAAAATTATATGATAGCAATAAAAAAACAATCTACTTTATATTATTATGGGAACGTGTACCGTAGCACAGTTATGAAAATCTATAATTCATATTTGTATGACGAGTCATGGTAAAATATATTGCCCACAACTAACATTTAATCAAATCAAATCCATTTATTTCAGGTCAATTGTACCCATATTCACCGAATATAATATAATAATATGCTCATTCAATTTGAAGGTATTTTACGTTATTCTAATGATGTGTAATCTGATTAATCGCATTCCAAGATACTGAGAACAATGTTGATTCATTCATAAATTATCGTCCACGCGGATGCCAAGGGGTAATGAAATTTTTGTAGTAAGTTTAATCAGTAAAAATCACTTTCATTACTACGGAGAATTTAAAAACACCCCCCATTTATCAATATAGATCATGCCGTTTAGGCTGTTATGTACCATCATCATATTCCGACCCTTGTCTCACTTTATGTTGGTTTGGTGCAATATGTTTTCTCTATAAACACAGAGACAGCGACACAACAACATAGCAAAGAAAAAGAAAAGACTTGAAAACAATTTTTTTAATTAAAAAGTCTCAAATAACTGGTTGATATCGGTGCAATATGATCTCAATTTTGTGCTCATGTGACTGACTTTGGCAGGTTATTTGATATACTGATGACTACAGACTTTACTAGAGAGATTATTATTCACATATTATTTATAGATTTTATCACTATTTAACTTTCATCTAAAAAAAATTAAATTCAAATATATATTCAAATAAAATTAATAAAAATAAACAATAAATCTATATTCATAGTTGCCAATAGTATTTTATATCTCTATGGTTGCCACTTACATTAGTTGCTAGAAGCACTGCAATCGTCAAGGCATTTTGGCAAATTATTTTTAGTAAATTGACTGTAACTGGCACACCGTTCGAACAATGTTGATGAGATTAAAATGAACCAATTAAGAGTTAAACTGTACTAGCAAATAAATAGTCTTCAAGATTGTAAAGTTCAGTAAAAAAGTTATGTGTTTTCAAACATAAAATAAATAATAGACAAGTCAATTTAAGAACCCTCTTTCTTTTGAGAAGTCAGTTAAATATGTATAATATATATACCAATACATAATAACATATACCGATAAAGTCGAGCAGACATGATCATATTGTAAAAAGTAAAACTTTTGACTTTAGTTTTATGAGCTACTGTCGACCGTAAGAATAATTTTTGAAAGTAAATCAAATAATCAATTTCTTACTAAGAAATAATAGTAATGTTGTTAAAAATAAAAACGTGACATCAATTGCAGTATATACAAATTTACTTTAATGTATTGAAATTCGTCACGTGAATAAGATTTTAAAAAGTTGAAATCGTCTCAATGGTATCTGTGTTCGCGAATCTAATATCAAGTACACAAATATTTTTATAAGCGAGACGCGTGCGCCGCTGCACATCGCGTCGGTCGGTGCAGCGGGGATCGTTGCGCCGTATGGGCGGAGCTAGCGTGGGAATTATTTTTGACAGCCTCGACTTAACCAGAACGTCCGCTGTTGAACAAGGTCTCCCCCACTGAGGAGATTTGCTATAATCCCCATGCTTGGCGGGCGTCTTAGGGATCGCAGTAGATGTTGCCAGTGCTGTTTCCCAACTTATTTTAACAAGCGGATTTTTTTCCGTAATCGCCTCTAACGACACCCACGGGAAGAAATAGGGGCGTGTGACATTCTAATCCGGCACCCCACGAGGAATCATCACCGAATATTTTTAATGTTACGGGGTTAATTATTACTAATTTGAAGGAGTTGCTTATAAGTCTTTTTAAAATAGTGTGCGACACCTTTGATACTATATTAGTGACTAATAAAACCTTTATGTATACTTATGCTTTTGAAATACTACAGAGAATTGTTCAGAAGTAGCAATTTGACAAAGATTTATTGAATACGTAATCATCATCCGATGGCGAAGAAATCTTACTTTCAATCAATTCAGAAGCGGAACCAAATTAACAATAGCCATCATGTCCTCCTTAACGAGCTACCTATCGATTACTTGTTGCCCAAGCGCAATTGTCCAAACACTACGAATTAAAACGACAATGACTATTCGAAATTCGAATAGAAAAAACAAAACTCAATTAAAATGGCGGGAAGTGGTGCGTGAAGAGAGCGTTGCAACAGGCCGGATCCGTGGCCGAAACCTGCGCTAGCGCATGACTCGGGTGTTCCCGAAATTTGCTTAATTTGATCAATGAGCGAAGACAAGGAATTTCTTAAACATTTCTATATATCTTAACCCCAGATAAATTTCAGTATGATAAGAAAATGTCTATCCTACAACATTGAATATAGGGTAGTTACCCTTAGAAATATTTAAATGGACAAAAGGGTTGTTTGGCATAGATGTATGGTATGTCTAGGTAGGTATTAGCAAAGGTTTCAATGTAGTTAACATAATATTAAAGACATAATATGTACAATCCTGGTGTGGTATGTATGTAGGTACCAATAGTACATAAGTCCCGGTCTTAATTATTATCAAAAATGATATCTAAGGTTAAAATTAAGTAACACAGCTCGAAAGGATTCGTAGAAAGGACATACAATTGTGAAAATATAAACATTACCTTATAAATTGTCCAGGAACACAACCAAACAACCAATTCATGCCTACATAAAAGCCTAACAACAATATTTACATACATCTGTATCAATTTCCGTTTGAAAGCGCTCATAAATAATGCTATCAATTAAATCAAGCGATCAATAAATAAAAACTAAACACATAAGGTCAATAGGCCAGTAAGTCAACTATCAGAATCGATTCAATACCATTCCAATAATATCGATATAGTTTCATAGCCCGCGTTTACATTCGCCGTACTAGATATTTCAATCATACCAAGGGCTATTGGAATAATCGTTTAATCGTTATTGCAATCGTAATTTTCGAAACTATCTGTTACACTGCAGTAGTTACTTTTACAATATTCAAAGAGAAAGCTGCCAAAAGATAAATGACCAGTCAGTCAGAAAGTTTTAGGCTATATAAGGGCATACCTTTTGTACTTGAATAACTTTGACAAAAATGAGCTTAGAGAAAGCGAGGGCCAATAGGGACAAGGTAGCGTTTAAAAAATGGTTTTGGTTTGATGTCTCTAAAAGAAAACTGTCAAGCTACATGGAGAATGATCAACAGTTAGTAACACGTAGTATAGGATAACATAAGGATTTAGTTAGTTCCTAAGTCGATCAGATGTGGCTATTTTGTGCAAAGCCATCATTAAAGTACTACTCAGATACAAATAAAAGCAGATAGTGATATCAAACTTTTCATCTGTATTGAATTCTGTAGCTTCGTGTATGGTACTGTTCTCACCTTATGGATGGTTCTGCCAAATACCAGCTGGAGACATTGGAAGCTATTGAGAGCCAAGAGACTCATTAACGATGACGAACTTGTAAGCAAGAGACTCCAAAGTCTCGAGCATCGCCACAAAGTCGCTTGCTTATCGGTTTTTTATCGGATACATTTCGGGGGATGTGCCACAGAACTACATGATTTGATTCCGCCATCCCCATTCTTTAACCGGACATCCAGGCAAACTCAGAAGCGCCACCGCTATATGGTAGATATTCCATTTACCCGAACAAAGCGATTTGCTTCTTCGTTCATTATACGAACCGCTAGGGAATGGAATACTTTGCCTGAGTCAGTGTTTCCGGTTAAGTACAATAGGGGATCTTCAAAACACGAGTGAACAGGTATCTTCTGGGTAAGCGCGCTCCATCATCGACTGCATCATCACTTAACATCAGGTGAGATAGTGGTCAAGTGCTACCCAGTTCAGTATAAAAAAAAGCTTGGTCAAATGCACAATACACATAATGTTTAATAACAAAGAGTTATCACTTATCTAGAAACCCTAGACATTCAATAATTAGGGTTAATTTCCATATATTTTGTTTGATCCGGCTTTGACATTCTATAATGGGATAAACGAGTAAAATCTATATCCTATGACGTGAGGCATATTTTCATTAATGTTCGCAAGTCATACAAACTATATTTTGAACTCAACACCTATAACATTAAGTATCTAATATAAGCAAAACAAAAATGTAGGTACCTTTGTTTTGTTTGAATTTTCTTTATGTTTAAACACTGGGGGATAAATGCATAGACGATATTATGAATTGTATCGTTTTGCTAAAACAAGTAAAACCATACTTTCACTGACTCAACTTGATGGACTTGAACTTTTTCAAAAAGTGTGAAAATATTGAAACACTCCTTTTTCATATGGGATATCCCATACCATATATGGCTGTCAACAGTTAATATCAATAAAACATAAATTTTAAGGCTATATGAGGTCATAGAATCACGTAACATTTAGTACAAATTTACTGGCACATTATTAAAAGTAATATACCATGAAATTAGTAATGATTTACAATAAATCTTATATAGAAACTGTAGAGTTCGAAATTCCCGGAATTTAACTTAGTGTACTAGTCGATTTTTCTTAGTAACCTTAGAACATGTTTCATATAAAATCAGGACTCAGATTTACGAAGGAAATTTTACAATCAAGAATCAGGACATGAGTCTTGATTGTAAAAATTCCTTCCTAAATCTCAAGCCAAGCCACCCCTCGTCTGTACCTATTTTATTGCATCTGTTTCAATTTCATTACAGTAATTTAGACTATGAATGATAAGTACGTACATAAATTATTTAAAACTTACCTAATTTCGCGTATCATCCTGTGAAAGGCGGAATGCTTCAGAAGTCACAATCATCTCAGGAACGGTAGCGGCGATCCAATAAAATATCATCAACAGGAATATATTATTCAAAAATATAAAATCTTTGTACTTTAAATTCTAATAAGAGCACTTGGTAAGCCACTTGGTAAGTTTTCGTTTGTTCGTCTAAATAAAATAAAAATCGTGGAATGTTGTTATATCCTTTTGGTACACGAAATGCATTCAAAACAAGCAAGAGATGTTATGTTAGTTTGAATAAATGATACTGTTTTATTCGAACACAAGTATTACAAATCGTAAAACACTTTTATCGAAATAACATTAACGGATCTTGTCCTTAACGATCAGACAATATGCGGGTGCCTTTTTATACTTTTTGTAATACAATTATAGCTCTTACTGTTACAAAAATAAGCCTACACATTTTGATGAGCTGCAATCATGACGTCAGTTTTATTAGGATTATTCGGCTGATTCAGCTGAGTACATAAGTGACTGGACATTCGATATATTAATCGTCCAGGCCGAAAAATCTAACTAGAAAAGTAACAACATTAGAATGTCACTCTGGTATTAATAGAAGTACCTACCTAACCTATACCTAGCTACCAGTTAGAAATTAGTTACGCGTGAAACTAAATGCAGTGCAATGGAATCAACAGACAGTGAATGTAATGAAGCTTGTTAACTTTTCCAATTACCATTTTAATGATATTTGCGCAATTGAAAACAAAATTATATAAATCTTTAGGATCAATTTATCTATGACACTATAGTTTAAGCCATACTGTTCGATTTCTTTCATGGCAGACATAAATTTTGAGGACGGGTTTGGAAGATTGCCATTCTTACGCAACAGATGGCACTTGCCATTTCAATACCCAATGACTCACAGGAAACGTTGGGTTAGAAGCGTAATGAGATACATATAAAAACTGTCCATTGCTAAAGGTGAATTGGGCAATTTTAAACCAGATTGCAAGTTTACAGTGGTTGGAAAAAAACACGGCAATGAAGTCACGTCTAAAAGTGAAGCCAAGCGCAACAAGTGGCTAAGAAATGCTCGTGATTCTGAAAGATTAAAGAGATTTTTTAGATAGTAGGTACCTATTACGGTAGAAAATGCGTAGGGTTGTAGGTATTGAGATGCAATTAGAAATACGACGCCAATAAGACCAGCCATACTATATCAAAATGTTTGTGTTGGTCATTAGTATTATACCATATTCGTTGTGATTAATTTGTAAGTAGGTACCTACCTAAGTAATGGTAGTTATTTAGTGTTTATCTAACTATGAGTCGCCTCGGAAGATCTTAGTCAGCCGAGACATCATTCAGGCTGTGATAGATAGGTATGCGGGTGCAAATACTAACAATGATATATACAAACATTGCAATAATCACAAGTTCTTTGTTTATTTCAAACGGTTTACAAAATGCTTCTGCTGTATTTATAAGCCAGAAGGATGTTAGTCACCAAGCGGTCTCGCAGTAAATGTCAATTCATGACTTGACTGACTGCATGTGAGCAGCTAGTCAGATATATTATTATGGTAGACGGCTCAGGATATTATTTAACCTCGAAACAAGAAAGTGCAAGCAAAACGGTCAAGGTGAGTTTACTAAGTAAACGACGGATTACTTAGAAATGCAGGAATATAAAGATATCTACACTTGCAGCAACTTTGGCGATAAACAAAGAACCTCTTTTGATATGCCACGAATTGATAGGCGTTGAATTTGCTGATAAGGACATACACGATGGTGACGGTATGTGTAAAATAAAATAAAATGATCAAATGATTTGGTTTGGTAAATAAGTTTTCTTTCAATGTGAATGATCTAAAGATGGTCCAAAATTCGTTCAAGAAAGGCAACCCGCATACATAAGTCAGGATAACCGCAGTCGAACCACACAGCAAACTGGTTTCGTGCACTATTATTATTAAAAGGCTCGTGCCAATCCCTGAGAAACGTGCTCAGACACAATACAGTTAACAAAGAATGCACAAATTAAAACTGTAAGGCAATTATGAAAAACTTTTATACCAAAAGGACACAAACGCTAGTTTGAAATCATATAAATCCACAAGCCGTTATATTTCATATGGTTTCTGTCCTTCATATAGGTCATTCCATGCATTCACTGGCACATCCATAAATATTAAGGGCACTTTTTCAAGATGTTAGGATTTTAGACTGTTTAGTGAGTTAGAATAAATTTGTTGGTTTGGTCGTCACGAACTGTATGCACGAGTCGGCCGCGCGCGGAGCCGGCGACTCGCAAACTGTTCGTTTATTTCTCGGACTCGAACGCCACGCGGTGATCGCCCTACCTCTCTATCTCCCTCACCGAGGAAAAATTGGAAATAACAGAAAGAGACAGATGTTATTTAATCGTATTTCGCATCTTATCGAAGGAACGTGAAGTCTCCGAATCCGAACACTGAACATTATGTGAGTAGGAAAGGAATGATTAGGTTTTTTTTGGGTATTTGGCAGGATATTTTCTCCTCGATCGGGTAGAAATTCTATTTTTGTTACAGCCGAGCGTCGCGTCGTTTCGGTCTCGGAGCGGAACGAGTGGCGCGGGACAACATTGTTTGAAAAGGAAGCGGTTGTGATGGATGATTGACCGGTACTTCTCGGAAGTCTAGTTAAAATTAACACGAGCTCAAAGATAGTAATAATAATAGGCTTTTCAGCTCAAGGCTAATGATGACCTCACTATTCTTGACTCAATTTTATCCAACAAAGTTATTAGGTTTTGTTGTAGAATACCCATTACCTAATACCTATCCCAATGCTTTTGTGTATAGAATCAATCCCGCACTCTATTTGACACAAAAATATTAATGCTGTCATAAATTATATGTATGTAATTATAGTATGTAGGTATCTACCTTAATAAAAATATTAAGGTAGATACCTACATACGAAGTGAGTTCAAAATCGTACTCACTCAATTTTTTAAGTGGTATATATGTTATAGGCAATCTGTATAATCCGGCATTGTATAGAATGCCTAGGCATTATATACATTGCCAAAAACGTTCAGGCAATGTGTATAATACGATTCATTTTATACATTGCCTAGGTATTGTATAAAATGCCAGAAGCGCATCAGGCAATGTGTATAACGAACGACCACGGGAAGGAGACGCGTGCGCGGGGTGCGGGACTACCTCGTAAACAAGTTGCAACTTGTTCGGTGCGTTAGTACACAACACTCCTTTGTTCTATGCAAACGTATTTTATTAGTTTATGCATTGGTTCTAAACTAAATTATTAAGTGTGATCATTGATTGTGTTCGTGTGTGTGATTATTTAATGGAAAATGGCTACAGATCAGCGGTACTTACAAATGAAAGAAAGGTTTTACTCAGGACTGCGTACTAAAAGAGAATCGGCTTCTACAAAAAATCGAGTGTTCATTGATGATTTACGTTACACACAATTGTTGAAGGAAATAAGTATAGCAAAAACGTTAGACAAGAAAACTCCGCGTGATTATTGGTTGCTGAAACATTACGATGTGATCACTCTTGGACAAACCCGTAAGTTGATCTTTCCTGTAAATGCTCCGAACGCTGTTATCAAGTACTATGTCTCTGATGATGAATTATTTCAAGTGATTCACGATGCACACAAGGATATTGGTCATGGAGGACGAGACCGGATGTTAAAAGAACTTAGCCAGCGTTACAAAAATATAACCCGACATGATATTGAGCTATACTTGCAGCTTTGTGAACCGTGCCAGCAAAAACAAAAAGGAATAAAAAAGGGAATTGTCGTGAAGCCCATACTGTCATCTGAGTTTAATTCCCGGTGTCAAGTTGATTTAATTGACTTTCAGTCACACCCTGATCAAGAATATAAGTTTATAATGGTTTACCAAGATCACCTGACCAAATTTGTCATCCTCAGAGCACTCAAAACAAAACGTGCAGAAGAAGTAGCATACAATTTACTAGACATTTTCACATTGATTGGTGCACCAGCAATACTGCAATCCGACAATGGAAGAGAGTTTTCAAACCAAATAGTTAGTAACCTAAAAACATACTGGCCGACTTTAAAAATAGTCCATGGTAAGCCTAGACACTCCCAGAGCCAGGGTAGTGTAGAAAGAGCAAACCAGGATGTCGAAAATATGTTAACAACTTGGCTTCAAGATAATAATACTGATCGCTGGAGTGACGGACTACGATTTGTTCAGCTTATGAAAAATAGGGCTTTTCACCAAGGTATAAAAAGAACACCATACGAAGCTCTATTCGGTTCAAAAATCAAGGTTGGCATTTCTTTGCCGTTTGATGATGCTAATGTAGAGACCGAAGAGCAACTTGAAAAAGTAATTAATTTAGCACAGAGTAATCCTGTTGAGTCTGAAAATGAAAGAAATGAACAGATTGAAAACCATCCTTTGGAAATACATGTCGTTATACAAGAAAATCACGAAATCCACACAGAAACTTTAAGTGCCAAGAACAAACATGCGAATTTTGAAAACGTCGATGCTGAACCTGACAATGTTCCAAATCAACCTTCCCCCCAATCACCTTCGTCCGTACTCAAATGCTGTGTTTGCTCTGGAGAGACCACCGGTGCTCATTCGTGTAGAACATGCAAAAGTCCTATACATACTATTTGTGCTGCCCCAGAAACAAACGTACCAGAAGGCTATGGATCTAAAGTGATTTGCCCTTTATGCATGAAAACAGCATTAACTTTAGAAAACCGCAACAGTTCAAAAGATAATTTAGAGGAACAAGCCAAGAAAATGCTCAAAACTTCAGGAAAGAAATTTCCTCCTGTGATACCTGGTACCACGGTTAGGATTCCTGTTCCAGAAGTCGACAGAGGTCGTGGTGACGCCCGTAATATACTTGCAGTTGTCTTGAAAAAGACAGAAGATGAGCTTTATCAACTTGGCACAAAGCAAGGTATCATAAAAACACTGTTTTCTAGACAACAATTTACTGTTTGTCAACAGAAATTAATAAGCGTGGAAGATGTCGCTAATCAGGATACAACAGTGCGCTCCGTTGCTACTTTGCAATCGACTGGAACAGGTCAGGGTTTTTTCAAATGTACTTGCAAAGTAAACTGTGAAACCAAAAAGTGTTCATGCTTTAAGAATAAATTGCTGTGTACTTCAAAGTGTCACAATAGTTCATCTTGTAAGAATAAGTAACTGCTTTTAATATACTTACCTACTTACAAGATGTTTTACTATTGAAACTTTGTATCTTAAAAAAAAATATGTGTTAAAGGAAGAGTTTGATAAGACAATTTGACTTTTTAGAATTTATTATTGTAAGAAATAATATGATTACTCCACATGTAGAATGAAGATACTTAGGAAAATGATAGTTTTTGTTATTAAGTAACTACAAGTAGACTGACAACTAGACTGAAATTTTAATTTTAGTTTGTTCAAAGATGTTACCTAAGATTTTATTTCATTTCAAATTATAATTATGTTATTAGAAGATTCTTAATTTCTATTTATTCAGAGTAATGTTTGAGTTAAATTAAAGTTTAAGGTTACTAGATATTTCTTTTTGTTATTAATTAGGTACCTGCAAGGTTACTAGATTACAATTTTGAAGATGTTACCTAAGATTTTATTTCCTTTCAAATTATAATTATGATACCAATAGATGATTTAAAGTACTTACCAATATAAAAACTGGTTGTTTTTTTTTATGTGAAATCGATTATGAAAAATCGATTACATAAATTACCTATGCTTCAACCGGCATTCTATACAATGCCTAGGTATTCTATACATTTCCTAGGTAAAGTGTAAAATAGTTGAACTATTGAATATAATTTTATACATTGCCTGAACGACTCCGGCATTCTATACATTTCCTAGGTATTGTATAGAATGCCTGCATTATACAGATTGCCTATAACATATATACGTAAAGTACGCGTACATAGGTATTGGCCTCAAATCGCAACTCTTATCTAAAAAGATCACCGATCTATCAAACGAAATGTCAGAAATTGAGAAGTTTATCTTCAAAATGTGTTGAAATACTATTAAGTACTTATTGGTTATAAGCATATTTTCCAATATTTTAATTAATTACGTTTTCTTAACTGAAATATCAGTTTAAAAGAAGAGAAAAATGTAAACCATATCCCATTTTCAGGAAAAAAGCATAGCCAAAATAAAAAGGTTTCAGAGAGTTGAACTACCTACTTACGAAGACACTTATTGCCCTAACCATAGGTTTAAGCATGTTAACCAATATTTTAACTAAACCTGCTTTTGAAACAGTAACAGTGCCATATGCAGTGGCTAGTTTTGAAACAATACATAAGCAAACCAAATTCCGTTTTTTAAAGATTTCAAAGAATAAATGTATAAAATTATAAAATACCGCCTAAGCCAATGATTTTTTTTTAATTATTAAAGTTTACTTTGCTACATCATCCATCATCTTCAAGCCTTTGCACCACTTCATATCAGGTACACTACCTAAGTATATTAAAACTAAATGTTTTCTCTGTCCACATAGATATATAAGACAAAAACACGCGAATATAATTGAACAAAATTTGGTTTCGATAATGGCTGGTCATATGATTGATTATTTAGCTGCACATCTCTGTATTGCTCTGGGACGCTATTTGGTAAGAAGAAGACATATTTTTTACTAACTCGTACGTAACAATTTTTCATTAGAATGCAACATATTCTTAATAGGGCTTTATTCTTCAACTGGTACCAAATAAAATTGCAAGATATTTAACAATGTGTAAATACTTCATAATGACAATGGGCAAGTACCTTTTACATAAGAAGTATTTAAGTATTGTTAACATAAATATATCAACAGTCTATTCAAACACAATCCGTTACATTATGAAACCGTTAAATTACGAGTGACAAACGAAAGAAATCGATCGACTTAGAAAATAAAAACATAAACGATGTCGAAAATTGCATAATGTATTACCGAGTTGGAAGATAAGCAACTATATAAATAAATCTTACATTAGTTTTGTCAGTTCCTGTCATCGCAAAGACATTATCGACATTAAAAATAAAGAAATCGAACTCATTGAATCGAATGCAGCAATCGAAATGCATTCGATTCGATCGAATGAAAATAGAGGAAGTTACAGCAACCGCATCTATAATTAAAATGATGAAATAATTTAGGGAAGTCTAGATCATTCTAATGACTTGCAATATTAGATAATTATGACAAATGTTCTATTTATGACATGCTATGACAAGATTTGTGAAAACTGAAATAAATATGGCTAGATATGAGTACCTTATGTACTTTTTATGTTATAAGTATCGAACTAAACACATACTAGGTTTTCAACTGATATTCGATTGGGATCTTCTATTTGGCACACAAATTTAATTAAAGTTTAAAGCAATTACACAGGCACACTATCAACTGGTAGTGGGCTGTATCATTTGGATTGCCTATGGGCCTGCAACGGCCTTTAGGTTGCCTATAGGTTTACGTGGTAGCAGATGTAGTGTTGGATATAGTTTGTAGTCAGTGTGTTTTACATTTAAAATTAGGTGTGCTGACTGAGTACAGAAATTATATAATATGCTTTGGGTCCAGTAGCAATAATAACAGACTGCTACGCAGAAGGCCCATCGTTCAAATCCCACCGAGGACTGGAGCTCCACCGCATAATAACAAATGAGTTTCAACAAGCTGGGTCATAGAAGTAGAATGTTAGTAATGCGAAAGTAAGTTAATCTATAAGTAACGCTTTTTGGGCAGGTTTCGGAAATATGCGACAAAAAATAGCCTGCGGCAATTCTCGGGCATAGCTACTAGGGTACAATTTCTATATATCTGTAAAAACTACCACTATTATTATACTAGATTGAGGTTAAAGATCAATTCCACGCCGCCAGCTACTTCTAAATAACTCAATAGAGATGGCCATTTGTAGCACATCATAACAAAAGCCAGAGAGTGAACTTAAACTTTCTAACAAAGAGAGTAAAAATGACACAAAGCAAAAGATTGATGCTTCAGCTATCTGGATCGTCATCAATGCAAAGGCTTTTTACCCAATGTGCTCCTACACTTTCACTTCGGCCCTTCGTTTCGGAAGCAATGACGTTGACCATTTTTTAACATTTTTTAACATGTTTTTATTTACTCGCTTTCGTGTCTGTCTGTTTATTTGTCTGGTACATATTTTGGAATCAGTCTTAAAACAGTTTCAAGATATTGATACAAGATACTAGATACAAGTTTAAATGGATGAGGATGAACATGTTAAATTAAATTAAAATGAATAATAAGCTAACGAGCAGAGAAATTTAATAAAATAAATATAATATTTTTTGTTTCCACAAAGGTTACAAGAACAACAACAGAGATTTCTCTTATTAAGGTTTCGACACCATACTATAAATCCAATTTTTTTAGGATACCATGTATATATACCAGATTAAAACGAAAGTATAAATAACTAACAACAAAAACGTGGAACTTATAATGTGATACACAAATTATATGAATTATTCGTTTGTTTTCTCATAACGACCGACAAACATATATGTGCACAACTGGCTCCTAAATACTATTAACAATTATTAATAAGATATCTATGGGATAATTGTAAGTTTAATTATAGTAAAGTAAGGAACGGCAAACGTGGGGCACACGCAATAGATATTATCTATTGCGTGTGCCCCACATTTTCGGTCAAAAAATTAATACTTATTTCCCCGTTTTAAAAACGTGGCAATATATCGCAAATTCTTTATTGCTGTTCTGTTTTAAAGAGTATGTCATCATTGTAGTTTTTTTTGTATTTCAACATATTATTTTTTGTACTGTAAAAAAGTATTTACCTACAGTTTATTTACATACTTAGTATATACATATTTTTTTATTTCATAAATATTGTAATATGTCTACGTGCATAATATTAAAATACCCTTTTCACCTCTATTGTAACAAATATATATATTTTTTTATTTATATATTATATTTAATTAATTCGTTGGTTGATATAGCGTGTGATTTTTGTGTACTGTTACATATATAATATATTTTAAAAATAAGCATTAAATTCAGGTGAATCTACTTATCGCAAACTGATTATTGATGTTCGGTTATAGAATGAATCTTGTTACCTCTTCTGAGAATTGTACAAAGCTTTTGATAGTACCTATATAAGAAGGTTCTATGTTTAGCGCATAATAAGTTCATCTCGATTTTCTCGTTTCAAAATGTCGTGCACTTAGAAAAGACAAATATTGAACAATACTCACTTAAGGGCTTTTACTTGTGACGTAATATGTTGGTAATGGTAAAGAAGTCACGTTTTTTCTTAAAAGTAGTAATACTTTTATAAGTTAGGTAAGCATTAAAAGCTCTAATGATAAAATTAAATGTGTGCTAGATCAAAAAAGATAATTAAGCATTTCGGGTACTTTTCCCACAATAAGTGAATTTGTTGATTTTTGAGTATAACATTTTCATGAGTTTTATTCTTAAGATTATTTAATTTGTATTTAAAATTTTCACCAGTGTTAAATAAATACATTATTTAAGTAAAAAACGCAATAAAATTACCTAGAATGGTCTACACGGCTAGAATAAAATAATTGTTTGAAGCAGTGATGGCTCAGTGGCATTGGCTATGGACTGCCGCGCAGCAGGTCCATGGTTCGAATCCCTCCACGGGCTTGAGCTTCACCGCATGGTGGAAGGGCATTTTGCGGATGCCCGCCTGCTTAGCGACCACCCTCAAGTAGAAAACTGTCGCCAAGCACTTAACGGTGTGTACCGACAGCAGTCCTTGAGAGCCAGTGAAATTACAGGCACGTGGGACTTAAAAAACTATGTCTCAAGCTGGGGGCAGAGTAATTCGTGACTTGTGACGAAATGCATCTGTTATAGGCAGAGGTTAGTCCGCTTAACATCAGGTGGGCCTCGAGCTTGTTCCGTCACAATAACATAAAAAAATTGTTTACCACGCATTTGTAATAAATTTGTTTTAGCTGATGATTATGAACCATTAGGCGAGGCAGATTGCAATAATATGTTATTAACAATGAGCCTTTTAGCTTAGTATTTTTTTTTTTATTTATATTTACAGATGATGTGGTCTTTTTGATACTTCATTTCGTTTTTAAGACCAGGCATTAGATATTTCTACCACGTGACTTCAGTTGCGTATTTTTTGTATTCAAGAAGAGTTCGTATGTTATAGTGATAGCCAACTTTAGCTGCTTTGATTTTTAAAATATAATTTAATTACAACTTTTTTACGTTCATGCCCTTATAAGTACGGATTTCTTTTATATAGAACTAAGTGAACATTTATTCTTTCACTTACTAAGTGAAAGAATAATGAAATATTTGAATTACTTAATACAATTAAAAAATTAACTTATGGCATTTAATATTAGCAAGCTTGGCTATAATAATGTCGGTTAGAATAACTGGGTCCTGGACTAGCCCCCAGTGTTTGCACATAGCACCTTATCAAATCTCTATTAAAGTTTTAGTATCAGATTTAATTTTATAACGACATTTTGATAAATAAAATAGAACAAGTGCGGTCAAGCTAGCACAACCGGGGTTCCGTACAGTTTAACTAATTATATATTTTTTTCCCACAGTCCGGGATCTTAAGGGGGAGACCGACTCGAATTTGGAAGTTTTATTATTTGATGTTTTTACATAAGATTAGAGGTACCTTTTAAAGATAGAGCGTAAATAAAATGGCTTTAATTAGCAACGCACAATAATGACCTTTTTCAGAAAATGTCAACCGTTCCGATACAATTTTAATTACAAGGTGGAAAGTCATTTTGGCCTGCCTAGATACCGCTCTTAAGCAGAAAATCTGTCACTAAGCACCTAATGGTCTATCCTTGACTGCCAGTAATTATAGGCTAGCCTGACCTGAGCAACAACGTCGACCGCAAGTTCAGCGGATGCTTTGTAATAGGGTTCCGTTTCCACGGGGCGGAACCATAAAAAATAAACTATTGATTACGCAACAATAAAGTGATAAAGATAAACCTCCCGAGAAACAGTTAAGTAACATAATGAAGACAACGCCTTATTACTTGTCACTGTAAATAAACGCGAGACTAGGAAGTATTTTAGATATTATCTCAACCATTGTTTATGAATTATGTCTTATACCTAATGCTTTATATCTTTTATGAAGTTACTTAGTTGATAAGTTTTACAGTTGCTTAAGCTGGTTTGTTGCTAAGTGAAAACTGCCCTCTTTATACATAATTATGAAAAATCTTGAAGCGCTCGTAGCGAAGTTTGCTTAGCTGTTCTTAACCGATCGGCAAAGTTTAGCAACGTCCGTCCCGGTCATGAGCTGGATGGGTCACCGCTAGTGACATTACTACTGAGCGCTTCCGTGCATCGAAGAGCATTAGCGAAGAGTTAAGCCGTCGGTCCCGGTTGTAGTCTTAGGATGGTAGTCGTTATAGCATGGTGGTAGGGCATTATGCAAATGCCCGCCTGACTACATACTACCCTCAAGTAGAAAATCTGTCGCCAAACACCTGACGGTGTGTTCCGGCAGCGGCCCTTGAGAGTCAGTAATTCTAGGTTAGTCTGAACAACATCTTTGACCACATCATCACTATCAGGTGAGATAGTGGTCAAAGGCTAACCAATCAAGCATAAAAAAGCCAATATGTTATATAGATCTAAGATTTACTTGAAAACTAAGATTGATTTAGACAAGTTACTGAAAGCGGAATAGAATACATTATTTCCTGTATAACTAGATCTGGCAAACGCATTGTTCAGTTTAAGAAATCAAAAAATCTCCTGAAGTCACTAATTACGTTCAGAACTTCGTGGTGATAGATGATATTTCGACCACTAACTTGGCTGTTTGTAAGAGATGATATGATGAAGATATACGCGAGATAGTACGAGACTGAAGCCAATAAGGCAACAGCCACTGTCAATCAATGGATGGTGAATGACCTTCTGGTTAAGCGCGCTCCATCATCGACCGCGTCATCACTTAACATCAGGTGAGATAGTGGTCAAGTATACCCAGTTCAGTATAAAAGAATATGAAAATAAAAGTTACATAATGTAACAGTAACACCAGTGAAATCCGACATTTAGACGAGCCAATTTCCACACATCAAATATATAATTCCATGTCCAATTCGCTTCACGGAAACCCACGCAGACGAGGAAGCGAGGGGTAAGTAATCATTGTAGAGTTATAGAAGATAGCGACCATTACCACAGTGTATCAGGAAGTTTATTTGATTAATAGAACTGCCAGTTGTTAATGAATGTAGAAAAAATGAACAGCTTTCGTTTACGATGCAGGTTCATTTTATACGCCATCTTAGAAATTAACTTGCTTTATTCAAATAGTAATTTTAATGGCCATAATCAGTGATATTGTATTGTATATAAGCAGAAATATTGAAACCAGAACCAAAATCGTAGGTTATTATTTGGTATTTTTTTTACATATAATAAACTTTTTTTTTTCAACCGGCGGTATGCCTTTATTAACAAATTACTCCGAACTATATAGGTACAACAGTACAGCTACTAGCAATAAAAGCATTTAGACAACCCATAAGTCGTTGCAGACTCACAGGCAGTCCAAATGCTCCAGCCCCTCTACCAGTAGGCAGCGTGTCCAGCATGCTGGCGGCACTGCCCATTTTGGTAGTATATATTTTTGTTTGCATAAAAAAGCCGCCAAGTGCGACGTTAATTCGTCCACTGAGAGTTCCTATTTCTATTTATGAAACAATTATTTTTTTAATTCCATTCAGGATTCTGAGCGCAAGTTGATTTTGATATAGGTCCCATAACAAAAAATGTCTGAAGTGACAGTTTATTCATTATTACATGAAATAATAAAAAATATTAGCATATATTGGTACTAAATATATTCAACGACGTTTTGGCCTTTTCATATACATATGTACGCTTCCCTGCAAAATAATTAAATAAAATATACTCTTGAGTTTTAGATTAACATTCTGCGTGAAATGATAAAATTTCTGGTTAGTAGTACCTTACGACAGACTGCTGAGTAACATTGCAGTACCTACTCCAAAGACAGTTTACCCTACCGACACCTGTCTATCTCTTATTATCTCTTTCCAAGCTGGGACTAATCAGTGACTATTTCAGAATCTTACGGTATCCTTCATTTAGTGAAATTGTCAAAGAACCCCTTTGATTCATAATGTCACTGGTTGTTTAGTGTATTTACAATTAGACTGAAATTGTTTCGCAATATTCTATGAAATGTAAGCGCTTATAAATTGTCTGTGCAAATATAAATCAGTGGTGAAATTATAATACAACGGCTTTACAATATCCCCGAGACCATGCATATGTTTCGCGGTTATTGTCAAAGCTGGGATAAATTATGATAATATTATCATATTACAAAATTGCAAATATACGAGAGGAAAAATTAAAGTCATTTGCGGGATTCGAACCCGCGTCCATCCACCCCTTTAGCCGGGGTTTGCTCTAATCCAATTGAGCTAACATGACATTGAGTCACAACTAAAATACTCACTTGTACTTCACTGGTGACAATAGTTTCACAGTCTATCATTATTGCTCATTTTGTGAAATTGTTAATAAAACCAATTGATTCATAATTTTACTGAAGGTCTCTATTGTAATTAAAATTTCGCGGAATGTACCCCGATATAAAATTATAATAGGTACCACTTATACAATATCCTGATGACTAACGCCTGACAACATACAGAGTCACGAGTTCCTTGCTTAATTTAAGGGAAATAATATAATGTACAATCTGACGTGGTAAATTATATTATCAGTACTTTATTAATATTATAAATGCGAAAGTAACTCTGTCTGTCTGTCTGTCTGTCTGTCTGTCTGTCTGTCTGTTACGCTTTCACGCCAAAACTACTGGACCGATTTGGATGAAATTTGGTATGGAGATAGTTTGAGACCCGGAAAAAAACATAGGATAGTTTTTATCCGACTGCGCAAAAAGAGGTTAATGTTTTCGCGCGATAACCGACATACGCGCGGGCGGAGCCGCGCCCGGAAAGCTAGTATTCTATAGGCAAAGAAACTTACTTATGATACCTTACTTAGCTCTAAAAAGTTAAGCTGAAACAAGCTATCATAAGGTTCTGGATTGAAAGAAAAAAAGCTTGTTAGAAAAATCTCAATTCAGACATGTAAATGAAGTCACAAAATCTGTATTTTTTAATGATGTCATTGACGGATGACTTCCTTTTTGTCGTTGGCATGTACCCAAAGAATTGAAGTAACGAGGGTCTTTTGAAAATACGCGAAACCATCATTTAAAATACTTATTTCAATATGGGATATGTCATAATATTGATATTTTTCAATGTAAAAACCAAATAAAAGATATTTAGGTTTACTTGAAACCCTTATATTGCTTTTCTTGTGTAAAAACTGTGGGTTAATAGGCGAAAAAATTAATTCTGCAATATTCCTAGATTTTTTGACAGATGGCTAGTAATGCGTATGTTAATGATTTAGATTTAAACCTTTTCGAAGGCTTTGATCCTTACTAATAAAAGGAGCTCGATGAATCTGGCCAAACAAAGAATCTTTCGTCTGTTATTTCTTCAACCGTAAACCACTGAACCGATGTTGATGAAATTTGGCGCTGAGAGAGAGAAATTACTATTTAACCCCATTTCACACGTAGTTTCGAAGGAAACGCATAATAACCTAATAGCTGATCAGCTGAACTTCCATATTTTTCTATTTCTAATCTCTGCTAAAAATAATTGTTATAAATTTAAAGTGAAGGCAGAGAATATAGTTAAAGCCTACCATCTAATATACGTATGCTTATGACATTGTAGATTGTAGCTAGGTTACAGATCTAAACGTCGCGTCGTTGGAGAACAGCGAAGTAACTTTGACATGCATTTTGGAGGCTACTTGAACAAACTTAATTGGACCGTATCAATGTGGCAAGAGATTTTAACTTTTTGCCGTGTACTACATGTAACCATAAATTGCGAAATTCAATCTTTTAATTGTATCATTAACTGCTATTCAAAACTGTCTGATTAATTTTTGTTGATGGTGACCGCATTGAAACGGTCAGACTATTTTTGACGGTGCTCGTGTAATCCAAATAGCATGCAATCCCTTCTTCAAATTCAATGTGCACTTTGCCAAATCTAAAATGACCGTGTCAAAGCTTATGCCATTTTTATTTATTTGAATCTGTGTTGCGCTGCGGTTCTTAGTCTTGTTTATTGGTTCTTGTAATATCTACCAACTACATGTTTAAATTCTTCTTCTTCGTGGCTAGTATTAGGCTTCTGGCGCGCAAAATCCTATGTCATGTATGTCCATCGTTAGCTGAACTTAAGGCTTCAGGGATTTGTAGGGCAGTGGAGGTCTTCATCACCTAGGTGATTGTCCATGAGGTCTTTTACCGTTAACCGGTTTTGTCGGGAATTCTCCGGGCAATGTTCTAATTAACTACTTAATTCCCGACAAACCATGCAGATTTCACTTTCCGTACATACGAAGTTAAATTAGAAATTTATAATTTTCAAGAGGAAACGGAACAAATCCTACTAGGTTAAGAGCTATTCCAAATTGTACTATGCAGATAAACTATCTATAACTTAAGTGGTTGTTTCTGCGCATCTGCAGTGTTGAAAGTAACGCCTACACTGCACCCACACGCGGTAAATTAACGACGATATTATCAAGTAGATTGTATCATGAAGATAGGGAAACAGTTCGAAAGGAAATATTTTAGTAGAAGTACCTAGTAGCTACTTGGATCGAAATTGATTAATTTTGGATTCGTTCAGGCCAAGAGTAGATTAACTGATAATGCGAATATAAAGAATATGAGAGTGAATAAAGCAAGTGAAGGACCTATTCGACGAGGAGCAAGTAGAAACCTGGTGGGTGCCGGGCTTGAATTGAATCCCCCATATCTTTATCTATAAAAAGACATGGGAAGATGCAATTCAATGCTCTTACTCCCAGAGTAAGAGGCGAAGAAGGGTAAACACCAGAGAGTAGGCAGCAGGCTTTCTGAAGAATTGCCCTATTACACTGCGATTCCCAAGATGCCTGCTAAGAGTGGGAAGTATGATTATTATGGATGGATACTAGCAGTACTGCTTGATACAATTTGTATCAAGTTAGGATTGTTAGGATTTTTTAAGTTAAAATAGGCACGGAAGTTATAGGTGTGCACGTACTTCCGTGGGAAGTAATTCTCGGATTTTGGTCTCTTTGAAGGTGATCATTATTTGGATTCAGAGAATATACATAATATTAAGCTATCATTTTTGAAACAAATCCGTCCTGAAGATATTTTCAGCAAACTGTCGCTAAAATGTCACCAAATTTTCCTTGATTTAATAAAATTTTTGTACTCCAATAATGTTTCATTATGTCAGAAGACATTATAAATACATTTAATGATAGAAAATTGGAATTACCTACTTGTCGATATTAAAAATAAAACTACGGCTTTAACTTAGATACAAAGGCTAACTATATGAAGTTTGGAACCCTTGGTGTTATGGATTACAGAGAAAATATTGCCCTTGCTCTAAAATGCGTTTCAGCGCCATCTCACAATGTTTTGAGGTACTACTAGGCTAACATCCAAAATCAACAATGCAAGTTACACCCAAAAATTAAGTGATGGCGGTATTTATTGTAATGAAATTTGAGAAAAAGGAAAAGTTTCTATTGATTCACAATAAAAAAATATTCTGTATAATCACGTTTTTTAAGGAAAGATAACCTTTATTAATTGTGCCTTATCTTTCGCGGACGTGTATGCCTATAAATAGGTGAGTCTAGATTTATATCCATATAAAAAAGTAAAATCTATATTATTAATATATGAATAACTTTACACTCGTGTATGTACCTATATCTTGGATCTTGCAAACGACTGTAATGATTTGGTTCAAATTTTGTATACGGATTATAGTTTTACTAAAAGCAAATCATAACAGTCGTTTGCAAGATCCAAGATATAGGTACATACACGAGTGTAAAGTTATTCATATATTGATAATATAGATTTTACTTTTTTATATGGATATAAATCTAGACTCACCTATTTATAGGCATACACGTCCGCGAAAGATAAGGCACAATCCGCTATCCACAATCAATTCACAATGTGTTTTCTATCGGAGCGAATACAAGAATTATAGTGCTCGAGAAACACCTGGGGGTACGAATATTTCACGTAATTCTGAGAATATTGTGTGAAATCGAAACAACGAGAAAAGGCGCGAGAGGTTAGAAGCGATGCGGCATTAATAACTGTAAATGCAGTAAGTCACGATGATGCTTGTACGTATCTAATATTGTAAGGGGTACTTTGGAAGCTGTCACTTGACATCATTGTACATGTCACTAACATCTTTATGTATAAAAATTATGTGTCACGTTGTTTGTACGCGATGGACTATGATGAACCAATTTTAAATTTGATTTGCACACCGTATGGAATTTGATCCACATTGAAAGATAGGAAAGCTTACATTAAAAATTATAGTCGTAATTACCCGTGCGGAGTCGGGGCGAGCCGCTAGTATTATTATAAATACTAAGGTTTGAGAGATTTAGGTTATGGAATATAGGATACTTTTATCCCAAGGTAATTGGTAATTCCGAGAGAAACGCTGTATAAAAAAGTTTCCTACGGAAACGAAACCGCATTTAGAACTACTTCTGTTATACTATTCTAGTTTTAATTTCATATCATTTGATAGTCTCAAATCTGTTACGACAACAGGTCTTTACATACTTACAGTAGCTTTTTTCAAAATAAGGACAATCAAATGTATTGACTCTGTATTCTATATACAGAGTACTTATAAGAATTGTGAATTCTTACACTTCGCAAAATATATCCGTCCAGGAAAACACTGACTTTGTTTCTGCGTGTCAAATGATGGTTACAAAACAGAGTTATATAAAATGTAGCATAAAAAATTGAATAAATTCAGTAAAAAACGTAAAACTCTGTAGAATACGTGTAGTTACTGAAGGGTTGCAACATAACCAAATCTCACGAAAACTAAATCACAGACCATACTAAAGTTTCCAAAAGGAAAATACATTGACGTGAACAATCCAGCCCGGAGGCACGTATTGCAATCTCAGGCTTTGTGTGAAGTGACCCGCGATCATCGTGGGTGTCACGATCGATTTCGTCCAACTGATGCAATGCCAAGACAGGTGTGTTATTTACGATGACATTTATCATATTTCGCATAGATTGGTTTGGTAATGAGTACAAAAATCTTATCAGCCCCACCAGATAATCAAACGATGTTGGACAAGTATTAAGGTTGAGATAAACTTAATAGTTGTCCAACTGAACTGAACTTGTGAACTTAGACTTTTGCTACGTCAGATTTGAAACACGTTCTCATTTTTTTTTTACTACAATGGAACCGACTTCAACTCTCAAAAGTGTAAAATACCTCGTTTAAATCGTTACCATGATTACGGTACTTATAGTTAAAAAGTGCCTAATAAATACCTCAATATTGTGCGCATGGTATCGACTTCGACAAGTTATGTCACCATTTTGAGTGTAGAAGTGGGTTCCATTTTTAGGTCAACAAAATGTTCTCTCTACTTTTTAGTGACCCTTGCTACTTACGGGATCGATTGTCATTCACTGTCAATGACTACAATATCATCAAGATAAGAAAACACTTTTTAGTTATCGGAGTGTAACTCAAAAACGGCTGTACAAATTTTTATAAAATTTAAATGGCACCACACGGAAAGCATCTGCTTTCAAATAAAAACAGAATCATCAAAATTGGTTCACTCAGTCAAAACTTCTGAGGGAACAAACTTAAAAAACAATACAGTCGAATTGAGTCAGTCCTTTTTCGTCGGTCAAAAATACTGTTTAACCCAACGTTAAGAGCATCAGGTCAGCTGGCAGCTTAGAACAAATACATCATACATGAATCATTAATTCATTCATCAACCAAACCGGAAGACGTATACGAATGCGTGTCTAGTATCATAACATGCCCAACCTAACCCAACCAACCTCGCATTGAACATCAATAAACAAATCGAATGCCAGGTGCCCAAAGCCATTGACAGCCGTCAATTTACCGGTGTGCTGCAATTAGGGAGTGTGTTCATCGGATCGGATCGGAGTAGTAGATCGTTTTGTGCGACGGATCGAAGCGGATCGAAGTGTCGCAGGGCGTCACGGTAGTAAGTACGCAATGGGTTGTGAACTTATGACGCAGCTGTGGGGAAAGGTATGAGTGACAGTATGTATGGTGAACATCTGAAGTTCTTTGTCAGTCTCAAAATACACAAGTGCATGGGAGAACTACCACTTATAGTACCTCCTAAAACTCGACACATGACTGAGCTGGCAATATTCAAGAGCAATGTTCTTGATCAAGGAAGTGTCCATTCGGATCTAGATTTCGAAATCTAGAAAGTTCTGAATCTCTATGGTCTATCTATCTTGATAAATATCTGGTAGTAGTTCAAACGCTCTAAAGACTATGATACCAGTATTGGTAGCAATTAAATACAGGGATTTAGCCTAATTTACCAAAAAAAGCCTGTCTTGTTCGACCCGCGGATCGAATGCAGGACCTGGAGCTTAATTTATGTTATTGTGGCGGAGCATGCACGAGACCCATTTGATGTTAAGCGGCCTCTGTCTATATCAAATTGCACTGCGCCCGTCTCCGCGACATACAGTTGTTATACGTCTCATGTGCCTGTAATTTTACTGGCTCTCAAGGACTGATTCCGGAACACACTAACGTGCTTGCCGATAGATTTTCTATTTGAGGGTGGTAGTAAGCCAGGCGAGCAATTGCATAATTACTTTCCACCATGCGGTGAAGTTGAGCTTCACCGCACGCCGGTGGTGGGGATCGAACCATGGACCTGCGGCACGGCAGTCCATACATTTTACCGCTCGGCCATCATTGCGACTAGTTTTAGTTGGCGACTAGTATTTGAATAACTTCTATTTTTTTATACCATTACGACTTCTGCTTGTAGCTTGCACCGCCCATAATTACAGCTATTAAGGATACATGTCAGGTGAAAAGCTAACGGATAAGAGTCAGTACCATCAGTAATCCAGGATTACCCGGACCTGTGCTCGATAACTCGATAATAATCGCCTTACTTTACTAATATCATTACAGACGTAGAAATAGACAATAAAAAAACTTAAGAGCTAGTTATTTGGACAGAGGGTTCTATATAATACACAGTCTTCCTACCCTTGTCGAACATTTATAGGGTCGGTGCAAAAGTCTTTATATAACTTCACAAAAAAATTGGGTAACGTAACATAATTTACAGCTGGTTTACATCTGACAATATTTCTTTGGGAATTTCCGCATGCAGAACATCCGCCTATAAGCTAATAAGAAAATCGGCCAAGTGCGAGTCGGACTCGCGCACGAAGGGTTCCGTACCATTAGCTATACAACATTAGACTTCATATTTTAACCTTTTTTGTTTTAACGTGCGCCAGTCCGACTCGCACTTGGCCAACTTTTTGTATTTGTTGTTATAGCGGCAACAGAAATTCATCATCTGTGACAATTTCAACTGTTTAGCTATCAGCGTTCTTGAGATACAGCTTGGTAACAGACGGACGGACGCACGGACAGCGAAGTCTTAGTAATTGGGTCCCGTTTTTACCCTTTGTGTACGGAACCCTAATAAGGGCGAAAACATGGAAACTTTTCCCGTGAGGTACCGGAATTGAAGTGTAACCCATCCGGCCGTTTGTGTACAGGGTAAGCTGCACCAGTCCACGTATTTGCTCCGCATTTTTCAAGCTTTTCATTCCTCGACGCCCCGTCACGTTTTTGTTAAGTACTAATACATTTTCCAATATATTAACTTGAAACCGTCATAACCCCATACCCCAATTTAATGGTTTAAGCATTAAAGTACTCGTATATTACTTTTAAAATAATTGGTTTTAAGATACTACTCTGTGACAACCTAGTACTTATTTTCGCACAGAAAGATAATTTCGCATGCATTCCGCACTCTGGTCGGCGAACTTTTTCGATATAGGAACAATCAAGTGTGTATATCCCGTTAACTCAAATTTCAAAATGTTTGTCAAACTTTATCTATGTAGTACAGTCGGTTTGCTGTTTATCTGAGATGCGATCCAAGTGAGATTTGCGTGAGTTCGATAAAGTTTGACAAAACCTCGGTCACAAATAGTTTACTAAGTTTGAATGAACTCAGATGACTCTTTATGTAACATGCACTACTAGATATAGGAAAAATGTTAGATAGAATAAAATTTAGCATTATTTCAAAACAATACGTAACGTAGGGCAATAAAAATTGACAATAAAATCCCAATAGATATAAGAGACTTAACCTTATAATTTAAATTTAAATTCCATACTTGGCTATAACAAAATTCATTTTAATCCATTGACGATTTTTTTAAATCAGTCAAAGATGTGGTTCAGAATGAAAAAATGAAATGTTAGAATAACCAGCTCTCAAGGACAGCTATCGGAACGCAACATTAGATGCTTGGCGACAGATTTTCGACTTGAGGTTGGTAGCTAGCCAGGCGGGCAGTCGCTAATTGCCCTACCAACATGCTATATCGACTGCCATCGTAAGACAACAACCAGGTCCGACGGCTTAACGTGCCCTCTGAAGCATGCAAGCGCTATAGTAGTAATGCCACTAGCTTTATTTATTAAGTTTTCAAAACGGCAAAAAAACACCTATATGCTACCGGCGCGCCATGCTGGTCCTGGATACCTATCCTCCTGATCAAAATATATTTCTTCAAATATTTAATAAGTGAATAGTATATCAGTCTCATAAATATATTTCTTCCGAACCACCATTGTACGGAGGGAGTATAGTAAAAACCGAAAAACTTACCACGTAGTTGTAATGCCTCCGAGAATTCCCCTTTTATTTTTAATAAACGTACCTGGAACAATAAAAGTGGACAATATAAAAACAAATCAATTTCTGCTAAAAAATTCAGTGGTCGATGTAGGGTCGACGCGTGAACAAAATGCGTGTACCTATTTGTCTCAACGAATAAGCATTGCAATTCAACGAGGTAATTGTGCTGGGCACGCTGCCGAATGGTAGTGGGTTGGAACATTTGGACTGCGGCCCGCATTCAAGTTTTTTTTATTTTTTATATGCTATGATAGTTTAGCCTTTGACCACTATCTCACCTGATGGTAAGTGATGATGTGGTCGAAGGTGTTGTCAGGCTAACCTAGAGAATTACTGGCTCTCAAGGACTGCCGCCGGAACACACCGTTAGGTGCTTGGCGACAGATTTTCTACTTGAGGGTGGTAGCTAGCCAGGCGGGCATTCGTAAAATGCCCTACCACCATGCTATAACGACTGCCATCTGGGACATCCAAGACAACAACCGGGACCGACGGCTTATCGTGCCCTCCGAAGCACGGAAGCACCCAGTAGTCATTTCACCTGCGGTCACCCATCCAACTCATGACCGCGGCGGACGTTGCTTAGCTTTGCTGATCGGTTCAGAATGGCTATGAAAACTTCGCTACGAGCGCTTCAAGTTGCCTAAATGCTTTCATTGTTGTTGTCGTAGTGTTGCATTTAGTTTATAGTATTTTGATAATTAATAAAGTAAAAACAATGTAATTGTACTCTTGCTATAATATGGTCATAATGTAAACGAATCTTTGATTTCAATATAATATGTACCTAAACAGCCATAACCTCCACCGTTAAATGAAGGCCTTCCCCATTAGGGGAGGGTTACCATAATCCCTACGCTTGGCAGACGTCTTGAGGATCACAGTGTAAGATGGCAGTACTTCAGACGGCGGCCGGCGCTGCTGCCCATTTCTGTTATTATTCCCTTTGTAGCCTATTTGGTGCTATTTTAGCTACTAACCCTCCAAAAAGAGATTATCTCGTGGTCATATGGGTATAACAAAAATTAAAAACTGACTAAGAGAAATCAGACGGACGTAAGCAGTGTCTTTTGTATGCAAAGCTGTCAAGATAGTTTTATAATGTTCAACAGTGTCTATAATGTCAAACAATAGTTTATAATGTTAAATTCAATAACTAATCATGTCTTATACTAACCACACTCATCGTCAATACCCATGACGTCTACTTTTCAACAAGTGATTAGGAAATTGGGGTTGCGGTATGCATAGAAGTCGTGATGGGGATCGCAGTCTAAGATATGAGTTCTTCAGCAGGTGCTACTGTCTACCTTCTATTTTTATAGGGAATAGAAAAGTACCGTGGAGCGTAGCATGCTCAGGCGTCAACTGAGCCACCGTGTAAGGAATACAACGTTGATAAATAAAAGTTGGATATCAAACAGAAAAAAGCCGGTTGGCTTAAACGTAGGTGGCGTGACGAACTAGACTCACATTAGAAAGATTGGACATCCATATATTTCAATAGAAAACTCTGAAAGGAGGGAAGGCAGGCTTTGGATGAATCGGGCTAGTAACTAATAAAATTATTTAAGCCATTACATTCAATATAAAGAAAATTGAATCACATAATTTGTCAAAAGATAGCCCACTTATACGTATTGTGATTCGTCAACTCATATTTATCACTGTTTCTATAAACAAATTGGAAACAACTTATGTAACCTTTAGTTTTTGCGTAGTAACTCCAACAGTTCCTTTCTCTTCCCGATAGACAATACATCATCACTACCTAGCCGCCTTCTGTAACGAACTTTTTGCCAGCAGATCAATGAATCTCACCTGAAGATCAATAAATCACCGTCCACTTCCTGGCTATGGGGTTACCATTGCTGCAATCGAGTTTGATTTCAAGTCAAGCCATGCTGAATAAATTTATTTATGTGCATCAGTACTTAAAACACAATAAGAATGTTTTATCTTTCTAATATTTATCGTATAGCCCTGGCATCAGAATTTGAATTACGTGGGTGATTTTGATTCACATCCCGACAACTCAAACGAAATTCAACAAGCCTATAATAGAACATTTTATTTAAAACGAATGTGCACAAAGTAGCCCTTGAATCAAAAAATTTTCAAAACAGAAATCGATTGATGTCGCTGCTTTGCAGAAATTCATTAAAAGTAATTTCAAACCTCTGTTTGAACTGACATTCGAAGACTTAAAGCTTCTGAAGTGGCTGTTTTCTGAAGACGCTAAGCTTGATATATTGATATGTAAAAGTAGTGAGGTGACTTGCTAAGATTTGAAGCCGATATGAGGAATGGAAGGCGAGAAGACTAGAAAATTCTGTTGAATCGACACTAAGTGGAAACGTTAATCCATTGACAAAATTGACTTGAAACGTTTCGTTCGTTCATATTATTTATACATGCTATTAAAGTCGACGAATTTACCTTATTCCATATATTTACTCCCATAAAGACATGCTGAATCAATTGTCACAGTACTTGTCTAAGCGATTACATAAACGCAATAATATAGAATCACGCCGTAGAATTCGAGTGTCATCATTTAGCTGCGAAAAAATCTCCCTTTCCACTTGTGATTATAACTCGATTAGACCAGCTCAACTCGATTCCGAACTCGATCGTCACAATTGTAGGAAGGATCATCTTAGTTGTGGAATTGCATAACACTGATTCAACATCACACGGAAAGCTCCTCAGGCGGGCGCCATCAGTCACAGTGGTTCAATGAAATATTAACATTGGCATTATTTATCGAGGTGCCGGTTTGATTCTGCTGGCGGTTTCTCTTGTCATATTGTCTGATGGAGATATAACCGCACCTTTGGTGTCAGGGAATGGGTTGAATGTGTACATCGTAAATCTCTGTAAAGTCAAACCTTTCTTTGATGCTTTTAGGTCTATATCTAAAATTTAAGTAAGTATAACTAAAATTATAAGAAGTTATAAGTAAGTCATAATTTTTCACTGTATTTCCTTCAGGGTCAGGGTAGGTATTTTTATATTACCAAAAATATATAAGGTAATTCTTGTAGATATACACTAATGTTATTATTTTGAAGCGGTTAAGCTTAAAAACTTAAAAAGCTTTTCAAATCTCAACGGCAGGAAAAAATTACAAATAAAATGTGAAAGAACGTGATTGGTGAAGAAATAGGAAGAAGAGGAAACAATTTGAACTGTGACTAATGCACCACGGTAGCTCAGATTGGACGATCATGTCCTGGACCCAGATACATGTAGTTTTATGTATTTTATGTATTTTCCACGCGTCGCATCGACCAAAAAATTTTTTTGGTCGATGCGACGCGTGATCAAAATGCAGGCAAATATTTGGCTCAACGAATAAGCATTGCAATTCAACGGGGCAATGCTGCCAGCATGCTGGGCACGCTGCCAACTGGGAGTGGGCTGGAGCATTTGGACTGCCTATGAGTCTGCTATGACTTATAGGTGTCTAAATGCTTTTATTGTAGTAGCTGTAGTGTTGTATATAGTTCATAGTATTTTGTATTTTTGTATTTTAATATCTCAGTAGAAATCTTTGTGTATGAGCCGCCAAGCAATAAAGTTTGCATTACTGTCTTCGGATTTGAAGGTTTCAGTGAAATTACTGGCGCAAAAGACTATAACTTTATTTTTTAAAGCGTTCAGTGTTATAACTGTTAAAACACAAGGTTACCGCTTAAAACCAAATAGAACTGGTGCGCGTTCCGTCGCAATACAATAAAAAAATCACCACAGATAAGAATTCCAAACTAATAGTATTCTGTAATAGTTTGTACTGTTACTTATCTATAAGGTAGATATATTATAACATTGAGATGTTTATTTGACAGAAGTATTTAGCTGCTCTAGCAATATCCATAAATATAGAACTGACTGTCTGTGCATGCCTTAGCTATCACGTTGATTTGCGTTTGAAAGTGTTAGATTTCTATTGTGATGTAAATTCTAACGCTTTCTGCCTAAATTATAATGCAAATATATATATGGCAGACTCATAAAGAGGAATTTATTCAACATGAATATGTATGTATAGGGGAACCCGGGGCAGCACGGGCACCCGGGGTAATATAGGCACCTTTGCTTCCACCCACAATAACTGCCACACACCGTCGCAAATATTTGCGTCGGCAGCCAGTTGACCCCGCGCACACGTGACGGGAAGTGAAAAATGACGTGGGCTCCGGCTCGCAAGAGCCGGAGCCCACGTCATTTTGGGGAAGACAAAAAAGAAGGTATGTGCGTATTTTGATATAATTTTTGAAAATTGTGCGTGATCCATAATCAGTAATATTTATGTGACGAAAGAACTACTCTTGACGTATTGATTAGCTCATTTACTATTGATTTCATTGTGTAAAGAAATATTCGGACCAAATGGATACTTAATTTTCTGTCATTCATTTTGTTTAGAAATGACTTGGGGGTATTACGGGCGGGGTAATATGGGCAGCGTGTCCATATTGCCCCGCATATGCCTATAATGCCCCGGTTTATATTTGACGAATTTATGTTGTTTTTGTAGCATCATGCAAGGTGAGACATTATAAAAGAACATGTTACCGGGGCGACTGGGATATCCACAAAATGGAGTTTGCTGTGAAGGATGTATCAATATCTATTGTGGTAAAATGAGATGCAAAACTCCCTTTTTCGACACTCAACATTCCGACCTGTGCCGCCACGCCGTGCACACCTGTCTACAGCTCCGCCAGTATCTCCCAGTGAGACCGCAATAGTCCCCGCACTATTGCCGTCTCACTCGGGTCATCGTTCCGACGCTAGTTGCAGACCAGTGCCTTGGAATACGCAGTCCTGACGAAGTTTTTGTTTTGTGTGCAGAAGCTGAGCAGCCGCCGAACGCCGAGCAACGCGAGCTACGAGCTCGCCGTGCCGTCGCGCAGAGGCGCTCTAAGACGTCTGGCATTACCACCTACCCAGTCCCTTGTTTCGGACGAACAACATCATATCGGGCTGGTGGTCTTGCTTCGACCGCACTTTTCGGTGCGCATCTCACCACTTTACTATCCGACACAACATAGTAACAGTCGCGTAACAACACACTTTGTGCTGTTAAGCGACGTCGTTCAGGCGTGGGGTAGCGTCAGCCAAACCCGTCTGAACGATCAAATCCGCCATTTGCTGCGGTCGCAGTGTGACACCCTACGGTGACAACGGCCACTGTTGTTGTTTTGGTTTAACCTTGCACCGTGGCCTTTCCCGCTTCACGGGTCAGCCGAAGCAAGCTGGGCTCCGGAATTCTGGCCTTGGGGTCGCCCCTAGTCAAACCCGGAGTAGCGCTTAGGAGCACCCCTCTCCGCCGAGAAAAAAGCTCGGAGAGGGTACACAACTAGGGCACACCGTAGGTACACACTCCCTCTCACACAGTGAGCTCACAAGGTGTGTGAGGGAATTCAAACCCTGGATAGGGCGTCCTGAGTATTCCCCTCAGGATGCAGTCCCGTCCCTCTAACGGTGAGGTGCAGGTCCTTCAGACCTTCGCCCTCCGCCACCCCGATCTATACGTTGCACATATGCAACTCCTAGAAGAGGAAGAGAATGCCCGCTTCACGGACACTCTCATCGCTCCCTCCGGGACTTCAAACCCGGAGGCCAACGTCCCTCCTCTGACCCGGTCCTTCTCAGAGGACAGTCCGCTTTCGCCCGCTCCGGGCCCAGACAACAGACGCACGGTGGCAGCCCCTCCCCGTGAGAGGTCTCGCTCGCGCTCACCGATCGGGAGGCCAGCGAGCACCCGTCCCTCCATCGCCGTTGTAGAGCCCACTTCGGACTCCGAAGCGGAGATGGAGGTAGATCCGAGTCGCGCCTTACGCACTGACTCGGACTCAGATAACGACGGCTATACCGTCGTAGATAGAAAGCGCAAGCGTGCTCCTAAAGCCGCTAGTTGCGCAACTTCCGCCCCTCCCGCCAAGGCACCCGCTAAGGCCCCCGCCTCCGGCAAGAAGCCGACCCCCGCCCCGCGCCCCGCGTCTCCTCCCTCCGCTCCGGCCACCACTGCCGCGTCCCCTCAGGACGCGAGCGCGCGCCGCGAACAAACCGCCTCCGCCCCTGTTCATTCAGGACAAAACCAAATGGGACATGCTGTCCCGTTTAGTTTCGGATCGTGGGATCCATTATACTAATGCCCGCTCCACGCAGCAGGGCATTAAAGTCCAAGTCTCCTCCATTAGCGACCACAGAGCGCTAACAAAACTCCTCCGCAACGAGAGCATAAGTTTTCACACTTATGCGCTCGAAGAGGAGAAAGTCCTCCGAGTGGTCATCCGCGGTGTGCCCAAGGAGGTACATACCGATTCGGTATGTGCCGACCTGAAGGCACAAGACTTCCCCGTACATGCAGTTCACCGCATGTACAGCGGGAAGGACCGCAGTCCCTACGATCTAGTACTCGTAGTACTAGATCGTACTCCTGAAGGCAAGGCCATTTTTAATTTAAAAAAGGTCTGTGGCCTCTCAGGACTCGATGTCCAAGCCCCATACAAGAATGGGAGTCCCTCGCAGTGCCACAACTGCCAACTATACGGGCACGCCTCCCGATTCTGCTTCGCTCGCGCTAGGTGCGTTAAGTGCCTAGGCGATCACGCGACAGCAGCGTGCACTCGCACCCGGGATTCGCCGGACCCACCCAGCTGTGTGTTATGCGGCGCTCAAGGGCATACCGCGAATTACCGTGGTTGCCCTAAAGCACCACGAGTGAACCACAGGGTGGCAAGGCATAGGCCAACCCGTCCCTCTTACGACCGTTACCAACGGGTAAGCCCCAAACTAACGGTAGTACCTGCCTCACAGGTAATACCCGCGCCGCTCCCAGCCCGTAACGCATGGTCTAAACCACCCAGTATGGTTAAGACCGTCGCTACCGCCCGCGCCCCGGCCCGCGCGCCCGCACCCGCGCCCGCACCCGCACCCGCCCGCGCCGCGGCCCCTGCCCGCGCACCGGCCCCGGCTCGCCCCGCGCTCCCGGCACCCGTCGCCAGCACCATTCGCGCGCCTCCCCGCGCCGCTTCCCGGCCACAAGCTCCACCTATGCCATTGATGGCTGCCCCTCTTCAAGAGGCAATCAACCTAGTCAGCGATCTGGCTATGTCGGTTGACATCAATGAGGTACAAGAGCTATTCCACAAGATGCAATACGCTCAATCCCCAGCGGACGTGATCCAATACACATTGGAACACGCGAATTTACTTAGCGCCCTTAAGCGCTTCGTTCCCCAGGCCCCTCCCCAGTACAACCACTATGGGTAGTACAACCGAACGCACGAAACCGTACTCAGTTTCGTTAGCGTCATTTAACGCTGACGGCCTCTTCAAACAACGTGACCTCGTCCACGACTTTTGTTGTACCCACCTTATCGATATCATATGCGTGCAGGAAACCTTTCTAAAACCGGGGAAGGCGAACCCTAGGTTTGCCAACTACAGAACGGTACGTGATGATAGAGTGAACTCCCGTGGGGGAGGCACTCTTATCTATTACAAAAGGTCCCTGCACTGCATTCCCCTACCTACCCCGACTCTTGTTAATATGGAAGCATCTTGTTGCCTCCTAGCTATGACTGGTCATCAACCTATAGTCATAGCATCCTGTTACCAAGCTTGCAAAAAGCCGATCGTCCGAGCTGACTTAGAAGCCCTATTCTCATTAGGAAGCGCCGTCATTCTGATTGGCGACTTCAACAGTAAGCACATCCTATGGAATTGTAACGTCAACAATCCCAGAGGTATTGCACTTGAAAACCTAATCGCAGAACTTAACTTTGACATAATTGCGCCCACTGAGCCCACTCACTACCCTTATATGGAAAACCACCGATCTGACTTGCTTGACATGGCACTATTCAGAGGCGTAACACTCCGGTTACGCTCCATAGAAGTGGTTCACGAGCTTCACTCTGACCACCGACCCATTATACTGCGACTAGGTCCCGACCCAACGACTGACCTCCCCCGCCCCACTAAGACGATAGTGAACTGGAAGCAAGTAGGCGATGCCCTAAAGGCTATCAGTTCACCGGACCTAGACAAGATCCCTGACGATATCCTGACAAAAGATGACATAACCCTTGCGATCGATTCGTTCACCAATCACCTCTCCACCGTAGTAGGTGCATCCGCAAAGGAGGTCATAGTGCCGGATGACCGGCGCCTTGTCATTCCAGCGGATGTGAGACGATTGGTGACGGAGAGTAAAGCAGTGACCCGACATTACGACTCTTACCCCAGTAAAGAGAACAAAACTAAGAAACGCCACTTTGAACGCATGGTTCAAAGTCGCATGTCTGAGTTGCGTGATCAACAATGGGGCGATAAACTTTCAAACCTCGTGCCAAGCCACCATGCTTACTGGGACTTGGCGCGAGGCATGAAAGGAAGTAACCATAACGACATGCCTCCCTTATACAGACCAGTCCCACTTGTCCCAGCGTTCTTTGACGAAGACAAAGCTGAGTGCCTAGCTGATAGCCTAGAGGCTCAGTGTTCCCCTAACGTAGATCACGTTGACCAAGCTCACCTCGATTCGGTGGATGCTGAAGTCGAACGTAAAAGCTCTGTGGTCACCTCTGAACTCCCACCAATCACCTTAGCGACTTACGCTGAGGTGGAGAGACTGATCAAGGCCCTCCGACCGCGCAAATCCCCCGGTGCCGATGGCATCTCCAACAGGGTTCTTAAAACCCTCTCTCCTCCTCTCATCCATCTCTTAGTCAGCATCTTCAATGCTGCTATGAGCCACTGCTTATTCCCAGACACCTGGAAATGTGCAAATGTCATTGGCATTCACAAACCAGGCAAAAGCTCATCTGACCCCACCAGTTACCGCCCCATCAGCCTCCTCAGTGCCTTAGGCAAACTTTACGAGCGGTTACTTGCAAACCGTCTCCAGTCCCATGCTAAGGAACACCACCTTATCCCAGATGAGCAGTTTGGCTTCAGACCCGGACACTCATGCGTCCAACAGGTGCACCGCCTCACGGAGCACATCATTGAGGGCTTCAATAAGTACCCCAAACCCCAGACTACGCTAGCAGTCTTCCTCGACGTAGCGAAAGCTTTTGACAAAGTCTGGCACAACGGCTTGATCTACAAGCTATACCAATTTGGCGTGCCAGAACGTCTTGTGCTCATCCTACAAGACTTCCTTAAAGCCAGAAGCTTTCGCTATCGCGTGGAAGGCACCCTCTCCTCCCCCCACCCAGTCAGAGCCGGAGTCCCTCAGGGCTCCGTGCTATCACCTATTCTCTTTGCACTGTATACCAGTGACATCCCACACTCTCAGCCCAAAGTATTCCTAGCCCAATATGCGGATGATACCGCCATTTACACCACTGGGTGGCATATCAACAGACAGTCCTATTTCGTCATGCAACGGGCCATCACCGAGATCGGTGACTGGTTCCGAAAATGGCGCATCGCGGTCAACCCAGCTAAAAGCACAGCTATGTGCTTTACTGAGAAGACACGCTCCCCTTACCCGAAACCGCTTATTTTGTTCGACGAACCCATTCCCTGGGTTCCTAGAACAAAATACCTCGGAGTCACCCTTGGTCGTCATCTCACCTTTAACGATCACATAACAACCGTCCGTAACAGAGCGGCCTTCATAATGGGTCGCCTTGGTCCCCTACTTCGCAAAGAGAGTAAAATGTCTCTTAGTAATAAGAAGACACTTTACACTGCCTGCATCCGCCCCATCATGACTTACGCATCAGTAGTGTTTAGTCATGCTAGTGAGGCCCACCTTCATAAACTTCAAGTCATCCAAAACCGTTTTCTTCGTAATGCAACCGGCGCCCCGTGGTATATCCGGAACACCGAGTTGCATTGCGACTTAAACCTTCCCTCTCTAGCGCAGTTCAATAAGGACTGCGCCCGCCGATACTTTGATCGAGCGCCCCACCACCCGAACCCATTGGTTGTCCAGGCATCGAACTACTCGACTGCCTCTTCTATCCCATTTTTCAAACCCCCCCGTCGCCGACCACGGCAGGTATTAGACGACCCGGATGACCCCATCGCAGCCATTACATTGGCAGCTTTAGCGTTATCCGCAAGTCGTCGAGGTAAAATCCCCAGGTGTGAGGTAATCAGAGGTCACACAATCAAACACCGAGCTCGCCGGCGAGCTCGAGGCAAAAACAAGGTCACGATAAATTGCTCTCCAAATAGTCAAAGAGTATTATTCAGTAGGGCCCAATTGTGCAACACTGCAGTTGCACAGAGGCATTTTGCTCCGATCCCCCCCATGTCTCTAGACAGCGAGACAAGCCGAGGTCCGAACCACAGTGGTGCCCTTGAGCTCGCTGTCAACCCCTCCTATAGTAGCGGTACGTTTTCGGCGTCCGCAGGAGACGGAGGTAGAAAGCGCTTTTCGCCTTCTACGCCCGTCTCGGGAGAAGTGCCTTCGGCACTTCTCCCTCCCGGGCTATTGTAGGGCCAGGCCCTCGCCCAAAACCCGGTGGAGCTGGACGACCGCACAGGCGGTAGCCAGCATCTATGTCCTCCCTAAACAAAAACAAAAAGATGCAAACATGCTTCTAAAAAATATGGAGTGCCAAAATCAACATTGCAAAGAAAACAGAAAGTATATATCACCACACAAAATGTAGCGCCAAAACTACTACGGTTTATCAAACCAGTGTTTACACGTGCTCCAATAAATATGCAGTAATCTGCAATATTGGATCCTGACTTTGTAGTGGAAGTCAAACGACCAGAAACCAAATGACTCAAAAACGTACTCTCATTCTACAGACATATATATTGGACATCATGCCGGGCGTGTACAAGATGGGCTCATTGTTCACGAGCAGGTGAAGATGATAACGATGACGAGTCTCATCATATTTGCTCATGTTGGGCCAGGTTTTCTATGTAAGTTATCGTAGTGCCCATAATACCCCAGGTATGCCCATGGTGCCCCAGGTACGGGGCATTATGAGCAAGATCTCATTTTTTGTTTAGGACCACCGACTGAGATAACTGTAAGTCTGAATTGACTATTCTGTAAGATAATTAAAGTTTATTAATGAGTCCAATAAATAATTACTGATTATGCCTGCTATTTCACTTTAATGTCATGATTATAACGTCCGATCCTTAAATGGGCCCGTGCTGCCCCGGGTTCCCTTACATATCCTTCCAAAAATTCTAAGTCTTACCTAGGTTGATACCTGCGATATTTTTTAGCCACATACAGTCAGTATATATACAGTCTCTTTTATCTTAAAACTACTTTGACGACGTTTTTCAATACAAATAAATCAAATTGGTGAAAACATGGAAGTAATAAGTACTACGTAGTACTTATTACTTCCATGGGTGAAAATGATTTGTAGGTGGTAGGAGTTCTTTTTTTAAATATTTTTAAAGATAATCTGTCACTGTTCTTTTGTTTGCAGCAATCGACGTCGCGCGGAAAGCTTTTAGTTCTAGAACTTTATATTACGAAGACGTTTTATGTAGTTCTATGCACTTAGTAAGTAATATTACGTTTTAATGTTTAATAGAAGATCAATGTTTTATAATTCAAAACGATAAAACGAGGTTTAACCTTCAAGGAATCTCACGAAAATATACAAGTTGCATTTGCGGAGTCTGCTCCAGAGTTAACCACAGATACTAATTTTCGTAAAATTAAACATGGACGAGAGAATCTAAAATGTGACCCTAGTCCCGGCCGAGCAAAAAATGTAGTAACTTATGAAAATGTCATCTGGGTATAGAGATCCGCGCCACGCCGGCGTGCCGCCGCCGAGTTACCTCGGCGCGCCGCCGCCGCCGCCGGGTCATGAACGAATTCGCGCCGACGTCGAAAATCAATTTAGAGTTTTCTGCCGTGAGGTGCATTACCCTGGATAGCTGAGGTGTGGGGGAGTGCTCCGACCGGAATCCGAACTGCTCCGGTCGGGACTTCATGTGAGGGGCTATCCGACTTAAGAAGAGGCGTTCAAAGACTTTTGAAATGCATGTAAGTAGGCCTGTAATTCTCGGGTCTCCAAACGTCTTTGCCGGGTTTCGGGAACATATCCACGTGGCTCATTTTTCATTGAGAGGGTAAGTGCTCCGTGCGCAGGATCCCGTTAAACAGGCGCGTGATAGCTGCCGTGGTTTTAGAGGACAGGTGACGGATCACTGTCCAATATCTTCTTCTGTGTTTTATGGGACACTGAAGTATTCATCGAGGAACTGTTCCACAGAGTCTGAGTGTTCTCTGTTCACTGTGGGATTGGGCTTGAATAAGTTCTCAAGGGATTGGGCAAATATTTCTGCCATGTCCTCTGCTCTGTATCTCAAGTTGCAATTTTCGTGGAAAAGACAACGAATTGGTTCTGAGTGTTTCCTAAGTTGCCTGCAGAGTTTGTGGAGTGAGGCCCAGTTCTGTGGATGGGGTCTCATTAATGTTGCCAGGTTTTTCTGAGCAGGCGTTTTTCTTTTATGAGCTCTCTTATACAGCGGGGGAGGATGGGCAATCTCGATTCTCCTTAGGGGTTTTCTTTAATTGTGGAGGTATGAAGTGCCTTCTGCGTGCATTGAGTGATCTCTTCTGCAAGATTGTCCACTTCTGATGGGGTTGTGACATGCCTTGAAGTTGAGGTATCTCATGCGGTTTTCATAAACTTAGGCCAGTCGATTTTGGGCTTTTGTGTAAGTTTGTGTATCGGTTGGTGGCAAGATCCTGTTTCTTCAATATTTTGACTAATTAATTTGAGTAGGAACTTACTTGTATGCAAGAAAATAAACATTTACCCTTTTAGTACATATACAGCAGATTTAAGTTTTCTATTCCACCATATAGGTAAAAAAATCAATAGCACGCCGGCTACGCCGCGCCGCGCCGGGTACGTTTACCAGCGCGCCGCTGCCGACTTTCATGACCGCGGCGCGGACCTCTACCACCGAACCGCCACGAGACGTTCCGATCATGCTGCGATCTCTTTCACTCTCTCACACCAAACGATACACATATCTCGCTCATCCATTTCATTGAGATTCGTTCTAAGATAAAACAAAATGACGATATTTTCTGTTTTAACAATAAAAGCTATAATTACGCGTGAAATTAAACAGTTTTCTTATCTCTCACAGTGCCTGTATAATTGGTGCCGAGTCTAAGACACAAGGAAGGCATATTGTCCACAGATTATTCCCAAAAAACACGATTAGCGGCGATTGATGTATTCACCGGATGCTCGGAAGTGCAAGACTGGTAAGTACTACTGGTACTCAGGTAATTACCCTGAATTCGTCTCGTAAATATGGAAGGCATACAAATCATCTACAGGTTAAAAAAATCTTAGATAGTTAGGTACGCGTTCTATTGAAAACTACCACCTCTTTTGGAGGTCGGTAAACAAAGGGTGTCGACCTTTGAAGGTGCACATAATAAGATGATCTGCATACCTAGTAGGTACTTAATTCATATTTGCAAGGAAACGTTTTCATTCGTATTCTAAATAACATTCATACAAGTACAAGGTACAATACCATTCGAAAAGCTTCTGAATCCGAGAGAAAACTGTACCTAGATAGGTACTCTGAAAAATACACTTACACACATTACGTACGTACTTACCTACTTACGAACACCTGACTTTAACATGTAGTAAAAAGTTAAAACATTTACATTATTGTAAAAGAACACAAAAAGTGTGTTTTGTTTTTATCCCAATCCGCAGCGGGAGTACGATGAGACGCGCCACGAGCGACGATTGTTCGTTAGTTATAATTTGAATAATATTAATTGTGTCAAAAAGGGGCGCCCCCTGCCGCTTAAAGCGCCGACGCCGATGCGACGCCGAAACTGACACCTATTCCGACACCGACGCCTATTCCAACAATGACACCGACGCCGACGCAGACACCTATTCCAACAATGACACCGACGCCGCCGCCGACGCCGATGCGACGCCGAAACTGACACCTATTCCGACACCTACGCCTATTCCAACAATGACACCGACGCAGACGCCAACACCTATTCCAACAATGACACCGACGCCGACACCGACGCCGACGCCGATGCGACGCCGAAACTGACACCTATTCCGACACCGACGCCTATTCCAACAATGACTCCGACGCCGACACCTATTCCAACAATGACACCGACGCCGACGCCGATGCGACGCCGAAACTGACACCTATTCCGACACCGACGCCTATTCCAACAACGACACCGACGCCGACGCAGACACCTATTCCAACAATGACACCGACGCCGATGCGACGCCGAAACTGACACCTATTCCGACACCGACGCCTATTCCAACAATGACACCGATGCCGACGCCGTCACCTATTCCAACAATGACACCGACGCCGACGCCGACGCCGAAACTGACACCTATTCCGACACCGACGCCTATTCCAACAATGACACCGTCGCCGACGCCGACACCTATTCCAACAATGACACCGATGCCGACGCCGATGCGACGCCGAAACTGACACCTATTCCGACACCGACGCCTATTCCAACAATGACACCGACGCCGACGCCGACGCCGATGCGACGCCGAAACTGACACCTATTCTGACACCGACGCCTATTCCAACAATGACACCGACGCAGACGCCGACACCTATTCCAACAATGACACCGACGCCGACGCTGACGCCGATGCGACGCCGAAACTGACACCTATTCGGACACCGACGCCGATGCTGCCACCAATTTTAATACCGACACCTTGCTCATGCGGTTTTCATAAACTTAGGCCAGTCGATTTTGGGCTTTTGTGGAAGTTTGTGTATCGGTTGGTGGCAAGATCCTGTTTCTTCAATATTTTGACTAATTAATTTGAGTAGGAACTTACTTGTATGCAAGAAAATAAAGATTTACCCTTTTAGTACATATACAGTAGATTTAATTTTTCTATTCAACCATATAGGTAAAAAAATCAATAGCACGCCGGCTACGCCGCGCCGCGCCGGGTACGTTTACCAGCGCGCCGCTGCCGACTTTCATGACCGCGGCGCGGACCTCTATCTGGGTAGAGTGGCTATTGTGGAAGAATAAACACATTACACATCGAAACACAGTCTCGATCGTGCGCTCGATGAGTCAAGACCTCCTAAATATGCTTCTTTTAGAAGCGAAATTATTTAATGTTTTTTTAAGATACTTTTGTTATTATCACATCGAAAGAAAGTTGAACAGCAGATTGGATCGCAGGCAGTTACTCCCATCCGTTTGTCTGTCCGACCCTTATAGGGATGTATCTTTGAACGTCAATAGATACTTAACCTTATGTTTTTTATAGAATATGTTTTAGTACGGTGAATTGCCCGAAAAATAATAATACACTAGAGAGCAATGAATCCGGGTCACTTAAAGAATCCTAAAAATCTCGGAAACTAAAAATGCTAGGTTAATGCAATAAATTGTATTTAATAGACAATGTAATACTCCTTAAATGAAGGTATTAAAACTTCTTAGTTATTGTAAAGTTATATCATAAAAAAATCAAATTTGAAAAAGGGCCACTTTCGAAGATGGAACTACGAAATTACAGCATTTGGTTTTGCTTTTGTTTGTAATCTGTCATTTATGTGGGTACATAAACCATGTTGATAGTGCTCTATATTCATTATTCAAGCTGAAATTATGTCGCTTACGCCTGAAGAATGCACCAGAATACTTACAATGCTGGAAACCGGCCGGAGTCAGCGCGATACAGCCAGGACTGTCGGTGTGTCGCTGTCAACAGTACAAAGAGTTCTCCGACGTTACGAAGAAACTGGTTCTAACCTACGCAGACCAGGAACGGGCAGAACCAGGTGTACCACAGCACGAGAAGACCGATACTTGGTGAACACCATGCTTCGAAATCGCTTTCTCACAGGAACTGAACTCACCAATCAGTTTCGACGCCTCGGAGGAAGTAACCCAAGTGCATGGACAGTAAGACGTCGGCTTGCTGAATCTAACTTAAAACCCCTTAGACCTGCAAACGGCCCTAAACTGGAGCGTGGGCATCGTATTTCGAGACTAAGATATGCCCAGAGCCACGTAAATTGGAGTATTGAAGATTGGTCAAAAGTTATGTTCTCCGACGAATAAAAATTTATGCTCTACAAGCACGATGGAAGACACAGAGTGTATCGAAGACCAGGGGAAAGATTCAAGCAAGCATGCATCGAAGAAAAAGTAGCCTACGGTGGTGGGTCTGTACTTGTGTGGGCCGGAATTTCTTCTGAAAGTCGCACAGAGCTGGTGATCATAGAAAACGGCTCTTTAACTAGCGTAAGATATGTGGAAGAAATCCTCAATGATCACGTTGGTCCATTTATGGTCAATTTAGGTGAGGATGCTATATTTATGCATGACAATGCCCGACCTCATACAGGTAGGATTGTGAATGACTACCTTCAAGAGATGAACATTACTCGTATGGAGTGGCCAGCGCGCAGCCCGGATATCAACCCGATCGAGCATGCTTGGGACGAGCTAGGCAGATGCGTAAAACAACGAAACCCTCCCCCAATCACGCTTCGTGAGCTCAAAATTGCTCTCACAGAGGAATGGGAGAATATTCCCCAAAATCGTATAAGGAACTTGGTGTACAGCATGCCAAACCGCGTAAACGCAGTAATGGAAGCACGAGGAGGCAATACGAAGTATTAAAATTCAAGAAAATCGTAATAAAGTTCAAAAATTTCATGTTTCCTATTTTTGTTTTAAGGAGAGATCAGCAGTTTTTTTCTTTATGTAATTTTGTGTTAATAAAATGTATGGTGACTCATATTTTTTTTACTTTCATTTAAGGAGTATTACATTGTCTATTAAATACAATTTATTGCATTAACCTATCATTTTTAGTTTCCGAGATTTTTAACATTCTTTAAGTGACCCGGATTCATTGCTCTCGAGTGTAGTAAAAAGATAAAATAAAAGGGAAATCAAGAAACGTGTTATTTCAACGTTTTTTGTTTTTAGTAAATCATTAATACATACGAGTGTTGTTTTAATCGATTTGGTAAATTTGTAGTCCAAAATCTAACCTACAACAACAAATAATAAAAATCTAGCAAAGTGCTGGTCGGACTCTCGCTATGGATCTCGAACTGTATGTAAAAAAAAATATTTTATTGCACCTAAACGCTAGGGATCGAATACGTCTCGCGGGTTTCGAGCATATCAGATGCTCATCATCAGGGCGAGTGCGCAGCTGCGTCTTCCAGCATTTAGATGCGGGCACTAGTGCCATTGGGAGCTCGCGTGTTTATGCCGGTTAATTTATAATATTTAAATACGAAAAGTAAAGAAATACGACGGTATAGACCAAACTTCTACATCCTTGTTTCCTCACCATAACCTGTCGTAAAAAGAGCCTATCTGTTCAGTACAATCACACATCAAATCGTCAGGCTTCACGTATTACCCAACGTAGTATTGCCAGAGTAGGCTAAAGGTATTTTTGCAGGTTTTCACGATTACGTGGGGGTCTGAGAGGTCATCCACAATGCGATACGATGCTGTTGGAATGTCTAGGAAGAAGTGAACGTGTTCTAGCAGTATGGCAATAAAACATCTACGTATTCTAACTACCTGCTTCGTTCTGATAGATTTAATTTTACAAGATTTTCGAAATATACATAAATATTTTCAACACCTTAGTCAAGTGAGTTTTATTATATCGTTGTTTGGGCCATAAACCGAACTATAACACCCCATGCATAGTAATATTATACACTCTAGTGCGTAATAGAATTATCCTTACAAAGTTAAGTTAGTACCTAACTGCAAATTATATAGCGAGTAAAAAGAGCATTTTCAATTTAGCCTGCTAATACAGATTTGTAACAACAAAGAGGTTTAAGGCTAAGTATAGGTAATTATAATTAACCATAATACATTTGCCGCGCGCAAAAAAAAAATGTTGCGCGCTATTTTCCATTATTTTCGTATGTTATTTGTATCACAGTTGTGCAATATATTTTTTAACTCGTGAGCAACTTGCTCATTATACACTCGGCTGATTACTGCAACCCACAGCCTCGTGTATAATGAGCAACTTAGCTCACTTGTATCATAATATACTATTACTTTACAGTTGACAGGCTAGCCTTTGACCACAATCTCACCTGATGGTAAGTGAAGATGTGGTCGTAGATGTTGCTCAGACTAACCTTGTATTACTAACTCTTAATGACAACCACTGAAACACACTTTTAGGTGCTTTGCGATAGATTTTCTACATGAGCACGGTAGCTAGCCAGACAAAATTCCGTCCCACCATGCGGTGAAACTCAAGCCGGCGGCGATGGGGTCGAACCATTTTACTTCGGCACTGCAGTCCATGCCATCATTACTTCAAAAAAAGAATAAGCAGATAGATATATTAAACATATTTTGTCGCAAGAATGAATGAAAAAAATGCCTTACTACCCTTCAACTAAAAAAATCTGTCGCCAAGCACCTAAAGGAAATCCTATGCCGGAAACAGTTTTTAGGAACTAATTACCATTCTAGTTTAAAATTTTTAAACTGCACCACTTCATCACTTACAACGCGACAGTCAAATGCTGACAATCACATGGAAAAACATTTCACGTCGGCGAAATATGTTAAACTATAGAAGTAACATTTGAAAACTAGAATATCAAGCAGTTTCGTCATCAAAAGCCGCAGACTAAAGTCACAATGAATTTTCACAACAATACGCAATAAGTAATAACTGACAGCTTTCAGCTACTGACAAACTTTACAACAACGACAAGAAAGCTCCATCAATATCAAGAATGCGCACTACGATTATGCTAAATTAAACCGCAAGTGTTACCTTCTACATAGTCATTAAACAACTTTAAACGGTTTAAATCGCGTATATTTTCATTATTTTATCCCGACGTTTCAAACACTTTGCAGTGATCGTGGTCACGGGGTGACTAATTGATTTTATTTGTCACATGAGTTATTAAGAAATTATTTGGTCTACCGTTAAAAATTGTTATATTAATCTATTCACGCAGTATTCGCTCATTGTCCAGAGGTCTTGCAGATTTGTGTCGGCCATGGGATTTAATTAATTTGATAACAGGATCCCAAGCAGGTGGTACTTGCCAACCATCATCTCTATTGAAATTTGGGCACTTTTTGATTTCAATAGGTTTGTTACATTCTTGGCATAACCCGACTCTCTGGCGAGGATTTGTGGTTTGTCGAACCGAATGTAGTGGTTGGGTTTGTACTGGGCATGTTCACAAAGCGCAGACTTGGTCGAGCGTCTGTTCTTTATGTCAGCAATGTGTTCTTTTAGTCGGATACCAACGTTCCTCTTTGTTTGCCCAATGTACGACAGCCCACATTCACAATCAAGTTTGTTAACACCTGCTATGTGTTTTCAAACTTGATTGTGTTACCTTCTATTTATTTTATACCGCTGATATGTCTATCTAAATACTATGGACTATATACAGCACTACAGCTACTACAATGAAAGCATTTATACAACCTATAAATCATTGCAGGCTCACAGGCAGTCCAAATACTACAGCTCACTACCAAGCGTAATCTGTGCTTCTAATGTCTAAAAGATAATAGAAGAGTATATGTATAGAAAAAATAATATACATATAGAAAGAAAACGACTGTCTACTGTCACTGTCCAGCACTCGCTTCCATAATTGGAATTTATATTTTTCCATCCAAAAAGTCTGTTTTTTGACGCTTCACATGGTATGTTTAGTTTAGGAAAGAAACTAGGTGAGTAAACAGGTAGGTTAACTAGGTTTATAAGTTTAAGGAAAAGTGCAAAATAAAAAAAAATATGTTAAGCACTCCAATATATGTTAAGTAATCATAGGATGACTGTGAAACGCAAAGATAGTGTATTATTTATTAAATATGTTCTGGGTTGTAAAACCGGAGCTTACTCGAACATTCTGAAACAGGCCCTTAATCTTTTCCTTATAGTTTCTAATAGTGCTTAGTCCAACAGATAATATTGCCTAAAGTAAACAGTGTTATATACATTGTACATAACTGCCTATCTACATATCGTCAACACTTTCGTTCGATCAGGTAAACGAGTCGTGTAAGCAACAATGCACATACACGCTTGGGGAAAGTTGCCCCTCGTCTATGATTTACCATAGGGTTATGGGTGCTATAAGGTAGATTTATCTATACTACAGTCACTATAGTTGTATGTACTATGTAGATTTATGGTACCTACAAGTTGTTTATCATGGTAAGTTTGAGTGCGATTTCACTTGACATGGTGCGAACGCCAAAGGCTTTGTTAGTCAGTGGTTTGTCGATCCAAGCTGTAGTAACGTAAAGATTGGTATTGTTTTTCATTCAGTCGCTCTTTTTGCTTTGTTCCAATGGAAAGATAATATATGTTACAAAATTCTAGTCATCTGCTGGATTTTTATGTGTTTTTGATGTTATAAGTACGAAGACTGATGTTAAAAGTCTCTTGTGCTTGTGATGTATTATTTCATATTTTTTATTACTTTGGTCAATGTAAATATTGAAAACTCTATTCAAAGAGAGCACGGCGCGTGGTCCAGTGTGGAAGCGGCGAGCGCTCTTGGCTCGGAGAAGGCATTAAAACACAAAAAATATTATCTCAAAATGTTTGTTAGGACTAACGGAAGTCAACCCTAAGAGGTTGTTAGCATTTTACCAATAACCCTGTATAAATAAGAGTACATAATTTATAAAGGATATTTTAAAGTCTCTGCGATTGTTGTTGATCTGCGAAATCATAAAGACTAACGGATGTAAAGTTGCATTTTATATGGGGTATATTTACCTACAGTGATAAAAATCATTGTATTTTACGACGAAAGCTTGTATCAACATGTTTCACCACTCATAAAAGAAATTACTATTTAAATAACAACGCCTACACTAACATTGTTTTTAACAGGTTTCATACAAAATCTATATATTATTATAAAGTTAATTTTCAGATTATTATCGCAACTTGTTCCATGGACACGACACTTTCTTCACTTTCGATGGTTTTGATATACATCACCCAGAACCCAAACTAGTTGTTCCTGTGCTAAGATGTTAGTGGATAACACAGCTTTCAAGCTTAAATGATATTATAGGCGTTTTTTCTTATATTGAAGTGAGGTGACACAAATATCGTTGTTTTTTTCATATTATAATAAGAAAATTATATTATAATTTATTCGCTGGCAACACTGATTTCAGTTAACATACAAACAGTTTTATGTTTACAGAAAAAATATTAAGGAGTATTAAATTAATTTCTTTTAGGTAGCAGTTTTTTGTTTTTTATCGGTTAACATAAGGATTTTGTTTTCAATTACGTAATAAAATTAATATCTATCCATTCCATCCATTATTCAAACTGAATTCCATTAAATTATTGAAATATAATATTGTATACTAGATATATTCATTACTAGAAGTATTTGAAGACTTCTGAAATAATAAACAAAAGTTTCGCAATATCATATTTTGTTACTTTGTTATACCTACTACCTATAATGGTAGTACCAAATATCGCGTAACGAAATCAGCTCATTTTACATTATATCTGCTCTAGGAAGTATTAGGCACCTACTGAACAAACAGTTCCTAATCTTGAGCAAGAAAGTGAAAAGTTCAATGGTGTTTGCATAGAGAGTAGTATATTTTACAGCGTCGCCGCCGGCCCCCATCTGGTATAAGGGTGACTGTCCATCAAATAAAGCTAAGAGATGAGACGTTTTCACAAAAACCGCGGAAGACATTATAGAAGCGGAAGATATAGTGGAAATCTCGCACAACTCGATTTAATCGACTGTTTCTGCCACGTACCTGTAAGTTGGGGAATGCTCTTTCTCCTGAGGCTTTTCCTCTGGTCTACAATCTAAACCGCTTTAAAAGAGGCGTGAATAGAATCCTTTACAAAAAAAGAAGTGACTGGATTGAAATCCATTCGAGTTATCATATATACGAAGATATAACTAAGCTTATCAACCCCCTACCACCAAACTCCATGCACCAAATCCCTTTCAGTAGAATGACAGCTGCATCACAACGCCGAGCTACTTATGCGCTGAACATAGGTCTCTTCCAAATGGAGGAAGGAAAGAAAGTGTCCACTCTTAACCAGCGTATTGTTAATAGTAGTAAATATAGGAATACAATATAACCTTTTTTAACCTGTACATTTTTTACACTTGGAATAACAATGAGGATGATAGTTACTCGATGTTTTAGTATTATACGGTGTATATATGAGAACTATATACGAATCAGATTAGTTAAAAAGGATCTACTTTGACATTTACTGCACTGTAACAGCCGGATCGTCCACTGCTGAACACAGCCTCCCCTATTTGGGGGTATTTGCCCCACGCTTGGCAGGCATCTTAGGGAACGTAGTGTAAGTTGGCAGTTCTTTAGAAGGCGCTGCTGCCTACCTTCCAGTATTTTGCCCTTAGTCGCCTCTTACGACACCCATTGGATGATATGGGGAGGTGCAATTCTGACCCGGCACCCCACGGGGCTTTGACATTTACATTTGAGAATTTATAAAAAAAATGTGAAAATATATACTAGAATCATCAAATGGTTGATTAAATTTTCAACGTATACTTTGTCGGTAGCACCAACACTTAGATTTGCTTGTGAAATGATTTTTCATAAAGTTACGTTACAAAATCGGTATCTCTTCCTAAACGATATTAAGGATTTTATTCAAAACCATGTCGAAAGATAGATAAACTTAATTTTTATAATCTGTACATACGATTTTGAAGTCGAAGAACGGCTTCCATGTGATAGGCATTATTTTCTCAAACTTTCTTGGATTTCGGACGGTGCGATTACCGCAACTGTGAAGTTTCAGCCTGTGCTGATATTGGCTATATTTCAACGTCGATTGGTTTGATTTTAATCTTCATTACTCCAGAGAACTCTCATATTAATCGGAGCCAACAGAATAACCTCTCGGAAGTACATATAGCTACGTTACCTAAGATGAAGCTTGGCTCACAGTGTGACCTAAACTTAACGGTATGATAAACAACATTGATATCGCGTTGGATAACTTAAAGCATTTGGAATAGAGCTTGAAATAACAGCAGTAGTGATACATATCGGCTACCTGATTGCTATTGCTAAAGTGTATAAGGAAGACGTATAGTTAGAGGAAATAATTAAACAAGATTTCAATGATCAGCTTAGTGACAACATAGAATCAATAACCTGGGAGGAAACGATTAATCATTCTCACATAAAGTTTTGCATCAACGCCTGCTTCGCGAATTAGCTCACAAAATTGCAAAAGGATTTTATTAACCACAAACGGAATTCGAACCCTATAGCATGCGTCTCTAGAGCCGGGATATGATCTGCGAAATGACCTACCGCGGTGAGTTAGTCATGGTTTTATTGTGTTATCGTCTTAATGGGACGAAGCGGCATCTGCAGTCTTGTCTCTGGTCTAGACGGATGATCGCGGATTCGAAAACGTCGTTTAAATTTTTCGTTTTGTTGTAATTTTGTAACGATCAAAATTGGTTAGAGATTAAAAAGTGCAAACTACTAATTAATGAGCCATCAATCGGGATTCATTATCGTGCCCCAGAGAGTTGAAATATTAGAGTAGTTATATCCGAACACCACTGCTCTAAAAGCTTACTAGAATTTACCTATCTACATACCTACGCACATGTATATGCAGTTTGTAATGACAAGGAAAGAACGTTCAAATATTATGCGTCATATCTGTTGTAAGAAAGAGATAAATAAGCAATTCGTGTAACCACCGAACCGCCACGAGACGTTCCGATCACCATTACACTGCAATCTCTTTCACTCTCTCACACCAAACGATACACATATCTCGCTCATCCATTTCATTGAGAATAGTTTCTTAGATAAAACAAAATGTCGATATTTTCTATTTCATCAATAAAAGCAATAATTACGCGTGAAATGAAACAGTTTTCTTATCTCTCACAGTGCTTGTATAATTGGTGCAGAGTCTAAAGACACAAGGAAGGCATATTGTCCACAGATTATTCCTAAAAAACACGATTAGCGGCGATGTATTCACCAGACACTCGGAAGTGCAAGACTGGTAGTGACTCTGGTAATAACCCTGAATTCGTCTAGTAAATATGGAGGACATACAACGCATCTACAGGTAAAAAAATCTTAGATCGTGCCCTACGAAGCACGGAAGCGCTCAGTAGTAATGACACTAGCGGTCATCCATCCAAGTCATGTCCGCAGTGAATACGGTGGAAGACTGATGTCGAAAATCCGCTAAGCGCTTCTTTTTATTCCCTGGATGTTCTAAAGCTTTTGCGACTTACTATAATTAGTGGAATAAAATACATAAAAAAGGCATGATCATACAGACTTTACAGTTCAAGTCCAAGCATTAAGTTATGTTATGATATGCAACGAAATCAATCTGATTTTCGTCATACGTGGCAAACATCCACAGAAATAATGCCAGGTTTCAATTAAAAACTATTGCATCGAAATAAGTTCAGCCGTTTGGTAGTAAACTTTTAAAGTTCTTTTGCGGCTATTAAGGCTATTTACTTACGGCTAATAATTAAGTAATAATTGAAATTGTTCTTAATAAGTAGGTATTGAAAAAAGATGTTAATATTTTTACGATTTCGCAATTTGTCACAAAATAGCAGAAAACAATGCCAGAAAACAGGAATACGACATTTAATATAAATTTCACGTATTACAACATCAAATTTCAACCACGTGAAAGCTTGCCGCGCGAGTAAAGTGATACCATCAAAGTTGTTTTTAAAGAAGACGTGAAAGAAATAAAAATATTGCCCATTAAACGGGAAACGACTTAATCGGATTCAAAACAACTATAAACAGTGTAATGTATTAAAGATATCATCTGTCGGCGTGTAATGTTAATATATTGACGAATAATAAGTTGTGATTGACGACGAACGATTTGTGATGATAAATTGATGACTGAGTATTTTTACTGAAGTTCTGGCATAGAAGCAGTGATGGCTCAGTGGCATTGGCTATGGACTGCCATGCAGCAGATCCATGGTTTGAATCCCGCCTCGGTCTTGATGGAAGGGCATTTTGCGAATGCCCGCCTGGCTAGCGTGGTCGCTAGCCAGGCTCAAGTAGTAACTCTGCCCGCAAGCACCTAACGGTGTGTTCCGGCAGCTGTCATTGAAATCCAGTAATTCTATGTTACGCATGTTAACACCTTCGACCAAATCATCACTTACCATCAGATGAGATTAGATACAATTCCCGTCAGCTGCCGAAATTCGCTTCCCATATCTTCATCGTGGAGACGAAATAGATGACGAAGGGAAAAGCAGCAACGCCTTCAGAAGAACATCCACTGCATACTGCGACCCCTAACCGTTTGCCAAGCTTGGGGATTATGGCAACCCTCCTCTAATGGGGGATTTGCGCAAAGGTGTACATTATGGATATTATGCCCACATCATCGTGGGATGATTTCAGCACCATTGAATATGGTTGTTTTCATGAGTATTAACCCATAGCGCAAGGTCATTAATAGGCTCATTCTCATGCGCCTGAAGAGCCCGACCTCTTGATGATGCTTCGTGTAAGATCGAACGCATCGGAAATACAGGCAGCTTCCTCCCAAACCTTTATTATTCGTAGAGAAAGGGTTTTGATAAAACATAATAAATGAAAACATTGACGATTTTTAACGGCAACTTATCTGTGCCAGCTTCTTTCCAAACCAAATATTTTCTTTCAAATCAAAAAAAAAAAAACAGCTAGCATGTGAACTAAACATTGATGAAAGTATTCTACAAGTGAGTATTATTGTCTGGATTCAACAGGGTCACACGAGTTTATCCGTATTAGGAAGGTTCCGGAATATATAATACTTATAATAATGCGATAGTCAAATGTAGGTTTCACCGCACGAAGTGTTGGCTTCGTGACGACAACACCATGTCTCTGGTATCTGTCGCACGATCGTCCCAGGGTCGTGTGTCGGCCCAGAAGTTTCCAGAATTATTTTGATTTATTTTCACTGCACTTTGTGAACTTTCTCATTGTTGATCTCATCTTGTTGACCTTAGAATCATGACATTATCTCATGTCTCTTTTAGGCAGATGCCCGAATTTTCTTTGAGTCCAAAGACTTTTATTTAACTATGAAAAATTCTATTAATTATAACTTTGTATGCGTAATAGTCATGATTTTGATAAAGTATCCTTTGCAAGATTTGAGGATGGTCGCGAGTACAACATATGGAACGGCCAGAGGCTGAGGTCGGTTCCTCGGCGGTTGGTGAAATCATCGAGGCTAGTGCATATAATGGCTCCCTCAGCCTACAATAGACTACCAGAGGCTGTACGGAGTTCTAGTATGACGCAATCTTTAAGAATGGTTTGAAAAAATGGCTTATAAAACAAGCTCCTTATGAGTTCGGTTTCAAAGAAGAAATCATTGTATCTAACCAGCACCAATTTGAAATTTAAATATAATTTAATTTATTGTATTTTCTATTTCTATTCTAATATTTTTTTAATTAATGAATTTTCATATCTATCTGATTATAATAATATTTATTTTTATTTTATTTTATTTTTTATTTTACTTTATTAAATTTAGTATATTTTTTTAACATCTTATTCTAATAATTTGATAGCTCTTTAGGTAATTGACAATAAATATTGTATAATAGATTTTAATGTATATGAGATTTGAAGTTCTACTATTGTATAACGTCAAATCTCATATGTACATATAATTTAACAGAATAGGGACCTATTCTGTTAAAATGTACCCATATATGACAATATTTAAATTATTTACCAGTAAATAACTATGATCTAATATATTTTACTTCTGCAACGTGGCCTTTGAGCGAGGGTAGGACGGAGGGAAATGTATACGAAAACTGCCTGGAAAAGAATGACCAAAGATCGGCGCTAGTGGCCTTCTTAAAATGTAACAGTCACATTAGAAATATTTAGGTAAAAAAGGTGCTTTTTATACATTTGGACAACTATTATAATCTCCATGAATACGAGCAAAATTGTGTTATGTAGCTATAGAAATAACCTTGCAAGGCGTTACTTTGCGGAATTAGAATCTTTTCTCGATGTTTCTACTTAACATAAGACTGATATCTAATCAGACTTACATACTTAATTACCTACTTATAACGTCCATATCTAATTATAATTATCCCTTGTAATGGGTTGTCCGGAAGACATCGCTCTCAGCGATAAGACCGTCCATTGTCACACCTTCTTTTACTTTTTATATTTTTATGTTCTATGTTTGTAACTTTGTATTGTGTCAATAAAGTGTTATCTATCTAAGTCTTAGCGAGAGTTATGTTAGCATCAGAGATTTCCATAATCCATACATAGTATTGACTTTCTTCATCTACAACCTAACGATATTCCACAGTAAAATCTATGTGAATTTCACTCTTCCGGGATCTATTGTCTTTGGAATCTTCCGCGAATGTTTATGTGAAAGGGTCATAAACTCCCAATGTTTAGTACCATAATGTTTAAGGTTGTCATCAGTACATGAAAGCGAACTTAAATCATAATGCATAATGACGAGGAACAAGAAGGGATACAGCTTCCTATAGCTAGATCATTGGGGTTACGTGCATTTCGTTTTTGTACACTTTGTACTAGAGAAACATCGAGATGTTTCTCTATAAATCTATTTTATTCTCATAAAGTGTATAGGGCAAATGTGTCTAGCACAAATGCTCAAAGAACTTGCTTGTACTTGGTGTAGAGTGCCAGAAATTTCAGGTATTTTTGTTTTTTTTTCAATTGTTGAAAGATTTTATTGAATCGCTTTCCTCGGTAAATTATACTTTCAACCACATTCGGTGGTCTTTTTCAAGGAGAGCCCGGGACGCACTCATTGACATCTCGTTTAACATTTTTATGATAAAACTATGTATTTAAATAAAATAAGTAATTTAATGTAATATATATGATAGGTCCACTTCTTATTTCTTATAGTAAGTATGTATTCCAATGTTTATTTTATATCATGTTAATTATGTTGTTTAAGATGTCTTTCCAGTTTTGTGGTTTTCCAATAAAAAAAAGAATCGTCAAAACAACTGTCTATCACCACAGATACACGTTAAGTAGAAGTAGTCTTTGAAAAAAGTCACTACAAAAATAGAACCACGCTAGATTTAAATAACGTGAGATTCATAACGTTTACATAAACTTAAGCTATTCAAATACGGAAATAATCTTTCAGGTACACACACGTGGTTGCTAAATATAATAATTAGAAAATATTTGGACACAAAACTTGAAGAAAACTTCTCTTGCTGAAGATACGATTATTTTAGAATTCTCGGGAGGAGAGGGAGTAGGCTAAGAGTCACACTGATGCCAATTACATAAATCTATTCCTAGAACATTATCATAAGACCTGCGCAGTTCTTGGATAAATTTAGGCAAATTCTATCAATCACTATGAGAGTATATCAAATTTTCAAGCTCCCCTCGAAAAGAACACTTGTTGTACCTCAAACAATCAATAAAATCATGTCAGTCAAACATAAAACAATATCTCAATTCAATGGTTTTCTAGAAATTATACTTTGATTCTTATGAAACAATGGATGCGTCAAGGACGACCTTATTTCAGATAAACCGCGCTTATCCACGCCGCCCGCGTCGGTTCAAGTCTGCGCTAGACACTATTTGCGAATTGAACGATTTTCGCCCGAATTGCAAGGGTAAAAAGAATGAATTTACGCAAATTCAGCCTTTCATTTGAGTCCGTTTTCCTTTGTTTCACAAATATACCTGAGAGTCAAGCGCTCAAACAACAGGCTAAGCTTCTCAGACCTTCATAAAATAACTACTCCATCAAGCTTTGTTCTGTGTATAATCTGCTTATGAAACGCCTATTTCTTATGCAATTAAGATAAGTATAAAGCCCATTGCAAGAACTTGTAAATTAAAAATAACGATCTCAAAGTCACGAAGAGACGGTTTCTAGATACGATTAGCATAGATTGGAGCTTTACGACTACTTGTCAAGATAAGGGCGGGTGGCCTGGTTGGGATGGCGTCAGAAGTGGTAAAATCAGAGAAACGTTATTTTGAGAGAAAAAAATGTTTTTTTTTATGCCTTATAGATCAGCCTTTGACCACTATCTCACCTGATGGTAAGTGATGATGTGGTCGAAGATGTTGTTCAGGCTAACCTAGAATTACTGGCTCTCAAGGACAGCTGCCGGAACACACCGCTAAGTGCTTGGCGACAGAAAAACTTTTTTACTTTCCCACCCCGGCTTGAGCTTCACCGCATGATGGAAAGCCATTTTGCGAATGCTCGCCTGGCTAGCTACCACCCTCAAGTAGAAAATCGCCATGCAACTAACAGTGTGTTCCGGCAGCAGTTCTTGAGAGCCAGTAAAATTACGGCCACATGAGACTTAACAACTGTATGTCTCAGTGGGACTGGCGCAGGGTAATTCGTTTCTTGTGACGAAATGCATCTGTTATAGGTAGAGGTTAGTCTACTTAACATCAGGGGGGCCTTGCGCTTTACCCGCCACAACTTCATTAAAAATAGAATGTCTAACATTGTAATTTTGGCATTACCTACTGCTAAACGAATAAGCTTGCAAAACTGTACAACCAAATGATAATTGACATTTTGAACGCTGGAACCAAAACATAAAAACTGTTAAATCACTTGGTGAATTCATAACAGGACCATAACAGTTTTTTACGTAAAAGATAAGATAAGAACCATTAGGACCCGAATATAATACCAAGAAAACACCCAAGGTGAAGGCTATAAAGTAGGGGTCAGACAGTAATGTGCTGAGCTGCAATCTGAATGCTTAGTTAGCGACAGTTATACAAATAGCACTGTCCTATCTGATCTTGGAATGGCAGTGATACAGAATTTGTATAGCTCTGTAGTGAATACATATATGATACAATATGTTTTAGCGGAGATGGATATGGCAGAATTACAGAAGTATAGTACTTAGCAGTAGAACTCTTTGTGTTCGTCCAGGGAAGTTAGATTAGGAGGATTGTTAAAAGAACGCTCGACCAAGTCTGCGGTTTGTGAACATGCCCAGGACAAACCCAAACATTACATTCGGTTCGGCAATCCACAAATCCTCGCCAGAGAGACCCGGTTTATGCCAAGAATGTTACGCGAGGCTATTGTTGGCAAGTACCAACTGCTCGGAATCCTGTTATCAAATTAATTAAATCTCATTGCCGACACATATCTGCAAGACCTCTGGACACTGTGAGCGAATACTGCGTGAATAGGGAACGTTATGATTAATATAAAACATTCTGACGGTAGACCAAATAATTTCTTAATAACTCATGTGACATATAAAACCAATAAATCACCCCGTGACCACGATCACTGCAAAGTGTTTGAAACGTCGGGACAAAAATAATGATAAATATACGCGATTTAAACCTATGTATAATTACTATGTGTAACTATCGCAAAAACCCAAGACAACATTTTATTAAAAGGAGTTTAAAAAAATGGCCCCGAGTTTCTTGCCCGTTCTTCTCGCAGTAGCTCTATACATTTTTTTTCATCAACGTGGCTATACATCGTGGAATATTTCTATATTAAAATTTGTAATTGGCCTCCATTAGAGCGTCGTAAATTGAATAAATGATTTTGAATTTGAAATATCTACTGCCACCACACCTATTTCTAGCTACTTCTACGGTGTTACAGTTTGGAGAGTATGATTGCCGGTGACATTACAGGAACATGAGATTTTATATCTCAGTGTGATGGGCGTAGTGCAATTCGCCACTAATGACGAACTGTATCTGTTGCAGGCAGAGATTACCGCTTAATACCAGGTGGATCTCGGGCTAGTTTAATAACGATAGCATAAAGAAAAAAAGGTAAGACCGCCTCCGTCTAATAGTCATCATCATCGTGCCTACCCTATCCTACTCTTGTGTGTACGGTACAATATATCTTCTCATACAACTGTATAATACTGTGATAATACCAAGAAACTATAAATAAGTATTTATTATTCTTCAAATCAACTTTGATGGATTGAATATCAATTCACACAAAAGCTTTATCAACCACACAAAACTAAAATAATTTTCATTGTGTTAAATCACAATCAAAAGATACGAAATAAGTTTACCCAGAGATTTGTGTACAGGCTTAATTTTTGTGTCATATCCACGAGTACCTAAGCAAGCAATTATAACGGCAACTAGCATTGGCAGGCAGCGGAGCGTGACCGCGTGACATATGCATGTTGCAGCTGGACTATGAAATAAGGTATTTTATGAACGGTTACGTTTCAAACATCAGTGAATATAGCATAAGAAAAATCAGCAAAGCTCTAGGCGACCTCGGAGAGATTGTCCTTTATTCTATACTTAATCATACTAAGTTTAACGATTGTTTACAATAGAGTAAAAATTTAATGTTTTATATAACCGGCTGTACTCACGCGTATTGGTCGAGATTGTCGACCTTGAAACTTTCCAGTTTTTATATAACTCAATTGAATAAAATTCAAGTAAGTAAATTTGTAACAATACAAGCCTAGATAATAAAGAGAAAAATCGATATCATGCTTAGTTCTGGTACTAAAACCAAATAAGGGAGGATCAAAGATTATATGAAAAAGTGACCAGCTAGTTCAACGTTAAACAAAGGGCAGAAGGACGGAGGGCGTGTACTATTAGTAATAGTACTCCCATTTTAGATGTTATGGCGATTCCACTTAGCCATCCAAAAGGGGACTCGGTCTATCCCGAGATGGAGCTTAACAACATTAATTGAACTCATGAAGATTAGACTATCCAGGACACAGATCACAGAAACTAAATGAAACTATGATCCAGGAATTAGATCAAACCTATACACTAGACGAAAAGTTAAACTAGACCTAGTGAACAAAACAGAACAAAAGCATACTCAACGAAATGTATTGCACAACATAAGATTGTTGCAGAATCGTTTTTCAGTGTACACTACATACTTCATGTTTAAAACATTACTGCGACAAACATCCTCTCGTAAATAACGGAAAATAGTCAACATAACACACACACGTACAAATACGTGGTAGTAGGTACTATCCAGGTAGATGCAATCCAATTATACGCAATGAACATTGGTGTCAATGATGCTACTAACCACCATTTGGATTTGTTAAAACGGAAATGAGTTACAAATTAATGGCATAGATAGAGGCACCCTGGTGACATGCTTAATGGAGTCAGTTAATAACAAAGTATAGTACAGACTCGACATATGACATTAGCACTGCAAGTTAATACGTGTACGCGACGATTCTGTATGAATTTTGGTGAAAATGATACTTTATTTCCCGATTTTTTAGCAGTTCTTGAAGTGAATAAATTCCATGCAGGCAAAACCGCTAGGCTAGCATATAATATAGACCTTCAGCAATCAGACAGCTTATCCTAATACATTAAGCCGTGCAATATATAAGGACTGTGCCAATTAACAAAACGTTGAAAATATGGTACTTGAGCTTATAATTTTTATATTGTCTTTTTGGTAGCCAAGCCACCGTTATAAAATAAAACATATTTTAAATATTATATATTTATTTGCTACCTATTACTTTCAGTTCAAAACATAATACCATTTAAGGGTAGGGCGGACAGATGGACAGCAAAGGCTTAGTAATATAGGTTATATTCTCAGAGAATAAATTTTGAGGATTAAGCAAAGATTCAGAATAGCCCGTACGGTGCCGGGCCAGAAAAACTCATCATCATGTGGGAGTTATAAAAGGTTACGAAGAGAAAACCACTAAGCAAAAAACTTAGTGATTTTCTCTTCGTAACATATGACATCTTCCATCTGTTTATGTGATGTGATGATGATGGATTCGGTAAGCTTAGTAGACGTTAATTCAAAAAGAATTACATAACTTAAAGACCCAACAATGAACGTCGACTAAACAAACAAAAGAATTGTACCCAATGATGGATTTACAACGTTTGTTAAAAGAAACCTTGAAGCTACCTTGGGTCCGTTAAGGACAAGACCGTAGTCAAAATAATTTCTAATTCGGGCGGGGCTAAAAGAAATGGGCGTCAACTTTTAACTCATAAAAATATTCAGTCGCACGGCGGCACTAGTCGCCGTACCACGGATAGCGTCGCTAAAATTGTAGAGTTTCGTGCGCTATTAGAAGCGGCAGAACAGAAGTGTAGATAACAACATTTTTATCTGCAGATACTGAGAACCTCTAAGGTAAAAAAAAAAAATATCACTTGTAGGTAATGATATTTTTTTAATAGACTAAGCGAAGCAAGGTCTCGGTGGAGGTCTGAGCAGTGTATATTTCCCCGTCAATAAATCTCGATTGCCTGAATCGATCTTCTTGAAATTTGGTACAAAGGTGCCCATCTTGCATATCAACAGAATTTGCAAGTAGGAAGAGCCAGTAAGAGCTTAATTGGTTTGTGGTTTGCTGAGATTATAGGGTTCATAAAAATAATAATTTAAAATTCAAAAGTATTATCTCAATATTTTGCTCAAAAAAGTATTTTGACTTCATGAAGCGGTACGAAACCACGGTAATATTATCTATACAGTATTTTAACTCGGCCCTGCCCTTGAAAAAACTACCTACAGCCGCGCGGTACGTAAACATGCGATAGGGCTGCCCGCATCCAGCATTTTAATTGCATTTGCCTACTTTGTGTTTCCATTTTGTTTTGTGATTGTAAATATACTTTTTTATATAAGCAAACTACTGATTCGCCCCGGCTTCACGCGGTTATTTAACAAAAAAATCTTAACTTATAAATTAAACATATAAAAAAGCAGTTATTGTGACATAACTGTAATAGTTAGACTTATAGTATTGCGGACTTTTTGTAGATGTCTTCTATAAAATTGTAGTATATCACTTGGCTCTATTTTCAATAATTTCCGCAGCGTATGCGATATACCTAACGATTTTTTTTGGTATTTTTTTCGCACTTTATGTTACGTTATCGAAGTTTACATACGACCTAACTTTTTTGAAAATCTTCTATAGCCTATGTTCGTCAGGGATAATGTTGGATTCTCATGGTGAAAGAATTTTTCAAATCGGTCCATTAGTTTCAGAGCCTATTCAATGCAAACAAACAAATGCACAATCAAATCTTTCCTCTTTATTACCTATATTAGTTTAGATAAAATACTTTGTAAATTGAATAGGAAGTGTGTACAAATGCGTGTTGTTTTAGATTGGTAGTAAAAAATATTTACACCTCGACTGAAACGTACGAAATGCTTTATTATTGAATTTTAAAGTATAAAGCTTAATCAAAAATTGTTTTGGCAAACATGGACGAGGTGGAGAACAGGGAATATCTGTTACTTGGTTATAGATACCTTCAGCTATTTTACAATTAATATATTTGGTTTGGACGAATTCATGCAACCAAAAACAGCACAATATATCCTACTCGTCATATATGTACTTGAACTTATAGGACGTTATCCGCACCAACCACTGGGGTGGTGCGGATAACGTCCTGGAGCATATTTGTGCCCTGCATACAATGTAAGTACACATGTTTTTTGTACATTATGCATTCCTTACTGCAACAACATGTGAAACGTTTTTTGAAATTAAATTATTATTATTATGTGTGATAACGCTTAAGTAGAAAAAGTGAAAAAAGTGTGTCAGTATTTTGGCAAGCCGAAAGAAAAATGGTGAGAATATGTATTTAATTTTAAAATGAACCTTGTTTAAAAAAAACTGTCAAACAATTTGTGTTTGGGCTTACTGTCATATACCTACCATTTACCAACTCTAAAACAGAAACTTGCAATTTAACTCTTGACCATATTTCTATATATCTATAGGTAAATAAACACTATGCATAGGTATAATTTCAGTTATAGAAAGTCAGTTTGCAATTTTAGAGTGTATTTATGAGATAACACGCAAATAATCTATAATATAATAAAAGTTCAAAATTTTAATAGAAGTATAATCCCAATGCAATGCTTAATACAAAAGATAACTGTAATGAAACCGCCATATAAGATTCACACTACCGCTTCTTAAAGTGGTACAGGCAGAATCGTACCAAGTTTCTGAGTCACATTGGTTAAAGAACCCCACTCGTAGGTGCTTCGGTTATCGCGGCCATTCATCATGGAGACCATTTGAAGATATGTTCCCAATATTAAATTCCCAATATATTCCCAAGTCGGACCCCAGCCTTCGGCCTCGCAAGTTACTCACTCGAATCGGACTGCAGCACTTTGTATGGAAGCCATCTTGAATTCTGCTATTTTGGATTTTTTTGCATGTCATTTGACTGCTTTCTCGATTCCCTATGTCATTTGTTCAAAATTCCTTTACTTATCTGTAACCATTTACCAGATACGTCATATATCTTCACTTGGCAGGCGTCATTTTTATGAGGCGTAATTTATATTTCCCATTATTATCTTATCACGAAAACCACTTTGTTATTTTCTGTTTAGAATACTTTCTTTCCCCATGACTCCTTCCCATAGAACAATTTAAGTCAATGGTTTCAAAACATCTATGTATGGCGGCCATCTTAAAAAAAAATATCTTCGAAAAATAATTTCTAAATTAGGAATAAAGACGCCCAAAACCACCCAGATATTGATTTTCAGACGGATCGGAGTAACTTGAATTTTACCTGCCATCTTGAATATGTCATTTTGGTTTTTGTCAAGTCTCATTCGACTGCTGCCATTAAAAGTTGTACGAAAAGAATTGTACCGGGTCACTTTTCCTAAGGAACCCCACTTATTACAATATATAAAATAAAATTATAATAATAGTACACATTATCACTTTTGCTATGAAAATTGAAACTATCTACAGAAGTAACGGTTCCAAAGTTACGGGTACATGCTTTTAGAGGTAGTACGTAAGAACAGCGGAGTCATACAGATGTAACACACATTTTAATCCGACTAAATACATACTAAGTATCAATGAGATAAAAGAGATATAGGTAAGTTCCCTTTATTTGAATGATTGGATATCTAAATACCTAGAAAGAAGTTGGTCGTCTCGGAAAGTGTGTTAAGGGCTTTGGGAATAAGTTCTCATTTAATTGTACAGTAGCCTAAATATAACAAAATGAAATATTTTACCAAGGGTTAAAAATCTAGATACCTACTAAAATAGGAATTAACAATGCCGTGTCTGAACTTTAATCAACTCGCTCAAAAAAGTTATTATAAAGATTTCATAAATCAATATAAACAAAAGTACTTCCCCAATAAATGTTTAACTTGAGTTTCAATAATTTATGACTTCCAAATTAACGTATGGTAAAAAAATAATGTAATATTTCGTAAAATAAATGCACAAAAATGATGGCGAAACAAACGGCACAGATCCCACGTCCAAACGGCCCGAGCGCTGCGGGCAGACTGATTTTCGTTGCGATTTCTTCTCGCGATCACAGAATTTTGTGCCAAAAATTTATAAAAATGTTTTCAACACAAGTTAGTAAGTAGTTCATTAGAGTATAGTATTAGCTATTTTTTTAAAAAAGAATCATTGCATTTACTTCAACTATGCCTCTTAAATTAATAAAAAACAATCTAAAAAGGGTCGCCGATTACAATTTATTACATATGAACTAATTAGTTTTAATAAAAAGTAATCAACTAATTCACTTAATAAAGAATTAAAGAATATGATATATTTTTTTCGCACAATTTGAACTCATAGTTTCAGTACAAGAAGATTCCAAAAGTGTGCGTTTCACTACGGTCATCCCCTTAAGTGATAAGTACGCCGAACATTAACCACGAGGCTACAAGGTACATGCAAATGTTAGTCCTTTACCGGAACTTCTTGTCAACGAGTTAAAACGAATAAGTCGTAAAAGTAAATTAATGCAACGGCGACAGGAAACGAGCACAATAGACCGACGGATATTAGATCGAAAAGGGTCCGACCTTGCCCTATGATTGATAAACTGTAACGGTTGATTCTGAAATACAATAAATTAATAGTAGCAATAATCCGCTGATCTATAAATACATGTATTGGATATGAATTAACGAGAAATATAGAAAAATATCTAAGCATATGTTTTAGGTGTTTCTGACTCATGTTGGTGTGCTTAACCTAAAAGTTTTTACAGAATCACCTATCACTAGTTATTTTTGTGTTATTATATTAATTCAATATTTTCGTGTAGAGCCTGAATTAAGTAGGTATGTCAAATAGTAGTTCAAAAGAAGACAAACAAAGACAAAAACGGGACATTATAGCGTAGGCGTAGAATCATCGAAATGCATTTCTATGGACCTGTCAAAAAATTATATTATATATTTTAAAAATATATTTACAAGTTAATAACCGATCTTTAAAGTATACATATTAAAGCATCGAACTCCATTCAGGTCAATATTTGAACAGCTTTCCGAAATCGCAGCAAAGCCGCAGTTTTTTATCGCTTTAAACTGCTTACAGGGCGCTCGCGATTTGTGAATTCAGGTCAAGAAATTGTTTATTCTAATGGATTTTAGTTCTGCATCTTCATCTTAAACCTGGCGCTGTGTTCTTGTTTGCCAGCTCAAAGCAATTGTTGAAAGGACAAAGGCCTGTCAGTAACAATATATGTAATGTTTTCTGAACTAGCACAGTACAAAGGGCCATACCAATACAGATGTTGATTAAGATAGGGACTGTGTGATTAGTTTCGTGCTTTGTCAATCAGATTGTTGAGTCAAGGGCCGACAAACTGACGATTACGTGAAAGCATTATAATTAATTAAATCGAGTAATGTCGAAATACAAGTGACCTTGTTGATATCTAGGAGTATGGCAGTATTGGCAGTGGTCTTACAAAGGCTTGGAGTTATGAACGCTATTTTTCGGAGCCAGTTCGGTACATTTCCGCTGCTACGAACGATCGAAGAAATATTGTTAGTTGTTGTTATTGTCAATTCCAAGACGTGGTATTTTTGCAGAATTCCATGTTTCAACCAAAATAGTACATTTCGCATGCACGTTTACGGATTTGCATTCAACATCACAAAACAAATAGTGACAAGTACCGGATTCTACAACAAAGAGCGTGTATTTCAATGGACAAACCAATAAATTCAAAGAACAGAAACATACGATCAAACTAGAATCAATGGATCAATCAAAGGCCAAGCTTTTAATGATATAGAAATTTTTGAACAGATAATACCCCGCGGAATAGCAAAAGGCAAGCGACCGACAAAAAATTGCTCTTGTGTGACACATATGACTTTTCACCTCTTTCAGCCAGAAGAACATTAGATTTTAGATAAGAACTAAAAATTATAAATTTATTCTAATTTACAACAATTATCTTTATATTAAAAAGTAAGTGTATTTTCTGTAGTTCAGAAGGTTAAGAGTGAAGAGTTTATTATTGTATGTATGTGAAATATCTTTTTACATGATCGCAGCTAAAACAATTTTCCTACGAGCTTTTGAAAACCAAAGCCATTTTCTTGCTGGAGAGGTGAAATAGTCATATGTTATACCAGGCTACAAAGTTGCTATAAGTACTTTTATTGAAACCTAAGGGAAATAAAGGACTTGAGCGTTAAACCACTAGCAAAGCGAGTGGTTCAAAATATAGAACCCAGAGCGTACTGAAGGTTACAAAGGTACGGGACGCAAAATAACTTCGCTGCTGAGTGCAACACAATTTTTCATTACAAAATTACAAATTTACGAGAGGAAAAATTACCTCTAGTAAATTTGTAATGTAATCCGCAGAGCATGCGTTATTGCAAACATAAAAATATTAAAACAATTTTTCATTCCATTCTCACTCCAGCGAAGAAAATTCTAAGTGCAAGAGAAACAGTTTGAATGATGTAGTGAATTTGCGTTAGGTAATAGTAAAAACTAAAAGTGAAATTACTAAAATTGGCAATAAAGTTTAGTAAATTACGAGTATATTATTCTGGAACTTTTTTAGAGGTCCAAATTTCAAAAACCTATTCCACGCTAGCTGGTAGAAAGAACTAATCCACACATATTTCGAAAGATAAACAACACCTTTCCAAGCTCGTACGGTGGAAAATAAATTTGTAGACACTCTTAGTACTAGAACTTTTTCCTATGTAGCGCACAAAATCAAATTAGAGATATAGTGGTCAGTCAAGGTACTTTTTATATTGTGGTCGAGGTTGAGGTTTAGTCTTTACAAAGTTAGTCGCATAATCCAATAAAGCAATTTAGTATTCGAATATTCGTACTAGTTTATTATTCGAATGGAAATCCCAGTTGCAACTGAATAAACAGATATGCGTGCTGAAACCAGAATCATGCGCCATTAAGGCAGTTTAGATACGGTGGTAATTCAAAATGAAAACGAAAACGAGCCAAGACCTGACCGATGGAGCGGGAAGGAAGCACAATAATTGTCGGTTGGTCGATAATAGTAGACTCTCGATTTTAGATTATGAAAGGGTATGCTGTAACTCTGCTGAGATATACTTATGTCCAGAGACATGGGTGGTCTACATCAGATGAAGTTCAGTTTTCTTCAAGCTTCAAAAAACGTTACAATTGAAAGAAATATTTGAATCACAAGAAGGATTCGAAAACAGTTCCTGGGCCGCTCTTCGCAATATACTCTTCCAATCTAATCTATCGGTGAGTGAGTCATAAAGTATAATAAAATAATATTTTATTGCAAAACTGTCAGTAACAGTATAATTGGGTGTACAAAACACTCATACCTTAAAAGCAGTATATTGACGATGAGATTGAAATGATTACTATCAAAATTACAAAATTACGAGTGGAAAGTTTATAGTCATGTGCGGGATTTGAAACCTCGACCATCCAACCCTTTGGCCGGGGTATGCTCTGACTGACTGAGCTAACATGACATTATGACTCTTAACTCTAATATTTCTTCTTGTTCTCAACCATCGTATGGGGATGAACTAATGTATAGGTAAGGCAATAATATCTAAAAGCATAACGTATATAATAATATAACAGATTCAAATTTTCTGTACCATAAATATATCAATTAGGGCCTACTAGACTGCTTTCCCCGTTTATACCGTTTGTATAATTATATAACGATTTTGATTTACGAGCTAACACTGATCGCGTTATCTTAAGACGCCGTTTAGAACGTTTAGAATGGTGAATAGAGCTTTACGATTTATAGCTGGTAAAGATAAAATGCAGCTTTGAAATGTTGGGATAATATTAAACCTAGCTGGAGCCTGCGACTTTAGCCACATGGAATTAGTTTATCTTATGAAATTTGTTTCACCGTGAGTTTCATCACAGGCTTCCTCGAGAACTGTATACCGAATCGTGACAACAAATCATTCTAGTTAATGCTTCATATCTCTTTATTCTTATCCTTTTCCTTCACTATGTGGAGACCATACAGAATGTATTTGTTCTTCGATTCTCTTTGACTCTACCACTTGTCGTCGCAGTATGTACTCACTATACTTTTATACATATGGGAGTACTTTACTTTTTCAAACAATCCATTTATACCTTTTTCGACCTTCTTCTGCCTCTATGTATCTTCTTAATTATTATGTTATCATTCTAGAGCTAACCATGCCGATTACTTTTTTACCGATTTACCGATGACTATTCACTGTTTCTGTCATTTTCAAGCTTTCTCTTATATTATTATACTTACTCTACTAATCACGTCTATTTTAGTCACATACAACATCTCTTTTTCATAAAAAGTAAAGTGGTTAAACAGTAGATTTTTACAGCGACATTGACATTCCAATTCCCTACCCATTTTATAAATTCTATATATAATATTTCTCTGTTTGTTTTGGGGGTTAAATATATTCCACCAGGGTTGTTTTTTTTTAAGTACACGATTAATTACAACAAATTACTATGAAAACAAAAAGTAAAGCTTCAGTAGGTTTAATAGGAGTACATAGCAACTGTTTAATTTAAACCCAACTCGTATCAACTATCTCATCTTACAAACAAAGATTTATGTTGTCATTAGAGTACTAAACCCACTCGTTATATTATGTCCTAATCCGGTAAAGAAATCGAGTAAATAGGAGTAATCGTACTTATCGATTAAGAGAATGATATTGGTTTCGATAAACTACACCGAGAACCTTACATCGATAGCAATAAGAATCAAAACTAAAATAAATTTAGCAACCAAAGTGATTTCAATAAATAAATGCGATGAAAATTCGCTACTGAATTATTCAAAGCAAGCATAAACGATGTGAGAGTTTGGTTTTCAAATCGATTAACTTAATAGTAGAACAAATAATTCATAGATGTACTACAGCTGTATGTTGTGACGATTCATCTCCCACGACATTTACAAATGCAAATTTTTTACATTTTTATAGCTCCAAATTGATCTTAATTGATATGATTGCTGCTAGCATAGCAAACCAATCAGCAACAGCAACTGTGGAAGTTTACGGAATCCTCATAGCATGTACTGGGTACTACCTAGTATTATCATAATATTGGTCTCTTAGTGCCCCAGTACTACGAGAATGGTATCTCCCACTCTCTTCTACATATGGAGAAGAAGTTGTCGATCACTATACGGGTGGAGCTTCGCAAAACAAATACGAGAAATGGGTGAAGAAAAGACCCACGTTGAGACTGCTCTATTCCTGAGATATGTTAATGTGCTGCTGACTGCGGTGTCTCAAATATCATCTCAATGTTTGTTTAATAATGTAGTTATGAAGTAGTAGTTTTGTAGCAGCAGAATTCTCTGTGATGAGCTTGGCCGGGGAAGTTCTGCCACCACACCTGCCACAGCAGACCTGCTTGGTGGTAAAATTGCATGGTGGTAGGGCACTTTGCGAATGCCCGCCTGGCTAGCTACCACCCTCAAGTTGAAAATCTGTCGCCAAGCACCTAACGGTTTGTTCCGGCAGCTGTCCTTGAGAGCCAGTAATTCTAGGTTAGCCTGAACAACATCTTCGACCACATCATCACTTACCATCAGGTGAGATAGTGGTCAAAGGCTAACCTATCAAGCATAAAAAAAAAATAGGTACACAGAACATAAGAATGCTAGTTCATTAGTAACATTAGTTCGCATTACTGTGTTTCCTTTTGAAGGATATGGTTGCCGCTGAAATAACATGCACATGACACTTATCAACTTTATGTCTCAAGGTGATGGGCGCAGTGCAGTTAAACGCAATGTTTCCGTTATTGGCAGAGTATACCACTTAACGCCTGGTAGGGTAGGTCCTTGTTTCGGAGTGCTGGCGTAGTAACGGAATGCTGGCGGTGTGCTGATCAGATTTTGGGAGCTTATACCAGCTGCTATCATCCTCGAGATCATGATTGTACTTTACTCTATCAGTTGCATTGTCTGCTGCTGAACACAGCCTCCCCCACTATAATCTACTTATTCCCCATCAAGTTGGATTTTGCCATAATCCCCACGCTTGACAGGAGACATAGGGATCACAGTGTAATTCTACACTCGGCAGTTCTTCAGAAGGCGCTGTAGCCCATCTTCAGGTATTTTTCCCTTTGTCGTCTCTTACGACTTCCACAGGAAGATATTGGGTTAGGGGGGAGGGTGCTACTCTAAACTGGTACCCCACGGGTTAAAACTATGACTAATTCGGTATAATACGTGTGAAACGACTTCGAAATACATTTCTCGTCATTATTGGATAAAATTTATTACTATAGATATTCTATCTCAGTAGCTTAACAATATAAAGCTCGTGATGTAAATAGAAGTCAACAAAGCACTCGAGAATGAACCAATCGATAAAACTCGATAAAGCAAATGAAGGAGAACCTAATAAATAGTCCGGAGGTGTAAATGTTGTGAAAGTATAATTAATTAACAAAAGTTAAGCGTAAAACGAGTTAGCGGCGGTTTGAGACTTTAAAACCAAATGCGCATGTTTAATACTTACTTAGAAATTGTTGTAAAACCGCAAATTTAATAGTACCCCAAGAGGCAAAGTTTCAATTTGTTTTGAGCAGTTTAAAAGAAATTAACATGTCAGTAAATACTTTACGCTTATACGAATCGCTTACACAATAAAATAATAAACTTAAATCAAGAACGGGTTTAAAATTTTTCCTGACGTTATTATTGTGTAAGTTTTTTGCTATTATGACAATATTTGAATACTAGGTTAATAATAACATATATTGAATAAATATTCTGCGAAAATTTTCAATTAACATTTTAGAAAAAACATATACAAATTATAAAAATATACATAGTGACTATCTGCCTAATTTTCTTGCTAAGCCGCGTCGTAGCTTAACCGAAATAAGTTTTACTCGTCCGACGTACGTATAAACAAAATAAAGGAAGTATATTTAAAGTAAATACTTTTTTCTGGACTTTTATAGAGGTTCAAAAACCTTTTCCACATTAGCGGCTTAAAATCACTTTCCACGCAGATTTCGAATGACAAACAACACCTTTCCGAGCTTCTGAGGGGAAAAAATATTAATTGGGTAAAAAAAGGTACAGCACCTTTCAATTAACCTGATTGAAACCATAGAAAAATGATCTTTTCGCGATAACCTTTTCACATTTTGTTATCAAGAATAACTATTAACTGATATAATATATGATTTATATTATCAGATTTCATTAGTAACCAATTACATAATTGGCCAGCATGTGAAATTGTATGCAAAAGCCTATGGGCAAAAAAGTTTATGATCATCAAGTGTAAAACGTATAGAAAGCAAAATACGTCGTATCTCAATATAAACAAAATAATTTTCTCCTCTCCAAAGACAAAAGCCATCACGAAACCCATAGACCAATATCAAGTAAAGTGAAGGTTGTATCGGTAGTTAATTAAGTATATTTACTGTTGAGACTTTGCCGGTTAATGAGCATTTTGCCTTTCTAGATAAACAGTAAGACTGGAGTATCGCAAACCTTTGACCTGGAGACGGACTGTTGAGGCATTAAGCCGTTTGGTATCTACTTTCAGCTATTGGCACCAACTAAGACCAATTGTAAATTAACGCTTCTTATATTCTTATATATATTCATTTATTTTGCCCAACTGTACATTTCAACAAAAATATAAAGGTCTTATAGATAACATGGTATTCGGTACCTAAGTACATTTACCCGGTAAGGGCGTCGCAAATTAATTAACTGATCTATATAAAGACAAGAATCATATGAGCACAAGAAAAGCTAAATCCGTAATTTCATTTCAGAATAAGGACTTTGTGCGAAAGTTGGAATTGTAAGTTAAAATTGCATGTTGTATGCGAGATGGTAGCTCTGATCTTTAACCTCGCTCTGATGGGATGATACCTCATGAGATGTACATGATCTAGATGGAAATTATATTCATACTAGAAAGTCTACAGTTTATCTACTGGAACACTTATGGGGGTATTGTATATATGTGTCAGAAGCTAGCACGGTTTGAGTTTCACCGCATATTGAAGGACATTTTTCGAAAGATTCACCAAGCACCTGTAGAATGGTGTATCCCAATCTAAAATTATTAGCCGACTTTATGAGTTACAAATTAGTGAAGCACAAATGTTTGTCCCGGCAGGAAGTCGAACCCGCGTCCTCCGATTTCGCGCTGGATGCCTATTCCACGCGGCTACAGCACCATGCTAAGCCTAAGCTTTGTGCTCCAATTGCATTCCTTTGACCGCCATAGAGAACGGTGCGCGGTCATCAACCAGACTACTAGACTTTATATGATTGAAAGAAGTGCTATTTCAAACTCTACTAACTCTACTTAAAAACTAAGAGCCCAAAAAAAAACAGTCAGCACTATCGAGAAAAAAATCTAGATCGTGCTCTCGAAGAGTCAAGACCTCTTGAGGATGCTACGTGTAGAAGTGTAAAGGGTCGAAAATTCTTTCGGTTTGTCTACATGCCGTTTATGATGGCACGTCAGCTTAACAGGAAAATTAGGCGGAATTGTTACTAAAGTAGGGACAAGATAATAGGTCACTTTTGACAGATGTCAGTTTTATATTCATAGTGAGGTGACCTGCTTATAAACATCGATTAAATGAATGAATCGAATGAATCGATACAGACTTGAAACATATGTGAATTTTAAAAAATGATCATGCGAATCCCTTTCCCATTATTATTTTTTCTTTCATAAATTAAAGGAGCAAAACAAGACAAGTACCTACGTAATTTAACAAAAAAATTGCTTTTATTCACTTTAACTATCGGAACTGCTATCTTCATCACTGCTGTCAGCACTCAGAGATATTATTAATTCATTTTCAATAATATTGTCTATTCTCACATCTCGTTCAAAATCTTGTAAAATTATTTTCTTTGTCTTCTCCACGACTTTTCGCCAGTCTTCTGTAGTGACTTCTGCACATGCAGTTTGTAGCAGAGTCATCATTTTAGCAGTGCTGAAGGGTGGTTCAGTATTGTTCCGCGCTGCATGACCCTATATTTGTGCCCAAATAAGCTCGATGGCGTTATACTGGCAATGGTAGGGAGGCAATCGAATAACTTCGTGTCCATGCTCTAGGGCTAGTTCATCGATTACATAGCGGAGCTTGGAAGGCTTAGTTGCTTTTACCAGATTTAACAACTCAACTTTTAATAAAGTTGGACTTGCCTCCACACCATTTCTTACCAGCCACGAGACAATTTCTTGCTTTTTATTTGCTTGAGTTGGTGGTTTATCAACTTGTACAGAATGATACGGAGCATTGTCCATTATAATTTTCGATGGGTTTTCTAAGCTGACTAGCAGCTTCTCAAACCACTCTTTAAAAACATCAAAGTTCATTTCCTCATTGTAATCTGTTGTAGTTTTAGAGGCGAATGCGAGGAGGCAGTCTGGAATAAAACCTTGAGAAGCTGATCCCGCGTGACATATAATAAGTCGGGCTCCTTTTCCCGATGGAACTTTTGAGGTGGAGGCCGCTGTATCATCGGTCCATGTCCGCGCAACCGTATGGTTCGCATTCAACCATGTTTCGTCAATAAAAACGACATTGTCCCAATCCGTAATTTTATTTACCTGACGTAAGAATGTTATTCTCTTCAAAATAATATCGTAGCGTTCTAGCAGGATTTTCCGCTTGTCGGATTTTTTAAATCTAAAGCCAATCGATTTCAAAACCTTTGATAGAGACGATTTGCCTCCAAAAAATAAGCCTGCGCCTTTTAACGAACTCAATAGCTTTTCCCGTGTAGGATATTCTTTTCTCGAGTAATATTCATAAATGTGGTTGCGAATTGCAGCAGCATCAAAATTATCAACGTCAACAATTTTCTTGTCCCTCTTTCGTTGTTTCGGTGTACGTAAAGTATTATCTTCTGAGCCTGATGGTCCGTATTTCTCTTTCAGAATTTGAGTTACTGTCTTCTTCCCTATTCCCAATGCTTCGGCAACGCGTTCTCTCGGTGGTTTCAATGGTAAAATAGGCCCATCGTTAACTGATTCACGTCCAAAATAATTGTACAATTTCAGCACTACTTCGCGAGATTGACTGTTTAGAGTTTTCCCCCGTTTCGACATAGTAAGACTGTAATGTTTTTCTTGTTTAATAATCGTTAAGCAATCGGAGTCCAATTTATAGCCAGGTAAACGTAGTCAGTAAGATCAGTTCAATGAAAAAGCCGGGTCAGAAGAAAATAACAGAGAGCACACCAAAAACGCACAGTCACTTCGCACAACAACAAAAGACTGCGTCATCATCATGTAATGGCGACATGACATGCGTCATCGACAGGCACTGGTGTTGCCAGCAACATCCACCTAAATTGCACCCAACATCAATGACCTTTCTATTTAGTTATTTTTTTGTATTTTTATAGTTAAAAGAATAATAAATATGTATAATTAGGTTTTATTATAATCACAACGTGGTTATAAATTTATGGTGATTTTTCTTCACAAGTAATCATTGCATTCGATTCAACTTACAATCCTATCAGCTTTCGATTTTTAGAGTAACATCCCTAGTGTTTAAAAAGAAAAAGGGTTGACTGACGCAACATTGTAACGACGTTCAGTTCTTTAGATCAGAAATTGTTTATTATTTTTAGAATGGTTTATTAGTGAAAGCAAATCGTAAAATTACTCGTATCGGTCATTATTACAATAAATATGTAAACGTAATTGAAAAAAGTTAAGCAATTGTGCAGTTCTTATTTTATGCCCGCCGTTACAAGGTTACGTTGTTGATTTTGATGAAATGTCAAAAGTGACCTATTATCTTGTCCCTACTGTAGATATTCATATGTATTAAGTGTTTTTCTAAAATATTAATTTAATTTTTTCTCTAAATATTTTTAAAATATACATTATTATTAAACTTGGCTCTTCTCAGTTACAATGATGAAATAAGGATTTATCGACGAGAAAAAACACATATTTATCACCTTTATTGAAATTAAGGTTTGTGGCCACTTTTATCGACTTTTCGTCTGTATGTTCCACATATTGAGAGAAAGGGTAGGAAGACGATGGGTGTAAAAAGTCCTAATATTGCACCAATAGCGCAGCGTTTCCATACCGTGTCTTATCAGCGGTCAGTGCGTGAGGGCTTTCCATTGCTTTCTAAATCCTACGGCGATAGCACGCAACAAAGTGCCGGGTATCTATCTCTATTATGAAACGAGGTAATAGCTTACAACGTTTAAAACAAAAGGTTTGGCTTATAAACTACTGAACAGTACTTATTTATCTTAATAAATCTTTGACAAAGGAAGCAAAGCACTCTTTCACATAGGTACCTACCTACGAAGGCTTCAAAATTATAACGCGCCTCTATTCCGTTAGTGTTACATAAAAAAATATTTATATAAACGTAACCGATTTCCAATGTATGAAATAACTTGTTGAAGTCAGTACCATGCTAATTCAAACAGTGATCTTAAGTTATTTCATACTTTTTAATGGTGTAACTTGGAAGTCGGTTACGTTTGTTTCCAATAATACACTCATCCCACACATGTCGGTGTAGAATTAGATAAAGAATATTAAGGTCCAAGCGCCTGATGCTATTATGACTTATCGGGTAAAGTAAAATTGCTAACGTAATATTAAATTTACTCTCTACAAAAAACTGCAGTAGATTGCTTGCTCGTGGAGTTCTTTATGTAAGGACATTAAGCCCAAGAGTTACTTATATCTTTTGTTTTTTTTAATTAAATTGTTGCCGATGAGTACAAAAATCAAACTAATTACTGTTGCAAAAGGTCTATTTGTATTTTGTACTTTGTAGTCAATTTTATACCCGAGCCCGAGACTGCTGCGTTGCGTTCGATGCAAAATTTTTGAAGCAATGATAACCGATTGGTAAAATCTATTGTCTCCCGTGCCGTAGGTTCGACCTCCACCACCGGCTTTAGCTATATCGATCGTGGAAGGACTTTTTGCGAATACTCGTCTGGAGCTAACAGAATCAAGTAGAAAATGTCGGCAAGCACCTAACAGTTGGTTCCGATCCGACAGCAGTCCTAGAGAGCCAGTAAAAGTACAGGCACATATGAGAATTAACAACTGCATGTCTCTTTTCTAGTTAATAATGCAAAATAATATAATTGTACTGTACCAAATGTACTCTAAACGCCACCTCACGCCAGGGTCCATACAATTTTTATTTTCAACTATCTTCTGATGTGTTTACAGTTGGAGGCCCCTTAAATATAATTTACATTCAATTTTAAGTCCAATTTATTCATCTTTCATAGATACCCATGGGGTGCGGGGTTAGAATGACTCCCCCCATTGCTACCTGTGGATGTCGTAAGTGGCGACTAAAATACCGGAAGATAGCAGCGCCTGCTGAGGAACTGATATCTTAAACTGCGATCCCCAAGCATGCCAAGCGTGGGGATTATGGCAAACTCCCCTTTAATAGGGGAGGCTGTGTTCAGCAGTGGACAGTCAGTATATTCTTTCGGTTAACATTCTACACAAAATACTTACCAAATTTTCAGGTTTGTGACTCATGTGGCACCAATTTAAACAAAGCTAATAGACTAGCAAGTGATGATGTGGGAACCTAGAATTATTGACTCTAAAGGACACCTGCCGAACACACAGTTAGGTGCTTGGCGACAGATTTTCTACTTGAGGGTGGTAGCTAGACCGGCGACCATTCGCAAAATACCCTACCACCATGCGAATCCTAACCCTTTATTTGTTTATTAGTTATGACTAATAAACAAATAAAGGGTGACTTTATATGTTTTTTAGTTTAGACTGAAGTTAGTATTGGTTATTAAAATGGGATACTAAGGAACTTCATATCGTATATACTCTCTCTAATCCTATATACTACTCGTATAAACATTTAAGACGATACCAGACGGATAAAATAATAAAGTATTACTACAATGATAAAAAAATATAACGGCCTATACTTATCTGATAAGCATACAAATCTGATTGCATGGAAATTATACAACTTGTGTAATATAAAGATGGAAATAATCTTTTGATCATGGTTCTGTTTACCGGATATGGTAAAATTTCATACATATACATAAAAATCACGCCTCTTTTCCGTTGGGGTAGGCAGAGACCACAGATTTCCACTTACTACGATCCTTAAATATCTCTTTCGACTATCTACTCTAATGAATCCTATCATACATGAGCGTCGATTTAGTGTTCTCCTGACCTGGCCTTTTTTCAGAACGTATTCAATCTGATTTCGGAACGTTCGCCTAGGTCTTCCCCTTCAAACACTTCCGTTTACTTGTCCCATGTATACCTGTTTGTTAAGTCATGTCTCATTTCATTCATTCTCTCCAAATGTCCAAACCTACCTTCCCCGATTTTTGTCACCACATTCTCATGCACACCACATCGTTCCCTTAGTTCACTATTCCTTATCCTGACACTCCGTTTGACTCCAATTATGCTTCTCAATACTCTTATCTCTACTGCGTTTATTCTACTTTAATGCTTTTTCTGCCATACCCGGCTTTCACTACCATACATTAGTGTCGGAACCAACACTCCTCCATGAACAGCCAGACGAGCCTTCTTAGACATCTTCTGACAGTTCATAGACGCGTGCAATGCTTCGTTCACCAGGTTTCCAGCATTCACTCTTCTTTCTACATCATATTCACACTCTCCGTCTTTTGTAAACACAGATCCCAAGTATACAAACTCTTTCAGTTGTTCCACTTTTTCACCTATCACAATATTGCAATCGGTCAATCTATCATCTAGTTAAAACACCATAACTTACGTCTTATTGACGTTTTTTTCATTCCCTTTCTATCTAAAGCCTCATGAATAACATTTACTATCTCCTGCAACTCCTTTACCGACGACGCAAGGATCACTTGATCATCAGAAGTACAGAAACATTTGATGAGTAACTCGTTCATTCTTAATCCACATTCACTGTCTTTCAGGTTTGTCAAACAATAATCCATGAATAAGTTGAACAGCCACGGTGACGTTATTCATCCTTGCCTGTCTATACAATTACTGTGAAATTAATGTGCTCAAGAGTACATCGAGCCACGTTCCATGGTTGGTACTGAGCCAACGGCATGTCTCAGACAAGCGTACCATTGGTTTTAGAATACTAGGGCTCAAAAAAAATTTTGCTAGTATAATATACCGCTATTTTAACTTTTTCTTGACGTCACAAATAGAATCTACCTTGTTTAACACACTTAGTTTATGTTTTTAAGAATTATTTTTGACAACATTATAAGTATCAACAAAACTTAGCTATTGTACTGCCTATTATAAAAACAATTGAAAGATATACATTTGAATCTGATAAATATAATAAACGTGTATTATGTTTATCAGATTAATTTAATAAGCATAGCTGGATGTACGTTTGACTGTATTTTCACGTTTACAATTTAATTTACTTATTTTATGTTTTGAGATATATTTTTTACAAATAAAGATACTTACATTGCCTAATATTTAATATATATACAATCTGAATATGATAAACCTACATAATACACGTACCAAGTGCGTATCAATTTTCTCAAAATACTATCGCGCCTATAAATTTGTGATTTAACATAGTAATTTAACATTATATCTAAATGTGTTATCTGTCAAAAATATATAATTTTATAACCATTTAAAAAAAATTACACTATTAATGATTTTGTATTCATCGGATATAATGTTTTTGTCCTTCTAACGCCATCTGTTATTATCACCAAAGAGTTTACATCGTTGCAACAGAACTAACTCAATACTCAAATACGTCGTTTATCTACCTAATACCAGATGACATGACAGCCCCAGAAACAGGTTGAAATAAACGCGAGTCCTCACAAAGCTCAGCTTTTAGCTAGTAATGTCAGTAATTAAAATAAAAGAAAGCTTAATATATTACTTAACTAATGTCATATAATACATAAGTAAGTAGTATATATTCTACATAAATGCCTATGATTATCTGTACACCTACCTATATCATTATCTAAACTTATCTCCATTTTTTCTTACAATCTCAACAGTAATATAAATAAATAGGTAGAAGAACGGGTTTATGTATACTGTGTTTTAACACTTTTAACAGTTGTTGCTGCATTGAGAGTTTTTTTTATAGTAAATTAAAATGCTGAAATGTATTTCAAGCCCAGTGTTGCGACAATACGCTGTCGTTGTAACCGGTTGGTGTTTTTTTTATCACACACAAATATTTTTAAATAACCGAAGAATTTTGTATATTTTTCGTGTATGTGTTTAGAATCAGCAGCAGATAGTGTTTTTTATTGTAATTCGTGTACATTTTCAATTTGATACAGGTACGTAGGTACCCTCAACTACTCACCATCAAAACCTTAAAATTCCAGCAGTATATATACTTTTCACAGTGTTATTGAAGTGGTCCTAATAAATATTTATATAAACATAACTAATATATACAAAATATTATTCTTATATATATTAATAAAAAGGTAATTTTTTAATATTCATAAATTCCCTCAAATCATAATTATCATGTTTTATCCGTTCATTATACCGTCATTTATATTTTATTATATACATGATTAATAATAACAAATACTTTTAAAAGTATCCTAAAAATATTAAATAATATTTAAATAAAACACTTAAAAAAGCATAAAATTATATATCTAGTGACAATTCCGCCTAATTTTCCTGTTATCTACGTGACGTCACAAACATCACGCAGCCTAACCGGAAGAATACCCGACTAGTTTCGCTTCTCAACGAAGCATCTTCAAGAGGTCTTGACTTACCGAGCGCACGATCGAGATGTCTCGGCGGAATTGTCACTAGATATATAATTTTATGCTCTTTTAAGTGTTTTATTTAAATATTATTTAATATTTTTTAGGATACTTTTAAAAGTATTTGTTATTATTAAATATGGATTTCCGCAAAGTAACGCCTGCATCTATCCATTCTATACATTATTGTTATAAATATTAATAGTTTATGCAACTGTCATATAATAGATGGTATTAAAACATGAGTGTAGTTTTTTGAAACGAGTTTCAAAATAAGATTACACGAATGTTTTAATACCATCTATTATATGCAGTTGCATACACTACTTTATTTAATCTCATGGCTATAGGTAGACATTAAATAAAATGCAATATAAAAGCCAGCGCATTGCGCTCACCACCGATAATGTGTACTTAAATTGAATTGAAACCTCCTTGGTCGGGACCATGTCGGGACACATAGTACTTTAAAAATAAAAAAAAAATGTTTCAAAGCATAGTTTTATTAGGAGAATATTGCTTTAATTTATTTTTTAATTTTCTTTAAGCAGTATATAAATAAAATATGCCAATAAAAGTCTGTATTTCATTACATAATTAGAATATTACCGAATGAGATTATATAAAATATATTGTTTAATTCCTCAGCCTCACGATCTTAAGGATCGTTTAAATTCCTTTGCTGCTCTTTTATTCTTAATTTGAGGTCTTCAGATAATTTTCTTTTGGAGTTACTTAAACCCAGGAGTTCGTTTTATGACAAGTCTTTATCCTATCAAGCTGCTCGTTTGTGAAACTCACTACCAGTTGCATTAAGAAAAGCGCCATCTATTTAAACATAATGTTAAAAAGAAGGTAATTACATCACCTCCATCACCATTTGGACTGCCTATGAGTGTGTAACGACTTACAGGTTGTCTAAATGCAGTTGTAGTTCGTAGTATGTGTAAAAATAGACCACGATTAAGTATTTTGCTTTAACTATAATAAATTATATTTTAGTATATCTATCTACATATATGTTTATATACTGAATGTAATACTTAATTTAAGTTTTCGTAATTTTTTTGCAATTTCATATATCTATTCATTTTGTAGACTGTATTGTTTAATATGTATTATATTTTGTACATATATTTAATATTTCCAATACTTGTATATGTTTAAGTATACAACTATTTTACTTGTCCACTTATTTCTACACTCTACCCAACATTTATTTTATTCATATTCTTCTTACGGTTGCCTGGAAGAGATTAGCTGCCTAGCTATACCAAATACCAATATATGGCTTCCTATTGTACTTACTATTTGAAGATGGTTGTATTTTATTTTGTAAACATGTCAATTATAATTGCAAAGTGCAATAAAGACCTATGTATCGATCTAAAAAAAATATTGTTATAAATGATACAAAAAAATTAAAAATAAACAAAAGTAGTTATCTAAATATGCTATACAAAATTCCTTTCTTCAAAGCTGAATACATTATTTTGACCATTAAGTGAAGTTATGTAATTTTAGCAAGTCTAGCGGTCGTTTTACTGGGCCTGAACTTTGTATGGCCATCACCGATGCTGATCAAGTTCAGGGATGAGGAGCAGGGCATACTCTCGAGGCCCCCTACTGAAGATGAAGAGGCCTGGATCGTTTCAATTAATGTTTTGGCTGGACTTATTGGTACGGAATTTAATTATCTATCAACTTTTAGTAGCTTATTTTTAGTATTATAAAAGCTTTACATCTCATATTTCTTCTTAAATCTGTGTATAAATCACTTAAGTATTTTCACCTATAAATAAATCACAATTAACTTGTATTTGAAGATCACCCATTCAATAGTTTAGGCAAATATTTAAAGGAATATAAAAAAGAAACTAAAATTATGCCAGTACGTTTTCTAAATATGCTTTTATCGCATGCTAAATGAACATCACATTTTTAATATTTTATCTCTTGAAGGTCGTTTTATTTACCAGGTGCCTAAAACTGGAGGCTTCAGTCCAGCCAGATTCAATGTAGAGCGGTAAAATATTCCATCACATACGGTGGAACTTATAACAAAAAGCGTAATAATAGTTACAATTTTAACAAAAAAATCGATTTTAACCTGAAATTACGCATTATTAGTGATAATTTGAATAATACTCGTCATCCCATTCAACTTCAAATGGGACCACATCACAAGACATCACAAGCACCTGCTTTCGTATATAAAAAAAATATAAAATCGGTACAGCCTGTAAAGAATTATGTTTTGAGGTAACATATAAAAAAACTTTAATAATAAATGAAGTTACTACTGAGCGCTTCTGTGTTTCGGAGGGCACGTTAAGCTGTCGGTCCCGGTTGTTGTCTTACGATGGCAGTCGTTACAGCATGGTGGTAGGTCATTTTGCGAATGCCCGCCTAGCTAGCTACCACCCTCATATAGAAAATCTGTCGCCAAGCACATAACGGTGTGTTCCGGCAGCTGTCCTTGAGAGCCAGTAATTCTAGGCTAGCCTGAACAACATCGTAGACCACATCATCACTTAGCATCAGGTGAGATAGTGGTCAAAGGCTAGTCTATAAGCAGATGTTAAGAACAAAAACTTAATACTTGATTTAAAAATTTCATTGCTAGGAGGCGATCATTCCTCATCTATCAATTATTATCTGCAGGCATGCTGTTCAATGGGAATTTGATGGATTGGTTTGGACGCAAAACTATGCTAGTCTACATGTACATTCCAAGACTTATCCTGTGTGGTATTGTACTGTTTGCGACAGAAGCGTGGATGATAATCTTAGCTAGAGCCATAGGTGGCTTATCTGACATCATGACTATTGGCGTGATCTCCACTTACGTGTCTGAAGTAGCTGGGGTAAGGCATCAAACTAGTTCTACGGCTCTTTATGGGGTCCAAAAGAATTAACAAACATTTAATTTTAACACTTTAATGCATAAAATATATTTTAATTTCAGAAAGATATCAGAGGAGCTTCTGGTACTGTGACGCAGATAATGTCGGCCCTTGGAATGATGATCATGTTTTCAGTGGGGCCATTCGTGTCTTACTTAGCAGTAAATGTGATGATGACCGTTATTGTAGTTGTAACTTTAATACCAGTACTGTTATTGCCTGAAACCCCTTACTTTTTGTACGTGAAAGGTATGTTCTCACCATTTCATCAACACTTTAGAGTTTCAATGAGAGAGTCTTCTTCAATATAATCTTTGAAAACAAACGTTTTTTTACAAGAATCACTTTTTATTGTTTGCAGGACGCACACAAGATGCAGTTAAAGTTTTGACGTTTCTTCGAGGTTCAGAAGAATTGGCCCATGACGAAATAAAAGAATACTTGATGGATACCGGTGAAGAAGTTATAGATAAATCTAAGCTTCTAAAGGACAAAACTGTGATAAAAACCTTTGCTCTGGTCATATTTTTAAGTATTGGACTACAAATGATTGGATACAATGCGGTCAACTTCTATTTGCAAAGTATATTTGAAACTACACAAACCAGTGTCAGTTCGGAGGCGTCCTCTTTGATTATTGGAGTCATACAGCTGTTGGCCTGTCTTTGCACGTTTTTACTGACTGACAGATTTGGGAAAAAGCCAATTCTGTGTACATCATTGATAGGAATGTGTATCGGTTTGGTATGTTGGTTTTATGTACCCTATTTTTATATCCCATATAAGGCAATCATTTGACATCTCACCTGATGGAAAGCAACGACGTGGACAAGAAAAGAGCATGCTTGCCAAAAATATACCTGTTCTCTCCTACTCTACAGTTGAAGGCTTTCGGGTTATAATCCTCAGCACTCAAGGATTTTCTGGAGTCTAAAATTTCACTTCTATAGAATATTGCATGAAAAACTGTATCAATTAAAATCATATCCCAACCTACTACATTTTTGATGTTTTTAGGTTGGCCTCGGATCATTCTTCGTTTTACTTGAAAATGGAAATGAAATCACTGGATTTTTGAACTTCCTTCCTCTTTTATCAATTGCGATAATCATATATGGATTTAACGCAGGTACTGTAAATACAATTTCTCATTAAGATATAACCTATGTACGAAAATATTGATTGGAGCACATTAAATTTTCTTTTTGACACGTATATTGTATAAGAGCTGGTGGGTTCTTCTTAAGCAGGGGCCAAAGTAGCTCTTTACTCTCTAGGGATTAAAAGTGACTTTTAAAAGTTGCTGACAAAATTTTCCGTAAATCTGGATCGCCACTTAACGCCACTTATGTACATAAGTGGCGTTAACACAGCAGCCGTAATTGCAGCGTCGACTGCCGTCATATTGGCAAATACCGCTCGTGTATATAAGCTCTAAACAAAAGTTGTCAACTCTTGTGTTGCCAACACGTGTTGCTAACAAAAGATCCTGTAAATTTTACCTACTTTACTATCACCCATATTAATTGTTAATTCACACATACAGATCGTGGCGATAGGCATGATTAAGGCATATTTTAAATCAATTAATTATAAGAATCTTAGATTAGAGATGTCTGAAACAATATTGTTCATATCATACTTACGATAAAAGAAACTGCCTGTCACAACGACTTTGGATATAACATTCGTGAATACTGATAGAACCGGTGACAACCCAAATCATTGTTCTGAAAGTGAACACAACAATGAGGTACAAAAAAACGATGTTTATTGATAAAAACTTGGGAATTACGCAATTATCGCATGAGTTTAACGGTATCGAATCATCAATTACGCACAAACATAATACAAATAATTTCCTACTCCAGTAAGCACTATCAGTACCTAGTGCCAGAGATTATGTATAAGGTACTGATCTAAGCGCACGTTTGTGAAAATATTCCACTGAAAATTGAATCCGTCCTTTCCTACACTTTGTAAATTAGACCTATCTCACCTGATGGTAGGTATGATGTGGGCGTGTATGGTGAGCAGAGTTAACATTGACTGCATGCACAGATGCCAGAAAACACTTATAGGTGCATAGCGACAGATTTTCCGGAGAATTGGTAGCGAATCAGGCGAACATTTGTAAAATGCCCTTCCACCAAGCGGTGACGCTAAAGTTCCATATTCGAACCATTGTCACACTGGAAGGCAGTCCAATCCGATGCCACTATCCTGTGGTCTTGGGTTCGATGCCTGAGTCGGTCAAGTTATTGGGGTTTTCTGACAAAGAAATCTACATCTGTTCGAAGTTTTGAACCGTGCCTGGTATGGGTAATGACAAAGGCTCGCCTCCTGTTTCATGGCCCCGAAGCATATCTGACCAAAGAATATACGCGATTTGAACCGTTAAAGTGTTTTATTAACATGTATAATAATCTCGAAGACATAAGATAATATTATATATATCAGTACTTCAGTACTAATATTATAAATGCGAAAGTAACTCTGTATGTCTGTCTGTTACACTTTCACACCAAAACTACTGGACCTATTTGAATGAAATTTGGTATGGAAATAGTTTGAGACCCGTGAAAAAGCATAGGATAGTTTTTATCCAACTGCGCAAAAATAGGTTAATGTTTTTTGCGATAACCGACATACGCGGGGCGGAGCCGCGCCAAGCTGGTCGGAGCAAGCGGAAAGCTGGTCTAACATAAATATCTTTCCTTTCTCAGGAATGGGATCGTTATTCTGGATTTTAGTAGCAGAGCTCTTCGAAGGACCAATTCGACCCTACGGGTTGTCGTGTGGTGTATTTATTTCGTGTTTATGTACCTTTCTGCTGACGAGGTTCTTTCCGGCTTTATTAAATTCTATCGGTGCTCCAGCAATGTATTACAGTTTCGCAGTAAGCTGTGTCATTGTTTGTTTGGTGATAGGTTTCTTTATACCGGAGACGAAAGGCAAGACCTTCGCAGAGATACAAACAGCGTTGGGGAAGAAAAGTCAGAAGGACTTTGTGAAAGAAAAAGCATGAAGGGATGTTTATAAGTTTGAAGAAACTTAACATTTATTTTTAACTGACTTTCAAAAAAGAAGGAGTTTCTCATCCGACTGTATATTTTTTATGTTTGTTATTCGATTACTCCTCCAATAATGGAACTTATTTAAAGCATTTTTTATTGGGTAATTTATATATCCAAGGGAGTCCCATTTAATTTCAAAGTCAAAGTATATTTATTGCTGAATTACATGTGTAAAATGATATCATAACTTATTATTGATTCAATGTAATCTGCCTTTTAAGGGCATGCAATATTTATGTTACATTGATTAAGTTGTTTTTAATTTACAGTCATTTGACTGAAACATTGATGTTATATAATTGCAATGGCAACTCATTGTCCATAGTGAATAGTATTTTAGAAGACTGACAATAATCTTGTATGCAGTATGCATTACTAAAAAGAGTGAAAAAAATATGTAAAAAAATCGGAACCTACTTCCACCATTGAAAATTATGAAAAACCTTATGGAAATCGTACCTTCCGATCCGATTTCCATGATAATGTGGGAAACAAATTGGTCCTTCAATTTGAATCAGCATGATATCAATTAATCTTTCTAGGTATATGCAGTTGCAAATTTAGACTAGGTTAGGTTAGTTAAATTTCGATAATCATAAAATGTGACTTTTATATAAATTCTCATTATCATACGTCAAGTCTTTGACGTATATATTCTCCTTACGTAAAACTTTTGATCTCACAACCGCAAGGTAGGTATCTATGCGAACTTTTCTCCACATAGATACGATGCGAGAAGTTTCCCGTATAGAAATGTTGCGAGAATCTAGTCGCCGTGCTGCATAGATACATTTTTCACCTCATATTTCAGCCTATCATATAATAATATGGCATTCAGATATTTTACAAATCTTATATCCAATCAACTTGCATTCTTATAATGAAACTTTACCCTAAGCATTTTTGTATACATTATGAAAATCGATTATTCATTATGATCTTGCGAAAGAGAGGTAGTGCTTTCTATTGGCCTAGCAAAGCCAAGTCTATGCAGCAAGTTAGGGATCTTAATATGTCTATGTTTGTATTTGTCCGATGATAACTTTTGAGCGCCTGTTCAGATTATCATGACATTCAGTAGAAACGTAGCTTATATAAATATGATTAAGTATAAAAATATTATATATAACTGAACTAATATATAATATATTATATAAATAATGTTTTATTATAATGTATTTGTGTTAAAATTGTAAGTGACATAGACAAAGACAGGCCCAGTTAGGAATTGTATATGAAAGATTTATCTGTACCTATTCACTTAATTGAAATCAATTTTTATATTATATTTAGATCCCAAAAGCTTTTGTACAATATTAAACAATGTTATAATAAATTTAATATTACTTAATTAAATAAAATATATTAAATTATGTATAAAGATTCTTATTTTAGTATGTAACAAAGAAAACACTAGGTTTAGTTAACAGAAAACAGAAAAAATCTATTAAGTATTATGAGTACATTCTCAAAGAATTACCAATGTATTAATAATTTAGTTTTTCTTCTACTATCCATCATTAAAAAGTTCGACAACGATGTCTTTAATATGCATATATATTTCCTTGGCATAAATTATATACAGATAGAAGTCGTAGTCGAACTTTTTAGTGTAACTAGTTATACATGAAACTTTTTTGCAAATTTTCACTACGATTTCAGTAGTAGGTATCATGCTGCTTATTTACCGCCATTTTCTTTGGTCGCGTTTTACGTATCTTTAAGGTGACAAAATGTTTTTCATAACATGTTTGCATAAATGGTAAAAGGCAATATTTAAAATGAAAGCATTGTCCGTTACTTCAGACTATCTCAAAATCTGTGACGTCATAATGAAAACAAGTATCAAGCCCGCTTTCTCCATCTATCAAAGATCAAGATGTTCATCTTTACGCATGCTCTTTACGCGTGACGTCACACTGCTCACCAGACCGAACACATCAAAGACTAACGCAAATCAAGATTGGTATAACAATATACATGAGTAGAAACTTGTCGAATATTGAGATAATTTTCGGTAAAGCACTAAAAAGACTCCCGTGGGGTGCCGGGTTAGAATTGCACCTCCCCATATCATCCCGTGTGGGTGTTGTAAAACTCGACTAAGGGAAAAATACTATTAGAGGTGGGCAGCGCATTCTTAAGAATTATATGCTATCTTGCATTGCGATCCCCAAGCCGCCTGCCAAGCGTGGAGATTATGGCAAACACCCCCTACATAGTGTTCAGCAGTGGACGATCTGGCTGGTACAGTACTTAAAAGATAAAATTTATTGATGAATTATTAAAGTCATAGGACTTATTTCAAGGGTAAAGATATGATAAGTAAGGTCAACCCGGCGAAGACCGTCTGTCGGGAAAGATCGTACAATGAGAATTACAACAAATTCAGCAGACTTTCGAAGGTTGCAACACAATCAACCGGCTAATAAAGCCGTTCTAGTTTTTGTACATTGACAGAGATGGCGGTGCATGTAGGGCAAACGGAAAAAAATAGTTTATTTAATTTAGTATGGTGCTTGACTTGCATTGGGAGTGTACCACGTACTAACAAAAATGTTAAAGAGTGTTTAAATCTTTGTTATTTTTGAGATCATTATTTATGAATATATCTATCTAATTATTATATGACATCAGTGTTATACACGTTTTGTACTACGTTATTCTTGATGAAAATAAAAAGTAACCTCTCAATATGTAGTGGGGAAGTCCGTCTAGGTTCTGGAGGGTAATAACGTCATATGCCGGTCTTCGCCACATTCAGAAGTCGTCAACGTTTGGTGTCTAATTAAGCATTTTTTTAATTACCTTCCTGGTTGGTTACACTTCAAAGTATGTTAAATAGTAATTTATTTTCGTTTTTGTTAAATGGAAGCCTGTTATTTTGTTCAAAGAATAGCAAATAAATTTTGCTAATAATTTTAGGTTTTACTCAGGAGCGGTTTCTATGGTTAATAGGTTTGAATCTCACTATTTGAATACTAAGCACTCGTTTATTTTTTTCTACTAAGTTTATCCAAAACTATCACAAGGAAAAATTTTTAATTTGATTGATTAAATACTTGTATAAGCTTGGAATTTGTAATAAAATTTTACTATAAAAATCATTAATTATTATTTGAGGTGAAATATGTTTTGCAGCCCTGGAAGTGCGAAGTCTGCCGGTCTTACCCGACAAATGCTGTATCTCGCGAAATAAGCTGTAAAAAACCTTATTCCTGAGAGTTAGAGTGCACAAATTAAGTTGTTACAAGAACTGGCACTTGTACACACTATCTATAACTACAAAAACTATCGATAACTAAGTAAATTTGCCACTAGACGGTCTTATCCAACATGGAAGCGAAATCCGTCTATTTTCACTGTGTTATCAAAAATGGTTGTTATTCCGTGACCGATTGTTTCTATGGGATTTTGAAATGTCTATTGCCAGGTCAACTAAATATCTTATTACCTTGTTTAATAAAATTTGACTTAAAGGTTATAGAATAGCCAAAATAAGTCAATTTGTAACATTTTAAATGAAGTATGCCGGTCTTCGCCGAGTTGACCTTAGCCATTTAAGTTACAAAATTACAAATTTACGAGAGGAAAAAATTATGAATGTTTTAAATAACCGGATGTACTCGCGAGTATTGGTCGATATTGTTGACCTAGGTTTCGGGCATATCAGATGCCCTGAGGAAAAAATTAAGTCATGTGCGGGATTCGAACCCGCGTCCATCCATCCCTTTAGCCGGGGTATGCTTTAACCCATTGAGCTAACATGACAACGAGTCAGAACTCAATTTTTTCCTATCGTTCTTTACCAATCGTATTGGGCTGGAGCGACATCTATTAGTTCAACTTACTTTGTATGAGCCATTTAAGCGTTATCCACGACTGATTCCATCGTGTTATGGGGATAACGCTTTGTAAAGCCAAAATCATAGAAACATTATTGTTTCCTGAATCGCTCAATCGTTTTTAGGGTTCCGTACCCAAAGGGACCCTATTACTGAGACTTCGCTGTCCGTCCGTCCGTCTGTCACCAGGCTGTATCACAAGAACGGTGATAGTTAGACAGTTGAAATTTTCACAGATGATGTATTTCTGTTGCCGCTATAACAACAAATACAAAAAGTCGGCCAAGTGTGAGTTGGACTCGCGCACGTTAAAACAAAAAAAGGTTAAAATATGAAGTCTAATGTTGTATAGCTAATGGTACGGAACCCTTCGTGCGCGAGTCCGACTCACACTTGCCGATTTTTTACCAAAAAGCGCGAAGGCGCTCGTGTTTTAAGACGAGGCTGCGGAAAAAATACTCTCATTCGACTAGTTTTTTTAACCAACTTAAATATGCAATCAACACGTTAGCTTAAATATTTGATTTTCAAACCTTTTTCTATCCGTTGTTAAGACAGAAACACATTTGAAAGAAATTTACTCGATAGTTTTAATTTTTTTTAATGAAGCCTTTTCTTTAAATTATTGGATTTTTCTTGGAAACTACGTCAGTTACATATCAATAATAAATACACATAGAAAGGAAATGTAGTTTATTATCCACTGTAAAAGTAAAATTTACCTAGAGTTATTAGTATTCTCATAATAAATTAAATTGTGTTTTAGACTTACGACCTTTAGTTCTGTGCAGGATTACGGTCAATCGGAAGATTCGATATTCAACCTTATTAGCTTACGCTTACGAAATAAAATCAATGCGTAAGAGCTGTCCTTCAGTGCCGCGCTGTGCGCCGTTGGACGTGGACCTGTCGCTCGCGCGCTATCACCTGAGCAGTATAAATACGTATCTTGGTAGGTATATCAATCAATATGGGAAATAAAGATAACTAAAAAATAAAAAAAGGAAGCAGAAGAGTCGATACAAAGACTTTGCAAGAATTATGAGAGAGGCAAAAGCGTATAATATTTCAGTTTTTTTTTACCTATTGCACCTATGCAAATTTAATATTCGTTTGTGTTTATTCTATTCATGAAACATACTATCTCGACCGAACTAAGAGATTCTATACCAACTAGGTTTCCTATAGTACTGTAATGGAGCTGTAAAATAACTATATGTCGTACTAATCTAAGTATGATTAGTAGGGTACTATAATAATATCTGGTATATGTATAATTATGGTCTCACCTGATGGTAAGTGATGTGGTTGAAGGTGCCAAACAGGTGTAAACTAAAATTATCTGGCTCTAAAGTACAGATGCCGTTCAACCGTAAATGGAGTTGAGTGTTGCTAAATAATAATAACACAAGCGTAGCAAATCAAAGCATTTGGTTTGGTGGGTAGGTATATCGCAATAAAACATCGAACATTCTTTATGTCCCTCAAGACTAGATGTAGATTTATATCAATGAAAGAATATTCAGAATCAGGCAAGTAGGTATATATCCAAGAGATTATCTACAAAGTCACCTGCATAGGTACTTTTAAATATACATTTTATCACTTAGACATGTACATATAAGTATCGATTTATACAAAAATAATAGAGTGGAATAAATAGATTGTGTATATACTCGTATAATAAAAAAGACTGTGCTCAAAAATGCACCTTCTTTCTCAGGAAAAACAATAATAAATCAGTCGAAGTCCGAGATCACTCGGAACAGGGAGAACTGTCGGAGTCGCCATCTCATATTATAAGTTTAGACTGTTCTTCCACTACACGAAAATAAGTGAGTAATTCTTTGAACATAATACTTTAGTATTGCTAAATTTGCAAATTTTATTCACAGGAAATTTCGTAAAGGAAATATTTTATATACTACCTATATTAGGCTAAAAATTATTTTGACCTATCCATAGCAGAGCAGCAGGTAAAATTAAATAAAATAACGTATAAATGTATAAATACAATGAAATTTTCTTTTTTACACTGAAAAAAAAACTTTACATTATTATCGCCCTGCACTTGTCACACCTCTGTAGGATCGGTATAAACAATATATTTTTTCTGAGTACCTACACATAAGACAACGCATTGACATAATTGTGCGGAGTAAGACTTAAATTTTATGGCCGGCCTCCTATCTGAAGCAATACTCCTTTGCGAATGCCATCGTTGATACGTATTATACTTGCCTTCACCCCCTTTTCGGTTATTAGGGTATTAGATAGATGGTAAAGAGCGATGTTGTACTCTTGACGTGCAAAAAATCTGACGTGCAAATTATCTGAATTTATGTATTTAAATTCATTTATTCATATCCCAACACGCCCTTTCTGAAGGCCGAGCTTCAGCAGGGGCGGAGCAATTTGTATGGTGGCCGTGTTGAAATCGCCATTTTGGATTTTTGACAGGTGTCATTCGACTGCTCTCCCGACATTTATCCTTACAAATTATATTACAAATTGTGCGAAATTGATTGTCGGACAAACAGAAATGTACAGTTGCTTTTCTGAAGGCTTCAGGTAACTGATTGTCTGTAAAATGTATTTTGCAGGTATATATATCAATCAAAAATCTGATTGATATTATCAAACTGAAGGCTAAATGCACATTTTGCATGGTGGTAGGGCACTTTGCGAATGCCCGCCTGGCTAGCTACCACCCTCAAGTAGAAAATCTGTCGCCAAGCACCTAACGGTGTGTTCCGGCAGCTGTCCTTGAGAGCCAGTAATTCTAGGTTAGCCTGAACAACATCTTCGACCACATCATCACTTACCAACAGGTGAGATAGTGGTCAAGGGTAACCTATCAGGCATAAAAAAGAAAAACATTTGTAATATAACTAAATGCTAATTTGCCGTGTAGTATGGAGACAACAAATTAAAAATAGAAATTCTACAAAAAGATGAAGAATTTTGGACGAAAAAAATGGAGACAAAACTAGTCACATTCTATATGAACTCCCTTCTGCCCGAGCTGGTCGATCCCCACCACCCTAAGAATAGACTGATCCGGGATCAAGAATATGCGGATACTTCTAGAAAAAGATAAAATCAAGAGGAGGCTGTCGAGGGTGACTTGCAACATCAAAGTGCAAATACTTCCTCCCGCCATAAAAAGAAGACTTGACTTAATGTTGTCTTAGGTTTACGCGATTGTTACACATAGTAATTAAACAACATTTAACGGTTTAAATCGCGTATATTTATCATTATTTTTGTCCTGACGTTTCAAACACTTTGCAGTGATCGTGGTCACAGGGTGACGATCGGGGGGATTGCAAACTTGAAAAAAAACTTGACTTTCCGTTCCGATACTCGTTATTTCTCACGTACACTTTTGCATATCATTAATTCTGTATAATCATTAATACTGTATAAATTGAAAATAATATATTTTTTATTTCATAAATGATTTTTTGTTAATTTATATACATCTTAACTGAATTTGTCTATAACCACTTACTAACAATCTAAGAATCCACTGTTTTTATTTAAATGTCTAATTTAGTCACCTGTTCCAGTGCCACTCACTCTCTCACTTATCTGCCATGTTGCATTAAAAGAAGCTTGTATAACATGTTGTCTACAATGTTTCTGCAGTTGTGTTATTTTTAAAAAACCCTAAGTTTAAGGCCATTACAATTGCGTATATAGACTCTTCTGCAAGTTTGGTAAAAAATCTTATCCTGCTGTTTAGAAGTGGCTAGATCTATATCTGGTTGGTCTATCTAATTTTTACCATAGTTGGTATCTAAAAGCAGAGTGGTAGTAAAATAACACCTTTTTGTTCACCAGTGTAACTGAAAAATAAAACGTAATAGGATGTATACGAACATATTTTCAACATAAGTAATTAATAGTTAAAAATTATATGATAGCAATAAAAAAACAACCTACTTTATATTATTATGGGAACGTGTACCGTAGCACAGTTATGAAAAACTATAATTCATATTTGTATGACGAGTCATGGTAAAATATATTGGCCACGACTAACATTTAATCAAATCAAATCCATTTATTTCAGGTCAATTGTACCCATATTCACTGAATATAATATAATGTTATGCTCATTCAATTTGATGGTATTTTACTTTATTCTAATGATGTGTAATCTGATTAATCGCATTCCAAGATACTGAGAACAATGTTGATTCATTCATAAATTATCGTCCACGCCAAGGGGTAATGAAATTTTTGTAGTAAGTTTAATCAGTAGAAATCACTTTCGTTACTACGGAGAATTTAAAAACACCCCCCATTTATCAATATATATTGTGCCGTTTGGGCTGATATGTACCATCATCATATTCCGACCCTTGTCTCACTTTATTTTGTTTTGGTGCAATATGTTTTCTCTATAAACACAGAGACTGCGACACAACAACATAGCAAAGAAAAAAAAAAGACTTGAAAACAATTTTTTTAATTAAAAAGTCTGGTAACTAACTGGTTGATATCGGTGCAATATGATCTCAATTTTGTGCTCATTTAACTGACTTAGACAGGTTATTTGATATACTGATGACTACAGACTTTACTAGAGAGATTATTATTCACATATTATTTATAGATTTTATCACTATTTAACAATAACTTTCATCTATATTCATAGTTGCCACTTACATTCGTTGCTAGAAGCACTGCGATCGTCAAGGCATTTTGGCAAATTACTTTTTAGTAAGTTTGACTGTAACTGGCAAACCGTTCGACCGATGTTGATGAAATTAAAATGAAACCAATTAAGAGTTAAACTAATAAATAATCTTCAAGATTGTAAGGTTCAGTAAAAAAGTTATGTGTGGTCAAACATAAAATAAAAAATAGACAAGTCAATTTAAGAACCCTCTTTCTTTTGGGAAGTCAGTTAAATATGAATAATATATATACCAATACATTCATACATAATAATATATACCAATAAAGTCGAGCAGACATGATCATATTGTAAAAAGTAAAACTTTTGGCTTTAGTTTAATAAGCTACTGTCGACCGTAAGAATAATTTTGGAAAGTAAACCAAATAATCAATTTCTTACTAAGAAATATTAGTAATGTTGATAAAAATACAAACGTGACATCAATTTCAGTATATACAAAGTTACTTTATGTATCGAAATGCGTCACGTGAATAAGATTATAAAAAAAGTTGAAATCGTCTCAATGGTATCTGTGTTCGCGAATCTAATTTCAAGTACACAAATATTTTTATAAGCGAGACGCGTGCGCCGCTGCACATCGCGTCGTTCGGTGCAGCGGGGATCGTTGCGCCGCATGGGCGGAGCTAGCGTGGGAATTATTTTTGACTGCCTGGACTTAAGTTTGTATATCCGAACTGATCCGAAGATCAACCGATTCAGTGCATAGCTCGGTTATGATGGTGGTACAGCAGTTTGCAAATGCATGTTTCATTGGCTAGTTACAATCCTCAATTATTAATTGGTGTCTTCTGTATTGAGAATTCGTTCCCATTCTAAGGGTAATTACCTACATTGATATTTATGTTGTGCTAAGAATGTGTAAAACTCTCAATATACACACGACTTCGTAAGGTTCGATCGGGGATTCGGTAGGGTTTTGTAATTAAAACACCTTGTCGATTCCAATCCAATCCAAGATGCATATATTTTTCATACAAAAAGTTTCATATGTTCGGTGAGAATCTCGTCACCGCGATTCAGAAAACTTACCGCTCAACTACATCGGCCATCTAGTTATAAAGTTAAGAACTATCTGCTAAGGTAAGCTTACTCATAAATGAACCATCAATGGTTAGGTTTCTAGTTCGGAGTTTCTTTGCATGTTTTACTTCTACACAATGTGTCATGAGGCAGATAGTTGTACCTAAGCATACCTACTTATTTCTACAGCCAAGCACTATTGTTCACATTACTGTGTTCCGGTTCGTATTTTATGGATACATTTGTGACGAACTGTATCTGTTATAGGTTCTGAGGTTACCATTTAACACCAGGAGGGCTTCGTGCTTATCTCATTACAATAGCACGAAAAAGCAAATATCTTATCCAAGATTAAGAAACATCGTTTCATATTTGGTGGGATCTGTATATAGTTTCGTATTTTCTCATACTTACAAAGGAGTTTAGATTATTTGGACGACAGATACTTAACGATTACATAGATTTATGGGTCATCATGGCTCGTGAAAATAATTACCAATCGGCTTATATTCACAAGAGTTAATAAAACTGCAAATGTAAACCTAATAGATTGATGAAATTTATCACGAAATCCGTTACATAGCGCACGTGTTCCTTATTTAAATAAAACGATCGTAATATCCGAGCGCCCCCGAGGCTGCGAAAGCTGCTACCGAAGTTAGCCGATCTCGTTTCGTGATTCATTCGTTAATCAATGCACTGTGTCGTTTTTCTACTAGGTACCTACTACTATAACTTTCATAGATATCATGATACGAGAAATATGATAAGCATGAATAGTGATATTGGTTATAGGACATGACGTGGCGGTTTTGTTATCATTATTTTGCGGCTGATATCATTCTCGTAGCGTCAGTAACGATGCATCTATCTACTAAGTGGTATGGCAATTTGTATGATAGTAGGCGCTTATCTCCGATATTACTGATCAAATTTGAACAAAATATTTTTTTCTTTTAGCTGCACTATCCCTGAGTGTCATAAGCTATATTTTATTTTGATATCAGTTTGATTTTTGTTCGAAATCAAAGGTTAGGTAAGACAAGTCGAACACATAGCTGATTGTCTTTATCGACGTGCGCTGACCTGATATAAGTTAGTCAGATTTAAGAACATACTACTAAAATGTACAAACAATTAGATTGTACAAAAAACTCCGCACTGGTACATATCGCATGAAGGTACGTAGGTATATGCCACCATAACGATTTTTATGTCAACAAATTTAAGATTTATCGTAGGTCATTTTGAGGAGTATTTTTGGGTTCGTTGCATTCGTTCCCAATGTCAACTCCCCCTGTCTGAGTTACCCACGATCTCAGTTCCCCCCGATAAATGTAATCGATAGAAATAACTACCAATTATTAAATTTTTGGAATCACTGCAGGTACTGAAGGTGTAAAAAAATGTTTAGATACTGTCATGCCTATGCATAAAATGTATATTTTACATGTTTTTTATGCCTGATAGGTTAGCCTATCTCACCTGATGGCAAGTGATGATGTAGTCGAAGATGTTGTTCAGACTAACCTAGAATTACTGACTCTCAAGGACAGCTGCCGGAACACACCGGTAGGTGCTTGGCGACAGATTTTCTACTTGAGAGGGGTAGTTAGCCAGCCAGGTAGTTAGCTATTCGCAAAATGCCCTACAACCATGCACAATCTTTTTCATTATATTTTTATGTTTTTACAATAAGTATTTGTTTTGCTAAACATTTTTAATATTTTTTTTGTAGTTGTTATCGATACTCCACGTATCGCCAGTTAATAAGCAATAACCTAGTATAAAATAAATGTTGAAACCTATTGAAAACAAATGTCATACATTACACTGCCGCAAAAATATATCACACAAAAATTTATTTATTATATACAATAACATTACAAAAGGTAATGTCATTCTTCGTTGACATAACGAATGAATTAGCATTGTATATTTTATTTAACTGATACATGTTTCAAATACACATCAACACAATGAAAAGTAAACTGAGTAATGTGGGGCTGGATAATATGTAATACATAATGCTGGGCACGCTGCCAACTGGTACTGGGCTGGAGCATTTAGACTGCCTATGAGTCTGCGATAACATATAAGTTATCTGTAGTAGCTGTAGTGTTGTATATAGTTCGTAACTTCGTAGTATTTTAGGCATACCGTTTTTGAACACAATTACATTACAAATGTAATGACATCGTATATTTGTTTAAATTAAAAATGTTGTATATATTTTTACAGCAGTGCAATATTACAAATATATTGTAATTTCAAATACATACATAAATATAATACTTGAGATCCGATTCATGTATTAATAAAGTTGATTTCATACGCATACCAATCAAAAGCAAGATTAGTAAATAATAAGTAGGTTCGTATTGCATGAAGCGTATATTTTTGAACTCCAAAGTTTTTTCGTGCCGGAGACTTATAAGATATTTTTTACTCGATATAAACATGAAGTATCCGAAGTTTTTTTAATTAGGTACAGGCTGTGAATTAAAACACATTATAATTACGGACCATGAGGACGCCACTTCATTTTGAGATTGATTGAGGCGTTGTTATGTAGAGTAGACCGCACATATTGTTTTACATTTACAAATAGTTATTATTATTATTTTCGTCAACGTTTACGGAAAAAAATAAGTTCTTTCTTATTTCTCCTTATTTTACAGCGCCATCTGTTGAAAAAAGTTTGAAGGCGAAGATGGCGTTCACATTTACAGGGAGCGCTGCTTTCGATTTCAGTCTATCTATTTCATCAACTACAGAATATAGGAGTTGAACAGCTTACGGCGGCAATCAACATCCAAGTCCTCCCTAAACCAACGAAGGTTCAAAAATGTAGGTATTGTGTACCTGCATTATGAACCTGTTAAATTAATATGATATATAAAAAAAGAACGTAAGTTTCTATAGTAAGTAGGCTGTTTATTTTTGTTAACTGCGGATCTTTTAAAAAAAGAAACTGCCCATAGGACACGGAAAATACTATGATTTTTATTTTTAAGAAGTTCGTAATGTGTAGCTTAAGAACTATAAGGGTTGATGCATTTTTATTTATACACAGAGACATCTTCTGGTCTTCAGGAGAACCAACGTCTGGTGTAGAGAAATTGTAGAAACAGCTCCAGTACACAGACGTGCGAGTGAACAGTCGTAGCCCTAAAGAACTCTTAACCTACATTGATGCGGATTTATATAGACAAGAGGGACGCAGTACCTGACTATGGGTATGGATGTGTAAGACGCGCCTGGGCACTTCTCTACATTCCTTGCACTGAAAAAAATGTTAACACTAGATTCGATTTCAAGGATTAGAAATTAATCTTATAAATATGTATCCTCAAAATCTAATTAATCTAATTATTAACTAGCTCCAGAAGCTTCATTAAAATATTTTTTTGCATAATATGTATATTGAATGACATACTCGTAATTAAACACTTACCATATACCTAACATTTTTTTAGTGTTTTCTTTCTTCTTTAGCGATAACTTCATACGGCGACATCAATGTTGTTGTATATAAATTTTCTCATTAACATCTACAGACAATAAACAATAAAACCTACAGATAGATATTTAATAGGTAATCAAAAATAACTTTCTGTTCATAATGATAAGAAATGTACCTACGCATTTCCTTCCAAACCTAAGAATCTTGTGTTCCTCAATACACATTACTCAATTCTCTACTACAAACATACAGGAAACATAGGGAAAAGCTTACCTTATGTTCTCTCAACTTCCGCAGCAGCTCGTGGTAGGTGGCAGCACGTGCGGCGGCTAGTGACGGCGGGGGGAGTCGCCCCTCCATGCAGTGCAGCCAGCGACGCAAGCACCGGAGTTCGTGAGCTGGGTCTGTGGAAATAATACTTTTTACTGGCTTAGGTTCCAAAGTTATGTAGTAAAACCGTATCCCGTACTGCGTACTGAGTTATAATGGAAGACAGTTTTGCAAATGCTCGTTTGGCTAATAGATGGCAACATGAAGTATAATACCTATCCTTAAGAATTTATCGATGTGCTACAAGAGCTGTTGTTGAGACTGTTCCCATTCTAAGCCTAGCCTACAATGTCGAACCACATTATCACTTACGCTCGCTACAATCTTTGATCACTATAACCTTCTTTATTTTGTTCTTGATCATTCAGTCACGGTAATAATATTACTCAGTCAGAGTGCGCCGGAACACGACGTAATAGATATGAAGAGTGAAGACTGACCATCACCTCACTCATCACGACTTGAGATGGCGCCATCTAACATATTATTGAAGAACTTGCTCTATAAAATAATATTTTCATTCTGTAATATTTTGTGATCATACATGTTTTATATTTATTTAATTTCATACTGAATGGAAGTCCTAACTTCTAAACTACTATTTTAGGTAAGTAGGTACCCAACAACTTCATACAAAAAATTTGATTTTATATGTATCATTATAACCTTGACTTGGTTATACATAGTACCGCAGCCTAATACTAGATGGCGCTAGCAAACTGCGCTAGATTTCTACATCGCGGTGACGAGATTCTCGGGAGTTAGTTAATGCTGTTAATTCATGATAGTTACATTAACTCTGGTTTCCCTTCAATACGAATAAATCTTTCGCCTTTTACTAAAGATTTCCGTGGAGGGGAACACTCAGATGAGTCTAAATCTTGTTTTTGAAAAACCCTGCTTCGGCAGGGATTGTAAAAGTATTAATAGAATTGACGTTGATAAGTATCAGTGGTGCCAACTTTAAAATTTATGGGATGGTAGAACTCTTCGAAAAATACGGTAGATTTTCCAAAAATATGTTGTAATTATTATTATATGAAATATGGTAGAATTACCTTGCCCATTTAGTAGCAAGTTCATGATTGGAATTGAAATAAAACTCATATATTTATTCAAAATTAGATATTATGTTTCTCAATCATATCTTTAGTGGGATTAAAATCAACACAATTTTTTCCGTATCGCTGTGTGGCCTGCTGCGATAAAAAGTTTCCCCTGATGGTTTTCGTAAGGAGTTTATTCCGTTTTTTCGTTTTGATATCGTTGACAGTCGCTATCAGTATCACTATCCATATTTAAAAAAACTCGGATCAACACAATAAACCATAACGTAATAACTAATAAGACGCGTGCGCCTTATGAATGATGTATTGTCAGTTAAAACAATTTCAATTCAGATACTAATAAACTAGGTAAATTAAAAAGGTCTAAGTTCAAATACAGAGCAATGCAATCGACATACCTACCATATTCGTGTGCATAATACGTATCACGCTTAGAGATCCGCGCCACGCCGGCGTGCCGCCGCCGAGTTACCTCGGCGCGCCGCCGACGCGGCGACGTCGAAAATTGATTTAGAGTTTTCTGCCGTGAGGTGCAGTACCCTGGATAGCTGAGGTGTGGGGGAGTGCTCCGACCGGAATCCGAACTGCTCCGGTTGGGACTTCATGTGAGGGGCTATCCGACTTAAAAAGAGGCGTTCAAAGACTTTCGAAATGCTTGTCAGTAGAGTGATAGGCCTGTAATTCTCGGGTCTCCAAACGTCTTTGCCGGGTTTCGGGAACATAACCACGTAGCTCATTTTTCATTGAGAGGGGAAGTGCTCCGTGCGCAGGATCCCGTTAAACAGGCGCGTGATGGCTGCCGTGGTTTTAGAGGGCAGGTGACGGATCGCTGCCCTTGATCTTCTTGTGTTTAATCGAACACTAAAGTATTCATCGAGAAACTGTTCCACAGAGTCTGAGTGTTCTCTGTTCACTGTGGGATTGGGCTTGAATTAGTTCTCAAGGGATTGGGCAAATATTTCTGCCATGTACTCTGCTCTGTATCTCAAATTGCCATTTTCGTGGAATAGACAACGAATTGGTTCTGGGTGTTTCCTAAGTTGATTCGACATTCCGACCTGTGCCGCCACGCCGTGCACACCTGTCTACAGCTCCGCCAGTATCTCCCAGTGAGACCGCAATAGTCCCCGCACTATTGCCGTCTCACTCGGGTCATCGTTCCGACGCTAGTTGCAGACCAGTGCCTTGGAATACGCAGTCCTGACGAAGTTTTTGTTTTGTGTGCAGAAGCTGAGCAGCCGCCGAACGCCGAGCAACGCGAGCTACGAGCTCGCCGTGCCGTCGCGCAGAGGCGCTCTAAGACGTCTGGCATTACCACCTACCCAGTCCCTTGTTTCGGACGAACAACATCATATCGGGCTGGTGGTCTTGCTTCGACCGCACTTTTCGGTGCGCATTTCACCACTTTACTATCCGACACAACATAGTAACAGTCGCGTAACAACACACTTTGTGCTGTTAAGCGACGTCGTTCAGGCGTGGGGTAGCGTCAGCCAAACCCGTCTGAACGATCAAATCCGCCATTTGCTGCGGTCGCAGTGTGACACCCTACGGTGACAACGGCCACTGTTGTTGTTTTGGTTTAACCTTGCACCGTGGCCTTTCCCGCTTCACGGGTCAGCCGAAGCAAGCTGGGCTCCGGAATTCTGGCCTTGGGGTCGCCCCTAGTCAAACCCGGAGTAGCGCTTAGGAGCACCCCTCTCCGCCGAGAAAAAAGCTCGGAGAGGGTACACAACTAGGGCACACCGTAGGTACACACTCCCTCTCACACAGTGAGCTCACAAGGTGTGTGAGGGAATTCAAACCCTGGATAGGGCGTCCTGAGTATTCCCCTCAGGATGCAGTCCCGTCCCTCTAACGGTGAGGTGCAGGTCCTTCAGACCTTCGCCCTCCGCCACCCCGATCTATACGTTGCACATATGCAACTCCTAGAAGAGGAAGAGAATGCCCGCTTCACGGACACTCTCATCGCTCCCTCCGGGACTTCAAACCCGGAGGCCAACGTCCCTCCTCTGACCCGGTCCTTCTCAGAGGACAGTCCGCTTTCGCCCGCTCCGGGCCCAGACAACAGACGCACGGTGGTAGCCCCTCCCCGTGAGAGGTCTCGCTCGCGCTCACCGATCGGGAGGCCAGCGAGCACCCGTCCCTCCATCGCCGTTGTAGAGCCCACTTCGGACTCCGAAGCGGAGATGGAGGTAGATCCGAGTCGCGCCTTACGCACTGACTCGGACTCAGATAACGACGGCTATACCGTCGTAGATAGAAAGCGCAAGCGTGCTCCTAAAGCCGCTAGTTGCGCAACTTCCGCCCCTCCCGCCAAGGCACCCGCTAAGGCCCCCGCCTCCGGCAAGAAGCCGACCCCCGCCCCGCGCCCCGCGTCTCCTCCCTCCGCTCCGGCCACCACTGCCGCGTCCCCTCAGGACGCGAGCGCGCGCCGCGAAAAACCGCCTCCGCCCCTGTTCATTCAGGACAAAACCAAATGGGACATGCTGTCCCGTTTAGTTTCGGATCGTGGGATCCATTATACTAATGCCCGCTCCACGCAGCAGGGCATTAAAGTCCAAGTCTCCTCCATTAGCGACCACAGAGCGCTAACAAAACTCCTCCGCAACGAGAGCATAAGTTTTCACACTTATGCGCTCGAAGAGGAGAAAGTCCTCCGAGTGGTCATCCGCGGTGTGCCCAAGGAGGTACATACCGATTCGGTATGTGCCGACCTGAAGGCACAAGACTTCCCCGTACATGCAGTTCACCGCATGTACAGCGGGAAGGACCGCAGTCCCTACGATCTAGTACTAGTAGTACTAGATCGTACTCCTGAAGGCAAGGCCATTTTTAATTTAAAAAAGGTCTGTGGCCTCTCAGGACTCGATGTCCAAGCCCCATACAAGAATGGGAGTCCCTCGCAGTGCCACAACTGCCAACTATACGGGCACGCCTCCCGATTCTGCTTCGCTCGCGCTAGGTGCGTTAAGTGCCTAGGCGATCACGCGACAGCAGCGTGCACTCGCACCCGGGATTCGCCGGACCCACCCAGCTGTGTGTTATGCGGCGCTCAAGGGCATACCGCGAATTACCGTGGTTGCCCTAAAGCACCACGAGTGAACCACAGGGTGGCAAGGCATAGGCCAACCCGTCCCTCTTACGACCGTTACCAACGGGTAAGCCCCAAACTAACGGTAGTACCTGCCTCACAGGTAATACCCGCGCCGCTCCCAGCCCGTAACGCATGGTCTAAACCACCCAGTATGGTTAAGACCGTCGCTACCGCCCGCGCCCCGGCCCGCGCGCCCGCACCCGCGCCCGCACCCGCACCCGCCCGCGCCGCGGCCCCTGCCCGCGCACCGGCCCCGGCTCGCCCCGCGCTCCCGGCACCCGTCGCCAACACCATTCGCGCGCCTCCCCGCGCCGCTTCCCGGCCACAAGCTCCACCTATGCCATTGATGGCTGCCCCTCTTCAAGAGGCAATCAACCTAGTCAGCGATCTGGCTATGTCGGTTGACATCAATGAGGTACAAGAGCTATTTCACAAGATGCAATACGCTCAATCCCCAGCGGACGTGATCCAATACACATTGGAACACGCGAATTTACTTAGCGCCCTTAAGCGCTTCGTTCCCCAGGCCCCTCCCCAGTACAACCACTATGGGTAGTACAACCGAACGCACGAAACCGTACTCAGTTTCGTTAGCGTCATTTAACGCTGACGGCCTCTTCAGACAACGTGACCTCGTCCACGACTTTTGTTGTACCCACCTTATCGATATCATATGCGTGCAGGAAACCTTTCTAAAACCGGGGAAGGCGAACCCTAGGTTTGCCAATTACAGAACGGTACGTGATGATAGAGTGAACTCCCGTGGGGGAGGCACTCTTATCTATTACAAAAGGTCCCTGCACTGCATTCCCCTACCTACCCCGACTCTTGTTAATATGGAAGCATCTTGTTGCCTCCTAGCTATGACTGGTCATCAACCTATAGTCATAGCATCCTGTTACCAAGCTTGCGCAAAGCCGATCGTCCGAGCTGACTTAGAAGCCCTATTCTCATTAGGAAGCGCCGTCATTCTGATTGGCGACTTCAACAGTAAGCACATCCTATGGAATTGTAACGTCAACAATCCCAGAGGTATTGCACTTGAAAACCTAATCGCAGAACTTAACTTTGACATAATTGCGCCCACTGAGCCCACTCACTACCCTTATATGGCAGACCACCGATCTGACTTGCTTGACATGGCACTATTCAGAGGCGTAACACTCCGGTTACGCTCCATAGAAGTGGTTCACGAGCTTCACTCTGACCACCGACCCATTATACTGCGACTAGGTCCCGACCCAACGACTGACCTCCCCCGCCCCACTAAGACGATAGTGAACTGGAAGCAAGTAGGCGATGCTCTAAAGGCTATCAGTTCACCGGACCTAGACAAGATCCCTGACGACATCCTGACAAAAGATGACGTAACCCTTGCGATCGATTCGTTCACCAATCACCTCTCCACCGTAGTAGGTGCATCCGCAAAGGAGGTCATAGTGCCGGACGACCGGCGCCTTGTCATTCCAGCGGATGTGAGACGATTGGTGACGGAGAGTAAAGCAGTGACCCGACATTACGACTCTTACCCCAGTAAAGAGAACAAAACTAAGAAACGCCACTTTGAACGCATGGTTCAAAGTCGCATGTCTGAGTTGCGTGATCAACAATGGGGCGATAAACTTTCAAACCTCGTGCCAAGCCACCATGCTTACTGGGACTTGGCGCGAGGCTTGAAAGGAAGTAACCATAACGACATGCCTCCCTTATACAGACCAGTCCCACTAGTCCCAGCGTTCTTTGACGAAGACAAAGCTGAGTGCCTAGCTGATAGCCTAGAGGCTCAGTGTTCCCCTAACGTAGATCACGTTGACCAAGCTCACCTCGATTCGGTGGATGCTGAAGTCGAACGTAAAAGCTCTGTGGTCACCTCTGAACTCCCACCAATCACCTTAGCGACTTACGCTGAGGTGGAGAGACTGATCAAGGCCCTCCGACCGCGCAAATCCCCCGGTGCCGATGGCATCTCCAACAGGGTTCTTAAAACCCTCTCTCCTCCTCTCATCCATCTCTTAGTCAGCATCTTCAATGCTGCTATGAGCCACTGCTTATTCCCAGACACCTGGAAATGTGCAAATGTCATTGGCATTCACAAACCAGGCAAAAGCTCATCTGACCCCACCAGTTACCGCCCCATCAGCCTCCTCAGTGCCTTAGGCAAACTTTACGAGCGGTTACTTGCAAACCGTCTCCAGTCCCATGCTAAGGAACACCACCTTATCCCAGATGAGCAGTTTGGCTTCAGACCCGGACACTCATGCGTCCAACAGGTGCACCGCCTCACGGAGCACATCATTGAGGGCTTCAATAAGTACCCCAAACCCCAGACTACGCTAGCAGTCTTCCTCGACGTAGCGAAAGCTTTTGACAAAGTCTGGCACAACGGCTTGATCTACAAGCTATACCAATTTGGCGTGCCAGAACGTCTTGTGCTCATCCTACAAGACTTCCTTAAAGCCAGAAGCTTTCGCTATCGCGTGGAAGGCACCCTCTCCTCCCCCCACCCAGTCAGAGCCGGAGTCCCTCAGGGCTCCGTGCTATCACCTATTCTCTTTGCACTGTATACCAGTGACATCCCACGCTCTCAGCCCAAAGTATTCCTAGCCCAATATGCGGATGATACCGCCATTTACACCACTGGGTGGCATATCAACAGACAGTCCTATTTCGTCATGCAACGGGCCATCACCGAGATCGGTGACTGGTTCCGAAAATGGCGCATCGCGGTCAACCCAGCTAAAAGCACAGCTATGTGCTTTACTGAGAAGACACGCTCCCCTTACCCGAAACCGCTTATTTTGTTCGACGAACCCATTCCCTGGGTTCCTAGAACAAAATACCTCGGAGTCACCCTTGATCGTCATCTCACCTTTAACGATCACATAACAACCGTCCGTAACAGAGCGGCCTTCATAATGGGTCGCCTTGGTCCCCTACTTCGCAAAGAGAGTAAAATGTCTCTTAGTAATAAGAAGACACTTTACACTGCCTGCATCCGCCCCATCATGACTTACGCATCAGTAGTGTTTAGTCATGCTAGTGAGGCCCACCTTCACAAACTTCAAGTCATCCAAAACCGTTTTCTTCGTAATGCAACCGGCGCCCCGTGGTATATCCGGAACACCGAGTTGCATTGCGACTTAAACCTTCCCTCTCTAGCGCAGTTCAATAAGGACTGCGCCCGCCGATACTTTGATCGAGCGCCCCACCACCCGAACCCATTGGTTGTCCAGGCATCGAACTACTCGACTGCCTCTTCTATCCCATTTTTCAAACCCCCCCGTCGCCGACCACGGCAGGTATTAGACGACCCGGATGACCCCATCGCAGCCATTACATTGGCAGCTTTAGCGTTATCCGCAAGTCGTCGAGGTAAAATCCCCAGGTGTGAGGTAATCAGAGGTCACACAATCAAACACCGAGCTCGCCGGCGAGCTCGAGGCAAAAACAAGGTCACGATAAATTGCTCTCCAAATAGTCAAAGAGTTTTATTCAGTAGGGCCCAATTGTGCAACACTGCAGTTGCACAGAGGCATTTTGCTCCGATCCCCCCCATGTCTCTCGACAGCGAGACAAGCCGAGGTCCGAACCACAGTGGTGCCCTTGAGCTCGCTGTCAACCCCTCCTATAGTAGCGGTACGTTTTCGGCGTCCGCAGGAGACGGAGGTAGAAAGCGCTTTTCGCCTTCTACGCCCGTCTCGGGAGAAGTGCCTTCGGCACTTCTCCCTCCCGGGCTATTGTAGGGCCAGGCCCTCGCCCAAAACCCGGTGGAGCTGGACGACCGCACAGGCGGTAGCCAGCATCTATGTCCTCCCTAAAAAAAAAAAAAAAAGTTTCCTAAGTTACCTGCAGAGTTTGTGGAGTGAGACCCAGTTCTGTGGATAGAGTGTTCCCAGGTTTTACTGAGCAGGCGTTTTTCTTTTATGAGCTCTTATACATCGCGGGGGAGGGTGGGCAATCTTGATTCTCCTTAGGGGTTTTCTTTAATAGTGCAGGTATGAAGTGCCTTCTGTATGCATTGAGTGATCTCTTCTGCAAGATTGTCCACTTCTGTTGGGGTTGTGACATGCCTTGAAGTTGGGGTATCTCATGCGGTTTTCATAAACTTAGGCCAGTCGATTTTGGGCTTTCGTGGAAGTTTGTGTATCGGTTGGTGGCAAGATCCTTTTTCTTCAATATTTTGACTAATTAATTTGATTAGGTACTTACTTGTATGCAAGAAAATAAACATTTACCCTTTTAGTACATATACAGCAGATTTAATTTTTCTATTCCACCATATAGGTAAAAAAATAATATCGCTCCGGCTACGCTGCGCCGCGCCGGGTACGTTTACCAGCGCGCCGCCGCCGACTTTCATGACCGCGGCGCGGACCTCTAATCACGCTATTGGGGGAATTCCAGAACATAGTAAAAGTGTGCGCGAAGCGTAATCAGCATCAGCCAAATCACCGAAACCGATAAAGAAAATAACAATTCAATCTCTTGAAATTGTTTTAGTTAATATACACTTGACAAAATTATCTACTAGATTTAAAAAATAAGATTCATTCAAATCTTATAATGGGTATTACGGTGTTTTTTGCTACCGTAATTAGTTTGCTACGGTAGGTGGTAGATCGAAGCTGATTACGGTGCAGTTGGCATCACTGATCAGTATGCATTGAATGAGAAATACTTTTCTTTTACTTAGCGATAAATCAGTTCTTAGCTGATCTTGATCGATCAGAGCATACTCAACAAAAACAATACTTATTTTATACTTGACAATAACTGCATATTAAAACATTGTACTTAGTCACCAATTGTAGTGTGATGAAAAAATCTGAATTGTCCGCATTTACGATCCTCAAGACGCCTGCCAAGCATGCGGAGTTATGGTAAATCCCACAGAAAAGAGAAAGCAATAGAAAGGTGAAGGGGGCGTGGTACGCGAGCTCACCATACTCCTAAACAGGAGTATTTACGTCAACGGACTATAATGCTACTGACAGTCGACCCGCGGCTAACGCGCCGCATGCATCTCCGTCAATTTATATGAAAATGCCGCGTTGTGCTGTTATAAGTTGCAGATTCAATAGCGATGTCACAAAAGTAAAGAAAGTAGGAATATCCTATCACCGGAAAACTTAATAAATTATTCCTAAATGTTTTATATTTCGCTGATGAACAAAGTCGGTGCAATCTGACATATAAGTGATTCATGATTTTTTTATCGACAACTTTATCGATAAATTGTTAGTCACTAAATGTCACCTCATTCCAATATCTAATTTGGAGCTTTCCTGTTAGACCTACGAAAGCAAGCACCATCTGTCCCACTGCTTTTCGTGCATGTAAAACTTTTACCTGGACGTAAAAATACACGTGTAGGTCAGAAGGTAAACATCAATTAAATTAACAAATTATTCAAATATTTTCAAGAACACGCAATCTTTCAAGGTTGTGATTTCAATTTCAAATCTTGTTTTGTGGCTTCTGTGGGCACCACCACAATTTCAACAATGCCACGTAGTTAGATGGACTATCAAACAAAGGAGATTGTTTAGTTTTAATGAGTCATGTCCGGTGAGAACTGCCCAAGCCAAAATTGGTGCTGAAACATTAGATGTTAGTTCATCTAACTACTAGAAGAACACAAATGTATATACACACACAAACATACACACACATAAATTCATTATATATAGGGGAAATATAGAACTCCTGGGAACAACTTTTGGTTAAGTTATATAATATATGAACAGTTAATTTACAGCTTTATTTGAATATGGATAAATACTAAGGAGAGGATATGTTTGAAGGAGAAAGGACGAGGGATATCTCTAGGGATAATATTGTAGAGAGAAGAGTTTATTTTGGGACAACAGAAGAATATGTGTTTCACATTTCCTTCGTCCAAACCACATTCACAGAGGGAGTTATAAGTTTGGCCAGGAAGACTGGGTTACAGGAATAGTTTCGACTCGGACGGCATATTGTAGAGGTGGTCACTTTATCAGCGTTTTGGAATATTGAGATCCAGAGTTTATTGGGCATCTCAGGTTTAATGTTACCATAGAATTTAGCTTTTAATATTCTAGAAATTTGCCATTTCTGGTTTCAAGGTTTTTTTAAAGATGGATTTAAAGTCGAACAGATATCTTGATCTTGAGATTCGTTGCGCACTGTGCCGGCGTGAACAGGAATCCAGGCAAGGATCACATTTTTGCCGTGAGAGCTACATTCGAAAAGGGCATTTCCTATTTTTAAAACAATTGGGAACCTAGATTTGGACCGAAATGGGTTAGCAAGAATAGATTGGAGGCAGCTTTTGGTTTCTGAAAATATGATAGTTTTATTCAGATTGTGTGATATTACAAAAAGGATGGATTCCAGAATTGCGATGGCTTCTCCTGAAAAGACGGAAGTGGTAGAAGGACATTTATAATTGAAAATTATTCTCGTAGATGGGATCCAAACTACAACACCAATTGGACTATCTAGATTTTTAGAAGCATCTGCATGCCAGTCCAGACCTTGTATTCTGTGAAGAATTTATTTATTAAAACCTTATTAGCTTCTATTGTGTTTTTATCAATACCAAAATCCAAAATAATGTTAGGTTTGAAAACGAATGATTCGTAGGATGATGAGTACAAAGGCATAACAGGATTCTGAAGGAGGGAATAAGGAAGAAGGGTGAATTATTGTAAATAGCTGCGGAGGAGACAAAGGAGGTTCTCAGATGAGGCTTTATTGCATGAGTTATATAATGTCAGTAAACAATCTAGTTTTTTTCAAGAACAGTTTGAGTTTTAAGCTAATTTAAAAAGGAATTTATCGGAGAGACAGTGTCTGCGAAGGCTAAGAGGAGGTTCTACACACTCAACTTGAATGGCATTGATAGGGATTTCAAGCAGTGTTCTTTCACCATGACAAGCTACCCAACCCAGTGATGTTGTCAAAGTAACCAAAGCTACTTTGACAACATCACATGATTTTTTTTTCTTTTTTTTCCGTTTGGATTAGTTCATATGTACAGCAGGCTGCGTTGCAGCATCGCGGGGTGTGTTGCAGCAACGTAGACGTGAACGGAACCGAACACGCGAACTTTTAGGTTATGACTTAGTCTATTTTGGAGATTTTCGTTATCATCAATAAGGAGAATATCTCATTGGCTGCCATTCAATTCATTTGTTAAAATGTGTAATAGAGAAATACACAAATATACTGTTTTCAGTTTTAGCTAAATAATAATATCTAGAAATAGCAATCGCCGATTATGCAATAAGTACAATTCTTTTCAATGGAAATAAAATGATTACCAATTTAATTAGCTGGTAGTTACTATTGTGTCGGTCTTCCTGATTTTCCTGAATCCTTATCTGTGTCTATCTCTAATACCACCCTCTACGCGAATTTCATGTGTTTGTTATAATTTTACTACAAATAAACGAGCCTATAACATATTATATCGAAATTAAGCTGTTCTTCGCAGTAATAGCTTTATTTAATTTTTATCGTCTTTTTCTTATTCAGCATCTTCACTGCTGAAGGTCGTGTCTAGTCTGAAGTAGTGTTAATTGCTCGATGTACTATGCTCTTCCACGTGCTTCTGTTTTCAGCGGTCTTTAAAGCTTTTGGTATAGACATACTAGTAAGCTATAGGGTTCATTCAAGACGCTTACTTGCCTGTCCTTACTACATATTCAAATGATTATATAAAACCGCATAAAAACTTTTTATAGCTCAAACGCACAGTACATCAACGCATTACCTAAAAATTAAATCGTTAAATCGTTTTAAGCCTATGGAAAAGTTTATCGATAAAAATGTACTGCATCACTGGCTACTTTGACAATGGGATACCACTTTTTGTTCCAAATAAATAAATTAAAAAAGGTAAAATTTTACTAGCTATCCTAATAATTATTTTCTCGTAATCATTTTGCGTGCAGTAACTTGTGAACTATTTTTCAATTGTCTATGCTCAGATTTTACCAAGGAACGATTTTAAAATTGAATTTTACTTGACTGAGAGACTGCACAATTACTGTACAGATATTGTCGACTGGCAAACTTCACCAGATATTAGGGGAATTACCATATATCTGTCTCTCTCACTGAAAGGGATAGCTTGACAATGTTCACAAGAAATTAAATCTTACCACTCTCTAGATAAGGTGTAATTTCAACTGTTATAAATTGGTTTATTAAACGTTTCAATTGGGTAAAAATGGGACTAATCAGGGAATCGGATTGTTTGTAGTGAACAATAAAGATGTAATGTCAAGTATAATTTACATGTGTTGAACTGGCTACGCTCGTTTTCTAAGAAAACTGACATGGCTGCCCTCTAAATAGTATTTTATATCTCTATGGTAAATCCCCCTCAATGAGGAACGCTGTGTTCAGAAGTTGACGAACCCTGATACAACATTTTAACCTAACGTAAATGCTGTATAGTACTTTTGTATTTTTTTATTTATTGCCGATAGTCCAGCCTCACCACTACCTCACATGAAAGTAAGTGATGATATGGTGGAAGACGCTGTTCACCTAACCTAGAATTACTGGCTCTCAAGGGCTGCTACCGGAACTCGCCTAGTAGTAGTGACATTAGTCACTAGCGGTCACCCATCCAAGTCATACCGCGGCGGACGTAGCATAACTTAGCTGCTCGGTCAAGAACGGCTCAGCAAACTTCACTACGAGCGCTTCAATGTTAAGCATTTACGATAGTTTAAAATTTTACATATATTTATATTTCCTACGTCAATTAGCTATGGAACGTATTGATGAGATATTTATATCCAGTGGACTTGGATTTATAAGACTAAGGCCGATGTGAGAGAGTTACAAGCCAACCAATAACGAGTAGCTACCAACTGTCTATGAACTGAGAAATTTGTGCACTCTGCCGGAATAAACTTTTAGGTGCGATGTAGCCAATGAAGAGAAAGAATACAAAAACAATGAAACGTAGGTAGTTTACACCAAAAGGGTACTTTTAAGAATTATACAGGGTTATTGGTAAAATGGTATCAAAGTCTTATGGTTGACTTCTGCTTGTCCTAACAAACATTTTGAGATGTTTATTTTTAGAGAAAAAAATATTTTTGCCCACCTGATTTTAAAATTCTCTTGTGCCTGTAATGTATTATTTAATATATTTTATATAATCTCATTCGGTAATATTCTAATTATGAAATTAAATAAGTACAGACTTTTATTGGCATATTTTATGTACATACTTCTTTAAGAAAATTAAAAAGTTATATTAAAGCATTGTTCTCCTAACAAAACAATGCTTTAAAACATTTTTTTAATTATTAAAGTACAATGTGTCCCGTCCACGGAGGTTTCAATTCAATTTAAGTACATATTATCTATGGTGAGCGCGCTGTGCGCGCAACGCGCTGGTTTTTATATTGCATTTTATTTAACCTACATATAGCCATGAGATTAAATAAAGTAGTGTATGCAACTGCATATAATTAGGTATTAAAACACTCGTGTAATCTTATTTTGAAACTCGCCTGCAGCTCGTTTCAAAGATCTACACTCATGTTTTAATACCCTCTATTATATGACAGTTGCATAAACTACTATTATTACTTTGCTCGATGTAAATATTCAAAACTCTATTCAAAGGGAGCACGGCGCGGTCCAGTGATGCCGCGGCGGGCGCTGTTTGCTCAGAGTAGGCATTAAAACACAAATAAACATAATTCTTTATTTTTTGTGAACAAAAAAAAATATCTTAAAATGTTTGTCAGGACTAGCAGAAGTCAAACCTAAGAGGTTGTTAGCATTTTACCAATAACCCTGTTGATTTACTTGATAATTGAAATATACTTGAAAATAATCTTCGTTCTCAGAGAAGGCAGATTTTTTCTGAGGATGTATTGACAAAAAACTAAGTACATTGAGTGTACTAACCAACAGTGTCAGAGCTATCCCCATTTGGGTTCTGTTGCTCTGGACTCAGCAGCAATCGAAGACCTTCCCACTTCACGTTCAGATGTTCTATCCTCCACATCACCTGAAAACCAATCATTGAGTGTTTAGTTACAGCTTTTTTTTATACAATAGGTGACAAACAAGCACACGGTCCACCTGATGATAAGTGGTCACCGCCGCCTATGAACACCTAACTAGTAATATCCGCAGCATTAATGGCGCGTTGCCTACAAAATATGTTGCATTTTTAATAGCAGAGACTTAGTTTTCGGTAAAAAAATGAAGTAATATTTTTGGTATATTTTTTTATAAATATTATTATAAAAGTTCGATAATTATAAAAATTATCACCTAGGGGTAACTGATGATGCGGTCGAAGATGTTGTTCAGGCTAATCTAGAGTAATTCTATTCCGTATTCGCACGGCTCTCTAGGACAGCTGCCGGTACAAAACGTTAGGTGCTTGGCGACAGATTTTCTACTTGAGGGTGCTAGCCAGGCAGGCATTCAAAATGCCCTATACCGTGCAAAAAAATTCCCTGCATATTTAGAGGTACATAAAAGCTGAATATAATAAGCAAGCACAAACCATGTTTTAATGTTGTTTAACTGCACATAAATTGCATAACTACATATGTTACCATTTTCAGTGCCCGGATTAGCTGAGAGCGGATAAATGATAGTACCAACTCCCAATAAAGTTTCCCTAAAGACCAGAATTCCCAATAACGTTGGTTGATTATCAGATAGGCGGCCTGTCTACGAGTAAAACCCGATATTGTTGTTAGCGGAAACAATTTTGAAGCAGTGATGGCTCAGTGGCATTGGCTATGGACTGCCGCACAGCAGGTCCATGGTTCGAATCCCGCCGCGGGTTTGAGCTTCACCGCATGGTGGAGCATTTTGCTAATGCCCGTCTGGCTAGCGACCACCCTCAAGTAGAAAATCTGTCGCCAAGCACCTAACGGTGTGTTCCGGCAGCAGTCCTTGAGAGCCAGAGAAATTACAGGCACATGAGACTTAACAGCTATGTCTCAAGGTGACGGACGCAGTGCAATTCGAAATTTGTGACGAAATGCATCTGTTATATGCAGAGGTTAGTCCGCTTCACATCAGGTGGGCCTCGAGCTTGTTCCGTCACAATATCATAAAAAAAGTAATTGGCATACCTAATATGTTTCCGTAACTAAAGTAGGTAACTTAAATAAATGTAACTATGGAAATGGCTCATTTTTATTGCATTTTTCAAATTCAAAGGTTTCGTTAACATAATCAATTAAAATAGATAGATTGAACTCTTTATTTAAACACCACAATACAGATATATGATGAATGTAAAAAAAATAAATTACATTAATGTTACAATTGGCGGCCTTAACGCTAATAGCGATCTCTTCCAGGCAACCAAGTCTGGGAAGGAGCAGTAAGTAACTTATTATGACGGCTTTGTGCACTTAAGAGTAATGTTATTAAAACGTTAAGTAAGGCCTATTTAATTAATCAGTCGCAAACGAGCGATTATTAAAGTTGTGTTTCATTGTGGTTTAACGCCGTAGGTAATATTTTTCACTTTGCAAAAGACGCCAGTTACATTGTGGGGCTCCTTGCAAGTGCAGTAAGTTTTCAAAGTCCAACAGTAATCAAAGGGGGCCGACTAATGAAATACGGTTGAAGAAGAAAAGGTAGTTTAAACCAATAATAAATGAGCCATGCAACAAATTAGTATTACTTAGCCCGTTTCGTATAACGTGATATTCAGGTTCACTAGCCATCCTCAACTTGATAATAATACAAAGTAAGTTCTAAAACAAAAGCGCGCACACAAAAAATCGAATAAGAACGAAACACAATGACAAACACGACCACAACTGACTGGATCAGCTGTTTCACATCCGCCATCTTGTTAAATAAATCGCTATTTAATGCTTAAACATGGGTGGAGCAGTGATTAATTTTACATCTATTTTATGCAATGAATAGTGACTGATTAAAGTTATTTTAACGTTTATAAGTAATAAAGTTTTTCAAATTAAACTACTATTCAATGAATAAGTTTTTAATAGGCGTTTATAAGTAAGGGGGATAATCAACTACGACGCAGACTTAGCCGTAACTTTAGAATAAAATAACTGATTTTCAGCTCTTTGGGGTATATTTATTGGTAAAACGTAATGTCTATATAAAGTAATATTATCCGTCTATTTCATTGTATTCCACAAATTTTTTAATAAACAAATTTGTGGAATACAATCCAGCTCAAAACTGTATTAGCTAAATCTATGCCTAAATAACATCGTAACCGTAAGTGTGATAACTTTATAAGTTATTTAATTTCACATACCTATATTTGTGTTTTTTTGGTAGTTGAAGATGATGTGCTCTTCTTTCTCAAGATTTTCAACAGCAATAAGAAAGGTCAGATCTAAAATGGAAACTAAATTGGCTTTTTTAATTCCGTCATATAATGTTTAAGAGCAGCTGCCGGAATAGATATTTATTTATACTTCTTCTTAGTCGTTACATTCTTGACAGAGTGGTCGTGGTTGTCACATCAGGAGTGGTGATACGCCTCACAACCCGTCGCCACTCCTCTCGCACCGCTGCCTTCCTGGTACACTCGTGGAGTGGACGATCTAGAGCAGCCTTCTCTTGGTCCGTCTTGGTAGCTCTTTAGCCATCCACTTTTCCCTGCACTACAAGGCGTCCCACAGACATGGCTCCTTGCCGCGATTTATTTATACACAAAGCAGCATGCAATCGAGTTAGATATAGGACGTAAGTCCTAGTAATTTAGGCATGGATTTAGCTTGTAAAATGGATGAGAAGAAGGTACAAGTTAAATGAACAAAAAAGGCTGTCATGTTATCGCAATAAATTCCTTGTGCACTTTTTTCAAAATTAGGTACATGCGTACAGACTGGCAGTAGTCTTGCATGTCTTTTTGTAGTTATAAGCGCTCTCTTTACTTGTGTGATAAAATTATTTGTTTGTAATTTAGAAAACAATTCTATTATTATTAAAAGCATACTCACTTCATTACTGGCTTCTGGAATACGGTCGAGAATGGCGGTGCCTTGCTCTATGAACTTCGCTCGTCTTGGCTCCACAGTAAGCAACTCAGTCATTCGCGTCTGAAATACACATTGGCAACCATTATGGATAATACAATATTATCAACAGTCAGGAGACATTGAAGTTGTTATGGCTCAGTAGCTATGGACTGCAGCGCAGGGTGTCCCTGACTAGAATGCCACCATAAGCTTGAATGTTGGCCTAGCTGGCTTGCCATTATCACCAACTCTCAAATAGAAAACTTTCACAAATTACATATCGGTGTGTTCTTGCAGCCTTACTTGAGAGACTGTCTCTACCCTAGGTTTAAGTTTGTTTATACCTTATACGATGATATCACCACTTCCGACAGACTGCTCAAAAGAAACAATCTCACTAAGAATCTCATCCCAAGTTTTTCAAATAGGCGTATATACGTGTCACTTAGAAATCTATCGCGAGTTTTGTCCATTAAGTATAACTAAATAGTAACGTGAGTAGTTTATAAACGTGGGTCCCAGCCGGGCACCTATTTACTTACATACATTATTTGATTTTGGCCACATGAATGTTATGAAGTCTATATGAAACTGAATTGTAAATTGTATGTCTGTATCAAACTGAAATTCAATTGCTAAAAATAAGCTTTCAAAAAACACCTTGAATTCAAAGCGCGTTAGATATTAGTCGCGGTTCCATCGTTTCTGTGACGAGTAAATACTATTCCTCTTGCTCATATTGTTCGATGTTCAAATACGAAACAAAATATCGTACCATTCTGAGTTGTCTACTGGAAACATTCTCTGGACTAGAATATATCTCCTCTTGGACGTGGGTGAGCCACTGGCAGAGCTCGTCGAACTCCGCTATCAGCTGGCTCAGGGACCACTGGCGGTTGAAGCCGGAATTGGGATTCAGCAGACGCGGACCAGCGTGCAACACTGATGAGTTATTGGATAACAACTCGCCGTTTGCTTCCTGGAAAAATAATAATAAGACATTAATATCTATAGAATCTGGTGAAAACTTAATGGAAACCTCAATTCTATTCTATAGGCATAGAACATATAATAATACTACGTATAGGGACTACGCATCAAAGGTCTAGTGAATAAAGGCATAAAAATAGAGATGAAAAAAAAAATTTGCTTGCAGAAGGTAATCTGAGGATTACTGGACAAACGTAAGACTTATTTGTGTGTATCCGTTTGTTCAACCAGATGTACAATTAATAGTTTAGAACTGAATTCAATCAGCGACCAGAAGCAAATAGTAACAATTAGAGGAGAGTAGGGTACAAAGAGGGAAGCAGTGTTTAAAAGCTTGTTTGAAGGGAAAGAGGTTTTTTTTTACCTTGTGATGAAGAGACGAAACGATAACTCTAAATAAATAATAACTCTTCCAACCTCTTTCAAACTCTTCAACCAAAACGAACGCTCACTTCTATTTTCGCTAAAATGTGCCTAATGTTTTATTATATCCTCAACAAGCCCATATTGGATTTTTTTTAATGGGACAATGGCATCCTTGTGAAACGTAGTATTTTGTCGCGCTTTTAGGACCAGCATAAGGTCGTAGCTGCCACGTGCCACTTATTTACATTGATATTGAAGTTTAATTCATATTCGTCACAAGCTGATCACCATAGCCCCCTACAAGGCACTATAGGTAGAATATTATATTCGCAGGGACTTTCATATCTTCCCCTCAAGTAAACGAGATCACTGTATTTCCTTACGTTACAAGTGTCGATGATCTGGTTGTCCATGATGTAGTCGTAGTGGTGCTGCAGCAGCGGCCACAGGTCATCGCTCGCGCTGCCGCCGCTCACCGCTGACCCCCAGCTTCGGCGCCAAGCCTCGCGGCATGGCTCCTTCCTGTAACGTACACAATTTATACATGAAAACAAAGATCATTGTAATGATGTCATCAATGGCTGCTAAGTGAGCTGGTTTTAAATGGCGACTATTCCTCCCCAGGAACATTTTAATCTGAGCTACAGTGTTGATGAGTCATGGTTCAAAATTATCCCTCAAGGTGGTAAATTTAAGACCATTTGAGGTAAGAGGCTCTCTCGAAAACTAAAGAAGTACGAATCTGGAATTTCGTTTTAACCAGCAAATACTGAAAACGCTGATTATGAAATATGTTTAGCTGAGAAATTTTCTAAATATACGAAGAGCTCCCGTCCCCAATGTCTCTGCATCAAACGTCGCAAGTAAGTAACCATGCTCTACCTTGAGATACGTACTCGCGCCGATTTATGTTTTTATAGGGAAAAAAATCTTCAGAACCAAACCCAATTTCTTTGATATAATTTTGATCAACCTGTGCCATTTTTATAAAGCTTACCTTTTCTTAGTGAGGCTGTGGTAGGGCCGCTCGAGTTGTTCGCAGTGGCCTCCAGGCTGCGCCTGGGCACTTCTTAGTGAGGACAACGAGAAACTGCTCTTCATTGCTGAGTTTTCGAAGTCTGAAACATACGGAAGAAACTAGTGTTAGGACCAGGTTAAAGTAAACACCAATACCACGCAAACTTAGATATACATTGTTGAAAATCGGAATTTGAGACTAATAACGATTTGTAATGAACCCAGAGAAGCGATGGAAGAATTTTTTTTAAACTTCCTGTTTAAACAGTGCACTGCATGAAATAATTTGTAATCTGTAAATTAACAACCACATATGTGGACTATGGAAGTAAATAAAAACCCCTGGTTCACTTGGTAAACTTTAGATGGGCCACGGAAAGAAAATTTTACACCTATAGTTACACCAGGATGAACTTCTCCAGAGGACCCGGGGTACCGGCTGTAGGGACAGCCAACGCCTCCCATCAGGGTCCTCATGAGGTGTGGATGCCCACGTATTCCGGGGCATCCCACGGGCGGTAGAAAGGATAATTTCCCGATGGGCCTGATTAAGCGGGCAGTGACGTCTGTGGGGGCTGCGGAAAATTGCGCGAGCTACCCCGCGCCACCAGTCTATAACGGCGGAACACTATGGGGTTTTTATTCGGTAGTGGAGTCCCTATTGACTAACTGTGGGCCCGGCATAACCACCTGCTCCCCTGCGGACGTGTATGAGTTAGTGAATTCACGCGTAATGCACTCCTCATGGTGAAACACCAATGACTTTTTTCAAGCACTATCACATGCCTATTTCCAAGCATGCCTAGTAGTTTATTAACATACATATTTAGAGCTTCATATGTGTCTGTATAGCTAGAAGATATCTATTTCTACAATGAGTACCTGTGCGTTGGTTTAATCCTTGACTGCTACATGTAGCAAGAACAAAGAAAAACAATAATGATTTTAAATACATATCATATCATTACAAATTGAAACCAAAATACTTAAGGAACTATTATGCCTAGTCAAATGTATCGGGCGATATAGTAAGTTTGGTTCTCGGACAGTCCCAAACTATTCTGGATCCTGTTTTTTTATTTTTATATGCTTGATAGCCTTTTACCACTATCTGAACTGATGGTAAGTGATGACGTCGTCGAACGTTCTAGTCGGCGTAGGTCATGGAAAAACTATAGCACAAACATTGAGTCCAATGCTCAGGCAAATAGAGTTAGGAAAATAATAGCAACCAACTCTAACAGAGAAATTGGCTCCCTCAAAAAACTAGATAACACATACACTAACTCAACAAAAGAAACAAATGCCCTATTACTGCAAACTCACTTCCCCGGTTGTAAATTAGTCGAGGTAGTTCACTGGGAACACATCCCTAATACAGAACCTACTGAAGCGGACAAGCTAGTCGCGCAGACGGTGGTCACTAGTGAAAGAGTAAAATGGGCTATAAGAACATTCTCTACTTACAAAGCTCCCGGTTTTGATGGTATCTTCCCAGGTCTACTTCAATGGGTAGAAACTCTAATATATATGAACCTCACCCGGATCCTCAGAGCATGCTTAGCATATAAGTATATTCCACTTAGGTGGAGAGAGGTAAAGGTCATATTTATACCAAAGCCGGGTAAAAGCGACTACACAGACGCTAGGGCCTAGAGACCAATTAGCCTCACGTCTTGCCTACTAAAAACACTAGAAAGACTATGCGATAGGTACATTAGAGATAACATATTAACCAAAGTTCCTATGCATCCAGAACAACATGCCTACAGCTCAGGTAAATCAACAGAATCAGCTTTACATAAGGTTGTGTCAAGAATTGAACGAGACATCCAAACCAAAGCATTATGCCTGGGGGCCTTCATAGATATTGAAGGAGCTTTTGACAAAACCAACTTCAACAGCATAAAAACGGCACTGCACCGACACGGAGTGGATGTAACGCTTGTGTACTGGATCATCAACATGCTAAAACTGAGAGCCGTACGTATAAACCTAGATGGCTCAACCACGGGAGTGGTGGCTCGCGGCTGCCCCCAGGGGGGAGTCCTGTCACCGCTCCTATGGAACATGGTGGTTGGTGATTTAATCCACAAGCTCAACTCCCAACGCTTTTTCACGGTGGGCTACGCAGATGATCTTGCTATTCTCATATCAGGCCACTTTGCTAGTGTGACCTGTGACATTATGAAAAACGCACTAAAGATTGTCGAAGAATGGTGCAATGATAACGAACTTTCCGTGAATCCCAACAAAACTGAAGTTGTACTGTTCACAAACAAGAAAAAGCTGGGTAAATACAAGCTACCCAGTCTTTTCAACACACAACTGAAACTGTCTGATGATGTGAAATATCTGGGAGTAACATTAGACAGCAAACTAAATTGGGCGAAGCATCTAGATAATAAAATAACCAAGGCCAGCATTTCCTTTTGGCAATGCAAACGGATGATTGGTAAGTCATGGGGACTAAGCCCAAAGATTACCCTATGGCTATACAACACCGTAATCAAGCCTTGCCTAACGTATGGAGCACTAGTGTGGTGGCCCAGGACCACACAAAGCACCACTATCGCTAAACTGAGGAAATTCCAGAGACTAGCATGTGCGGCCATAACAGGTTGTATGAGGACGACACCTACCACAGCCATAGAAGCTCTGCTAGGAATAACGCCACTACACCTGTTCGTCCAGCAAGAAGCAGCAGCATCTGCCTTCAGGCTAAAAGCTCTGCAACTCTGGGATAGGGATAGTCTGTCCGGTCACTCCACCATCCTAGATGAATTTACGACAGAAAATCCTATCTTAAACTCAATCTACGACAAACAGCACAAAGAACACTTATTTACCAAAAGCTTCAAAATACAATTGTATGAAGAGCCGCTAGATAGCTCAGGAGCCAAGGAAGTAAGAATTTATACAGATGGTTCAAAAATGACAACAGGCACCGGTGCAGGAACTTTCTCTGACGATTTGAACATCCACATAGCGACGGGCCTGGGTAAGCATAGCTCAATATTCCAAGCGGAATGCGTGGGTATAATACAAGCAGCTGCAGCAGTACTAAGCAGGAAGGTAACTGATCTTAATATTAGAATACTCTCTGACAGTACAGCAGTTCTACGAGCCCTACAACGGTACGAACACACATCAGGGCTCACCAAACAGTGTCACTATCTACTGGAAAAAGTAAATACAAATAACTATGTTACTCTCCAATGGATTAAAGGGCACAGTGGATCCAGAGGCAATGACGCGGCAGACGAACTAGCAAGGAGAGGCTCTAGCATTAGTCCACTAGGACCGGAACCAATGATCCCTTTGCCGTTCAGCCTAATACGAGGCTGGATCCGAAACAAAACCAAATTGAAACACCAGGAATACTGGGCTAGTATCACTGATTGCAGGCAGTCAAAGGAGGCTTTCCCGGATCTCAACCCGAGATACTCCAAAAGACTCTGCAACCTAAAACGTGACCGACTCCGGCGAATCGTCGGAATTATCACGGGACACTGCTCACTTAATAAACACCTGTTTACTATAGGTGTTACAGACAGCCCCCTGTGCCGAGGGTGCATGGAGGCAGAAGAAACGGCTGCGCACATCCTCACTGAGTGCGTGAGCGTAGCGCCCCAACGGGCAGAATTCCTCGGGACACCGAGGACCGTCAAGGAGGCCTGCACCGGCGTCAGCGAGCTGCTAGCCTTCCTCGACGACATCGGGTGGCTGGAGTAACGCACGCCACCCGGCATCACGCACAATGAGCCGCTGCAGACGGCTTGGGTGCGGAAAACAGCCCGCCTATCAAGTATCAAGTAAGTATCAAGACGTCGTCGAAGATGTTGTTCACGCTAATCTAGAATTGATGGCTCTCTAAAAGAATACTACTGCCGGTAAGTATGCAAGGGCAATTCGCGAATTCTTTTCTGGTTCCATCCTCAAGTAGAAAATTCGTGGCCAAGCAATTTACAGTGTATTCCTTCAGCAGCTCTTGAGATGCAGTTCCTATTCTAGGCCTAGCATTCAATGATGTTGATAACGTCATCTTCATCATCATACTCGTGACGTCATTTATTATCGTTGTCAACATAACATCATGCTTACCCATAGGTAGACAAAAACCAAAAAGAAATGAAAAACAGTCATAATTACTTTGATAAACTTTAGAGTTTCGTGGTTTTGGGGCGAAAATCATTCCAGAATGTTCTAAATCTGAGCCAAGCTCGATTGCACAGAAGTTAGTAATCATGAAAAATAGTAGGTATTGTATAATAAATATAATAGTATTAAAGTAATCATAAAAAGTGGTCGCGACAGATGACCAAAGAGCCTACTTGGGTCAATAAAAAAGCTTGGTAATTCAATGTATTAGCGTCGTTAGACTTCTGGACGCTTTACATTCAGACGGTGGCAAAGTGAATGATGTTTTTGTATATATACATATGATATTATTATATAGTATGTAATTTGAAAGCAAGTAGTTGCATTTTATAGAATTAAGTTTATAAATTTAGAATCAAAAATATTTTACCGAAAAATGGAACCGACTTCAACGCTCAAAGTGTGATATAACCCGTTCAAGTCTGTACCATGATAGTTCAAAGCCTTTTATCTATCACAATATTGTGCGCATGGTACCGACTTCGAGTGTGTTGAAGTCGAATCGATTTTTGGTAAAAAAAAACAACCTTGCTACTTACCAGATCGATTGTCTTTCATTGGCAATAACCATGTCATCAAGGTAGGAAAATATCTTTCAGTTGTTGGAGTGTAACTCAAAAACTGCTTGAGCGATTTTGATGAAATTTATACGGGTTCACACGACAAGCATCTGCTTGCAAATTAAAAAGAATTATCAAAATCGGTTTACCCAGTAAAAAGTTCTAAGGTAAATTAAAAAAAATACAGGCGAGTTGAAAACCTCCTCCTTTTTTAAAGTCGGTTAAAAATATGCCATGAGAAAATTCAAAATTACACTTACTTGTAGACATCTTGATGGTTTTTCTCAGGGATCTTCTAAATAAATCGATTTATTGTTAAACCAATATTAGCGCTCCCTTTGACACGTTTGTACTGTCTTGTTTTTATTCTTTGTACTTCCTTCTTTTTCTTCCTCTCGACTTGTTTCTTAGTTCCTTTTTCTTTTTCTGTTCCTTTTTCTTCCAAACTTTCTTCTTATTTTAAAAGCTTTTATAACAAAGTTCTATTGCGACTAGATTCGTTAATATAAATAAGTAAATAATAAATATTAATCATGTCATCTCAACGGATTCATGAATTCGAATGTTGTTATATATTTTGGTTGTTATGTCGGTGGTCACATTTTGGTTTTCTGTCCCTTCTGCTCCGTACTTGGTGGTCTTTGCCGGCAGTCCTGGAAGAAGACAGAAGACACTTGTTAATTTTACAACTTGCTACATGATCCCATCTGCTGTCCTTTGAACTACTGGTAGCATCATAATAGTATGAAATAAAATAAAAAACATTAAATGGAACCGTCTTCAACGCCCAAAAGTGTGAAATAACTTGTTGAAGTCGGAACCATGCGCACAATATTTATCTGAAAACTAATGTGACTGATTACATTCTGGCAAACTTTTGAAAATTTTGATGAAATCCGGCTCGTAATTGCTACAACAAATTATAATGGTATTTCATCATAGAAGAATAGAGGTAATACAGATGTAAGTGTGCGAATAATTTCTCAGTTTCATAATTATTGGGCACTAATTTTAAAAATTCTACACATTCAAACTCTATTTTTATCTGATAATTAAACCCACATTTAAATCATATTTTTACAAAGAAAATATTATCATCGTCATAATATAAAAATTGTATTTCACATAGTGTAAAGAAATAGTAAGTTGAATTGTACACAATTTTTGCTACCTAATGTTTTTCTTATTTGGCTAGGCCTCGATCGGGCTGCAAAGAAAAGATTCACGGGCCGCAGGTTGAGTATGGCTGCCTTGTACAGTTCGAAAAGCAAAGCACCATTTCACTTTTGTAAGTTCTATTGTTAGATGTTTTCATTGAATCTAGATCTAGGTACACCTAAGTAGCTGGGTATACCTTAAAGGCCAAGAGAGAACAACATTGATCCACGTGTAGGTACTGTAGATTGCCACTAATTGTTAATTCCTGTAACATTTCACGCTCTCGATAGCTATCGCCTCAATCGCTTTCATTTTAACTCCTACCTATTCTGTGATCGAAATGAAATCAATTATTTTCGCCACCAAGTGGCCATTCACAATTGGAATCTTATTTTATGCCAAAAAAATCATTTATTTTATTTTCAATTGAGGAAAATGTAGGTTATTATGCCTCCCCCGCGCGTGAAAGCCAACACCATTCTTTGTCTCTACTAGAATCTTTCTGTCTCCCCCAAAAGAGACATCGGGAGATCCAAGTTCACGGAATTAAATAAATAATACTATTTCCTTCTCGAGGTCGAAGATGTTCTTCACGCTAACCTCTATGTTTGCCTGGACAGTACCTCATCATCATCGTTGCAGAAGATGTTCTCACAGTCAATTCTCACCCAGTCAATCTGATTACTGGCTTTCAAAGACAGCTGCAAACCATACTGTTAAAGCGACAGATTATTAGACATAGTAATTAATCAACTCTAAACTGTTTAAATCGCGTATTTTTTTTTTGTCCCGACGACGTTTCAAACACTTTGCAGTCACCCCGTGACAACGATCACTGCAAAGTGTTTGAAACGTCGGGACATAGAAAAAGACAAATATACCCGATTTAAACCGTTCAAATTTGTCTAATTACCATACTGTTAAGGGCTTGACGACAGTTTCTTAAGAGTAGAGAGCTCTCTACCACCTAGCTACCTAGGTGGGCATTCGCAATATACCCTACCATTTATTAGTAATCGGAGCCGACGTCTTAGTCGCCCTCTGAAGCAATGATGGTAGTATATGCCACCAGTGGTCACCTATTGGAGTCACGACCCCAGCGGACGTTGCTTAATCTAGAAGACAAGCTCCGATGCGTGAGCTTCTAAATTAATAATATTTAACATAACTAGAGCAACTATCCGGCATGCAATTCCAGCATGTAGGTACGTGGTCCTTTCTAAACACATGACAAAGGTCTGTTTGACCCCGACCTGCGGTAAGACAATATTATCTCGAAAGTGCCTATTATTTACTGTTCCGGGCTAGCGACTGCAAACGTCGTTGATTTATCTTGAGGAAGTAGGCTATGCATAAACGGAGTATTGAGGTTCCCTGTAATTTAAGAAGTTAAAACGTCTATAGACAAGACATTACGAACGAGTATTTCGGGTAAAAAAATAATGTTTCTTTTTTAAAGTGGTTCATCAATGTGACTTCACCTTGCCTGATGGAAAGTGAAGATGTAATCGAGAAGCTATGACTATAAATTGGAGACTCGTCACAACGAAATCATATGTGGTGAGAGTGCCGACTCTCGAACTTCCAACATTCATGGAAGCTGAATTTTGGCCGAAGCGTGTCAAGTTCCGGCGTTTCCTCGGTTGGATACCTGACGCCTCGCGCATTGCTTCAGAGGATAAAACGTGATTAATAACGTGTCATTATATAAACTATTATGTATGTTAGTTTATGGTATATATTTTATGGGACGGTTTTTTTTATAATGCTAAGTTGCCTGAAATAAATGGTTCATTATTATTATTCTAAATGCAGCTGTAAGCAACGCTAATCGCCAACCCTATGATAACCAGAGCCATGCTTTTTCACAGCCCGCTTTATTTATCGACAATTTATTTATTTAAAGACCCAGGGCTATAGCTATAATTGCAAATAAAAACACTCCGGCAAAGCGTTCCACAATTAAATTACACGACAGAGGAACTACCAAACTTTTTGGTTCGCGGTATGAGATTCTATACCTACAGTAAATGAATGATATGCTAGGCAGCAACGAGGGGTTCAAAATGGGAATTGTGGGCAATGAATAAGATTACAGAGCTCTTCTGAACATTCACTAACAAAAAAAATATTTTTAACAAAAAATTTAACCGACTTCAAGACCCAAAAGTGTGAAATAAGTTGTTGAAGTCGGTACCATGAGAGTTCAACAAGTTATTTCACACTTTTGGATGTTGAAGTCGGATCCATTTTTTGGTAAGAAATGTTTTTTACTCTTTTTAGTGACCCTTGCTACTTACGAGATCGATCGTCATTCACTGTCAACGACATTAAAATAGGAAAAAATATATTTCAGTTATTGGAGTGTAACTCAAAAACGGCTTGATCGATTTTGATTCAATTTAAATGGAACCAAACAGCAAGCATCAGCTTTCAAATAATAAAAAGAATTATTAAAATCTGTTCCCCCAGTCAATAGCTCTAAGGTAACAAACATAAAAAAAATACAGACGAATTGAGAACCTCTTTGAGAATGTGAAACACCACAGACAAATTCTAAGACATACTTAGGTATAGATAACAGAAGAAAGTTAAATAATAAGGTTATTTAGTCAGTAAAAAGAATTTAGGTAAACCTACGAATCCTATCAACTACTGTTTTCAAGACCAGCCGTACTATTTTACTTGGCAGAAGTCTACGAAGAAATATGTATTATTCGTAGGCAGAAGCAGTTCATGATTTTCGGAAACCCAGAACCCCTATATTTTTCCCATACGTAAATTCTACACCCGACTTCTACTGGGAGAACATATGTCACACATCAATCAGTCAGTCAGAGGTCAGCAAAAAATGATATTCATTCAAAATTATATACGAAAAATCTATTAATTTCATCAACCCTTACCATCAGATGAGATTATGCCTTAAGGTTTGCCAATCAACAGTAAAAATATCTAATATGTAATAACACATATTTTAAAAATATGTTTATCCTCGATAGTGCTGTTCGTAGAGTCAAGACCTGAAGGTGCTTCGTGTAGAAATGAAACGCGTCGAAAAATCATCAGGGTTAGCTGCGTGGCGTTTGTGACGTCACATCGCCTTAACAGGAAAATAAGGCGGAATTGTCACTATATATTTTCAATATTTTTTGAGTGTTTTACTAAAACATTAATTTAATATTTTCTTAAAATATTTTTATAATATTTGTTATTATAAATTAAGGATTTTCGCAAAGTAACGCCTGAATCTATTCATCAGTAAATATATGTATCTACCTTAGCAGTGTAGACATGGCTTTACTAGTATTTGAAGAAACGTTTACAGTTCACAAGCATTCATCACACTGCAACATTTTTGAGTCATTAAAAATAGAACCATAAATTAAAACAGAATACAAAAACAGTCCGAGCATTATTTCATTAATTCCGCCATTCTCAAATTACTACAAAGAAGTAAAAGTAAACAAGATGTCAGATAAAAGATAAATGAGTTGTTTGGAATCCAAATATAATGAAAGCTAATTCGTGTATGTGATTAATCAAAATCATACCGTGTGAATGTTGGAGAGGTTAGGATTCGTTAAGACGCATAAACAATGCAAAGAGTTAAAACTGATTTCGAACTTTCGCTGGACAATGAGAATATTAGAGATAAGTTTCTGAAGCGCTCGTAGCGTAGCTTGCTAAATCATTCTTAATAGATCAACAAAGTTAAGCAACGTCCGCTGCGGTCATGATTTGGATGGGTGACCAATAGTAGCATTACTACTGAACGTTTCGGTGCTTCGGAGGGCCGTCGAGTCGGTCGGCAATGAGAGCCGTAATAGTATATAGGTGTGTATATATAGCCGTAGTAGTATATATAGGTGGCGTAGCTAGCTAGCCCTCAAGTAGAAAATCTATCGCCAAGCACCTAACGGTGTGATCCGGCAGCTGCCCTTGAGAGCCAATAATTCTAGGTTAGCGTAAACAACATCTTCGATCACATCATCACGTACCATCAGATCAAATAGTGGTCAAAAGCTAGCCTATCAGCTACTAAAAGAGAATGGTAAAAACGTTTTGGATTCGCTTCTACAAGTAAGGTATACGAGTATAATATTAAACCTCATGTACAATAATTTTAAAAATTTCACCGAAGAACCTATGTCGCCGACTTAGCCCTCAGAATAGTTGAAGTGGCCACATTGCTTGACGAACAGATAACCGATGGGGAGAGCTTCTCGAGTGGTTACCACATTACACCGGAAAACGTAGAGATGGAAGGCCGTGGGGGCCTGATGATATCGTCAGAGTCACTGAGAGCCGTATCCTTATACATGAGCTTTATAATCGTAGATTGTGGCGTTCTATGAGGGAGCTTTTGTTCAACAGTTTTCATCTTTTATAAGGATAGCGCAGACGTGACAACGGCAACGTCGGTACCATATCGATGTCGCTCGCCTCGCATTATAGTAATACACATGTCCCCAGTCGAGCGAATGCCGATATTACGTTAGTTGGTGTGGTAAAATGGAGTTTCTAACAAATATTATGAACTGCTTGCGATGCTGACAAGGTACTGGGGGATGGATCAGTTTACGCCGATCAATATCCAGCTTAACCATGTCCTCCTTATATATATAAGGTGACTCAAGGAAAAAAAGTTTATCTATGTTCATGACATGGTTTTGGAGAAAACATTCAATGTCGTTTAGGACTAAATAAGAATTTTATTCCGTATCTCAACGAACCTTCATAATAATAATTCGAACAAATGAATTTGTAACTACAGAAGTTTTGGAGCTATAAAGTATACGTTAGAAATATAGTCAAGGATCTGACGATTCCATTTTGTTTTTCGTTTTTATTAATGCCTACCTCCGTCAAAGTAGATCGCTTTGAAAAAAGGGTCTGATTCGATTTTGGCTGAAAGTTGCCTTAAACTAAGAGCGTAGATCAAACAAATCTCTCACGTTACTTTAACACTACAATCATAACAAAATTGATGATAAGGAGCAATGAAATCTTTACATCCATAATATTAAAAAGAAACGTACTTCAGAAGTTAATCATCTGATTCTTAAATGGTTGACGACCCTTTCATACGATGCAACCGAAGACATCATCTACTTGTAAGCCCACAAGACGGTATAAACGAGCAGTATAAACGATCCCCAACACACTCATACATAACACACACACTCATTACAACACGCACACCCCCACACTTTCATTGCACACTATCTCACGTCGAAATTTACATTTTATTTTTAATATTATAGTAAAATATTTTTTGCAAAGCCTCCTTGAAACGTTTAAGTAACTACGAATTTGTAAATCAAATAAATATAGGACTCCACGACACGGGCCTTGAGCCTAGTGTGGAGCCACCATAAATAGCTTAAACTGGTAACTAAATATGTCTTAATTATTCATAAGTTTCTAATGTAAGTTTTGTTTTTTTTTGGATAATAAATATATTATTATTACATTATGAGAGCAAATTTTGCTTGGCAAAAGCATAATAAAATAAAATAAGAAGCAATGTAACGCCCTAACTCGAAGGTGCGATATGGCTTAAATCGAAAACTAGTAGAAAAAACGTAGGACCAAATAAAACTTTCTCTTTTTTTAAAGCTAGCTAATATTATGAACTTAATAAAGAGTTTAGTGGAACAAACTTAAACTTCAAGTTAAAATATGTCGTAGAATTGCGCGCTAGTAATGAATTTTACACTTCAATGGAATAAATATTAATAACATAAGTAATGGAAATAAGTTTTATCGCTAAAAAAATGTAATTTGCGAATTCAGTCTCCATCACAGATTAAACAATATGTGCTGAGTTTCTGTACACATCAATCATACTGACCTACAAAGAGAACGCGATACACACGGGTATTAAAGTGAAAAAGTATTCTTGTTTGGTCATAATAAATCTACCATAACTATCTTCTTTAACAATGGTTTTTTAAAAAGCCAGTAGTAGGAATATATATGACTACGCGGGTTTGGGTTTAAGGACATTTATTCTCATAAAAGACCAAAGTCACTTACATGAGAACAATAATAAATAGTTACATTATAAAATAAGTAAGTCGTTCGAGTGTAAAAATGTAGGTAGCTACTCATCTAACGCATTATAACAAGTGATTTAACAAATATGTTTATTGAACTTTGCTTTGAATGTATTAAATGAGTGTTCATTTTTAATATTTGAGGGTAGTATATTATAAATTTTAAACTCTTTTATAATAAGAAATGAACAGACGTACTTTGAAAAAAAAAATAGCCGGTTTAATACCTTATACTCACGTATTTTGAGATGTGAGAAACGCAGTACAGTGCGGGGCAGAGCACATGCTTGTGCTTGCGTACGCCATATCTATATTATTATGCGACTCAGGTACGAGCTTGTCTGCCCTGACTTAAGGCTTTCCTCAACGCAGGCAGGGTGTTGGAACCACCTACGTCTTTATGGTGAACTTATGTTGGTTCTTATAGCTCATAGATCAAGCCTGTGTTTGCATTGAATGTTTTGTTTTCAATTATGAGCTTGTGTTGCGTGGACGGCTTTTGCCTTACGTGTAGTCTGAAACTGCTCGGAAACTAATTCAGAAAGCTCTCTAAAAAGAAGAGCGGTCAGCTAATTCACACCTAATTTCGAAGCTTATAAGATACAATATTGTTATAAATCTTTGCGTTTTAACAATGCACCGAACATATTCGTTCGAAGCAAGTTGGAGGACTAAAATGCTAGTGTGTATCCAACGATAAGTTTCTTTCCCACCAGCACCCACCCGCAACAATATGATGTGATTTTACCGAGATATCTTCGAGTAAAGTACAGTATCCATTCATTTTGCTTACCAAGTTCCCATTTTCAAGATGGAGTACTTCTATTTAAATGAGTAGCCGGTAAAGTAACACGACTGGCTATCTGGTTACATTTAAATGTTCAGCATAGAAGAGGACAGTTTTAGAGCTCTATACGAAGAAGGTTTTATCTGAATTTTTGTAGTTGCAGACATTTGATGGCCGGTAAATGATCTAAGGGTATCTTCCACGTTTTTGGTATTTGGTGACAACAACATTTTGATTTCAACAAACGCCAATAATAGCGAGGTGATATTTTCCGTTTATATCATTTTACGTATTTCGTAATTCGCGTTTAGGTTGTTTTGATTCCCGAAAGCCAAACTCTTGGAGTTGGTATTTTACGCACGTGGTATTGTCAGGCAAAATAGTGAAAACTATGTTTACAAAAAATTACCTACCGCGATAGGGAAAAACGTTTTTGAAATCTGATGCACAGCTTAAGCTACATGTGAGCTATGATAGCTTAAAATAAAATCGCTTATCGATTGCTGAGGTATTTGTGATTTTATCGCTTATCGAGTGTAATATTTTAATTGAGTTTGAATGTTGTCGTGAATATCGAACAATATTATCAATCACGTCCGGTAAAAACTCATTCAACTTCTAAGTTGTATAATTCCCCGACTAGTAGACGTGGTACGAAGAAATGTATATCTCAGTTCTCATAGGTTTGTTGTTCGGAGATCATTAACTTAAAATTTTAACAAAAAAACTTCGATCATAAAATACGCGTTACTAGGGATAAATCAAATACTACTCGTCAGATCTCACGTCAAATTTTAACGGGACCAGATGCAAGCACCAGCTTTCGAATATAAATAAATCATCGAAATCGGTACCCTCTGTAAAAAGTAATGTTTAAGGGGTAACACACACAAAAAAAGTCGAATTGAGAACCTCCTCCCTTTTTTGATACGGTTAAACAGCTCAAACTATCATTTATCTATTACATAATAAGTATGTGCACGAAATAACAGTTTTATTGTAAGATAGGTTCTATTCTTTCTTTTGATTACAATCACACGTGGTGTTAAGTGATAATGTGATTGAAGATGGTAAGCTGGCTTAGTCAAGGAAGGGATCTGGCTCTTTTAAGTACAGCTGCCGTAATACACCGTCAGGTGCTTGGTTAACGATTTTTTGGTATATTGCCATACCCTACCTTGCAAAAGTTAAGAGTTTCGAAGTACCCGAAAGCCTTCGATATAGCCTAACGTCTACATTCTAAAGCTACACACCAAACAAAATTAGGCACCAACACGTGTGTAATTGTTGGCAAAATTTACCTGGCACAGCTTAGGCAAAACTGACTGGCACCGACGCGAACAGCGAATAACGGAAGCGCTTAGTAAATGCCACTATCTGTCACCCTTCTAACTTTATATTGCTTAACGTCGGTTATAGGTTAAGAAGCGGCAAACTTCGCTAGGAACGCTTGTAAACAGTACCCACTCACTACCAACCGACGTCGTATCGTACCACTGGTCGTACTATCAACAATCAACGTCAAATGCTGTCCGGAAGAAGTTGAATTATGTAAACGACTGTAGTCTGTAACACGGGCTTGCGGCTTGCGGATGTTGGCACAGGCATCCAGAGTGGTTATGCTCGCAGAGAGGTGTTGTCTAGCGGAAGTGTTCTGTGTCGAGTCGCCATATTCCATCAAAAATGCTTGAGGAAGGCTATGCCTGGCACATGCGTCAACTCGCTTACGAGTACTGCTAGAAGAAAAGATACCAGTAGGCTAATGACTTTCAAATAAGAAACATAGGCCTTTGATAAAAAAAATTACGCCACTAACAATGGAGATAAAGAAAATAACTTACAAAAAAAAATTACCAACCAAAAAAAAACAGTTCCCCTTTGGATTTTGTATATTTCCTAATTTTTCCTTTTAAAATTTTTTTTTTCAGTTGATATAAGTCACGAGCTTAGAGTCTATGGAGTGTAGATTTAATATATAAAAAAAAATAACTCATTACATACCTATTACATACGAAACCACGATACTGTCTGCAGACTACACAGTTGAATGTCAAGATCGTATGTCAAAGATTAACATAATGAGTAACTTGTTCAAAAAGAATGTTTTACCAAAAGACACAATGGTTAACTAATCATAGAGAAAGCACGTTAATTATGTGAGATAATACATCCGCTCTTGAATAATTAAAAGTGAAATTTATTGCATTAACGAAGTAATGAACTAATCATTTTATAATGTGGTTTTACAATGGAAGAAGGGCTATAGGTTTCAAGGGAAGTATCTTCACAGCACTTTTCACACAAACGTATATCTGCGGATTTCATTAAACAATAAAAAAATTACGAGAGGAAAAATTATAGTTATTTGCAGGATTCGAACCCGTGCCATCCACCCCTATCCCGGGCATGTTCTGACCGTTTAAGCTAACATGATATATGACTCATAACTGTAATTTTTCCTATCGTTTGAACCATAGTATGGGGATGGGGTTCGAATCCCGCACTTGACTATAATTTTTACTATCATCAATTTGTATTTTTTTTTAATGTGATCCGCAGAGCATGCGTTATTGCAAAATAAAAATATTGAAATTATAGGGTTGTGTCAGCATTAAAATTCCCAATAACTTGAAGGCCTGACAATTTGAACTATCGGCGATACCATTATTGTGGACGACTGACACAATCTATCCCATACAATTCAGGACTGATCATGCTGAAAAATATGAAATAATTTGTGAAAGGCATGTAGATATTAGCTCAGACTAGTTGAATCAGCAGATTACCGAATTTCGTATTAGATATTAATCATGATCATAATGATTTATTTCTCGATATTTATGTGTACAATAGATCTTAAATAATTAATTAAGTACTAACGCAATATATTGCACTATTTCAATAAACTTTGTCAACACAAATAATAAGTACTTTTTATTAAATGGAATTGATCTAGTCTTCGGAATATTTTTATCCAATGGCGATTAATTAAAATGCAACTTTGTTTATCCCCAGATAAACAAAGTTTCATTTTAATTAAGATGTTGAGGACTTTCTAGTTCACAGTACACAGAATTTGAAGCAGTGATGGCTCAGTGGCATTGGCTATGGACTGCCGCGCAGCAGGTCCATGGTTCGAATCCCGCCGCAGGCTTGAGCTTCACCGCATGGTGGAAGGACTTTTTGCGAATGCCCGCCTAGCTAGCGACCACCCTCAAGTTGAAAATCTGTCACCAAGCACCTAACGGTGTGTTCCGGCAGCAGTCCTTGAGAGCCAGTGATATTACAGGCACATGAGAATTAACAACTATATCTCACTCGAATACTTCTATTCGTTATTTACTTAAACATTATTACGAAACAAATCAAGAGCTCAAAAACTGTGCAACGAATATTCATCAAAATAAAAGGTAAACGAAAGCCACGCTTTCATCAACCTGTTCCTAGCCCTTACCAGTGAACTTGACCTTAGCATAGCTAATCGAAACCCTATCGAAATCGAATCGAATCGAGTCCACTCACGCACTCACAATGGTGCAATTATCTCGGATCGAAAGGATATCACGACAGGATGCTATGATACGTACTGTTTATATCTTATACAGGGGGTCGTTGCCCAGTTTTTTGACATTTGTCTGGTTCGGATTGTAAGTTTGCTATTTGTCAAGTAATATGCAGTCGCAGTCAAGTTCCAGTCATATAAAAGTCGTGACAATAAGTCAGTTGTGTAGTCGGGAATACAAGACTCTCATCAACGACATCCTCAATTCTTCATCACCATCACACACGCCACTTGGAACAGCTATGCCAACGGCCCAAAGTCCGTCTCTGCTACATTAATGAGTTGGGTAGAAGCTGGTGAGGGAAATGCACAAAATATCCCAACCAGGACACCTCGTGACCGCCCTCAAATAGAATAAGAATATTTTTAAAAAACCAAGTTATATTTTGAGATTGAAAATGTGACTTTATTAAATTTAATTCAAAAGTTACAGCTGTCAGTGGCAATGATGGTGTCTTTTAGTATACCCATATACACACATCAGTGTCAAACAGGCTTATGTTCAAATCCAGCGCATTAGCCGGCGGCAAAATGCCCTTCCATCACATCTCCAGTTTTTAATATATCCTCAAGGGTTAGGTAGGACATAGTAGTATCACGTGGGTTGACAGATTCGGTTCCGGATGCGGCTAAGGGTAAAATACAGCAGCGATTTCTTAAAAACTGCTATCTTAAAATGAGCGATCTCGAAGACACCTGCCAAGCGTGGGGATTATGATCCCTTTAATAGGGGAGGATGTGTTCAGATACAGTACGGTTTAGTACAATGATCTAGCCTTTCATCGCAATTAGTATCACAAAGAACACAATTATGTACGTCCTGGGGCTTTATTGTTCAATTGTGGGAGAAACTGCACTTTAACATTTTACTTTGTCAAAATGAATTTAATTTTTATTACCACTCTAGTTAGACCATCAAGCCCCAAGTCACGAATACGGTTTCAATGCGGCCGAATGAGTAAAAATTAAAAATAATAATAAAGCTCCTACAAATTTTAAAATAACTCAGGACCGATTTTCGTTAATTAAAACGGTGTTCCGTTAGAGTAATCTAATTACTACCACTTAAGAAGTTGTTAAGTGGTAAATCATCTATTTTGCATATGCAAACACATTTGCGTCAAATGCAAACATGACCTTTACCTGCTAAACCACTTTCACTGAGCTAAAATACGAGTACGGGAGCTTGAGGCATAGAAATCAAATTTTATTGGTCATGCTTCTAAAACATTAATAACTGCAGGTAAATAGGTATATTGTTATCGCAATAAACTTTCGATCTTAGACCATAAATGTTTTTAAATCAATTATGATGGACGTTTAGATAAGCAACGCTAAATCTATGTCAAATACTGTAACCCGTGGTTGTAAACGATATTATTTCAGATTTATGAGACGGTAATAATTATTTCTTATCTTATCTTAAGTACATTTAATAATTTTAAGTAAAATATGTGCTGCATTATCTGTTTAATTGTATGTTCTCGTATTGTCTCAAATAAATTTTTGGTGTATAGATTTGTGATACCTTCATAACACAAGCAATTACACAAAAGTAACAATCGGTGACTATTATATTATCTAAAGGTCTTATCTATATATATATGAAGTTGATCTAAGGCTATAGGTACATAGCACTCTTGCAAACTCTCAACGCACCTTGCTTTCCAAGTCGCGTTTTATTTAAACTTGCTACTTATTTTATATTTACAAATATGTTTATATAACTAATTCTTTGCAATTTAAACACTTTAGCGCCGTCACATCTTTCTGAAACCAACGTGAGTGCTGGCGCTGCGGCTACTTCGGCGGAGCAACTCAAGCGGCGCAAATATGCTAACCTCGGTATGGGTTACATATTTGAGCCGTTTGGTGTAGAGACGTTGGGTCCGTGGGGACCGGGAGCTCATCGCATTTTCCAAAACTTATCTGAGCGCTTGGTCGATGCGACGCGTGATCAAAATGCTGGCACATATTTGGCTCAACGAATAAGCATTGCAATTCAACGGGGCAGCACGCTGCCAACTGGGAGTGGGCTGGAGCATTTGGACTGCCTATGAGTATGTTATGACTTATAGGTTGTCTAAATGCTCTTATTGTAGTAGCTGTATAGTGTTGTATATAGTTCATAGTATTTTGTTTAACTCGTAATTGTATGTGTAATATTCTTTGCAATTGAACAGTTTCACTGCCAGTTAGATTATGAGGGTAGTGCCAAATGCCAAATTTATTTTCTTCATAGCTTCAAACACATACGAAAGAATTCAAGGAGCTCTACATATTCGCTGCGTTTTGCCGCAAAATAAAGTTAGTATTTAAAATAATGTATAATGTAACAAACATAATGCAAAACATACAAATATGGAACATTCATCTGCAAAAGTACAACCAACTGATTTATTTCACAATATACAGTTTGGAGTTGTTATTCTTAACTTTATTACAATTGGAAAACTAAATTGTAATGATTTTTCTGACAGTAAAGTCACATGCATATCACACATTAAGAAAAAAATCTTGTGTCGTTCCCATAATACTTTTTTCTTACTTTTTTTTCTGTCCTAAATACATTATAATTGAGGTTTACTTATTAAATCATTTAGCTGTATGAAAATTCGTATATAATTGAATAAATATAATATTATGTGTGTGAGGGGGTGTGTTTGTGTGTGAATATGTAGTGTAAAGCTAACTTGATTTTTAAATAAATCATACGATAACTTTTATCAAATCTTCAGTTTCATCGTTGTTGAGAGTTCTCAACCACTTGTTATAGATACTACTAGTAGTGTCTAACTAATTCAGACTTTACTAGTTTTGTTATATACATATTTGGGCCAAGAAGTTTTCCATACAAAAGTAGTTTCGTCATATTTAACCGATTTCCAAAAAATTAAGAGGTTCTCAATTCGTTTTTTTTTTTAATGTTTGTTACCTCCGAACTCTTGACTGGGTGAACAGATTTCCAAATTCCTTTTTTGTTTGAAATCTGATGCTTGTCGTTTGGTCCCATTTTAAATTTCATCAAAATCTGCCAAGCCGTTTTTGAGTTACGCTCCAATAACTGAAAAATATTCACCTATCTTGATGACATAGTCGTTGACGATGAATGAGAATCGATCCCGTAAGTAGCAGAGTAAAAAAAAATTTTTTAATCTTTTTAATTTTTACCAAAAAATGGAACCGACTTCAACACCCAAAAGTGTGAAATAACTTTTCGAAGTCGGTACTGTGTGCACAATTTTTTGATAATAGGACTTTTGAACTATCATATTTGGGCCAAGAAGTTTTCCATATAAAAGAAGTTTCATCATATTTTAAATGCCAAGTTTTCAAATTCGTTCAACTTTTGCATGCATGTCTAAAATCTATGCTTCTGGTTTTTTAGCTTTCCGTAAAAATATGTACCTATATTATTATTGTAATATTATTGTAACTTAATTTTAATTGCAATCCGAGAATATTTGTAAATATAACTATGGATCGGGGTTGTTAATAATGTATTTTTTCTTTTTTTTTAAATTAAATTAAATTTAAATCATAATTGTAATGATAATATTATGTAACATTTGTACGCCCTATGAAGGTTAGAACATAACTTTGGACATTATTTACCATAACATCTGTATATCTCATTTATGTTCATGCAAATAAACTTCTTATTCTTATTCTTATATTCTAAATTATTTGGTTACATTCAGAGATATATAAAAACGAAGAACTGGCAGATCAGAAACATATACTTAGATATTATGCTTATAGAGATAAAATGAATAATAAAAACTGACAATGTTTAAACCAGAATCATATATATATTCAAGGACATCAATGCCAAATTTCAATGAATTTTAACACTTGGTATTAAAAACATACCGAAACTACGTCTATATGGAAAGAAGGAACTTTCAAGGCACTAAGGCCTTAATACTTTCTCCTATCCATAAATCAAACATAAAATAAGTATGATCTATAAATATTACCCAACAAACAATTTTTCCCCTAAGGCAACAAAGGGATAACACCCTGTATTAATGGACATTTACCGGTCCAGAGAAGAGAGCTAGCAATACTTGTAAAGCAAGACGAATCCTGCCCGGTGAGTGAACAAAAAACTCAGTTTTACTGCCAGGAATGTGATGACACGCCCCGATTATAATGGGATTCGTAGAGGGTATAGTGAGGACCCTCATAGTTGGAAATATATCTTTTATTTTTACTGCTAGATATATTTTTAAAATTTGATTTAAGGTTACATCGTACAGCTGCTTCTGTAGTAATTTTATGGGATGTCGATTGACAAGTTTTATTCTTTTTCGTTATTAGAGTCATCTATTGGCAATAAGAACAAACTTTTTGATTAATAAAAAGCCTTATAAAGAAGAGAGACAACAGTGTTTACAATTTCTTTTTTAATTATACCGTTTGTAATGTATGTATTGTGTAGTTGATTGATAACTATTTTTTATAGTTTCAACTGATAACTATTACTGATGTTTTAGAAGAACTATGTTTGTATATTAAGAAAATTCATATCCAAGTAAATTCCCTTGTATATTTTACTAAAGTGCACATCAAATGAAAGTTAGGTACGCCAAAAATACTGTATTTTTTTAAATGATAGGTTAGCCTTTGACCACTATCTCACCTGATGGTAAGTGATGATGTGGCCGAAGATGTTGTTCAGGCTAGTCTAGAATTACTGGCTCTCAAGGACAGATTTTATTATATTTGATTGAACATCAAAGGTAAAAGTTGTTCAGTAGACAGGCAAGGGCAGTTTCAAAGACGAAAGCATTCTAAGCATTTCTTTACCAGCAACCAACCAAACAACGGGTTCCCTTACGGTTACATTAAATATATATATAACTACTATACTTATATATTATGTTCGTGGAGGAGATTGCATTACTGTACTCTAACCTGTAACAGCCGGATCGTCCACTGCTGAACACAGTCTCCTTATTAAGGGGGTATTTGCCATAATCCCCACGCTTGGCAGGCTTCCTGGGGATCGCAGTATAAGTTGGCAGTTCTTTAGAAGGCGCTGCTGCCTGCTTCCAGTACTTTTCCCTTAGTCGCCTCTTACGACACCCATGAGATGATATTTTGCATGGTGGTAGGGCACTTTGCGAATGCCTGCCTGGCTAGCTACCACCCTCAAGTTGAAAATCTGTCGCCAAGCACCTAACGGTGTGTTCCGGCAGCTGTCCTTGAGAGCAAGTAGTTCTAGGTTAGCCTGTACAACATCTTCGAGCACATTATCACTTAACATCAGGTGAGATAGTGGTCAAAGGCTAACATATCATGCATAAAAAAAAAAAAATAATATGGGGAGGTGCAATTCTAACCCGGCACCCCACGGGGCAGATTGCATTGAGGTCAGGATAATATACATAAAAGAAGAAACGCAACGCGACCAAAATTGCGGGCAGAAAGTTTCAAAATATCTTCTTTATATTCTCATTTATCAAAGTCAATTTCATTTCAGTGCGATAAAATCTCATTTTCACTTTCAATAATCGAATGCATTGGATCAAGAACGTTACAAATCGTGACGCAGCTTATGTCATATAGCACAAACTTAACTGTGCAGTCATGGAGGGCGCTGCTGGCAAAGAAAAACTGAGTATTAACTGTCATAATGTAAAGGGGTTTTTGAAGTTCCATTTTCTGCTACCAGCATAGGTAAGTTTGTAATATGGGTACGAAATATTGCTGGAGTCTATTCATCAACGTCATATATTGAGATTCATTTTCACTTTCGTTAACAAGTTTGTGTTCTTCGATCAGCGGCAGCGTGTAGGGCTTATCACGGATCAGTTCATATAGCAGTTGGGAGGTCTGCAGTGCTGAGAGGTACAGGTAAATCTAAAACCTCCATCTTAACGTAGGTACATGTTTCACAACGAATTAAGCAGGCAGTTGTGTATTTATAAATTTAAATTGTATATAAATATGTCAAAAACCGAACAAAGAAAAACTGGATGACAATCAGCGTCATCTTCAGAGCTGTCAACATTTGATTTTAGAAGTACTAATAGAGGCATAGGATATGTTGCAGAGGTGTTTCGTAATCTAAAAGTTAGGTAAGGTAAACGAAAAGTATCTGCGTCTGTCATTATGTTATTAAATTTAACAATCAGATCTTTTATAATTTTCTGTAACTAACCAGGTTGGCAATTCATCATCGTCACGAATGTTCACGATTGAACAAAAGTCTCTCCCAATTGTGGGTTGCTGTAATCCCACATTGGCCAGAAGTCTCAGATACCGCTGGTTGCCTTAAGTTGCCTTACGACACCCAGGAAGATAAGGGGAAGGGGGGTAGGGGGGTGCGATTATATTATGTACTTTTGAAGCAATGATGGCCGAGCGGCTATAGATTGCCGTGCCGCAGGTCCCTGGTTTGATCCATACCGCGGGCTTGAGCTTCACCGCAAGGTGGAAGTGCATTTTGCGAATGCCCGCCTGGCACGCTACCACCCTCAAGTAAAAAATCTGTCGTAACAGTGTGTTCCGGCAGCAGTCCTTGAGTGCCAGAAAAATTACAGGCACATGAGACAACAAATGTATGTCTCAATGTGACGGGCGCAGTGTAATTCGTCACATGACGAAATGCCTCTGTTATAGGCAGAGGTTAATCCGCTTAACATCAGGTGGGCCCCGCGCTGGTTCCGTCACAATGACAAAAAAAAACTTACTTAGATACTGACCAACGTTTCTCAGTGGACAATCTAGGTTTGTTATTAAGCTGGTACACAATAAATATCTCAATTAAATATAAGTTAATTTTACTTGTGTGGTTGGGCAGGCTGGAAGGAGTTTAATAACCGAAACTTAATCACCGAATTTAACGCTTCGATTAACGTAAACGCTTTTAGATTGATGCTGGAATTGGGCAATTAAAAGATGATTGTACCGGTATGGTTCAGGAACGTTGTAATAATTGATAGGCACTTATTTCTAACAAAGAAGATACACAGTCGTCCTGAATACATACTATAAACTAGCTTTGTGTATAACCTTCATAGGTAGCTTTTTTCATTGAATTTGGAAGCAATCTATGAAAGAAAGCAAGATATGAAAAAATATTATATATGTTCTTTATCATATATTTTTTCATAACTTTAAGGCTTTTTCTAAAAATCATGTTTGAAATTTGGCAGTTGATCCCACTTTCGCTTGAATGCCGAATATCTTGTCAAAACATATTGCGCCTAGTCCATATACTTACCTAAATACAAGTTTAGAAATACAGTATTAACTAAATAGTATACGTGATAAAATATTTAAAAAAGATGGACAGTATCACATTTATCACTCTCACTTTTAAGATGATCATTAAATGAATTGTATCTCAATAATAACCTGAATATCAATATAACACAAGTTGAATAAGCAATTTCAATTTGAACAAATGCCCACTTTCATAATCACTGTTGATTTCTTTCACATGTCGATAAAGAAACGAAAGTGTCAAGAAAGAAAATATTTGTATACTACTGAACATCAATTTAAGGGCGCTGCTGCTAGAAAATTATAATAGAATATCAACAAGTCAAACTTTTTATTCGATTTGGACTCGTATATCAGGTATACAAAAGGTCGAAATTGGCTGGTAAGAGAGAATATGTGGGGTCGAAGCGTGACTCAAAGTGTTTACTATTATTTTGGCTATCGCCGAAATTCTATTAGCTTTGAGCACGAGGGTCATGAATGAATGAAATGGGAAAGCTATATTTGTAGAACCAAACACGATACTTGGTGGGACTGTTGCTTTTATAAATATTACATGCACATCAACCATAACCTTTATATATTTATTTGTGGAGTTAGAATTATTTTACTAGCACAGGTGACTTAAGTTCTTATTAGTAATAGCATCTCAATAATCTCATTCTCTGTACATTCAATGACAAAAATGCGCTCAATTTTGAGATGTATTTATTTATACAAACCTACGAAGTGGTCTTTGAAATATGTCTGACTGAGGGCAAAGGATGGAGAGACCTCGTTTCGCATACGAGGGAGCGAAACAAAACTACGCAATATTTAAATTGAGTGAGCATAACTATTTTAGGTAAATTCATTTAAAGTGAGCTTAGTAAAAAGAGAAAAAAAAAACTGGTTTCTTTTAGGAATAAAATGTGTATCGGATATATTTACAACAAAAACACCAACATATTTCCTTAGCTGACAATATACCAAATTTACTAACGAGGGGCGGCCACCCCCACATTCCGTTGAATTTAGGGGAACAGTTTTACTACGTTTAACCCTAGCTAGGCCTTTAAGCACGCGATGGTATTCAAATAAGCCGTTGCGTGCATTTAATATGATTAGGCTCGCTGTTAGATTAGGAATCAAGCCAAATTGACTCGTAAGGAGGCGGAAAAGAAATGTACTTACCACTAATGTTGAAAGCGAAATTAACAACTGGGTATCATTATTATAAAACAATGCAAAAAAACTGCAAACCTTGGCTTGAAAGTATTCTCCGACATTCTAATTATTTTTAAACACAGCGGTAATTATTAAAAAATATATACAATATAGTATATACTCCAATATTTACCATTTATTTATGTAGAACCACAAAATAAAAGAACCGGAAAGATCGCTCTGCAAAGCCATACCAATAAATAAGAGCTCTAGCTACGAAGCAATAAAATGCACTTTAGCTCGTAAAGTACGCAATACCTAATATTTATATTCACCTAAAAGGCGTCTCTCTTTCTATCGCATAAACACGCATAGCTCTGATCTTTTCTGATAACTCTGATAAGGCACGCACCGTACAAAATTCCAATGCGGATGGATACGTCGATGTACCTCTAGCTTAGTACCTAAAGTGCGGAGAGAGCCAGGCCTGGTAGACCCATAATGGTCATTCTGTTTTCCTAATGGATCCTTTCGTTGACAAATATACTTAAAAAGCAACTCCATACGACGCAAGTTGTTTATTGTTAATAAGATTTAAGTTAGAATAAGATTATTGTGGGTTATTGTGAGCTCTTAATTCATGACTATTTAGATCATGCTTTAGTTTGTATCGTAAAAATCGCCATGGTCGTATCGATGATCATTCAGTTCGCGACAATCGTCGCCCAGCACGCAAACACGTGCTGAATACTTAACTATTTTATGGTTTTGATTACAAATCGATTCTTTATGGTAATTGAGTTCTACGCCCGGAACCGCGAGTTTGGCGGTTCATTGCCGCATTATAGGGAAGTTATCTTCGCCAATGGTCCAAAGACAAAAATGGCAGGAACATTTGTGTTTGTCGTCAAGGATTAAATTGTCGGAACATAAAAAACATACAGCAGTTCTGGGCTTTTATTCCGGCTGTGTTCCTTATGCTGTACTTCCATTGGGTCTGACGTCTCGTCAGGTATCTAAGCATTATGTCACCTTTGACCACAGATTACCACTAATCTTTACGTGTGACCAACGGTATATCACTACAGTTAGCTCAATTAGTTGTCTACAAATGCGGCATTTGTATGGAAATGACACATTGGATAATCCCGATGCAATAATCAGACTTGTTAAAACTAAACTCTTCTAAACATGGAATTCTTATTGATTTTCTATAGTTTAAAGTTGTAGTTTATGTTGTAGTAAGTTTATGATATGCTAACAGTTTTTAACCGACTTTCAAAAATGGAGGAGGTTCTCAATTCATCTGTTTTTTTTTTGGCTGGTTGAACCGATTTTGAAAGTTCTTTTTTTGTTTGAAAGCTGATGCTTGTCGTTTGGTCCTACTTAAATTTTATCAAAATCATCAAGCCGTTTTTTAGTTACACTCCAATAACTGATAAATATTTTCCTATCTTTATGATATAGTCGTTGACAATGAATGACAATCGATCCCGTAAGTAGCAAGGGTCAGTAAGAAGAGTGAAACAAATTTGAACAAAAGAAGGAACCAACTTCGACACCCAAAAGTGTGAAATATATGTCGAAGTCGGTACCATGCGCACAATAATGTGATAATAGGTACTTTTGAACCCTCACGGTACCGATTTCAACAAGTTATTTCACACTTTTGGGTGTCAAAGTCGGTTCCATATTTTGTTTATTTATTTTTTTAATTGTGATCACGATGTTCATTAATAATAGATCAACTGGAGAGATAGAAAGTATGGTATCATTTCTTCTACCTACTCCACCAATAACATGTACAGACAGACACCTAAGAATAATATGTGGCATTGAGTCACCTGTATGTTAACTGGCTACCATATCTTTTGCTTTAATGCAGAGTAAAAATATTTTTTTTAACTAGTCTGTGCTTTTTTGTTATTGTGACTACACAAAATGACCTTTAATGACTACGAAAACGTTGTTTATATTGAGTATATATAAACAGTTTAAATACAAAATACCAACTGAAGTATTGGCAAGAAAGTCTCCTTATAACCTATCCTATATTAATAGAAACTTTTAATAGGATAATATTATCCTCAGAAGGTTTTACTATAAGAAAAGTGTTTTATAAACGTGCCACCTGCCCTCACTTCCACGACATTGTACCGACGCGCGACGTGTATATCAACACGATTAATCATAGTTAAATTGAAACATTTGTGACACGCGCGTGATTATTAATAGTTTTTAAATGCAGTGAAACAATGTAAATATTACGCATACAATAATTTTGTAACTCTAATTGTTCTGTAAGAGCCATAACAAGAAAGATTGATCGAGTATCGAAAACGTTACATGACTATTGTTTTATTATGGATATAAGATTGCATAGTAAACATATTAATGACCCAATTAAAATTGTATAGAAGCCGTTTATAACATCCATGCTAAGGTTTCTTCCTAAGCTAGCCTTAGATAATCGTTCAAATGTTATATGGATATCAAGTTGCATACATAATAAAGTGTAAAATCTGTCGCCAACGTCAAACGGTTACTCATCATCATCACATCACATCAAACGGAACGTCCTCTGTCGAACAAGCTCTCCCGCATTGGGGGATTTGCCATAATCCCCACGCTTGGCAGGCGTCTTGGGGATATCAGTAGAAATTGTCTGTGAAGGCGCTGCTGCCCACCTGCCGTTATTTGTCCCTTAGTCGCCTCTTACAACACCCAAATGAAGAAATGGGGGATATCATAACCCTCTCGCGGGGTGAAACGCTTAACTACAGAGTGACTATTAAGGCTCCATAGCTCCTTCCATATAAACGTAATTTCTTTATATTTTAAATGTCCAATCTTCAAACTCATTAAATTTTGCATTCGTGTACTTGAGTCTGTAATCTATGCTTCTGTTATTACTATTATTCGTATTTTTTTTATTTCTAAATGTAACAAGAATTACTATATCTACCAAGCGAATTATCCAAATAATGTTGAAAATACATATTTTTGCCGAAACAATGAGAAACCAGAAGATTTTAGACTCAAGGACATACATGCAATATTTCAACAAGTTTGAATATTTGGTATTTATTATAATACCAAACTGCGTTTGTATGACAGCCGCTATAAAGAAACGAGCCTTAATATAAACGGTAATTTTAATATTTTTATGTTTGCAATAACGCATGCTCTGCGGATTACATTACAAAATTACAAATTTACGAGAGGCAAAACTTTTATATTTCTTGAACTATATAGATGTCGCTCCATCCCAAAACGATGGTTAAAAATAACGATAGGAAAAAAAGTAATTATGGTCTGATTGTCATGTTAGCTCAATTGGATTAGAGCATGCCCCGTCTAAAGGGGTGGACGCGGGTTCGTATCCTACACATGACTTAAATTTTTCCTATCGTAAATTTGTAATTTTGTAATAAATGATGATGTTACGCTTTTTTCCTTGAGTGCTGACTCAAGGATTGTCAATTAACAAGTGAGCGCTCAAGGGTTGAACTAACAGATATAAAAAGTAACAATCCAAGTGATAAAATCGGTAGAATCCCAAAATACACATATTCTAAGAAAGAGAGTCGATGAGACGTACTAAATAACGCTGGGTGTTAAAGTTTTCAAGGAACTAGCGATAAGATATCAGAGCCAGCGGCAAGTAAAACTTTTTTTTTTGGATATATGTCTCTACTACTATTTACAACGACACGAGGGATAGGAAGGCGTAGAAAGTGCTTAAGGCGATATGTGACAGTTTTTTGAGTCAACTGTACTTTATTATAATAACGTAAACTTTGTAGAAATTTTACTAAAATTAATTTATTAATTATTGTTGAAAAAGCTCCTATTTTTAGATATGTTGTTACTTTACTAACCCATTCCAAAATGTTATTAAGAAATTATTTTGTAAATTCAGAAGTAATAATAGCAAATATTTAATTTATTTTTTTAGAAAACATTAAGTAAATTAATATTTAAAAGAAACACTTACTGCTACAAGAATATACCTAGTGGCTATTCCGCCTAATTTTCCTGTTACGCTGCGCTGAGGTTACGTAAACGCTACGTATCTCAACCGAAACAATTTTTGACGTGTTTTTTGCTTCTACACAAAGCATCCTCTGGAAGTTTTAACTCTTCCAGCGCACAATCAAGAGAATTCTCAAATCAAGAAAGTTACGAAAGTTAAGTGTACGGACGGACAGCGAAGTCTCAGTAATAGGGCCTCGTTTTTACCCTTTAGGTACGGAACCCTAAAAACAAACGGTGCAAGACGCGAATATTGTGACTCCCACGCAACTTCTTTATAAGTCTTGTGTCCACATTCGGTATTCCACTCAAGTAACATGGTGATAACGTGTACCTAATCTATTATTCGCGTAACTGTCGGGTGAAGCTCACAAAGAGCTATAACTCGAAGACTGTGAAGTGTAAATAATAAATTATTGATGACGAATTCAACAAAAATCTAGACATGAAACTAGCGTGTAATTGTTGGCATGTACATCCACCAGACTCATCTGATGTACGCTGATTATACTATTGAAATAACTTTACAAAATTACAAATTTACGAGAGAAAAAAATATAGTCATGTGCGGGATTCGAACCCGCGTCCATCCACCCCTTTAGCCGGGGTATGCTCTAACTAACCAATGACTCATAACTTTAATTCTTGCTCTCGTTATCGTATCGGGATGGAGCGACACCTATAGTTCAACTTGTGTCATGTTAGCAATTGGTTAGAGCATACCCCGGCTAAAGGGGTGGATGGACGCGGGTTCGAATCCCGCACATGACTATAATTTTTTCTCTCGTAAATTTGTAATTTTGTAATGTAATTCGCTTAGCAGGCGTTATTGCAAACTTAACAATATTAAAAAAAAAGTGAAATAACTTGTTAAAGTCGTTACCACGATAGTTCAAAAGTACCTATTATGACAATATTGTGTAAACTTCGACAAGTTATTTCACACATTCGAGTGTTGAAATCGGTTCCATTTTTAGGTTAAAAAATCCCCCCATTTAGTGTCCCTTCCTATTAACGGGATCGAATGTCACTGGCAATGACTATATCATCAAGATACGAAAAAAAAACAGTTATTGGAGTGTAACTCAAAAACGGCTTGACCAATTTTGATGAACATGGACCACACGCCAAGCGTCAGCTTTCAAAAAAAGAAACATCATAATCGGTTCACATCAAAGTTCTGAGGTAACAAACATAAAATAAAAAAATCGGCCAAGTGCGAGTCGGACTCGCGCATGAAGGTTTCCGTACCATTAGCTAACCAACATTAGACTTCATATTTTAAACTTTTTTGTTTTAACGTGCGAGTCCGGCTCGCACTTGGCCAACTTTTTGTATTTGTTGTTATAGCGGCAACAGAAATACATCATCTGTGAAAATTTCATCTGTCTAGCTATCACCTTTCTAGAGATACAGCCTGGTGACAGACGGACAGACGGACAGCGAAGCATCAGTAATAGGGTCCCGTTTTTACCCTTTGGGTACGGAACCCTAAAAACTGACGAATTGAGAACCTCCTCATTTTTTGAAGTCGGTTGAAAAACTGATTAAATCGTCTGATCTTAACGTGTTAGGGTAGAACAAGCAGGTCAATGACGAAAAACTACGCTGAATTTCTGCATATATATAAGTAATTATATGACGCAAATCTAAGGCCACCAACGTTTTAATTAAATGAGTCGAAGAACTAGGATTTATTGTGTATTATAAAAACGTTTTCTTTAAGAGTAGATTTAAAATTCGTTTAAACTTCCTTGAGGTCCCTATTAAGATGCAAATTATATTCACAAAATTGTAAGTACGTAGCAAAGAAGGACCACAATAGGACCATAAAAATGCTAAGCGTCAAATTGTGTTGGAATATTTTAATAAAAGAAATAGCTTAAACTTTTAATAGGAGATTTTGAACAAATCCACAAATTGGCAAACACCCGTGAAGTTTAACAATCTGCACGGATCTTTGTCCGTTGTTAAGTCAACAATGAATTAACCTGGAACCTTGCCGTTATAATAAAATCTGCAATCTCTCTCTTTGCCATAAGACTTTGAGAATACAAGTTCACTGTGACAAAATATTTAAATGTTTACATCACTGTTACCACTTTGTCGCTGTAAATTAATTTGACGTTTAGCTGGTGATTCTAGAAGATAGTAGCACAGCTTTGTGTGGTAAAGTTCCTATGTGTATAGTTATGTTGTGGTCAGCAAACATTTACTTAACAGTAAGTTGCAATATGGTCGACTGTGATTCATCACTGACACTATTTCGTAATCTGATGAGAATGATATCTGTTGACAATTCAGTTTCGGCACTTATGAACCCGCGACCTTCCGATTTCGCTAATAGGTACAGTTTATGTTCAAAAAGTATTGGGCTCTAAATTGAAAATATCAACTTACGTAAGACACTAATTTTATGTCTCAGGGCGATAGGCGCAGTGCATTTCGTCACTGGTGGCAACTGTTATAGATTAAAAATTAAATTTTAAAATTTATTTCCATAATCTTTCAGAGCAAATCACTTTCGCCACTTTAGGTACCGAATTCGTGTCTTCCGCCTATAAACGCTGGATTCGTTTCCATTTTGCTTTCAACCAATAGCATAGGCAAAACTTTGCATTTCTAATTGATTTCAAATATCATAAACAACAGTCCAACCATAAACCAGACTTAATAATAGACTTCATTTGGACGACAGCAGTGCTTTTACAAACAATCAAACTTATAAAATACTTTAGTGGTAGGATTTTATAGTGCAACAGGTTATAAGCAATATGAAATATTTGTTTGTAACCTTGATTTTTTAGGGGCTGGCTGTATTGTTCCAAAATCGAATTAACCTTGCTTTTCGGTACATCATCAACATACAACGTTCATTATCTTACTTATGTAATACCAGCTTTAATATAACTAACTTAATGATTCTGATTTATGTGGTCAGTATAATCATCATCATTAAAGATATACATAATTCGACGTACATTAATTTTAGCCTCGTCTTAAATCCGGTATTTCAAATCTTTTCACTTTCGATAGCATTAAGCAAGTTTTTTTAATGACTAATAGTCTAGCCTTTGACTATCATCTAGTTTGTAAATGGAGATGTGGTGTTCTGGTCTACAATTGCACCCCACTTTCCCCTCTCCCTCCACATCGTCTAGAGGGAGTCGTAAAAGACGACGAAGGGTAAAATTCGAGAAGGTTAGCAGCAGCTTCCTTTGAAGAATTGCTATCTACACTGCAACCAAAAGCAGAACCAGTGATGGCTTAGCTAGTGGCATTGGCTATGGACTGCCGCGCAGCAGGTCCATGGTTCGAATCTTGCCTCGGGCTTGATTCACCGCATGGTGCGAATACCCGCCTGGCTGACGACCACCCTCAAGTAGAAAATCTGTAGCGAAGCACCTAACGGTGTGTTCCGCCAGCAGTCCTTGAGAGCCAGTGAAATTACAGCCACATTAGACTTACCAACTACGTCTCAAGGTGACGGGCGCAGTGCAATTCGGGACTTGTGACGAAATGCATCTGTTATAGGCACAGTTAGTTCATTTAACAGGTGGGCCTCGTGCTTGTCCTGTCACATTAAAATAAAAAAAATCATGAGACGCCTGTAGGGATTATGGCAAATTTCCCTGAAGGAGAGGAAGAGGGGGAGAGGTATTTACTCAATATTGACGTCATGGCTGTTGATAGTGTTATCTTATAGGATTGACCGAATGTATCTGTATCAGCCGGATCGTCCACTGCTGAACACAGCCTCCCCTATTAAGGGGGTATTTGCCATAATCTCCACGCTTGGCGTCTTGGGGATCGCAGTGTCCCCAATTATGTTTTCTTTAGAAGGCGCTGCATCCCACCTTCCAGTATTTTTCCCTTAGTCGCCTCTTACGACACCCATGGGATGATGTGGGGAGGTGCAATTCTAAACCGGCACCCCACGGAGCACCCACCGAATGATCAAATGCAAATTGATTATCGAATCATGTGATCTCGGAGGCCAATGTTTTCAATGGTCTTTTATATTCAAGACCACTTCGTCAGAACTGGCTGAGACAATCACCAAGAATTAAACAGCGATATTTTTACACGACTGCCCTAAAAAGGAGTGTTATGTTTTCAGGGTTCATGTATGTATGTTTGTGAGTTTCCTTATTCCACCGTAACTTCTGAACGGCTTAATCGTTTTTCATGTAATATTCGTATTGATAGCACAAGTGACACTAGGCACATAAAAAAATCGTCGGGTTTTAGACATATTGTAACTATTGTTAGATAAAACAATTTTTTTTCTTTTATACCTATGGAGTAGAAGATAGTATCAAAATGAAAATGAATCAAACCGATTCCATAAATTTAAATAACTTGCAGTTTTAATTTCAATGGAACAGTAAAACGCTATAATATAACGAAAATAAATTATCTGCAGTCGGGTTTTTTACTTATTAATTTATTTATTTTAATATATGTACCTACATTATTTTATGTCGGTTGACTTGGGTGTGAGTACAGAACAACATTATTAACGTACAAATAAGTAAACAAAGTATTTCCTTTCCTCTCGTGCATTTCATATCTATCCCCAAATCTCCACACACATCGCTATCAAGAGCTGGCATCACCCAAATTGGACATTATTACGTTTTGGACCGGATCAATATAAGTTTTTCGGGTTCCATACTAGAAAATGGGACCCTACAACCGTCCATCTGTCTGTCTGATCGCTCACGGGCTGTATCTTTTGAGTCGTGTTAGGTATTCAACTGAAATTTTCGCGGATTATATGTTTGTGTGGCGGATTTAATCAATTACATAATTATAAAACAGGTAGTATACATTAAATGTGTTTTTTTTTTAGATAATCTTAGAAAGGAAGAAGTAAAGTCTCAAAAACATAGACGGTGGTGTTTAAAAATAAAATCATAAAAAAATTACATAACTAATACCTATACCTACTTAATATTTAATTAATGAATACTTTATTTCAAAATATAGCATGTAATATTTAAAATTACAATATCAGAAATATTTTCTATTATATAATTATTTCATTCTAAGTATAGATGTACCATAATAATCGTAATAAAAAATACTTCATTGAACATCGCAAGTCAAGTTACACGTTAAATATAATTCTTGGTTTTATGGTCGCTCCTTGCATACTTCTCGAATGTGTCATCACAAATTCTTGGTAGGAACATGTCAAGACCGCCAACAAACAAAATAAATAAAATATACTTTTGTAATCTACAAATCAAATTCTACGAGTGTTACTAATCGGTTTAAAATAAATCTGATTTTAATCATACAATTTATAGGCGTTAAGACATTCTCAAACTGGTATTACATAAAAGAGTGTAAAGGCTCAAATTTAAGAATTCGAACGGTCGTGAAACAAGGTTTTAACTGCAACAAAGTTCCAAGGTCGAAATCTCGCAATACGAATCATAAAAGAGTGAACGAGCTGATAAAACTACATGAAAGTGGGCGATCTGCAAGGAGCAACGATTCTATTTAAATACGGAGAGAAAAAAAAAACAAAGACAAGAGTGTAAGTACAATAATATAGACCACCAGGGAGATGAAGATGTAGTTCAATTAAGCAACTGTATTTATAGAATCACAAAAAAGGTGCGACAAAAACTGGCCTACTTATCATAAAACGAAAAAATATTATAATTTAATAACAGAGGCCACCGATTGACAAACAAAAACTTAGTGACTTAAATGGTATTTACATAATGAGAACTTACAAACCGGTAACATGCCTTTATTAAAAAAAATACTACGAACTATATAAAAATTATTACTGTTACTACAATGAAAGCATTTAGTCAACCTACACGTCACATGCAGTCCAAATGCTCCAGCCCACTACCAATTGGCAGCGTGAATTGTAATGCTTATTCGTTTGGCCAAGTATACATACCAGCATTTTGATCACGCGTCGACTAAGCGCTCTGATAAGTTTTAGAAAATACGATGAACTCCTGGACACCACGGACCAAACGTCTCCATAACGATATATATGAAATACAGTGTAGTAAAACTACAGTAGGTAAGATACCATAGACAACTTTTTAACGGTTCTGACACTTCACAAGAAACATTCTATGATATCAAATGTCGACAACTCGAGAGTTAACAAAAACAAAAGACATTTGATACCCCTGCCGGGCGCAGTCGCCGGATGGAAACATAAAAATCCGCTTGAAAAGAGTTTTTAGAGCGAGTAGCGATAACTGCATAAATGCATTGTAATTAACACGTTTGAATATGTGCACTGTTTTTGAATTGAAAATAATTTCATACATTTGTTACTTTACAATGTAGGTTCTAGTATAAACATATTAAGGAGGTATACAAAGCGGGAAACATTATGCTATGGCTAGTTGAGTACTGAATTAATAAACCTATTTTTAATTACAAGCTTGGAATCGCACCATTCCATTTAATTTCAGTAATTACGTCTGATTTATATCTTCGTTACTTTGGTTTTATGCGTATGCGGAAATAACAAATGATGATTTTTTAAATATAAGCTAGAGTATTATTTGTTACTTCAAGTACGAGGTAGTTGATGGATTGGCCTATTTCTGGGGAAAAAAGGACCACTAAATTTGTCTACTTCTGTCTAATATGAATCTGAACTTCATTTAAATTGGTATCCCTCTCATCTCCTATTATCATTGTCATCACAGCATTCAGTATTATAGTTTCATTTTAACAAAGGCATTATGCGGCGCATAAAAATCCAGCATTTTCTAGTGTACAGTGCAGTAATAGGTTTACTCTATAGGATTTACAACACTAAACTTATACTACATGGATGAAAACCGTTTTAAAAGCACATGTGGGTCAATAAATTTGAATTGACAAGCAATATATCGTCAAACGCACAATAAGTAGCCGATAATGAAACTTAATGCGAAAGGTGTGAAGCGGAAGTATCGGAACAATGCCAAAGATGCGGTTATCATCACCGTTCTTGATCCAATTTCTCATTGTCATTCCTTTCTCATAGAGATCCGTGAAACTCAGAATAAAATTAGGTATTTGTGGCGGAGAACGCACGATGGGAAAGCAGTAATGCACAGCCATTCTGATCAGAAGCTTATGAGCAAAACGTGACCCATAAGAGAAATTTTACGTAAATCTGACAAAGCAAAATTTTAAACAACTTTGTTATATGAAATTTTGCATTATATAACAAATTCTTAATATTACTTACTAAGATGTACAAAGTTAATTGGTTGAAACCTTTGCGATATTTTAAGTAATAAATATGAGTGACAATAGAGGAATAAGATACAAAACCCTCGACAAACCCAATTGGGTATTTAGGCTAAAGTTTGTCAAAATTGTTACGAATGAAATAAATTAATAAAATGTTTCTAGAAGATCAGGAAACATAACAAAAATAAGTTATGCAGAGATCGAAGAAAACGCAGCTTATGGGTATTTTTATCAGATCTCAAATAAATGAAGCCAGATTAGGTATACCAAGTAGGCCAAGCGTAAACAAGCAAAAAAGGTTTTAAGCAGTAATGGTCAGAGTTAAATAAATACCACAGTGATATAAACTTCTCCTTTATCTCAAAGGAGTTATAATTCTACGCAAAGATAGAGTAATTTAATTTCGGATTATTGTATGTTCTGAAAGCTCATTTAAACAAGCTTCTGAAATATAAAATAAGATTATGTATGGGGGAACGAGATCTAGCGAGCGAATAATTCTGTAATTATATTGTACAAATTCTTACAGAATATATACGTATTTTGTTTTATATCAAAACATTATAACACGGACTAATGAATGATACAGCAACGACTAAATTCAATTGTCTATAATGACAATGAAAAATTCCAAAAGGTGATAAAACATCTACATATTGTCTACAAAAGATAGCAAGAGCTTACTGCCCAAAACCACGGTAATGTTATAACATTACCGTGCCAAAACTTGCAAAACAGATAAAGATTTTATTTTGATTACTAAAGGTTCCATTACTATTGTTCAATGTATTGTTTACATCATCACAAAAGTTTTTCCTTGTTCTTAAGAATTAACTGATACCGATATCAACTTGGAAATAAATCTCATTTTATATTTCAGTTCAATTAAGCAGTAAATTAGACCACATCTAGATTGCGACTCGATTATTCAGTTACCTAACGTCTGACAGAATATAATGTTACAGCCTTAGGCTAAAAACACGCCAAGACCAGAATTAAAATCACGTTGTATTTACTAAATGAGTTTAGAGTTATTGCAAATACAACTTTTATGGCTTTCTGTCATCTATTTCATCAACATTGTTCTTCTAAATAGGATGTGAGTTTCTTTTGTGTGCCTTATATTTCAATTTAACTGATCTGAAATTGCAGTTATATAAAAGTTAGAGGAGTGTTATTTAATCCTGTAGCATTTTCAGCAGCACCATCATCACGAATAACCAGGTAATACAACATAACGATGCATATCTTAATCTCATTCACAATGCAGTTAGGTTCTTCTAGATAAAAGAGAATTTTGTCGCAACTTTCCTTTGTATTAGCCCTAGTACAATCGGTTGAATATAATATCGTAATGTACTCATTATAAACATTACTAATTTCATAAAATATGAGCACACATATTTTAATTTTACATCATAAAGTACCTGTTGGTAGTCTGTTGCCTTAATTTAGTTTTCATCGTATGTTCTTAGTGGGTTAAGAGTCTAGCGATGGGTCTATCTAGATATTACCTCATCGGCGCCTGCGCAGCGAAGGTCATATCGTGTCATTTGCACACTTTGCACGGCGTTCTTTTGTCAGCTGTTCGTTTGCTTTTGTTGCAATAGTTCGTTTGGGTGAGCATTAGCTCACTAACGTATTCATTGGACTACATAAGATGATCAGATATGCAATTAGATTAACGCCGATTTTATTACTATTTGAATGAAGTGATGTCATAACATTCAACATAAGTTAATGACCGTCGCTTTATATCTCAACAAATTATTGGGTATACAAGCCAGATATTTCAAACATGGGCTATGCATAATTTGGAAAGCACTGAGGAAAACTTACGGAAGTTTTTCTTTTTAGGGCAGTCTTGCTTTCAGCGCAGTGATAAGATGTAGGGTATAACGTTTACCTGGAAAAAACAAAAATTGGTTAGAGATCTAATTGAGACAAGTCTATTGATCCCCAAACTTGAAAAATGTTGATGTCGTATTTATCAAATCCCCTACAATTATTACTTAATCTTCTTAAAATAATATCTAGGAAACCGACCATAGGAATTTCAATCAATATCAAACATAGCTAAGTTTGACGAAATTCTGATAAAGTACCAAATGATACATCAATGCCATCTCTCTAGCAGAATAATAGTTTTGGAGCTTATCGGTGCCACCAGACAGATCTCATCACACAGAGATTCAGAATTCAAACATCTTAATAATATATTATTAGCTATGTTGTTCCGTAAGTTTAAAATAAAAGTAACAAGGAAACAAATCATTCGGCACATTACATCACTTAGCCAAATGACCAATTAGTTAAGTATCGTAAAACACAAGAAATTAAATAATCGTCAAATAATGAGACATTATGATTGATTTGACTTCATTCTGGCAACCGTGGTGGCATTTAGCTACTTCCGGATAACTTTCTATATAAACATCTATAAAACTATACGGTCATTCATCATGCCTTCATTATCTCTAACGACCTCTGGGGGTATAAATAAAAGTTTTATTATATGTGCTCGTAATGATGCTTGATGGAGATAATCGATGGGATTTGATGTTGGTTGAAGAGTGGATAAAATGGCCATTATCATTAAGTTTAGGAGAAATGGCTTTGATTATAATCGGAATAGAAGTAACATTTGTTTCAGATCTGTCGTCTTCTATTTTACTATTCTATTCTATCAATTCTTTTCATCCAAAAATACCATATTTGTTTTCTTACTGTATGTATTGTTAATAATGCTTTTAGTTTATCGACATATTTTGCTCTTCGGCCGAAAGTTCGGTATATACTGCATCAAGCCAATGTTTTATTAATACCGTTGTTCATAAAGCCTCTATTATTGAGTTTAGTGCAATCGATTTCTTGAGTCTTTGTTCTACTGCAAGTACTGTGGTGTACTAGACAATACCAATCTTTTGGTATGCATTGACCGCGATGCGTGCAACCGCGTGCAAACCGCGTAACTTCCTCGTAATACTCAAGTTTATTCTGTGAGTCGGCGATGATTCATATTTCCGCAGAATGGCCGCTCGCGATATTTATAAATATTCAGAGGTGATGCAGGTTTGCAATCAGGTTTTGTGTTACGTGTACATGCACATTTTTTCCATATTTACTTTGTTAAGCCATGCTGTATGTTCTTATACTACGAGTAAGTATAGAAAATGCATCTTTGGCTCTAAAATCTGCTTAGTTATAATTACTTTCTGAGTAGGTACTTAATCAAACTACACGAGCTCTTGAGTCTCTTAAATCTGGGTCAAATTTAATATACATAAATACATTCGATAATGAATAATATTTCTTTTAACGTATACAATATCGCTGTACAATATGGATTTTTATAAATTTCAATGGATTTTAAACTTATGTAGAGTTTGGACTTGGTGATTTTGGCTGGGGCTTTTAGTATTGTGTCACATTTTTGATAAACACTTGTAGATTTAGGTAACCTATAAGTACTCGAACTGTGTGTACTTTAGAAGAGTTTTCTGAGGTTAAAACTGTCCGAGATGAGAAGAAACTCGTATACTTAATCTACCTACCTACTAGGTACATGACTCTAGCCTTGTTATAGCTCCTTTTTTCTGTGCACATTTCTAGGAACAAAATTCATAATGAGTACTAACTATATTCCAGAAATTTTGGTATATCATTTTACTACTGATTTGATGAACCAACTTATCAAACAAAGTACTGTTGGATTACAATTTACTCGCTAAGTTCAGTGGCGTGCTTACTCAACCAGAGCCCGTCCAAGACGTAATCGGTTTCTTCAACTTGTCATGTTTTAAATTGGTAGTCTTCCCTCTACACTATATTATTTCGGAAGTCAAATCAACTTCTAATAATACTCAGATTCAGAGCTTTTCAAATAAAGATAAAAAATATATAATAGTATAAATGTAAACCTATAACTGTAGAAACAACTTTGTAAAAAGAGCTACCGGATATACAGATGATTCGTGCTTGGTAACGTATTTTATGTACAAGCTTCATTAGATTTTCAATTCGTTCAAACCAAAGTACCTACTGAGAGACAAAAATCTTTCGTCTGAATAAATATAAGTAAATAATGTATAGAATAATCCAATATAGGCGATATTCAAATGTTGCATTACGAGTACAGGCCGTTTTATAAGGTTTTATAGGCAAAACGGAAATAAAACCGTTTTATATGCAAAATTTTGGAAAGTGTTATAACGTTTACGAACAGTTGACTTTAGTTCCCTGCGAATGTGTTGCGTATTATTTAATTGCTTTTGTTATCATAATGTATTTACGAGTATATCGGTAAGTATCGTATAGATACGAGTTTTCGATTATGTTTTGAGAGCTAAATATTACATGGTCGATTATACAATAATCGAGCATTTCACTGCTTCTATTTAAATTTTACTCGATTTCGATTTACTATATTGTGATTATATATATTCTAGTCGATTTAGGTCGGTAAAATTAAATAAATAGGTAAAATTTAACTCATTTTCAATTGTCTACATTCACAATTTGCATAAAATGTTTAATGGGGTTCATACTCTTACATGGGATCTAAATTTATGTTTCAAATTTGTTTATTTTTCAATTTAAGGTGTTAGTTTAGATAAGAGTTTTAATTCCTGGGTCTGAAATGTAGCAGAAATATCTGTAGATGTTGAAAGTGAGCTTTATAATATCATTCTTAGGGCCATAAACCGAACTATAACACCCTTGTGCATAATAATATTATACACTAGTGTGTAATAGAATTATCCCTACAAAATTAAGTCAGTACCTAACTTCAAATTATATGCGAGTAAACAGAGCATATTCAATTTAACCGGGTAATACAGATTTGAAACAACAAAGAGGTATATGTAATTAACAACCATACATTTGCCGCACGCAAAAAAAAAACTTGCGCGCTATTTTCCATAATTTTCGTATGTTGTTTGTATCACATTTGTGCAATTTATATTTTTTTTCCTCGCAAGATTGTTGAAAAAGTGCGTATGAAACTCGTGAGATAGTTGCTCATTATACACTCGGCTGATTTACGCCCTCGCCTACGGCTCGAGCTGCAACCCACAGCCTCGTGTATAATGAGCAACTTAGCTCACTTGTATCATAATATACTATTATAGAAACACCACAGTGTCCACAGTACAGCTTTATGATAAATTAACAAATATAATATAATATTCACGTTACAATTGGCGGCCTTATCGCTTACAGCGATCTCTTGCATGCCATCATGTTTGAAAGAAGCAATAAATTAATTATTGTGACTGATTCGTCCACTTTACAGTATTGTATAAAATTATGCTAAATATATAAAAAGGTTTTTTAAAATATAAGTCATTTCATTCATTACATTTTTATTTATATTACAAATACAGACATACACTTACATATTACCTTAACACTAATATATATAATAATTATATTATTATAACGTTTTTAATAGTTTGAAGTAGGTACTTAGTGATGGCTCAGTGGCATTGGCTATGGACTGCCGCGCAGCAGGTCCATGGTTGGAATCCCGCCGCGGGCTTGAGCTTCACCGCATGGTGGAAGGGCACCGATTGCCCGCCTGGCTAGCGACCACCAAGTAGAAAATCTGTCGCCAAGCACCTAACGGTGTGTTCCGATAGCAGTCCTCCATTGAAATTACAGGCATATGTCTCAAGGTGACGGGCGCAGTGCAATTCATGACTTATGGCAAAATGCGTCTGTTATAGGCAGAGGTTACTCCGCTTAATATCAGGTGGGCCTCGAGCGTCTTCCGTCACAATAAAAAATAACTATGCTCCAAGTTTCATCTAAATCGGTTCAGCCTTTTCACTGTGAAGGGACAACAAACATACTCACACCCTCACACACAAACTTACGCATTTATAATATTATAATTGTGATAGTTGCTATGTAAAGTGTGATATCGTATTACCATTCTCGCAATGTGAAATATGTGTGTCATGTTTATTGATTCAGCTTTACCTGTTCAAGTCCTCACAACGCATCCATAGGTAGAAAGTGCCAATTTCTTAATTTCCTTCCTTTTTGAATACCATATTATAGTTGTCATTCGCTATTAAATATTTTTATGTTAATAATTGACTTTAAATATGCGAAAAATGCGAAGGAAAATAATATATTTTTAATAACATATATTTTAAAGGTATTTTAAGAAAACGTCAAATTTATTCTTTAATAAAGCACTTTAAAAATATATAGTGACGATTTTGCATAATTTTCCTGTTAAGTTGACGTGACGTCACTTACGCCGCGCAGTCAAACCGAAAGAATTTTCGGCGCGTTGCAATTTTACACGAAGCATCCTCGGGAGAACTTAACTCTACGAGCGCACGATCGAGACGATTTGTTATCATTAAATAAGGATTACCGCAACGTTTCAGTAACGCCTGAATCTATTCATTATACATTAGCGAATAAATGGTTTGTACGATATCTTTATGTGCATTTAGCCTTACAGGAACACATCGCTTAGTTTGAAACTCCTGGACTGGATTTAGCTTACTATGCTCACTACGATTGACTCCTATTACCGAACTAATACACCATCTATGGCCTTTTAACACTTCATTCATAAAATATTACAGCACATAAAACAAACAAGGGTGAATTAATATATGCTAGGTATTTAAATATGCTTAGTAGTGACCACTACGTGCCGCATGTGTGGTTACTCTAATAACGTATGCATGAAACCTTACAAACTACGGTTACGCTCACTGAATCAACCCTCCAAGGTAATTTGTTACGTAATAAACATTACTCTGTAAAAAGATAAATAAATCTCTGTATTTGCTTCATAAAAATTTGACACAAAGTTTAATCAAAGATCAACTTTCATACATATGGTAAATGAATCAACTATTTATATGTATCTTTTTAAACAGGTGGTATGTCTTTATGAACAAAATACTACGAACTATATAAAACACTACAGCTACTACAATAAAAGCATTTAGACAACCTATAAGTTATTGCAGACTCACGGGCAGTCGACATGCTCCAGCCCACTATCAGTTGTCAGCGTGCCCAGCATGCTGGCAGCATTGAATGTATGTGTTATGTACTTTTATTTTAAAATTGTTACGTGTTACAGGACCTGTAAAAAACATCAAACATCAAAGCACCTATAGTTTAAAGTATCAATACAGTTTTTACAACACTATTGCTACCTCATTCAAGTAACTGAATTGCCCCCCCCCTTGGATGGGTGCCATAATCCAATTTGTAAGTATTTGGGTTAATTTTAAGTCCATTCTACGTTGAAACCAAATATTGTTCCAAAATAAACAGAAACGATTCTGCAATACAGTTAAATGTTACGTTATCCAAACTTGTATGGAATAACGTAACACAATTGATACAAAATTGTATAACTGGTTGTAAAATTAAGAATTTTCGTGATTGTATTTTCGAAATTATTGTAATTTCGATAAGATTTTTAATCCTAAGTATACGACAGAAGATAAAAATAATATCAATTGCAGTAAAAATCGGAAATAAAGTAGTAACTACATTCACTAAAACGATTTTCAAAATGAGGTAACTCCATTCACATAACCGATAAGTAATCAGCAAAAACAATAATGGTACTTTTCAAGAATTTGCAACCGAATCCTCTTCATTACGTGATAAGAGCAATTTAAAACGAAATTATACAATAACAATATAAGGTAGGTAACTTATGCAGTTCTTTGCTAAAATCATATTATGTTTATGAAATATTATTTTAAAGTCTTCTTTCTGCAATTTTTTTTTATTTCACTTTATATTGTCAGTCGTCGTAACTAGGAATTCCCGGTTCTAAAATAAACCCGTAATCCTAAATACTTTCCTTTTTTTTTTAATTATGGACAAGTGCGAGTCACTTTTTTAAGACTGCGATTTTAGCAGTAGCTCGTGAATTAAAAAAAAATGTTTTAATGACTGCTTTTAAATTACACTTCATTAGCGGCCTGCCCCGTCTTCGCACGAATATTTAACAACAAACTAAAAAAAATATGGTTTGTGATAATATTCAAGAGCCTATGTTCTTCAGGGATAATATAGGATTCTAATAGTGAAAGATTTTTTCCCATCGGCCCAGTATTTTTTAGTTTATTCGTTACATACCGAAATCTTTTCTCTTTATAATATTATTAGTGTAGCTTTTAGTATTTCTTGTTAAATAGAGTATACGGTACTGTTCTTACTTCTTGCATTGGAATTGAAATAAAATGTGTAAATATTGAAATTAAATAAATTGAATTAAAAATGTCTCATGGTATAGATTATAGACTTAGTCTTTCTACAGACCATAAACTTACTAGTCTTTCTGTAGTATGTCAACCATCAAATCAAGCAATATATCCTCAAACTTATTACAAACAGAACACTTACAACTTCAGTAACTCCATAAACCGCAATAGAAACTCTTGGATTACAACATACCTCTTATTCCAATAAATCTCTGATATACTTATATATGTTGAGATACGTCGTACACAATCAGTGAAAGCGTCGCAGATTTTATTGAAATAATCTATAAAGCCGCCATTTCTTCTCGCAATTATCCGTATCCACACCTCAAATAAATACTCGCTCGTAGCGAAGTTTGCTTAGCCATTCTGAATCGATCAGCAAAGTTAAGCAACGTCCGCCGCGGTCATGAGTTGGATGGGTGACCGCTGGTGACATTACTACTGAGCGCTTCCGTGCTTCGGAGGGCACGTTAAGCCGTCGGTCCCGGTTGTTATCTCAGGATGGCAGTCGTTATAGCATGGTGGTAGGGCATTTTGCGAATGCCCGCCTGGCTAGCTACCACCCTCAAGTTGAAAATCTGTCGCCAAGCACCTTACGGTGTGTTCCGGCAGCCGTCCTTGAGAGCCAGTAATTCTAGGTTAGCCTGAACAACATCTTCGACCACATCATCACTTACCATCAGGTGAGATAGTGGTCAAAGGCTAACCTATCAGGCATAAAAAAAAAAAAAAAAAAAAAATATGTATATATCAAATGATAACTAAGGCGGAAGTCAAGAAAAAAAAGGACGGCATAGTGTCCTGGAGCGCTTTGAAAACTCTTATGGCACCTCGGGCTGATAGGAGACAAAGGCACGCATGTGATCGTGGACTTATTTGATTTTGATCTGACCACAGGTGTTCAAATTGGCAAGCGCGCTAACGACTTTAGCAGTGCTGGTGGCATGTCTTCTCAACGCCTCTTTAATGTAACACAGCGACAAAGATACCATGGGGTAGTGGCCCCACGAGATTAAGCAGAGGCCATGAGCCCAGGCTCGAGCCCCTACCAGCCTTTTAAGGTCGAATTACGAGTAACAAACATGCAAATTTCATAAACTTAGCTTTCCGGCCGCGACTCCGCCCGCGCGTATGTCGGTTGTCGCACAAAACCCCTCTTTTTGCGCAGGATAAAAACTATCCTATGTCCTTTCCTGGGTCTCAAACTATTTACTTACCAAATTTCATCCAAATCGGTCCAGAAGACAAGATATTTCACACTTGAGTGTAAAGTCGGTTCCATTTTTATGAAATTTTGATGATTTGACGATTTTGATGAACTTTAAATGGGACAAAACGACAAGCATCAGCTTTGAAATAAAAAAAGAATTATCAAAACCAGTTCACCCAGTCAAAAGGTCTGAGGTAACAAACTTAAAAAAAACAGATCAAACCTCAAACCTCCTCCTTTTTTGAGGTTGGTTAAAAATACAAATCTTTCCTCTAATATTAGTTTAGATGTAGATTAAAGCGACGCGGCACCTAGGAGCCGATTGCACTAGATTTACTGTATTATATTAAATCTTAGGCGATCACAGAGCAGATACCTCTCTGTGGAGTCGCCAAGAGCGCGCCGTAAAACAATCATCCTTATCATACTTCAAATATGCTCTAACGATACCTAACAACTCCACTACGTCTACAATCCGTAGTGAAATTATTGCAATGGCACTATACATGTAATTCCTATAAACCTCCAATTCCAATAAACCTCGGGCGTACAGTAAGTGAAAGCGCCGTTGATGCCGTTATCACCTGTTATGAGATAGTCAACGTCCTCAGGCGTTCCTTAGATCTTAGCGCAATCGAATTAATTTAACTACTTGGTTACGCCTTCTCTTAATGCCGTTTAGTTTATTTCGAAATCATTTCAACAGTTGAAGAGTAACAATACCTTCAGATATTGGAGACTATAGTCTACAAGAGAAGCGAAATGTCAGAGCCATGACAAATTATAAAACTTTTTGTATTTGTATTTGAACGCTGCCAACTGGTAGACTGGACTGCCTGTGAGTCTGCTATGACTTATAAGTAATTTAAACAACTTGTAAGTTGTCTAAATGCTTTTATTGTATTAGATGTAGTGTTGTATATAGTTCGTAGTATCTTGTTAATAAAGGCATACCGCTGATAGTTAAAATTTGTCAACATACTCGTATATATGCACTGTGGCGAAATCATCCTCTTTCTTCATATTTTGCCCTGCGTATTTTGCCATTCGGAATTCAAATTTAAAACTATCGCATCTCCCTCTTGCGTCTTTGACACATTCCACCCATAGCTTTTAGAGTTAACAGAAGGCCTTGTTTTATAACCTATTTTTACTTTACTGACACACCTGCCTCTCTAAAACGAACAATAATTAATGAGAAAGGCAACGTACTTCAAAATTGTTTATTATTCGTCATTTAATTTCCAAGTTTGGTATTAGTTGTGTTTCCCCATCTTCTGGTTCCTGTTCCGCCTGTCATCATCACGACCGCAGTTCCTCATTTTGCTCGATTGTTTTTTTATCTTGTTTAATAAATAAATAATAATAATAAAAAGCCATTTATTCCAAATCTCAATTTCAATGTACGATATTTGTTAGTAAATTATTGCTTAAAGATTAAAACTTTATTAGTTTATTAGTTAATTCTAGTATTATTTATGAGATTTGGACCCCTGTTTGGGTAAAGGCCTCCTCCATCCTTTTCCATGACTCCCTGTCCTTGCCTAACTTTATCCAGTCGTTTCCTACGACGTGTATTATGTCATCAGCCCACCGTCTTAATTGTCGACCAACGTTCCTTTTCCCTATTGGACCTTTCCATCGTGTGGCTTCAATGGTCCACCTCTTGTCTGTGTATCGCGAGATGTGTCCGGCCCATCTCCACTTTAGTGAGAGTGCGTGCCTAAGAGCATCTGTGAGTTTAGTTTTTTGACGAATATGTTCGCTCTTAATTTTTTGTATTCTTCTAATTTTCAGCATACTCCTTTCCATTGCTGTTTGACTGCATTTAATTTTTTGTTTTATTTTATTTGTAAATGTCCAAGTTTGGCAGCCATACAGCAAACAGGGTAGTAGACATGTATCATATATTGTTCTTTTCATGTACAAGCTATAGTTCCCTTTTAGGATTTCTTTTAGTGACCAAAATTTCTTCCAAGTCGCATTGATTCTTCTTGTAACTTCTTCTTCGTTACTTGACGTTTTAAATGAGATTTGCTTCCCTAGGTAGATGTATTCGCTGACGTATTCTATATTGTTACCTTTTATCACTATCGGACGTTCCCGATTGTTAGTAAGTATCTTCGTCTTATTTACATTCATTTCAAGGCCGATTTTGGAGCTTTCGCAGTCCAGAGAGTTCATCATTTCCTCTAAGTCTTTGGCAGTTTCCGCAATTATAGCAATATCATCAGCGAACCTCAGATGACTTAGGTACTGTCCATTTATGTACACTCCCTTATTTTTCCAGTCAAGTTTTTGGAAAATATTCTCAAGTACTGCTACAAAAATCTTCGGAGAAAGAGGGTCTCCCTGTCTGACTCCTCGTTCTATGTTTATTTCATCTCCTCTAGTCTCTAATTTGACTCTACTTGTACTATTTGTATAGATATATTTCAAGATATTGATGTATTTGTAGTTAATATTTGATTGCAGTGCGTTCCAGATTGAACAGTGGCTGATGCTGTCAAATGCTTTACTGTAATCAATGAAAGCCACATATAGAGATCTGTTATATTCTCTGTATTTTTCTATAATTTGTTCTAATGTCTGTATGTGGTCCACTGTGCTAAAGCCTGATCTAAATCCTGCTTGCTCCCTTGGCTGTTTCTTATCAATGTCATTGGATATTCTCTTTAAAATAATAGATGAAAATAGTTTATATATACTTGCCAGCAGGCTTATGGGTCTGTAATTCCCTATATCTAAGGGGCTTCCTTTCTTGAAGAGTAGAATTATGTCTGATGTACACCATTGTTTTGGTACTTTTTCTTCTTGTAATATTCTATTGAACAATTGTGTTAAGTGGCGTGTTAAAATAGGTGCTCCTATTTTAAGGATCTCATTGCATAACCCATCTGGTCCAGGACTCTTTTCATCTTTCAACTTTTTTATTTGTTCGTAGACTTCGGAGTCTTCAATTTGTTCGATACTGTCCATTTTGTTCATGTGGGTTATTTGCTCTTCATTTGCAGGGTTATTTTGTTTTCTATATAAGTTTTTATAGAAATTTGTAGCATGGTTTATTATATCTTTTCTACATTTTGTTTCTGCCGAGTTATTCTCAAGTTTTTGAATCCATGACTTGTGTGTAGTTAATACCTTGTATGCTTTTTTGACACTTCTAAAATTCGTGATGTTTCTTGAAATAATCTTGTATCTGTGGTTTTTGTAGTCCTTGCGGATGGACCTGTTAGTCTCTTTGTATATTCTGCTAAGTTCTTTTTTCATATCCTTGGTTTTATTCTTTTGATGTATTAGTTCCGTGCGCCTTTTTATAAGTTTGATAGTATCTTTAGAGAAAATATTGTGTTCATGAGGATGCGAATTGTTTTTGAATTTTAAGCTGTCTGTTATGCCTTTCTCTAGGATATTGTAATATGTTTGTATATCAGTACAGCCTGTTTCTATATTTTCTGTGTGAGTTTGTAGGTTTTCAATGTAGTTTTTAATTTCTGTTTCTGTTTTGGGAATATTAAGTGGTGTTGTGTAGGTTTTTCTGCTCTTTACTGGGCGACTTAAAAGCAATGTTGCCCTCACCAACCTGTGATCGGAAGAGAATTGAAATTTACTTAGAACCTCAACATTAGTTATAAGTTTGTGGTGATTAGTCATTATAAAATCTATTTCATTATATGTTTTTTGGTTGGGTGATATCCATGTCCATCTGCGACTCTCTTTCTTTTTGAAGAACGTGTTCATGATTGATAATTTATATTGTTAACCATAACTTAAAAGACGTTGACCTCTTTCGTTACACACTCCGTAACCATATTTCCCCATTACTGGATAATAGTTTGTTTTTGGACATCCTATTTTTGCATTAAAATCTCCCATGACTATGACCTTTCCTTCCGTCTTGGTGTGAGCGTATTCAATGTCTTTGTAAAAATTTTCAATTTCCTCATCTGTTGCTCTCTCTGTCGGCGCATATGCTTGAATTATTGATAATGTGAAGCATTCAAATTTTAACTGTAAAAGTGCTACTCTTTCAGATATTCCAATGATGTGATGTTGTTTTTATATTTTATTTTGATTAAAAATCCCACTCCATGTAATCCTTTAGTTTCTCCAATATAGCAGAAGATAAGGTCGCTGTATTCTTCGATCTTGCATCCAATTTTTCGGATTTCTGCGACACCAAGAATGTCCCAGTTAATATTTCTTAGAGCTTTTGTTAATTCAAGGAATCGTTCTGTCGATGCCAGTGTTCTCGCATTATAAGTGCAGATTTTGAGGGTTTGTTTCATATCTTGATCTGTTTCTGTATTTGGTGGAGGGTTGCAGTCTGATCCCCCACGAGGACAAGTCGGGTTGGGGGATGTTTTGTTTCTATTATCGTTTAGTTCATGTTTGTTAAAGGTTTTGTTCCGGTGGCTGATGGCAATATCCTATGCGTTCTGGTCGGTTGGACAGTTAGCAGAAAGGAGAGAGTTGCTTCTATTCCTCATCACATCGAAAGCATTTAGGCGATACGCTTTAGCTGATTGTTGTTTTCGAGGGTGTTCTATTGTAATAGGCGAGGACGATGGTTCCCTTTTACGTTTCTCGTTTCCTGGCTTTCCCTGTTTAACAATTAGCTTGTCATAGTTTATAAAGGCATAGTTCCCTTTCTTCCTTTCTTCTTCGAGTTGTACTTGTAGTTTCTTTCTCGTGTCGAGGATTTCTTTCGGGTAGTCTTCAGACACATAAACATTTTTCAATTTCTTTTTATTTGCCACTATCTCGTTTTTCTTCCAGAGGTTAACAAATGTCAGGAGAATTGGCCTTTCCTTACCATTTTCTGCGTTGTTCTTGCCAATTCTGTAGATCATGTTTACATCCCTATCTTCAATAGTTATGTTTAAATCATTTTGAAATTTCTTTTTAATAATTTCGATACGATTGACAGTTGATTTTTCGGTTTCTTTTACTCCATATAAAATTAGGTTGTTGATTCTCTTGTGTTTTTCGAGATTGTATAATTTTTCCTTTAACTTTTCATTTTCTGACCTTAATTCCTGTATTTCTAGTCTAAAAGGAACTAATTTTTCTTCCATTCGTGTCATAATGTCATCGGTTTGTTTTGACATTTCTATTTTCATTTGGTCGAAAAAAGATTGAAGGTTATCCATTTTTTGTTTTTGTCCCTTGCGTGGAATGGAACGTAATATTATGAAACGTCGTATTGTGAACGCAGTGTAATGAATAACTATGTTGGTAGCACTGACCTGACGTTGTCAAAGTATTTGTCTATGCTCAGCTTTATATAACCTTAAAAGTTTCATCGGTTTTTTGAGACACTTAATAATTTTGTTAATAGCACTGTTTGCACTTGAATTTTCCACTTGTTATGAAGTTTATCGCACTATGATTGGAGTTTAGATGTTTGTCCACAAGATTTCGCGGTATGTTTACAGTTTTTAATGTCTGAGTCGGAGCAGTTTATCAATACGTCTTTACGTCTACGCAACCGGAACCGCATCGATTTTATCTTGTTTATGAACATAATAATATGCTACCACTGTCTGCCTGATTAAAAATTTAATAAAATTCAATACTAATAAAATACGATAACATCATTGAACATAGACACAAATGTCCAGACTTAAACCGAAAATATAACTTAACTTATCCCTCATGATAAGGTTTTGCAATTTTATTGTTTTATTTCTATACATATATAAACATGGATAATGGAGATATTTACGTTACAATTGTAAATTTGAGTCAATTTTGCAATTTTTTTATGTCGAGAAAATATTAAGGAATCGTTTTTCGGAATTAACTTAGCCCTAGAGAATACGATCAAGACTAACGTATAATTTAAACATATATAAACTTTACATACCCTAGAGAATACGATCAAGACTAACGTATAATTTAAACATATATAAACTTTACATATATATAACTTTTTTTTTTGCGGTTAGCCTTTATTAAACAAAATACTATGAACTATATACAACACTACAGCTACTACAATAAAAGCATTTAGACAACCTATAAGTCATAGCAGACTCATAGGCAGTCCAAATGCTCCAGCCCACTCCCAGTTGGCAGCGTGCCCAGCATGCTGGCAGCATTGCCCCGTTGAATTGCAATGCTTATTCGTTGAGCCAAATATGTGCCAGCATTTTGATCATGCGTCGCATCGACCAAGCGCTCAGATAAGTTTTGGAAAATACGATGAGCTCCCGGTCCCCACGGATCCAACGTCTCTACACCAAACTTTTTTTACATATATTTAACTTTTTTTTTATATAAACTAAACATATTTTGTAAAAATCTGTCCAAGTGTAGCTATTGAACACTTGTTAGTCCCTGTGAATCAACACAACACATAATCAAGTAGGTAATGTCAGTATTAGTACTTAGTCTAAGCATATGTATACACATACGTATACAACATACATTTTTGAAGCAGTGATGGCTCAGTGGCATTGGTTATGGACTGCCGCGCAGCAGGTCCATCGCGGGCTTGAGCTTCACCGCATGGTTGAAGGGCGTTTTACGAATGCCCGCCTGGTTAGCAACCACCCTCAAGTAGTAAAATCTGTCGCCAAGCACCTAACAGTGTGTTCCGGCAGCAGTCCTGTGAAATTACAGGCACATGCGGCACATGAAACTAAACAACTATGGCTCAAGTGATGGGCGCAGTGTAATTCGTAATTTGTGACGAAATGCATCTGTTATAGGCAGAGGTTAGCCCGCTTAACATCAGGTAGTCCTTGAGCTTGTTCAGTCACCATAACATAAAAAAACTCCTGTATGCATTAAGCACTTTACTTTTAACCCTAATGTGAATTAATATTCTTAATCGTATATGCAGCGTACGGTTGCCTCGAAGAGATTGCTGCCTAGCTATTGTAATATTTCTATATAAGATACATTATTTTGTAACACATACTAATAACCACAAAGTGCAATAAAGTGTTATCTATCTTATTCCAAATGTGCAATAGTCGTAGAGTTATGTAATTTTTTATAACCGATTGATGTTTTCACGATGCAACACACAGCTATTAGTATAGTTTTCCATTTTCTAAGAAGTATGTCAAAGCTTTCTCCGACATGTTATTTCCCTTACATATACTCCACGAGACTCTATGGAGTCAATTTACAGTGTGCTCATAAGTTGGATAACGTCATAGCTTTAGAAACTAATTATAATATAACCGCGAATTGATACCTATAAATAAAATAGAATATGAAACTATGCCTATATGTGTAATATCTCATACGTTATGATGACAGAGAAGGTAGTATATACAAAAAGAAATATTGCAGGGATAATGAGATTACTTTACTGCCAGTTTCTATACATGTACCATTTAAGACGAGGCTGCGGAAAAAATACTCTCATTCGACTAGATTTTTTAAGCCACTTAAATATGCAATTGACACGATAACTCAAATACTTGATTTTTCAAACCTTTTTCTATCCGTTGTCCAGACAGGAACACATTTGAAAGAAATTTACTCGATAGTTTTAATTTTTTAAAATGAAGCCTTTTCTTTAAATTATTGGATTTTTCTGGGAAACTACATCAGTTACATATCAATAATAAATACACATAGAAAGGAAATGTAGTTTATTATCCGCTGTATAAGTAAAATTTACCTAGAGTAATTAGTATTCTCATAAAAAATTAAACTGTGTTTTAGACTTACGACCTTTAGTTCTATGCAGGATTACGGTCAATCGGAAGATTCGATATTCAACCTTATTAGCTTACGATTACGAAATAAAATCAATGCGTAAGAGCTGTCCTTCAGTGCCGCGCTGTGCGCCGTTGGACGTGGACCTATCGCTCGCGCGCTATCACCTCTGCATTATAAATACGTATCTTGGTAGGTACGAGTATATCAATATGGGAAATAAAGATAACCAACAAAATAAAAAAGGATGCAGAAGAGTCGATACAAAGACTTGGCAAGAATTATGAGAGAGGCAAAAGCGTAAGTATTTTTCGTTATTAATATTTCAGTTTTTTTTTACCTATTGTACCTATGCAAATTTAATAATCGTTTGTGTTTTGGTGTTTATTCTATTCATGAAACATAGGTACTATCTCTACCGAACTAAGAGATTCTATACCAACTAGGTTCCTTTAGTACTGTAATGGAGCTATAAAATAACTATATGTCGTACTAATCTAAGTATGATTAGTAGGGTACTATAATAATATCTGGTATATGTATAATTATGGTCTCACCTGATGGTAAGTGATGTGGTTGAAGGTGCCGAACAGGTATAAAGTAAAATTATCTGGCTCTAAAGTACAGCTGCCGTTCAACCGTAAATGGAGTTGAGCGTTGCTAAATAATAATAACACAAACGTAGCAAATCAAAGCATTTAGTTTGGTGGGTAGGTACCTATATCGCAATAAAACATCAAACATTGTTTATGTCCCTCAAGACTAGATGTAGATTTATATCAATGAAAGAATATTCAGAATCAGGCAAGTAGGTATATATTCAAGATATTATATACAAAGTCACCTGCATAGGTACTTATAAATATACATTTTATCACTTAGACATGTACATATAAGTATCGATTTATACATAAATAGAGTTGAATAATTGACTGTGCTCATAAAATGCACCTTCTTTCTCATGAAAAAAATAACAAATCAGTCGAAGTCTGAGATCACTCGGACAGGGAAAACTGTCGGAGTCGCCATCTCATATAATAAGTTTAGACTGTGTTCTTCCACTACATGAAAATAAGTGAGTAATTCTTTGAATCAAGTATTGCTAAATTTGCACATTTTATTCACAGGAAATTTCGTAAAGGAAATATTTTATATACTACCTATATTAGGCTAAAAATTATTTTGACCTATCCATAGCAGAGCAACAGGTAAAATTAAATAAAAAAAACGTTATAAATACATTTAAATTTTCTTTTTACACTGAAAAATAACACTTTACATTATTATCGCCCTGCACTTGTCACACCTCTGTAGGGTCGGTATAAACAATATATTTTTTCTGAGTACCTACACAAAAGACAACGCATTGACATAATTGTGCGGAGCAAGACTTAAATTTTATGCCCGGCCTCCTATCTGAAGCAATACCCTTTTGGGAATGCCATCGCTGATATGTATTATACTTGCCTTCGCCCCCTTTTCGGTTATTAGGGTATTAGATAGATGGTAAAGAGCGATGTTGTACTCTTGACGTGCAAAAAATCTGACGTGCAAATTATCTGAATATATGTATTTAAATTCATTTATTCATATTCCCAACACCCCCTTTCTGAAGGCCGAACTTCAGCAGGGGCGGAGCAGTTTGTATGGTGGCCGTCTTGAAATCGCCATTTTGGATTTTTGACAGGTGTCATTCGACTGCTCTCTCGACATTTATCCTTACTTGGCACTCGTATACGAACTAACAAATTCTATCTACAATTGTGCGAAATTGATTGTCGGACAAACAGATATGTACAGTTGCTTTTCTGAAGGCTTCAGGTAACTGAATGTCTGTAAAATGTATAATTATATTTTTTGCAGGTATATATCAATCAAAAATCTGATTGGTATCATCAAACTCGGCTAAATGCACATTTGTAATATAACTAATGCTTATTTGCCGTGTAGTATGGAGACAACAAATTAAAAATAGAAATTCTACAAAAAGAAGAAAAATTTTGGAGGGAAAAAATTGAGACAAAACTAATCACATTCTATATGGACTGCCTTCTGCCCGAGCTGGTCAATCCCCGCCACTCAAAGAAAAGAATGATCCGGGATCAAGAATATGTGGAAACTTCTATAAAAAGAAAAAATCAAGAGGAGGCTGTCGAGGGAGACTTGCAACATCAAAGTGCAAATGCTTCAGTACCTCCTCCCACCGTAAAAAGAAGACTTAACTTAATATTGTCTTAGGTTTTAGTGTTTGTTACGCATAGTAATTAAACAACATTAAACGGTTTAAATCGCGTATATTTATCATTATTTTTGTCATGACGTTTCAAACACTTTGCAGTGATCGTGGTCACGGGGTGACGATCGGGGGGACTGCAAACTTGACTTTCCGTTTCCGATACTCGTTATTTCTCACGCACACTTTTGCATTTCATTAAAATTGTATAAATGGAAAACTATATATTTTTTATTTCATAAATTATTTTTTGTTAATTCATATACATCTTAACTTAATGTGTCTATAACCTCTGTAGACTATCCACGAATATCTGTATTATGATAGTCCACTTACTAACAATCTAAGAATCCACTCTTTTTTTATTTTAATGTCTAATTTAGTCACTTGTTCCAGTGCCACTCACTGTCTCACTTGTCTGCTATGTTGCATTAAAAGAAGCCTGTATAACATGTTCTCTACAATGTTTCTGCAGTGGGGTGTTTTTAATTAAATATCCCAATAATTAAACCCCTTTTGTATGACGAGTCATGGTATTATGAATGGTCAAATTTAATCAAATCAAATCCATTTATTTCAGGTCAATTGTACCCATATTCAGCGAATATAATATAGTATTATGCTCATTCAATTTGATGATATTTTACTTTATTCTAATGATGTGTAATCTGATTAATCGCATTCCAAGATACTGAGAACAATGTTGATTCATTCATAAATTATCGTCCACGCGGATGCCAAGGGGTAATGAAATTTTTATAGGTAGTTTAATCAGTAGAAATCACTTTCGTTACTACGGAGAATTTAAAAACACCCCATTTATCAACATATATCGTGCCGTTTGGGCTGTTATGTACCATCATCATATTCCGACCCACGTCTCACTTTATGTTGGTTTGGTGCAATACGTTTTCTCTATAAACACAGAAACTGCGACACAACAACATAGCAAAGAAAATTAAAAATAAACAACTTGAAAACATTTTTTTAAATTAAAAAGACTGGAATAACTCATTGATATCGGTTCAATATGATCTCAATTTTGTGCTTATGACGTCGACAGGTTATTTGATATACTGATGACTACAGACTTTTCAAGAGAGATTATTATTCACATATTATTTATAGATTTTATCACTGGTTAACAATAACTTTGATCTATATTCACAGTTGCCACTTACATTAGTTGCTAGAAGCACTGCGATCGTCAAGGCATTTTGGCAAATTACTTTTAGTAAGTTGACTGTAACTGGCAAACCGTTCGACCGATGTTGATGAAATTAAAATGAAACCAATTAAGAGTTAAACTGTACTAGCAAAAAAATAATCTTCAAGATTGTAAGGTTCAGTAAAAAAGTTATGTGTGGTCAAACATAAAATAAATAATAGACAAGTCAATTTAGGAACCATCTTTCTTTTGGGAAGTCAGTTAAATATGTATAATATATATACCAATACATACATAATAATATATGCCAATAAAGTCGAGCAGAAATTATCATATTGTAAAAAGTAAAACTTTTGGCTTTAGTTTTATGAGCTACTGTCGACCGTAAGGATAATTTTGAAAAGTAAATCAAATAATCAATTTCTTACTAAGAAATATTAGTAATGTTGATAAAAATAAAAACGTGACATCAATTGCAGTATATACAAAGTTACTTTATGTATCGAAATTCGTCACGTGAATAAGATTATAAAAAATGTTGAAATCGTCTCAATGGTATCTGTGTTCGCGAATCTAATATGAAGTACACAAAATGTTTTTTTAAGCGAGACGCGTGCGCCGCTGCACATCGCGTCGTTCGGTGCAGCGGGGATCGTTGCGCCGCATGGGCGGAGCTAGCGTGGGAATTATTTTTGACTGCCTCGACTTAACATAAATATTTCTTTAACCTTTCACCTCAGTTTTGGACTCAGTTTGAATTAAAAAAATTATACAAATTAAATTTGAAAATAAATCAAATAACAAAAAAATGTGTATAAAAAATAATAATAAATAACCATAAAATTTTAATTTTTATATATTTTTAAATTAAGGGGGTCAAAATGCGGGCCCCATAATTTAGAGCGAAAATTGACCTCAGCTTAGAGATTAAGGTAATAAATAGATTCAGGTGTTACTCTGCGGAATTTTGAAAATATTACAAGAAAACATTAAAAGAATATTTTAGTAAAACACTAAATCAAATACATATATCTAGTAACAATTCCGCCTAATTTTACTATTAAGCCGACGTGACGATTTTTAAATATGTTACTAATATATTAACTTAAAGTTTTCTTAAACCATTTTAAAAATATTTGTTATTAATAAATGTATGTTTCTTGGAAAGCGACAGGTTCATATCTTGGAATAACAAAGTCAAATCTCGACGACAGCAAATTAAGCAAATAAAGGCCTTTACAAGTATTCGGTTTACTTAGAGTGCGTCATGGTGTTAATCATAGAAATATCAGACAAATAGGACAAGAAGAAGAAGGGTTTAGTCCTAAAATACTGCTATCAGCTGATCATATCCACATACAGTCAGCTTGGGAAATTCGGGCACTGGCATGTAAGTAATGTAAATAAATATTGTAAGTATTATGATATATTTTCGTAAAAGAAATAAGACAAACCGAGTTTCTAGCCTAGTCTTTGCGCTGGTAGATTAATGGGGTACAGAGCCATCTATAACATTTTTATCTATAATTTTTCATTTTTTCTACGTGGCATTTTCTAAACGCACCAGTAGAATGTACTTACAAAATCTTGTGCTTGACCTATGTGTCGTAGACATTGAATAGTTAATTTTTATTTCGACTTTGGATCAAGCTTACATAACACATGAATAAAGAAAGGAACAGAATGAGAGCTAGAAAACTGGTTAAAACCGGTTCTGTACCCGAGCGGGCACCGCTGTAGCCGCTGCAACCCCCGCACATCTTGTCAGTGACTACTTACGCACACACAGCTGTGCGTGTAGTAGTAAAACATTCATTCTATACTGTTCTTTATTCATGTGATCTTAGTGAACAGCAACAAAATGATAAACGCCCATCGTATTTCATGTCTGAACCACTTTGCCAATTCAACAACTAGGTTTTAATTTCCTCAACAAACACTACTGACATTTACAGCGTAATACACAATAAGATAAGCATTCTCTACTCACGATTCATCGTAAATCCAAACAGCTTTGAAATACTTGCAACAATTGTTTTGGTCAATTTTATCGGGCCAGCGGGAAGCATGAAATAAATTTATCAAATTTTATAAGGGTAAATGCTAAAAACCTACTCTACGCTACCTCCAAATGCATAGTTTTCCTTCTATTGTATAAGTGACCAAATCCTTCTAAAATGTATCTTTAGTGACTACCAAATTTGACTTTTTCTCTACCTATATTAAACATAAAATGTGGCTGTCTCTTTGTCCGTTTTGGTGTTAAATATTCTGCCGTTAAGCTGTTATGTTACACTACTGAGTTTAAGCGTGAAGGGCGCTTTAGCAAATGAAATCAATGGGCGAACGAGAAATAAGAAAACGTCGGGACAAAAATTATGATAAATATTAAAGATACGCGATTTAAACCGTTTAAAGTTGTTTAATTACTATCATCTTCCACAATTTCACCTTTTTTTATTTATAGCTGATAAGTCTTTGACCATTATCTCACTTGATGGTAGGTTGATGTGGTCGAAGATATTATGTTGTTAAGGCTAACCTAAAATTACTGGCTCTCAAGGACAGCTGCTAGAACACACCGTTAGATGCTTAGCGACAGATTTTCTGATTCATGATACTTTCCCTTATTGATATTCTGTGACTCCTACGCCATTCATTCTAGCTATATATATTGAATAGAATCGATTAATGTGTCTGTTTTCTTGTACAAAGCCTTGCCCGTTGTAACCTGTCACCCGTTTATTACAGCATGGTTTAAAGTTCACGCTGTTCCCTGGCTCGCAAAGCTCTTGCAAAACTAGAATGGGCAAGATGGTTCTTGTTTAATATTAAATGTTTGTTAATAGGTCGAAAATTTACCGGGTTTTGTGTAACGTGATGCTGTAAGGATGGTAGTAGGGCGTTTTAAGAATGCCCGTCTGGCTAGCTGTCACAGGACCTGACGGTGCGTTCTGGCAGCTGTCCTTGACAGCCAGTAATCTAAGGTTTGCTGAACAAAACCATCGTAATCTTCATAAGATAAAAATAAAAAGTTAAGCAGCCGCCGCATTGCATGCAATGCACTGTCCTTTTGCTCGATTCCCACAGAAGTGGCGGCATCAGTTTTACTGTCATATCAAATTCGACTTTATCTCAATCACTACAATGCATAGTGTCGCTTGAAAACTTTGTATAAGTCGCGCGGTTGGCCACGGCCCATCATCGGCAATTCTTTCATCGTATACTATACCTACATTGTCCATAGAGTAGAAAATTGTTTGACGGCAAATTTCCGGCCACACGCTGATGCGAGCCACTTCAATGTGAATTGAGGCTTATACCTGAAGCACAGAATTAAAACGACCTAATTTAAATTAATAAGCTACCTTGATGAATAAATAACGGGTGTATATCGACCACCGCCACCTGCTGTCCTTGGCTTATACTACACTACAAAATGCTTCCACGATCGATAGGCGAGCAAGCAGTCGCGTCTCGCATACTGCAGCCAACCCTGCATCTACATAATAATATGTACTTCATCAAGACTTGAATGAAATTAAAGTTTTGCGATGCGGATCAAGTTTATTGGTTCGTCGGCTGGTTTATATAGGGTGGAGCTCTAAAATTGGGCACGCGTTTGTGAGTGAACAGGTATGTACTTACTATACATGTAAATGTAAAAAAAACTATCTCCTTTCATGCCCATTTCAATGTTTACACTTCACGCTGTCCGTATATCCACTCGTCCACATTAATACTAAACACTCAAAAAGTGGTAAATTCCTAATGTTAACATTCTCATTCTACGCCAATCTATGACATCTTGACATTTACGTTAAGTACTAGTACTGCTTCCAAGTTTAGTTCCAAGTTTTAGTTCCGCATTAGCTCATTCCATTCATTTTGATACTTACATCTGCATTTTGCGTTTCCGGCCATTCAGGCGCTTTATACCACAACAAGGATATTTTGATCTACTATAATTTTCCCTTATACATATAATTGTCCATGTAGTCTACATGTTCTCTAATTATGGGCAGCTTCTACTGTATTTCTAGACATTGACGAAAACATATCAAATACACATTAGACAATAATACATTGTACCTACTCACGTACTACAAAACTTCACTCAGTGTCTAATACTTTTTTCAATGCTGGTGTCACTAACATAGGAAACAAGCCAGTTCCTGCAAAAACCTGCGATCCAGGAGAATGGAATAAAAATAACGTGGAAAAGAATATTATGATACAAAGCTACATTCAGACATCCAGATTGTATAATTACTATTTAAAATTGCTATAACAGAAATTCTTCCAGAATCGTTATAATAGAAAGAAGATGCAACAAGAAGTTACTACTAACTCGAAGGCAACAGACTTAGCACTAAGAATTGATGATGATTTATTACTAAAGTCTTAATGTTACCAGCTGTATAGTTATACAGAGTTTGTCAGATTGTTTATCAGAATATTTCTCTCTGAGATACTAATTACCAATTTGAAAAGCAGAAAGTGAGTTCATTTTTGAATAAGAGTAAACATAAGTTGAATATCTAGGTGGCCCATAAATTAAGCCAACCTTAATACTACAAAGGTATATAGGAAAACACAACATCTTATATTTACTACAAAATTAGCAGAGGAGAATGTGAGAAGTCAAACAATAAAAGTGGGCAGAAGAACCCACGAGAATTTTACAACGCGTGTTACATAACGATATGCCTCCATAAAACAATTTTATAATCTCTATAATAACAGGGAAATGGATATCAAAAGAAGACAGTTCACATTAAGCCCACGCTTCTGTTACGATGATGGAGCTATGGGAACCGTGAATTTATGTATTTATGCTAAATGGGGATATCAGGGTCACTAATTCTGTAATTTATCTATGACATGCAGCATGAACTATTAATTAAAATCGTTAAGATGTAGTTCTTATGAAGTACCACCACTGTCAGATTTTATTTATATTTACATAATTCATACTTTCATTAAAATTCTTTACTTTCTATTGAAGATATGAGGATCCATATGTGTGCTAGCTTGGTCTGCTACTCTCTAGTGCAATCATCTGCTGCCATTCAAACGACGTCTCTGATGCTGTCGTAAGGAGTTATCACGCTATCTTTACATACTCTTTGAGATTTTACTATAACCTTTAAAATTAGCGTCAAATTCGACAAAGAGTGCCTGTATTAATCTATGACCGAGCCATCGGATAAATGAATAACTTATCTTGAAATAACTACTACAAATATAAGTTAAAAACCTCAAGATTTAAATAAACTGCTATGGCAATCAGACAATTTTAAGCTGTGTTCAATAACAGTAAAAAAATGTCAGGATAACACCGTAACGGGGCTACCTTATTCACTTCTAAATATATATTTTTTCGATTATGACGTAATTTTTTCGGCAAGTTCATGCGCAAAAGTTATGGTATTGTTATCCAATACTTTTTTTTAACAGAACTACTCGATAAGTTAAATTGATATACCCAAACAAAGCAAGCAGTATGAATAATGAATCGTGTAACATAAACACTGTCAACCACATACTGACAGTATCAGGTATAAAATAATGAAAGGAAGTGGAGAACTAGTCTGAAACAAAACACTGAGTGCACTTTGTTCTTGACTGATTACAAGTATACATTCATAGAATTACATGACATGAGCCAAAAGCTATTGGTAAGGTTATTTCTGTCTTCTTCGAATAGCCCAATATGTGATAGGAAAATCAATTGGACAACTTACAAAATTAACGAGCTTCTACTAACTACTAAACACATGTGATAAAAAGTAAAAGTTTTCCGTAAAAAAGTCAATACACGATTCTGAGACGATAGTAAATCCTACGCAAAACAGTTAAATTAAAGAGGTCGATAATAAACAGGCAATTTAGAAAGAAAGTCATCAATAAAAACAATTTATTGTAGAAATTGATTGAAATAAATCGATTTGAGTAAAGAAAATCGAATGAGTACTGTTGAATGATTCAGTTCGCACTTTGGAAAGGAATATTGACGTGAGAAACGTGTCAGGCATGACTTATTTCAATCAAATCAATATCGATTTCCTTTGGCGTTCATTCGAGTAATTTGACTCATATGAAGTTAAGTGGTTCAATTGACTCCAGAGGGATCATTTTTCATGTAATATCCTAATCTCTGGAAGGCATATGTAAAGTTATTTTGAATTTTATATTTTTTTGGTATTTTCTAAGCACCTAATAAAATGAGAAGTTGACCCACTGATGTGTGTAATGTAGGTAGATACCTAAGCTAAGATTCAAGATCAATATTCAATAATAACAAATATTCTAAGAAAACTATTTAGCATGGCGGAAGGGCATTTTGCGAGTGCCCGCCTGGCTAGCGACCGTCCTCAAGTAGAAAATCTGTCGCCAAACACATGACGACGCGTCGTTGTGTTCCAGCAGCTGTCCTTGAGAGCCAGTAATGCTAGGTTAAGCCTGTTAACACTTACGACTACACCATCACTTACCATCAGAATAGATTGTGGTCAAAGGTTTACTTACCTGTCAGCAATTTAAAAAATATATTTTATAAAAACACTAAAAATATAAAAATACTAACTTTCCGGTCGCACGTTTGTCGGTTATCTTGCTAAACCATAAACCTCTTTTTGCGCAGTTGGGTAAATACTATCCTTTGTTCTTTCCCGGGTCTCAATCTATTTCCATACCAAATTTCATCGAAATCGGTCCAGGTCATTAAGTATATTCGTTGCATAGAAAAATACAAATCTTTCCTCTTTATTATATTAGTATAGATAAATATAGGACGGATTTTAGGGACATACGGACGTACTTTACCTAGTTTTTTACAAAGTACGTACAATTTGGAGCATGGGTTCATTTTCACTCACTTTAACACCACTGGAAATTCTTGTTATTGACCACAAAGTGTGCTCCAAATGACTTCAATATGCAAGGAAACTGTTCCAGTAATGATAGTTTCACAAACCAACTGGCCTCAAAATAAAATAAACGATCATGTACAGTGTTACAAATCTATTAAACCGGTTTGGGATTTAAAATTCTTAAAAGATTGCCGTGTGCATGCAACCTTATATGAATTTGTTAATGAAGTTGGAACAAGGTTTCCTGCTCAAAAACGAACAATTTTGACGTTCAGGTCCTTTTTACACGACTGCCCAAAAAGGGAGAGTTATGTATTCAGAGTTCATGTATGTATGTATGTGAGTTTCATTATTCCACCATAACTTCTATGCAGCTTAACTGATTGATTTGATGGATTATACATTATTAGATTCGTCTTGATAACCCAAGTGACACTAGGATCATAAAAATTCTTAAAAAATACACACTGGCGCATGGCGGAATTAAGACGCCATATTGCTGGATAAAAGTTTTTTTTTCTGTGCGTTTCGAGTGGCGTATCGAAATGAAGGGCTTTAAAAAGCGATTTCATAAATATATAAAACTTGCTGTTTTAATTTCAATGGAACGATAAATAGCATAACAAAAATAGATATCTTGCAGTCGTGTTTTTTTACTGTTTTAATTAATTTATACTTGTTATTCTGTGTTTCAGAGACCGATATTCTTATTTTGGTCTTTTTGGAGGTGAACTCCTCTTCAAAGGATCATTACTTGGACTCAGAAAAAATATATATTATGTACTGACGTTTAGTGAACTAATCCGTGCTGTAGGTTTTTTATAACTGCTTGATTAATAGAGGAAAATCTGAATAACAGCTGTTTTAAAGTTATTTTTTTTATTTTTCATTGCACATGGTGACTAGTAATTTTTACTGAAAATAAAACATCGACAGTTTAGAACTTATTAACCGGAAATTCATTCTGTTCAAATAAAAATCTCGAAATGCACAATAAATATAATTGCGAATGTATGGTTGTCTAGAATCACAATCATTTATTGAACATAATAAGCATGAAAGTCTTTTGCAAATTATTTTACAATTAGTTTTTTTGTGAACTGAAGTATAGGTTAATATAAAAAATAACTTTACCTACGAAAAAGTCGCAGAAGCTAGTTTTCTAAAAGACAAAGTATATATCATCGGCATTCCTCTTTCCTTTTGTAGTTTACACTATCACCAACAAAAAGCAACATACTCTCTTCGAACTTACAATAAGTCGTTATCCACTTTCTCAACACCAAACATAGAGACACTGCAGGTCAAGCCCTACAATGATTTCTAACGATACAGTTTTCATTCTCAGAATTATGAGTAATATTTGTGGAACAAACCTCATGGGCGTGGCAGCTTACCAACTTGTATGACTATATACGGTGAAGTCTTTGATAGTGCATGTTACTTGATTAAAGGAGCAGGCATACAAGCCACGAGTTAGGAGAGAGTTTATGGAGGAATAAGAAGTTACGCCGATCAAAACAGCATTCAAATTGGAGCGATGGATAAGATATGCCCTAAATGTTCCGCGAAAAAATGGAGAGACGAAGCAATTGGTATATGTTGCGCGGCTGGAAAAGTAATACTTTCCAGTATCGTAGAGCCTCCAGAACCAATCAAAAGCCTTCTGACGAACAATAGTACACTATCCGCGCATTTTTTAAAAAACGCACGTCGTTACAATAATCTGTTTCAGATAACATCGTTCGGGGCGAAAGAAATTAGGGAGGGGAATTTCATGCCAACCTTTAAGGTAGAGGGACAGGTTTATCACCTCATAGGCAGCCTTCTGCCGCCATCCGGACAAAGCCCACAATTTCTGCAGATATATTTTGTTTCCGATGCTGACCAACTATCTTTGCGCTCTAACATGTCAGAAGATGGGTTTTGTAAGTTTGAAGCGTGTATGCCAATCTGTTAGTAGGACCCCAATAAAAATTGATTTAAATTTTTGATAGATTGATCCAATATCAGGCTTTTACCTAAACCATGCTTAAAGCTGTGTATTACGAAAACCTGATCACCTGTTTCTAGGATATCCAAGTTTTTTCACATAGCATACCGTTTAGCGCCGGGACACACCATGGTTTAAAATTAAAGGTTTGTTAAGACAGGAAAAATTTGAGTTTGCGTTTATATAAGTTGTTTTACTATTTTATTTTTTGTACATACATATGAGCACATGTTGTACATTCCTAGTACTTATGTAATTTATTACTAGGTACTAGAGTTAATTCTCCCGTTCCAAACAAACAATCTTATTCCATTGGCAACTAATTCCAAAACAGAGCCATCGGATCAAGGTACTTGACACTTTCACTGAATTCACATGGTTATAGGTACTCAGGATCGAATAAAGCTGTAATCTATGGTCGTGTTTGTAAATAAAATATAATAGGGAAAAATAGGCTTTATTATAACATACAAAAGCAGTGTAACACTAAACTATATAAGGTATGGATGGAAGAGTAGATCTAAATGAAAGATGCCACGGAGAGAACAGGAAATATAAAATGAAATGTCGAAATAAAAATCAATTCTAACTAAAGTCCACGCGGAGAAACTCTGAGAAAAAGGTTGTTGGAAATAGTACTACGCAACAATTTCTCACAGAGATCAAAGATTTAATATCAAGTCACGAGAGACTAGCTTACAACATCTTTAAGGCTTATTGATTGAAGCTCCACACAATTGCGAATTCATCCTCTATGAGCTTGCAATCTTATATCGTCATGCAATTCCAAACTCCTGTAACCTTACCTAATACGAAAGTACCGACACACATACACACTCTCTCTAATACATCTTACACATACATACCTACACACCTTCACACACGCTCTCACATTCACCCTACATAAGTCATATACATACACACCCTCACACACACTCCAAAATTAATACACAGTTAACTATTAATAATGTAGTCTTTATTAATATACACAATTATTAGTAACCTCAACTCGTTTGTATACTTATCTTACGATCGATCTCGCTATGTTCAATGAACGTTGCGGCACTTAACATCACATTACATTGAACTAAATCTCATAGATTGTTTAATGGGAGAACTAACCCTCATGAGTCTCATGACACAGGGAATCCTAGTATGAGGGTTAGTGCACATTATAATAACAACAATATAGACTAACCAATATTGTGTATCTTTATTATTAATATTTAAGTTTAATATGTACCCATCAATTTGGTTTGTATTATAATTCATTTTTTGTGAAATATACGCGCACCGAACGTTACTATCCATATGATGTGTTTCCCGCGAATCTCTTTTCCTTCGTCCACCATACAACGTTATCGGTTATCACCGATTTTGGTCGGTCAATAACCGGATCGAAGCATAGCAGGTTCACTAACTGCTGCACGCAATATGGCGTTATGTTTCCAGCGCCGCAACTTAACCAGTTCTAATTTATCAGTTCCTCCAATATGATGTTGTCTTTGTTTGGTCTTTGGAAGTTATGAAAATGTGTGGCGTCATAGCTGTGGGTGCAGCATAAAAAATGAGTACGAACCTACCTACACACTATATATCATAAAACTATTGATATATCTGTGAATTTATAAGTAGAATGTTTCTAAAGGGAACGGCTAGTCCGTCGTATCTATTGGCAGATATTGATTCTTAGCATTTATGTGTATGGTTCTCGCGTGAAGTCAAAATATTAATTATACCTTTAAAACCTCTAAATAAGAAGAAATAACTGGAGCTACTGCTATAACAGCGGAAGAAACTCGGGGGCTTTCTATTCAATGTGGTTTAGGTTGTTTGACACAAAATTTATTATAATTATTGAATTATATCTTTATAAGTATGTAAGTTGGTGACAGGTTGTGGCTTGGCAGAGATGGATTTTTACAAGTAACTGTATTTTTTTAAATATTGCAACATGTATATTTACTCATATAAAACTACTGCAATCATACGAACTATCATACGATCGAATATGTTTTTTTTTGTCGTAGGATTTTATAAGTACATTTTTTTACACTTGCAATGATACAGTTTTTTTCTGTGAGTTTATTATTCGAATATAATGTAGAATTGCAAACTTGAAGCTATACTTTAAACGTTTTACTTACAAACTCAAACTTGTGCCTCAATAAATCTGCGCACGAAATTAATGTTACTTTACTTATTGAATGATCCTGCTTAAAAAGCTCTTACTTGCATGGTCCACTCAAAACACCTTACATTTATAGCTAAGAGCATTTCGGAGCATCACAAGAAATTATTTGAGTGAGCTACGACATTTTGACTCAAACTTACATCTATTCTGGTCTCCACGCCCTTTTAGAACGGTGGTAACGTGCTTGTTTTAGACTTGTTTTTGAGCTATTTCTTCAGAAGAGTTATTCTTGACGACAAGACGACTAGGTATGTGCTCTTGACTAAATGCCACAAGAATATTTCCAAACGACAAGAACCTACAACGACATGACACAACTCCGATAGGTAATAAGCTACTGCGTCGACGTAACCTTTATTATATTAGATACGTGAGATGCTTTATTATTTCAAAGACATTTTACTCCAGTGGGATAATAATAGGTCCCAAGTCGCATTCAAAATCATGGAAATCAAAAAGAAGGCTCATGAAAATTGAGTAGCATATTTTTATGAGAATATTACTTTCATGTTGTCCATTCTCCACGCTTCTATTTTTTTAAATAGCTTCCAAAAATAATAAGAACCTTTCTTAGCCTAACTCAACGCGATTTACTTTTATGTTTGACGACACATAACTCTTTACTGGAGTCATAATAGGAGGACAACCTCATAATAGGTCCCATTTAAATTTCATCAACATCGGCCGAGTGGTTTTTAAGTTTAAAAAATATTGGCCATTATAACTGAATAACTTATTAGTATTACCAAGTCTGGTGGATGGTGACCAGTAGGTACTCTAAGCGAGTGAAAATCGCTACTGTATGCAATATGCATTAATGAAATAAATTAAATTAAAAGAAACAGAACCTTCTTTCCACAACTGAAAAGTAACACGACAGAAATTTAGGGATTTGGTATGTTTGTTCAGCAATAAACTTCAATCTGGTTTTATCTTCTCTTCAAGAAAACAAAAAGCTTGGGTTGAATCAGCCCGAGGGTTAGTGAAAAGCTCGATATAATACTATAACTCTAGAGTTATTTTACTATTATATTCATGGTAAGTACATCAAATAAAACGGAATAGTCGACGCCAAGCCATAAAGCATAGAGCTGGCCATAAACAAGTTTGAGCACTTACATGGATATGGATGGATTATGGTTATCCATTGTTTAGTACCTACTTCCGAAGCTGTGAACCTTTTGACATGTATGTCTCGTAAATATTGATCTTTGGTTCCTCGTTTTATGGCTGCAGGAAAATTTGATGGATCAAAATCGTGAATATTGAACGCTAATATTAATAAGTAAAGAGTTTTATTATGGCGGCAGAGCCCATTTTAATTCATGAAATTCTGAACCGAAGGTTTTTTTTATGTTATTGTGACGGAACAAGCTCGAGGCCCACCTGATGTTAAGCGGACTAACCTCTGCCTATAACAGATGCATTTCGTCACAAGTCACGAATTGCACTGCGCCCGTCACTTTGAGACAGTTGTAAGTCTCATGTGCCTGTAATTTCACTGGCTCTCAAGGACTGCTGCCGGAACACACCGTTAAGTGCTTGGCGACAGATTTTCTACTTGAGTGCTTGGTCGCTAGCCGGCATTCGCAAAAAGCCCCTCCACCATGCGGTGAAGCTCAAGCCCGCGGCAGGATTCGAAACATGGATCTGCTGCGCGGTAGTCCATAGTCAATGCCACTGAGCCATTACTGCTTCAGGTTACCGCATAACATCACGTGGATCTCGTGCATTTTCTGTCACAATACCATAAAACTACTACTACTACTCCACTGGCTCGTGAGTCGCGAGTGAGTCTTAGCCTCCGATATGACAGCACGTCACTGGTTCCAGTCCTGTGCAGTTTCACGCTAGTTGTCTGCGTAAAGTTCGCGTAAATCAGGCTTCACAGCATCGCCCCATCTATATCTGGGACATCCAACTGAACATCGGCCTGTTGGTTGACTCAGGTAGGCTCTTTTAACCTCTCGATCCTCCCCGATTATTTCCAGGTGGCCAAGCCAACGGAGTCTTTGACCTTTGGTCTCTCCAATTATATTTGGCTGGGCCACGAGCCCAGTAAATTTGTCGACACCACAGCGTTGACAATAGAGAAGAAGACGATTCAATGCCCCTAAAACAGATATTTATACTGCCACACATAAAATATCTCAGCCTCCAGGACTCAAGCGTGTGTGTTTCGCAGGAACTCAGTTGCAATAATTGAGCTACTCGCATCTTCGCGCAATAAGCAATTGTGACTCCCCGCGGCGCGGCGCCGAGTTTAAAAATGGTTTCAAACAGGTTAGAGTAAATCCGGCTATGGGTTCTCGGTTACACGTTAGTTCCAGCTGATTTTTTTCTATAATAAAAACTATAGTGACAGATCTTTGGAGAGCTAGCTTTGATTATAATATTTGAAAGGTTCGATCGAACACGGAACTTATATTAATGATGATATATCAGGATAGGATTGGTTAATACTTGAAGATGTATAAGTACGAAATATATCCGGTAGAAGACTTATCAGGTATGCCAGAACGTCTTTGGCTATCTGCTCTCCAGCTCTAGCTCTTTCGACGCTAAGCACCTAACGGTATTTTCCAGCAGCTGTTCTTGAGAGCCAGTAATTCTAGGTTATCCTGAACAACATCTTCCACATCATCACTTACCATCAGATGAGATAGTGGTCAAAGGCTCACCTATAAGAAATAAAAATAACAATACAGATGTTTGGTAAACGAAAAATAAAGTGAAACTTGTTTTTGTTTCTTGTAATCCGCCATTTTATTGAATGACTATTAACGAGCGCGTGTGATGGTAACGTGTTCATTAACTCAACTTAAATCGACTTTAATTACCTCATTTTTTTCTGGCGTGTACACACGAGTACGATCTGTGCCGTGAAATTCTTCGTAAACAAAATATTCCTTAACCGACGACGGTTCAGCATCAGCCGCGATTCTAGCATATGATTATAATACACAATCATGAAGAGTGGAATAGGAAAAATAAACTAAGATAACGCGTCGCATCACACCCAACACGCAGTGCGAGGTCAAACCAGGTATCCTTACCATTGTTCTTTTCAAAGAAAATGTTAATGCAAATTATAGTGTTGAATGGGATAGGCTTTTTGTAACATTTGAACTCAAATTTAGCACTTTAGAATTTAATATCCGAAAACAAATATTAAAGGGCTAATTATAACTACCTATTAAGGCCTAAACCCTCTGGAATGAAGAAAGAATCATATCGGTTTTCTTCGCCGCGGATAATTACTGTCAATGAATCATTATTTACATGAAGTTATATCTACTTACTTATGTTTATGATATTATATGAGACCCACTAAAATACAGATGTATTATCTGCTTTGAAAATTAAAGATTGAAAAGTATTCAATGAAGCTGTCTTGAAATTGCTTTGATAAGTACCTAGTTCTGCAAGCACAAAGAATTTCTGCATCCATTTTTGGCTATTTAACAAATTTATACTGAATCCGTATATATATATATATATATATATATATAGTGCTTAGCATTCTGTTATTGTATATGGTTGCTCTTACAAAATAAAGCCCGAATTAAAAAAAACGAGTATTATAACTCTTCCTATAACACAAGAGCTTCATAAGCCACGACGAATGACTTGAGTACCCACTAACGGTTACTCAATAAAAATCTTTACTGCTTACCATAAAACGTGTCAAGGCATAAAATAGTACTTTCCTATTTAAGTCAACCTCCTAAAGATACCGTACATGTTAACGATGTTAATGAACGTGTTGAAAAACAAAGGAGTAACGCACGTACTTATTATGTAGTCGAAATAGGGAATAATTAGGTGCCAAGGCTTTTTATCATTAACTAGACCTAATTAAAAATGCCATTGCTGAGACTACTTTTATCTTTATTTGAATAGGGGAATGAGGGGGGAAACCGGATAGGGGGATAAAACCAGCAGCATTATAAGCAAAAATTGTAAATAGAGGTAAGTTATATAATATTTTGATATTTTTAAAGTGTAATAATTACGTTTAGCTATCTGCTATCGCAAACAGTTGGTTGATTTCGGGGTGATTTCGACTATCCGCTTTCACCCCGATTGCCTTATCCATTCCTAGGTATTGCGGGCGTTTATTTTATGACTCTTTTTTTAAGTTTTGCAGAGTGCGAGCTTCAACATGCCACGAATATACGTGAGAATGTGAAATAGGCTGCAATACTGACAGTCAGACACGCTTCAAGCCATAAATTCAGTGATTGATTGTAGAAAGGTATATCTTTCAGCTTCATACCACACACTCTTATATAAAGTTACCAAAAGTTCCTTACAAGAACGTGTTAAGAGGATCAAAAGTGGAAAATCAAAAGTAAAAAGTGTTACTTATAATATAAATGCCTATCCGGTTTGACCCGTTGCTAAGGGTGATTACTGATTACGGATTGACAATTTTTGTTTAAAATTGTACTAATTTGTATTTTGTAACACTGACCTCAAACGTGTTTATGCCAAAGTGGCTGTAAAAACATATATTTAAAGTATAACAGTAGATATTTCTGACTAAAATTAACATATTTAACTAAAAAAAACTTAATATTACTACAACTTAATTCAATCTTCAGCTACCATTAGGCAGTGTTCACAAAATGCTGGCCACATTGCCACGTTGTAAGGCAATGCTTATCCTTTGTCCAAAGTATATGCCAGCATTTTGGTCACAAGTAGCGTCGACCAGACGTTTTGAGAGGTCTTTGAATAATAGTTTGGGGCTCGGTCCCCACAAAGCTATGTATAAGTTATATACAAACATTTAGGATATTGACTATCTCAATAAAGATCATAGTGATTTATGAGTGGTGAGTTTATCTTCATTATCCGGTGTCCTTTCCCTACATTTTAAATGTTAACCCCCAAATAATCACATTTTAAATATGGAATGCCAAATGAAAGTAGCAATTGAAAAAGTAAGACAATGACTTGCGACAAAAAGTCAATAATTTAACTTATTAGACCATAATATATTTATTAATATTGTACACTGTGTATTCATATTGTACACACTCAAAGATTTGATCAAATCAAACTCGAAAAAAGTTAACGAATCTTGAACTTGGATCTAAAAATACAAATACACTTCTCACACAAAAACAAACCGATTATAATCGAGTCCAATCTAAGAAATCGATTCCACAAACATTCGTGAGAACGTTTAAGTACTACACGTTGCGAGTTGCGACACTACGGTCTGCTTGCTATGCTAGATAAGAATATAGGTTACTATTACTATTCATTTATAGTAGAGTAGTAGATTTATAGCTTTACAACTTGAGTTTACGACCTCGACGTAAAACTGTAGTGAATTGGTTTATTTTGTTCAAAAGGAAGATTTTTGCCACAAAACACCACATGCTACCACCCTGCACTCTAGCACGGTAATGTTATCTATAACATTACCGTGACTCTAGTGAGAATGAGTTCGGTTTTTTTTGGTCACCTGCGCTCTGGTAATTAGGCGCAAGAAGACTTCTACTTAAACATCTACTGCGCCTAATCAGTACTAATATTATAAATGTGAAAGTAACTCTGTCTGTCCATGTCTGTCTGTCTGTCTGTCTGTCTGTTACGCTTTCACGCCAAAACTACTGGACCGATTTGAATGAAATTTGGTATGGAGATAGTTTGAGACCCGGGAAAAAACATAGGATAGTTTTTATCCGACTGCGCAAAAAGAGGTTAATGTTTTCACGCGATAACCGACATACGCGCGGGCGGAGCCGCGCCTGGAAAGCTAGTATTAAATACTATGTTCTTTCATTTGCGTAGGTAAATGTAAGAATGTATTTAGTGACCGACCAGAGGACAAAATCATATCGTGGAATATGAATAAAAGCACTAACAAGATTAATCGTGATAAGAAAGCAGCCAATGTCTCGCAGTTGTTCGATGATGACGATATTTTTTATTATTATTGTTTAAATTTGACCATGATCCGCAGCATCGTGCTCTACATCCCTTTTGACATCTAGATTTCAGTGACATAATTTGGTACAGTACCGACAAGAAAATCTCTGAAGCAATACTGAAGAAGAAGCACAGAAGGTGTTGAGAAACTTCCGGTTACAAACTATTACACGAATAATCTATAATAAATCAAAAGTGAACACACACAATAAACAGATTAAGATAAGTCACAGAAAATAAGCTCAAGCCAATAACTTCTCAAAAGTGGGGCGGCGATATCGAGTACTCTTGTACACTTCATAATGTTGAAAAGTGAATTTGGAGAAGCCATTGAATGTTGGCAATACCTTCAGACATTAGTTGTATCACATGATTTTTAACTGTTATATTTGACTTATGATATGAGTACCGACCTGCTATAAATAACTGTTATTTTAGTCTATGAGTATAGACTACGCTGCCTGGTCCGAACGGAATCTCATCTCAGAGAAACTACAGTTGTAGTTAATTATGTTGAGATTTAAGTACTAGAAACTAATTTGGATTAAAGTCCTGATATATCCCGCTAGTACGTTTGTTCAAAATTATTTTCACAAACACTCAATTAATTTATATCACAGGTAATCTTATAGTTAAATACCTTAATTGAGATTATCTTCTAAGCATGCGATACCTACTGTCCCTGTAAGAAATGTCTAATGAGACAGACGTCTTGTTGCTTATATGTTACGTTAAACTTCTGTTGAACTTGTTATTAAGTACCATCTATTAGGTGGCAAGCTTTTTATTATCTACTAAGCACATCTCCATACTCCAGACAGTTAAGTTACTGAGAGTTCATTTTGATTTAGTTAATTAATTTCCTCGTCCCGGAACCCTACAATCATTTTAACTGGGCCAGTATTAATCTCACTCAGCATTATTTACTTTTTCAAGTTCATTCATTTCTAATTAGTTCGCAATTAAACTCTATTGACTAATTATTAAGAGAATAATTGTCATTACGAAATTAATTAAACAGTCTATCACTCAATCTCCGAAGAATGTATTAATCAAACTTTCTTGCTATTCATTATGAGAATAATGAGAATAGTAAGTCAATTGTAAGGAACAAAATTTGGAATTGGCGAGAACCAAACAATAGCGAATTTTGTCTAAAACAAGAACAGACGTGGCGAATTTGAACGGACCCAAATCAATACCAATATACGAGATATGGATATAGATAGATAGATCCGGGATCGAAGGTCTACAGATCTAGTGTTGCCTATAAGTTTAATGGCGTAATGAAAAATTATTTTATAGAGCAATCTACGGAAGCCTGGATGGCAATCAGTGATGCATCCCTAGCTAATAACACAGAATGCTAATAATTATTTAGGATCAAACTACAGCATGTGGCGACTAACCAAAATCCTTTGTAAATGCATGTTGTATAGGTAGAAATGACAACAAAGGATACTTATTTGTATAAAATGGTGCACGTAGATGGTCCAAATACTTTTTACATTCAAACAATGGCTGTACCTGGATTCAAGAGAAGGGGATCTAAAATTTATCGCGTAATAATAAACAAAGTGTATATGCAGTAGTTGATGAATATTGAAATAATATTTTGTGAAATAGCACTCGTAATTTCGAAGTCTTTTCTTAGTTGCGACTGATATTGATGTGCTACTTACGCCAATCTACATGATTCTTGATTGCTTTCTGAATAATGTTTAGATTGCCTTAATTCTTATCTTTATTGGCGGAATCTGGGTCAGTTAGTTTTTGTTAGTTATTTGATCATAGTTTATCTCTAATCTCAAAAAATACGGTATTTTTGTTACACCACATTATTTCAAATATTTATGTTCTTCTATAATAATAAGCTGTACTTACTTACTTTTATTTTATTTAAAGAAGGTATAATTAAAAACGGTAATATTTATTGCATGACAGATAATAATTTTAAAAATTAAAGGCCAATTAGGCGATGTCTTCTTGTCACTTGTGTCGGAATAACCCACTTTTACAAAATACTTACTTAATTTTTTTGTCTGATTCCGAAAGACATTTAGGTATACGAACATATTATTAAGGAGGCAGTACGACAGTGTTATAATTATGGTCATTTAATTTAAAGCGATCCGTAACCCGCCCGTTTACGCAAGAGAAAACTGTTTTTATTGATCTAGCTTTTGCTCGCGGCATCGGCGTGGAATTGGAATTCGCGTAACTGTTCCTGGTCCAACAGTCGCAACTATCGGTACGGCATTACTTCCACAAGGGGTGGAGATATTGATCGGGATTTAACGTGCAGATGCGCAAAGGATCATCTCAGGGCAAAATAAAAATGGATGTAGCGTAGCGTAAGAATGTTGAGATGGATGTGTGGAGTTACGATAATGAATAATTTCGTGCTCGTGATTCACATCAATTTTGGTTTATTTTGGAAGCTTCGAATGGATAGGTAATTATTAAATATAATTCATTGATATAGTAAAGGAAGTAAAAAATTAACCATTTAGTTTGGTTTGGGCAAATTAGGAAGAGGAATGCACCGCACATTACTTATAATAATGTTTATGGATGAATACAGGTAGCAGAACACCAGAGAAAAAATAATATAATGCATTGTGTGAGAGATACTTCAATACAGGTACTCCTTATTGACACCAAAACTAAGTGCATAGGATTGAAAGAAATTAATGCGCAGCGCAACTTTCGAATTTAAAATATTAGTTCGCATGGATAATTTGGATAAAAGACAATTATACGGTGACAGCTGACATGTGAGGGGAAAAAACACACTAGAAAAGTTAAATAATGGGAGATCCCCATAATAAAACTACATAAAACATATTATGCCAGCAACCTAGAGCCGTACTTCTTGAAGCAGTTGAAAGTTGCAGGTAGCTAGCGAAAGAAAGGTATATTACACCCTCAACCCCAAAGGGTAGTACAGGATTTATCGCCCACAGAATAAGAAAAAGAACGATGAAAGAAGTAGAATACTATGCGCTGGCTGAAATTAATTGGGCCCAGGACAAAAAGAGGGTTCTTCTCATTATCACGGTAATGTTATCTATACAGTATTTCAACTTCATAGAAACGGACGAAACGCGAGTTATACCTACGCGCCTCGATCTCGGCCTGCGCTTGGCCCGCAGACAGTCTCGAGTGTCGCGACTACGCCGCAGTGACCAGCGAATGGTTTGTTGTTTTTTAAAAATAAACGCGCGATTTTTTTACCAAAAATAAGTTCAAGTACATATTTACATATTTAATATGACGAGTAAGATATATTGTGCTGTTTTTAGTTACATGAAATCGTCAAAAACGCATTCAGAGATAACCTTTTTTAAATTACCTGGAAACTGAAAGGTAATACTATAAAATCATTTTACTTATACACATAGTCTACATATAGTTGACGGTACATAATGTGTGTCTTTTTAATGGACAAGTATTTCCTTTTATCCCGCGAAAAAAAGTCTCAATTAATAAAAAAAAGTGAATAGAGTGAAGGAAAGTGATTCTCACGAGTGAAATAGGTAGTAGTTATAAGCAAGTTATAATAATATTACAGGTAGTTATTAGCATTTGGATTTTTAATACTTTAAAATATAATAATAATAAAGCATTTCGTACGTCTCACAAATATTTTTCGGTCGCCAATTTTTAAGAACGATTTTTATTCAAACATTTACATGGTTTTTTGATTAAATCTACCTACTAGTCAAGAAAACAACACGCATTTTAAGTGAACACTTCCTGTTCAATTCACAGAGTATTTTATTTGTTTATACAAAAGTATAAACAAATAAAATACTAAAGTATATTTACAATCACAAAACTAAATAGAAACACAAAGTAGGCAAATGTAATTAAAATGCTGGAGGCGGGCAGCCCTATCGCATGTTTATGTACAGCGCGGCTGTAGGTACTTATTTCGAAGACAGAGCCGAGTTACAATACTGTATAGATAACATTACCATATCATTATCATTTGACCGAACCCAGGTTTGTCCATGTAACAACCATACAGTATTGCTTTTCTTACCGCAAAAAAAATCATAAATTAGTTAAATCATTGCACAACACAATAAACTTTCAGATTAAAAATATGAATTGGTACTAATGGATTGTATGATATAATTTGTATCCCGTCCCGTTAAAACCAGTTTACAACAATTAACGATTTATTACGTTCAAAAATTGAAAGTTTGTTACAGTTCAAAAACCCTTATTGAATAATATTGGTTCGAAAGTGCCATATCGATACGATCATTATTAATCTGGTCTATAGTTTTATACCTGCTACTATCCAATTCATAATAAACTCTAACATTGAAGACTTAAGGACGAATCTTGTAGTTGGTATTAGTAAAATATGCGCTATAACAACAATAAGGTGTTGCCGAAGAAGGAGGTCTCAAGCTGTGAACAATGTCTTCGCGAAAATTATTCAGAACAGAATAACTTTCGCTGTTGAATACCGTCGGAGATGGCCGCGGTCGATTATAGACGATACTGCTGTGGAATTAGTTTTCTGTCCGTAAAATGATGCCTACGTTTTACTTTTATTAAGGCAAAAAGTTTTTTTAGATAGTACTTTTCAAAAGTTTATTCAATTTATCAACGATTTTAAAAAGTCGAAGATGCTACCTTCAACTTGGTACAAAATAAAATTTAAACTGCATCAGTTGGATTGTCCACTGCTGAATATAGCCTCCCCATTAAGTGGTGTATGCCATAATCCTCACGCTTGGCCGACGTCTTGGGGATCGCAGTGTTAGATAGCAGTTCCTCGGCAGGCGCTGCTGCATACCTTCCGTTATAAGTGCCTTTGTCGCGTCTTACGACACCCACGGGAAGAAATAGCGGGGTGACATTCTAGCCCACGGGCGTAGTTAATATATACATTGCATGTAACCTATTACTTTGAAAAAAGAATATACTAAATCTGGTCTTAGATAAATTCAGTTGTTCTGAAGCCACGTCGTGCGTGACAGAATGAAAAATTCTATATTTTATTGATACGACTGTTAACGATAAGTGTACACATAGTATACACTTATCAATGCAATACATAGGTTGAACCATACCACTCTTCTTATATCTGATTCACTGCTTCTTTCTGCTTATTAGAATCACCATCATCACCATAAGTTTCGGTGTATAGTGCATAGGCACCGTCTTTGCTGAATGTATACCTTTAGGTAGGCGTGTTATGCTATTTGTTGACGTTGCCTTATGGGGCTTAGGGCACGGTTATGTTATAATAGATAACATTACCGTGCTTAGGGGAATCAAGAACAAAGGTTACAATAAGACCTTCATACAGGTCTTATACCATTTTACGACAAAGTACGTACATATATATAACAAAATGTCAACCCCCTTAAAGGTCATATAAGAAGAAACACCAATTACCATAAAAGCAAATATAAACCAATATGGTCCGTATGATTAAGTACAAGTTGAAGGCTTCTATAAAAGTTGGTCGAAAGTTGAAGGCTGTAAGTATATTCATGAGCAGTTCCGTGTTGGTGAAATGTAGGGGTGACATGTGATATGATGTGAGCATGTAACCTTCAGTGATCGATCAGTAAAATGTGGTTGACAGAAATAAATCGTCTTCTACACATATGTATATTTATTTCCTTATCAAATCAGTACCTATATACCAAGTTATGATATAATATATTGATGTACATGTACCCTTAACGCACGTACGCACGTATGGAATCCGATTTCACGTTTCCTCGAGAATTTGTTAAATCAGGATAAAAAAGAGCATAGTGTCCATTATATTAGAAATCTCTAAATTTAAATTTCTCTAAATAATGATAGTTCTTATACCGTTCATCTTAATATCCAAATTCGTATAACGCTTGCGAATGGCAGTCCTTATATATAAGACATTTCTATGAAATTGTGGGTATTTTTTTTGCAGATAGTCGTCATTTGACTTGGTGCTCTCTTAACAAATGTAAAATTACCCACAATTGAATGAACCCATCCTATTTTTAGAATTGTTTTACTAAGGACCTGTTTCAGAATGTTCGAATAAGTTCCGGTTATACTACCCAGAACATATTTAATAAACAAAAAACTATCTTTGCGTTTCAGTCATAGATTTAGCCTATCCATCGGTTAAAGCTTGAAACGTGCTGCACGTTAACTGTCATTTTTATCATTCAGTTATTTTATGTTTTGGTTAGCAACCCGAAACTTCATTAGGACATTTTGAAACAGATCCTAAGTGTTACACGAATGTGGATTTTAGTACGGTAATAATAAATACCACTGTTCAGAGACTTTCAAATTTAGATCATTCTTGTAGAATAGACACCAATCTCCGAACAAAAAGATAAATAGATTCAGACTTTACTTTGCGGTAATCCATATTTAATACTAGTTACCGGTAAGAAAACAATAATATAGCCGTATAATTATTTTCTTACTAGTAATTTAAAAATAAAATTTGTAACAATTCCGCCAAAATCTCCTGCTAAGCGTCCAGACCTCACGTCAGCTTCAGTGTCGTTACTAAAATCAATAAATATCCAATTCTATAGAATATAATAAAGCTAGGAGCATATGGACTGCCTGTGAGTATGCAATGACTTGTAGGTTTTTTAAATGTAGTTGCTGTAATGTTGTATATAGTTCGTAGTATTTTGTTTTTTTTTTTTTTTTATGGGAAAGGAGGGCAAACGAGCAGGCGGCTAACCTGATGGTAAGTGATCACCGTCGCCCACAAACATCCGCAACACCAGAGGTCTCGAGGATGCGTTGCCGGCCTTTAAGGAGGGAATATGCTCTTTTCTTGAAGGTTCCTAAGTCGTAACTGTTCGGAAATACTTCACCTGGCAGCTGGTTCCATTATCCATAATGTGGCAGTGCGAGGTAGAAAATGCCGTGAAAATCGCAAGGTTGTGGACTTCCAGACGTCGACATGAAATTGATGAAACATCACGCTTTGTCGGGAAGTCCGGTGGCGAAATTGAGCTGCAGGTAGTAAATCGAACAGTTCCTCAGAACACTCCCCGTGATATATACGGTAAAAGATGCAGAGTGATCCAACATCTCTACGCAAAGCCAAAGGGTCGAGCCGACCGGAGAGAACTTGATCGTCAACGATTCGAATCGCTCTGCGTTGAACGCGGTCAAATGGAAGAGGCTGGTACTGGGGAGCTCCCGCCCAGAGGTGAGAGCAGTACTCCATGTGAGGTCGAACCTGAGCCTTTAAGTTGAATATTATTGTGAAGTAGATAGTAGATTAAAACCTCCTTATGACGTTTTGAATCGGAATAAAAACTGTGACAACATTCAATAGAACTTGCAACAGATAGAGATTAAGTACGAGTGCAGACAGCAGCTGTTGTTGAAAAAACTCACACTATAGTTCATATCATTGTCACATTTTATACGCCTTTTTTTTTGCCTTTTTTGTCATTTATCTAAAACGTAGTTGTAAAAAAGTTTACAGCTTATTGTTCTCTGTTTTTTCTATGACTTGTGCGCAAAATGTTGGTATGTTTATATTATAATTAAATATTCCTCGTGGGAAATTGGGCTCGAATTGAACTCTCCCATATATCCCTGTGGGAGCCGTAAGAGGCGATGAAGGGAAAAGCACCAGAAGGTGGGTAGCAGCGCCTTCTGAAGAACTGCCATCTTATACTTCGAACGCCAAGATGCCTGCCAAGCGTGACATTATGGCAAATCCTTAATGAGACAGATTTGGTCAACGGTAGACATCATGGTTATTGACGATGATAAAATAAGTTTTTTGAATTCACCCAGTTCTGAGCTATGTTAAAAAAAATTGAGCCACCAGAGCATCAAGAACTTTGTTGAAAATCAATTGCAAATTTACACAGAATAGATTAACAAACAAATAGACAAGGAAGTTACTTCATAAAAACACATTATTAATAAAAAAAACAACTCAAACTGTTCAGCTGTGGCTGTAAGAAGGACAAACCGATAAGACACACCAATTTATACTATATATGACATTACTTGAGACAATTTCTCAAGATAAACGAGTGAAGGCCAAGTTCAGAGAGAGTTTTATTTTTCTCATGATAAGAGATTTACATTGATACCTAAGAGAGAGTTATGCAAACCAGATAAAATGGGTCCAGAAAATCCAATCAATTTTCTTCATGTGAATGTCACTCGAAAATGATTTACTGTGATAAGAAGAGTACTTACCCTACCTGGTATAAACAGTGATAAGGTTATGTGAACAAAGATCAGTTATTTTGTGACGTCGTGTTTGGGTTTTGTCGTGTGATAATGTAAAAAAAATGTCTTTTGGTATTTTTTTTAATTTTTTATAATGACCAAAAGACAGTTTTTTTCAATTTTGATCAATAATTCATATTTTTGATGTTATTTTTTATTATATACATACCAGTTTTTTTTTTATTTGTATTTATTGATATTATCATTTGATTGGTAACGGGTACAAATAAATAATTTGTAATTGTATTGTAATAATTGACGCTGTTTTTAATTATTGGCATTTATGTATTTTGTAATTAATAGTAATTATTGACATGAATTTTTAATTCATAATGATTGACATGGATTTCAACTTGTAATAATGGACGTTGTTTGTAATATAAACGATTGCTATTCGTTTGCTATTTGGTGAAGATATATTTAGAAAATTAAATTATTGTACTCTTTTTTTCTTTAATCATAATGTTGCATACACAATTGAATTAGGATAAAATAATGACTAGTGCATATGAATTAAGAAAAAAAAATACCAATACTCCTCTCTCACCGAAAACGAGATTTCGTATTTTTTTCGTATTTCGTCCATTAGCACGATTTTTGTTTTGTTTTTAAGTTTTTCTTAAACAAAGAATAGATTTATGTTTTTGCGTTTTGCTGTTGAAGGAGCCATTCACTTATTAAAAATGGTAACGGAGCCTTGATAACATTATTCAAAATATAGGTATGTGTATGAAGTACTGTAAATTTGTGTACTAGTATACAGGGCTATACATTTTCATAAAAAACACTTCTCATAATGGTTTTTAGGATCAGCAGAAGTCAACCCTAAGGTTGTTAGCATTTTACCAATGACCCTGTGTACAAAAAATATAATTAAATTGTTTGCAACCAAAATCCTGGAAAGAAATTGAGAAAGGCAGCTAACTGTTCGAAAACTCCTCCTAACTTGCGTCATTATACATAATTATATATATAGCTACATGTATGTAATTATATATATAAGTACCTCAGCTATTAGAAATAATGTTAATAAAGGCAACGCAACAGTATTTTAAATTACCCTTTATGAAAAGTGACGATGCGGAAAACAGCATTGCTCTTCTAGCTCGCAATCTCTTTCTTTCATAATTCCTATGATATAAGAAACAACCCAGCACTTTGCCTCCAACACTATTAAACTTATTAAAGCATAATTATTTAAGTGCAACTTTGTAACAGCGTCCGTAAGGATCTCATTTGAAGCGCTTTATCATACACGAAATAAGGTCTAGAATCGTGTTCCTGTTCAGAATAACTTTGGTACTAAAATGTGGGTTACCGGGACTTACACCATATTTTCTTCTCAACCGACGATCGATCAAACATGTAGCTTACCTGGAAAGGAAGTAAACACCATTTACAACATAATTAATCAACCATAACACTGTAAATGGAACCATGATTGAGGTTGCCATAAAAACACAATGAATTTACAGTAAAAATACCTTTTATGTGAAGAACAATGGGCCTTAATGAAATTGAAAGAGGTAGCATTAGCAACTTAGTTAAACACGAAACGGTAACACTGTATAATGGAACAAAGTAAAAAAAAGCATACAATACAAAATATAGTATTTTAACAAGGAACAATGGTAATGAAATCTCAAACGTTCAGTTAGGAATATTATAACTGCGCATCAAAGAAAATGTAAGTAATTTAGGTACTAGGATTTCTTCAAATGCGCGAACAAAATGATTTTAGCTATGGAGGTCAGCAAAAAAAAATAGAAGGTCTTTCATTCATAGACTTATGTAGTACCAGATGGACGAATGTTCAATGGTCGTCCGTTAATATGAGTCATATTAATGACGAAATATGGTTTGACTTCGATATAAGCCTTACGCTTTAAGAATTATTTTTAGACTAAAAAATACGGACAGTTTACGTGAGGTTTTTAAATATAATAATATTCTCACTATTACCTGTATATATATGAAATCTGTATGTTTACTAAGCGTAAAGAAAATAATTTCTTTAAGATTAAGTCAAGCCGCTCCGATTTATTATGATCTAAACAGAAACATAATATACTATGTATGCCAAAAATTAATAATAGCATATTTCGCAATAGCCCATATGTAATGGCTCTATATGTGTACAATAGACTACCCAATGAAATAAAAATATTAAAAATCGGTCAAGTGAGAGTCGGACTCGCGCACGAAGGGATCCGTACCATTAGCTATACAACATTAGACTTCATATTTTAACCTTTTTTGTTTTAACGTGCAAGAGTCCGACTCGCACTTGGTAATTTTTTTGTATTTGTTGTTATAGCGGCAACAGAAATACATCATCTGTGAAAATTTCAAGTGTCTAGCTTTCACCGTTCTTGAGATACAGCCTGGTGACAGACGGACGGACGGACGGACAGACAGCGAAGTCTCAGTAATAGGGTCCCGTTTTTACCCTTTGGGTACGGAACCTTAAAAACAACATATTTAAGCACAAATTAAAAGCATGGCTTATATCAAGTATATTATGATGTGCTCAGACCGAATAAAAAGATGATATGAAAGAATATTTCTACGATTACTCCCGGTGCAACTGTAAATCGTGCTGTAATTCTAGTTAATTAATTAATACATTAAGATATGTACATATTATTTTATTGTACCCTAGATTTTTATCTCCTTGTTAAGTTTAAATAAATGTAGTAATGATACCTACCATAAATTATTGAACGCTCGCAACGGGCAGACTTTTGAAACTATATTGTTATATTACCATCTTTATATTCTATAAAAAATAACTGATTTCTGACTGTCCAACTACAATTCTAACAGAAATGATTTTCATATTGACATTTTCATTTGAAAACGAAAGGGTAGTCTACATCGCATTGATGTTGTGTTATGTAGTTCAAAGGTTTTATCAATAACCATCTTTCTGGTGATGATATGATCACAAAGTTACTTAATTCCTCTCCTTAATCAAATATTGACACAAGAAAGACTCGCTCTGAACTAAATATATCTTAACGGAATTTTAAACAATGGAAGGTATTTTCTCCCGCTATTGTCACATCACACACTCTATGTACCGTTTACAACAATGAGTCAATGACATCACAATTATACCGAGACGATAGGTATCGTGTCTGTGCAAATATGATATTCACTTGACAAATCACCTGTCCGAATAATTCGATAATAAAATAAAATCCAAGTATTTTAAAAAACTAGCTTTCTGTCCGTGTATGTCATAACATCCAAATCGGTAAGTAGTTTTTAAGTGTATTTTTAGTTTATTTATTGCATACAAAAATACAAATCTTTCCTCTTTATAATATTAGTGTATATAGTAGAAACAAAAATGTTGTATTAAAATTACTGTTTTTTTTTATGTAATCCAGTGATGAGGTGGTCAAGTCGCCCAACTGATGGTTGAACTATGGTTCGAATCCCGCCGCGCCGTGGGTAGGCTTGAGCTTCACCGCAAGGAGGAAGGAAGGGCGGGTTTAGGCCGCCTGGCTAGCAACCGCCTTCAAGGAGAAAATATGTCGCGAAGCAAGCACCTTACGGTGTGTTCTGGCAGCTGTCCTTGAAAGCAATTCTAGGTTAAGCCTGTTAACACCTTCACCACATCATCACTTACCATCAGCTGAGATTGTGGTCAAAGGCTTACCTATCATCAATAAAAAAAAAATTGTAAGTGGTACGCGTCTATCCAGCACTGTTGCAGTGTGAACTTTCTCGTTCTGCTTTGCGGTCGTCTTTCCAAGACAGTTCTTATGTGTTATTCGCTCAGTCATTTTATTTACTGGCCTAATATGGCATATTTTATGTGAGGTAGAATTCCCGACATTGCGGTGGTAGCTCCCAAGACGGACTCTAGCTAAAGAGACCTACCACTTGATGAAATTAGGTCATAACAAAGCCAAACAAAAACTATTTCATTTGTAGATTCGTAATTATAACTGCATATATACAAAATACAAAACCGACCATGAGTGGACGAAATTGACAGTCTTACTTTAGTATAATATTAAAATTATCGTCCTTAGTGTTGTTAGGGAATATACATTTTTAGTGGTACTTGTTTTGCATATTTTTGGTGGCATTTTTAAGGTCTTGTGATGTTTGAAAAACATATTCTATCTTTTTTCTGATATATATCAGTACCTAGGTACTGTATGAAGAAAGAAAAAAAAGAGTACTTAACATTTATTTGTTAATAATGAAGAATAAATAAGTTGGTAAAATAAGTAAGTGTCAATAGGTAATTAAAATATAAATGGAATAATATAAAATATATAATTAAATATAAATGGAATTGTATGCCTAGCGCATTATTTACAAACTTGACTCTTGAGTAAAGGCCTCCTGAGGATGATATGTATAGAAGTGAAACGGAAAGTAACACCTAAATCTATTCATTATTTAAAAACTTAGTTTCAATTCATCATATCATGAATACTAGGTACAAGTTGTACCACAATAGAGAGTGTAAAAGTTACCTTCTTAGCCCAGACAATTAAACAACATCACATTTCACTTTTTCAAACAGGCGGATCTCAAACATTAATCTTTGCTTAACTAATTATCAAGAGAGAACTAAACGCGAAATATAATTGAAAATTAACAGCTCCAAAATTACATGCATCACTCATCAGCTCATTTAATCATAACCTCACCTAACGCATGTGTTATAAAATGCACACAAACCTTACGCTTTAGAAGTCGCCATCGACAGTAGTTTGAATGAGAGGCAAAACCACGGCCGACTGAGAAAAAAACTGGTGGCCATTCATGCAAGAACAAGTTTAGAGTCTATTTATGGTCAAGCTGAGGTCAAGTTGCGCACTGAGAGAAACAATAGCAGTGAATATAATTTGATACTTATACCTTTCTCTTTTAATTTTGAGAAAAGTAAGGACATGTTTTTTAATCCAAGGAAATCAAAAGATAAGGAACCATAAGGGAATGTTAAGATAAAATTCGGGGGAGCTCAGCTTAGAGACTAGCGTGTAAGGCTGTTTCTTGAGCCTCGTGATGATTTTCATCTTGAAAATGAGGCAACGAAACTGCAATTTCTCAGTAAACGCGAAGGACGTAAACTGCACTACCTCATAAGTGCCATAACTCAAATAAGCCTTCACAATTATCAAGATGAATCAAGCAGAATCTTAACATTTAACCCTAGAGAGCTTTTATGTAGCAACACTAATATTGTAAAACTTAATTGCAATAGGTTACCTAGTTGGAAAAGTGACTTTAGTGGAAATGTCAATCCAGTTATTGAACAAGTTATTTTAACACCATTAACCAGATATCTTAATGACGAGATATAGACTCAATCAGCATCGTAGTAGTTAATTGGATATTAAGTTGTCAATTTGTATATAAATACCAATTTTGTTGTTACACTTTTCCCTGTTTCCTGCATAAATTCCCAGGCTTTCCCATGCAACAGGTTTTTATAAACGAGAGATGGCAATTCAGATTTCAAATTATGGCAAGAATGCAACCAGTAAGCTCATTATGGCATCCGATGACAGGAATCCAATCGACATAGAATCGGATACTATTATCGCATCTCTGGATCAAGTTAATAAACAAGAATTCTTGAAGGCTAAATGTGGATGTAATATAATTTCTAATTAAAGAAGTTTTATCCACGAAGGAAATATCTGTGATTATATGGTATCAGACTTATATATTTTATTAAGTTCAATTTACAAAGATACATAGAAAACCATCATAGAAACAAACGCCTGGGTAAAATATGAGTCTGATATCTGACACCGTATAAATGACATCTCTGCACATTTCATTAGTAAATTTAATTGTATTGAGTAATCGAATGAACATAATAACAGACGTAAAGTGCTTGGATTAATCAGGAAGGATTATTAAAATCGTGTATCAAAACCATAATATAAATCTAACGGGTAATGACAATGCTAACAAAGACAAAATCGAACAGACAATTTTTCCCACCACAATCAATGCATCCATAGGACAAAATAAACAAACGAACAAGCCTACGCTTCCTAGAAGCACCTTACTCGACAAACCAGTTCGGATGACCGGATGACCACACAAATCTTCATTTAGAACGGAGGACCGCTAGGTGCAGAAACGAATGTACTCGAACACTCAAAGATACAAAGCATGTATACATTTGTTTATATCGATGTTCGACTAATAGTTCAGTAGGTTTACGATTATGGAGATATAATGTACTCTAGGCCTACCTAACATTATAGACTTGAATAAAGGCGATATAAGGCAAGTATTGGGTATTTCCGTCCTAGGATTGAGAAAGTTTTGAAATGATCGAAGGTAGGAATTACATGATTGTCAAAGTCGTACCTGTTGACTAACTTGACTCCAATGTTGTCGGTAGTTTGACAGTTCTTAAGGACATATACCCGCCAGCCAAAGCGTGAACTTTTATATAAACTCAACTTGTTATAAAAAAAAACTCGCATGTAAATATAGTGTATTATTAGACTATCGTTTCTGGCTTAAATCCTTTTTCTTTTGCACTAATATTTTTTTTTTATATAGCGTTTAGTATATAGCACTCGTTTTTAGGAGTTTGAGCCAGTTATTCGTAGCTTAAGATTTATTTTAAAAGAATAGTACACATGTATAAATAACTTCCCATTATAGAAAGTTCATTATATTCCCCATGTTTGTGGTGCAATAGAAATATTAAAAACATGCTTATTTTACTTGAAAGAGATGCTTAAAGTTGGGTCTTTCTTTTATCTAAAATTACGAGTTTTTGAGCTAGTGTAATTTCAAAACTGTATAATTTAATGAAAATCTGATGCACCACAAACCTAGATATTAGGGTAGTGATTACGTGAGTTAAAAATCATTCGAGTTTTATTCGCTATTATTAAAATGAGATTGGAGCTGCGTTTTGTATGGGGGCGTTCGTCTAAAATATACCCTTATTGTCTATGCGTTCGTAACAAGAAATTGTATCGACCTTAAAAAGTCCAACTTAAAAAGTTTCGTAATTGCGCTGTTTCACATACATAGGCGAAGTGTCTGAAGAAATAAGAATTGCTTACAATCAGGGTACCTACGTTTTAGATCATAGTGACGACTAATTTAAAATAAATTTTCTATTAAAAAAAATTCTATTAAAATAATTATTACATTTGTGTATTAAATTACCCTTTAAGTTGGGGTATAGTTTAATTAAAATTTTATTGACTGATGAAGATTGTAAACTATTATATTTCTTTTAAGACCGGTGCACACCAGTTGCTGCCACTGGTAGAATGTATTGAGTCAAACTTTATTTACTTATAAGTTGTTATATATGTTGTTCAAATAAATACGTGAATGAATTAAAAGAAGCCTGTTCGTAATTTTGACTTAGTATATAAATTTCCTTGATAAGAATCGACATTGCACATTTAAACAGACGGGCACAAGTAGCCAGGTTATAATTATCAGAAAATAAGGAAGCTGGCAAGTCCATTCTTTTGCTGTTCTCATTATAAACGTGGATGCAAAACGCAGTGATGTGATTCCTTTATAATACTTGAGTTTAAGTCTTAATCATTACTCAGCTCATTAATTGTAGATTCAAAGATAAGCATTTGATAAAAAAGATCTTAAGAAGACTAACAATCGTCATAACGTCTAACCGACTTATATTTGAAGATAGACTTCTAAGCCTTTTATATTTTAAGCTATTAAAACAAAAGACCAGCAGTATTATAAATCATGATGCTAAAATTTGAATCGTTAATGTAGTTTCTTTTTATTTATGGAGGACATAGATGCTGACTACCGCTTTCGGACGTTCAGCTCCACCGGATTTTGGGCGAGGGTAGGCCCTCTATAGCCCGGGATGCGTTAATGTATTTGGTAATCTTATTACCTATATACCTTACATTGGAACAGAAAGAGAAGAAAGACTTGTGAAATGGTAAAACAAATAGAGATAATAGTGGCAAATAATTATAATAGATCATCTGAGACAATTTCAAAAAAATTTGAATGTGAATCTCTACTGAAATAACTCTCAAAGATGTTATTTTCAGTGTTTCCAGGCATTCACTACCACAAAATTATACTTTTTTTTTATGCCTGATAGGTTAGCGTTTGACCACTATTTCACCTGATGGTAAGTGATGACGTGGTCGAAGATGTTGTTCAGGCTAACCTAGAATTACTGGCTCTCAAGAACAGCTGCCGGAACACACCGTTAGGTGCTTGGCGACAGATTTTCTACTTGAGGGTGGTAGCTAGCCAGGCGGGCATTCGCAAAATGCCCTACCACCATGCTATAACGACTGCCATCCGAAGACATTAATTAATTAACATTAATCTTCTTTATTTGTTTTTATCAGAACATTGTATTGAATAGGCACAAATATATGAATCGTGATACAGCATTAAAGGTTTTATTAGGCTCGACTTGACACGCACACTCAAACTTATAGGTATTATTTATTTAATCGCGAACGAAATTGGATACTGTCACGAAATATACTATTTGTTTTTCTTGGTACTCGACGGAATCACCCACTAACGGGTCTGGTGCATTTAAACGCCAGTGGATTGCGTGCACTTGTAATAGAGAAAGGTAAGATACCAACTAAAATGTATCTATGTCATGTAAGTATTACTATGTGGCTAAAATACCATTTGGACTGCCTGTGAGTCTGCAATAATAATAATAATATCTTTATTGAAAAACTTACAATGCACAGAAGTTGTTGAAACTCTGCCTTTTGCTTTTTTTATACTTGATAGGTTAGCCTTTGACCACTATCTCACCTGATGGTAAGTGATGATGTGGTCGAAGAGGTTGTTCAGGCTAACCTAGAATTACTGGCTCTCAAGGACAGCTGCCGGAACACACCGTTAGGTGCTTGGCGACAGATTTTCAACTTGAGGGTGGTAGCTAGTCAGGCGAGCATTCGCAAAATGCCCTACCACCATGCTGTAACGACTGCCATCCTAAGACAACAACCGGGACCGACGGCTTAACGTGCCCTCCGAAGCACGGAAGCGCTCAGTAGTAAAGTACAACCAGCGGTCACCCATCCAAGTCATGGCCGAGGCGGACGTTGCTTAACTTTGCTGATCGATTCAGAATGGTTAAGCAAACTTCGCTACGAGCGCTTCAATAAAAGCTTTAGTAGAAACTGAGTTGCAAAAGGCAGTCTCTCCCATATATTAATATCAAAGTTTAACAATAAAACTGACATAACTAAGCTATACAGTAGATACAATAAATTTGTTATAGAGGACAAAGTACTAACCTAGGATCAAATTTGAATAACAATGACTTGTAGGTTGTCTAAATGCTTTTATTGCAGTAGCTGTAGTGTTGTATATTTCATAGTATTTTTGACCGACTTCCAAAAATGGAGGAGGTTCTCAATTCGTCTGTATTTTTGTTTTGTTTACAAAGTTATACCGACGAATAAAAATATTTTTGTTAAAATATATATTGTTGAATATTTTTTTAATGACTTAGGTACGAAGTGAAATGAGTACTGGTATTCACAAGTTTATGTCTTGTATTAAGTAAATATGTAAGTCTAGTAGTTAAATTAAATTAAGCAAACTTTTTGGGGTAGTATATAGCAAAGTTACAATATTTCGTAAACAATAACAATTTTTTTATGTCATAATGACGGGCAATTCACCCGTCTGATGGTAAGCGGCAGTCTAATTGACTGCACCACCGTTCTCGTTCTGCTTGGCACTGCACTGCGCTTGTGATTTAGAGGGGTTAGTTCCTGTCTCGTTTAGACAGTTATTTATCTTGCTACAGTGCCCTTCACGCCTAAACACAGTAGTGTCTGCACACTACTGCTCGGAGGCAGAATATTTGACACTGCGATCGTACCCACCAAGACTGACACTTGCGTGCACAGAATATAAAGACCCTTACCACCTGAGTGCACAAAACACCACAAAAACGCATAACTTGCGGGACTTAACACCCATGCGGGAAGTGAGTGCAGGGCACCAATCTAATACTTATCGCGTCAAACAAGTATATGATTCCAGCATGCATTATATTTTATCCAACATGCTAATAATACATAAGTACTAGGTAATGGACATTAATTAGTGATTTCACACGCCACACGCATTAATTTACCAGTAGGTTGTTTCAACGGATAGTCGTGTTTGCTAATCTATAAAATCATCAATATATTAAATTATTCATATATTAATAACTATTAATTGGCCCTTAAAGTTGAGATTTATAAATTTGAATTATTGGCAAAAGATTATAAAGTTCAAAAAATAAAATAATACCAATTTAATTACAATATTTTTAATACATTATATTACTTACTAGTAACTACTAAGTAGGTAATATTTATATTACTTACTTATTTATTAATTTAAAAAAATTGTTTACGATTTTTTTTTCATTGCTGTATCAAAGTCGAACGTCATTGTGTTGTACTGTCCTTTTAAAAACGAACCAACAATACTGGTTCCGAATGTTGTAAAAACTTCTTGGAATTCTTGAAGCATGCCTTTATAGATACAGAACTAAATTTATACCAACAAAAATAGACAATCGACCACACGCTGCGTTAAATGTAGTGTTCTTACAATCAGCGTCTATAAACAGCATATCAATACTAATAGCTCGACTCTGACATGTTAACAAACCAAACTCAAGCAATCAAACATTGCACGCTCAAAGTACCGTTTCTGGTAAACGCCTGGCAATTAAACCTGTGATATTTGACAACAAGATACCAGTTGTCAATACCTCTGATACCAGAGAAGACTTTAATAGTACAAGGAGTGGTCTTAAAACCAGTACATACAAGATTGGAGTATCTACTTCGGCCTGACGAACGTGTGAAAATTGCTTGTTAAGAATATTTACAGATATGGAATGAATTAGGTAAGGCAACAGAGTAAGTTAAGCGTAAACATTTGCGGGAGTCGGTTTGGATAAAAGAATGGTAATTAACAAATGTAAACATGGCTGCTGTTAATGACTTTGGTGAAGCACTCGTAGCTGCATGGTCAGAAGATTTTGACAAATGGTATGAGTTATTTCATAATGTTTATCCATTTTGTATGTACAAGACTTTCGGTAGTAATCAGTATGAGTTAAAAAACGTAAATATAGATATTTTGTATGAATTGATGAGCCAAAAGCATCGAGCGAGTTACTTGATCGATGGCCAATAGTATACTTTTTTTTATGTTATTGTGACGGAACAAGCTCGAGGTCCACCTGATGTTAAGCGGTTACCTCTGCCTATAACAGATGCAGTTCATCGTTCAAGTGACGAATTGCACTGCGCCCTTCACCTTGACACATAGTTGTTAAGTCTCATGTGCCTGTAATTTCACTGGCTCTCAAGGACTGCTGCCGGAACACACGGTTAGGTGCTTGGCGACAGATTTTCAACTTGAGGGTGGTCGCTAGCCAGGCGGGCATTCGCAAAATGCCCTTCCACCATGCGCTGACGCTCAAGCCCGCGGCGGGATTCCAACCATGGACCTGCTGCGCGGCAGTCCATAGCCAATGCCACTGAGCCATCACTGCTTCAATAACTATATTGAATTAGATTTTTTTTGAGATCTCATACATCCAACTCATGACCGTGGCGGACGTTGCTTAGCTTTGCTGATCGGTTCAGAATGGCTAAGCTAGCTTTGCTACGAGCGCTTCAAAATGACATACATGCGGTGTAAACACGAGGAACGAGTCCTAGCAATAATAGTAACGAATTTGGATTTTGTTGTTACTATGATGGACCCATATCTATCTTGACATTATATAAATACTGAAAACAAAGATTCATAATGAAGTAGCTATTACTTTCTACGTTATGGGTAGCTTGGACCAAAACATTAAAATACTTTTTCTCTCACGGATGGTTGCGAACATGGCACTCACAAAAGTTGTAATTATAAACTGCTCGTAGCGAAGTTTGCTTAGCTGTTCTTAACTTAGAAATTATGTTCGCGTTCTAATTGTATTAGAATAAAACTTAGGTAGTCGGGTCTATAGTACAGAAATATAAGAACACTGCTTCATCTTATTTCAAACTTTGAGAGTCATTATTGTTAAACAAAAGAGAATTAAATAAAACTAAACAACACCTAGTTGTCTTTACTTTTATACATTTTTAAAGTATGTACTTTAACATAAGCCGGTTATTACACAACGACGTTATGGATAAGGACTTCCTCGATGGGTTCTTTGAAGAGGGAAAGCTCGTTATATATAAAGAGCGGATATGAGTTGTTTGTCTGTGATCTATGTAATCCTCTCGAACGTTCTCCGAAAGATCCGGTCCTTCTGTTATCTTAGATACAGCTTCATTATCATTTTTTTACCGGCGGCATGCCTTTACTAACATATAACACTAAAAACTATAAATACTACAGCTACTACAACGAAATTGTAATACGTTTGGGGACTTTATTATAAAACCGCACACAATTACCTAAGCAAGACCATTTATTTGTCTTAGCTAATCTAAAATCTTGAACCGGTATTGTATCTTTATTCCTAGTGTTATAATTATAATCGTGATTTTCACTGTTTAATTTAAATTGTTTACGAACATACATAATATTTTCAAATATATACTCAATAATAAAATATTAATTTCTTTAAAAAGATCCCTCAGAGATTCCCTACCACATACAGAAAATGTTATCCAGGTTCAAAATGTTCTAAATTACTGGGTCTCAAGAACAGCTGCCGGAACTCACCGTCAAAGAACATATACCTACACCAGACACCGCCACGTGTCTGACGACAAAATCTCTGCCTTTGCAAAATGCCCTACTAACATGAGTTGTCCACTGCCATACCGCCTTGCCATCATTCAATCATTACATATACTCCCGTACTTGCTTCCAGCATCACGTAACATATCTGTCGCCAATTATACGTATACAGTTCTGACAACGACAATTTTAGGTATTACATGTTTACGAAATTACATCGAGTCCCTCAGTAGACGTTAATGCGTATAAGAATATTAGTATTACTTTAACGCCTGGATAGATAGGTACTTTCATAGAAAACATAGTCAAGAAAGAATATTGTTCCTAAAACTGTCAGTAAAGGCAGTGACATTTTTAGGTACATATCATGATATCAAATTCAATTTATTTACAAGAATGCGAGTAATACAATTCAGTAAAGTTATTCATTAACTGTAAACAGATCTTCACATTCGACCATGTTTGACATGCAAAAGTATAGGTCCAAGCCTTGCTTATCAACTGGATTATGTACTTACTTATATATAGTACGCTCATTCAAGGTATCTATACATGTTTAACTTGTTCTTAATATTAAAATAAATATCTGGATATCATATCATCAATCGTTAATAAAAACATTTACTAAATTCACAAAGCTCACAAAGATTAATGTCATATAAAATTACATATTAAATATTCATTCCGTTCAATTAAAAGTCATGGTATTAGGCCAATCGGCGAATGCTCGTGTCAGAAGCTACAAGTATATAAGCTTTTGTACTGTAAAGCCTAATCGTCCACTGCTGAACACAGCCTCCCCTAGTAAGGGGGTATTTGCCATAATCCCCAGGCGGCTTGGGGATCACAGTGTAAGATGGCAGTTCTTTAGGAGCTGCTGCCCACCTTCCAGTAATTTTTCCCTTAGTTACCTTTTACGACACCTACGGGATGATATGGGGGAGTGCAACTCTAACCCGGCACCCCACGGGGGAATATATAAGCTATTACCCCTTAGCTATTACCTTTAGTAAAAAAAATCTGTCACCAAGCACCATATACTCTTCCAGCAGCTGTCATAACAGCCCAGTGAAAAGTTTCCGTATACTATTGTGGCTAACTGGTGCAATGCAGTTCGTCAGTTGTGACTAAATGCATTTGTTATAGGCAAAGGTTACCGCTAAACACCAGCTGGGCCTCGTCATTGTGCGAACGTTGCTTAACCTATATAGTTGATAGGTTAAGGACTAGGCAAGCTCCCATACCAGCGCTTCAAGATGTTCTATTGTGATAAGAACCAGCATATTTATCTCAAGATAATTAAATGCGACCTTGCAAGATACCATTCTGACTGATAGCGAAAATTATTCAACGAAATTAAATTATACACATTGGCTATTGATAACATAGACTAGATTATTTCAAGCAAAAACATTATTTACCTCAAACCTGGAACCGACTTCAACTCTCAAAAGTGTGTAATAACTTGTTGAAGTCGGTAGTCGGTACCGTCTTAGTTCAAAAGTACCCATTATCTCAATATTGTGCGCATGGATAAGTTATTTCACATTTTTGAATGTTGAAGTTGGTTCTATTTTGAGTTAAATAATCTTTTTGCTTGATATAATCTAGTTTAATTAAAGTAGTAATGAAGTCTCGTCTTTTACACTCTGTTTTAGTGACCCGGGGTACTTACAGAATCTATTATCATTCACTGTCATTCAAATTCGAAATAGGAAAACACTTTTCAGCTATTGGAGTGTAACTCAAAAACGATTTGATCTATTTCGATGAAATTTAAATGGGACCACACGGGAACTCCAGCTTGCAAATAAAAAAGAATTATCAAAATTAGTTCACCCAGTCGAAAATTCAGAGTTTTTTTTATTCACATAATAGGTTAAGCATTGATGTGGTCTAAGATGGAGCACGCTTTCTTAGAAGAAACCTATTTACTCTCGATTTGAAGACACCCATGTTATATTCATTGGGAAAAACAGACCATGGTAAGTAGTTCCACTATTTCGCAGTACGCACGAGAAAAGTAACAAACATAAAAAACAAAACAAATAAAATACAGTCGAATTGAGAAGTCGAAGTCGGTAAAAATACATACAACCTACCAATAATATCACTGAAACGCAATGATTCATCAAAGATACCTTCTTCATATCTCAACGTAAACAAAGACAATACGTTCATAAACCGGGCCAAGTTAGCAGCACGCCTATAAAACTAAGAACCAGACGTAAAAAAAGAAAACAGTATAATGTTCACATAATGTTACGTAAATTGAACAATCAAACAGATGTGCGATACCGCACACCTGCGCATGCGCCTGTAGGTACAACAACTAATTACAAGTTAAACGTAATAAATGCAAATGGTAGTCAGTTGGACTAAATTATATCTGGTTTAATGTCACTAGACACTAACATAATATATGTAACTAATGTAAGCTAAATAGTTTTTTTTTTTTTTATTGCTGATAGGTAAGCCTTTGACCACAATCTCACCTGATGGTAAGTGATGATGTGGTCGAAGGTGTTAACAGGCTTAACCTAGAATGACTGGCTCTCAAAGACAGCTGCCGGAACACACCGTTAGGTGCTTGGCGACAGATTTTCTACTTGAGGGTGGTTACTAGCCAGGCGGGCATTCGCAAAAATGCCCTACCACCATGCTATAAAGACTGCCATCCTAAGACAACAACCGGGACCGACGGCTTAACGAGCCCGCGGCGGAGTTCGAACCATGGACCTGCTGCGCGGCAGCCCATACCCAAAGCCACTGAGCTATCACTGCTTCAAAAAAGGTAACAGTATGTTACCTTAGGTTTTCACGATTGTTACACATAGTAATTAAACAACTTTAAACGGTTTAAATCGCGTATATTAATTATTATTTTTGTCCCGACGCGAGTCACGGGACCACATAATGATAAACTCGATTTAAACCGTTTAAAGTTGTTTAATTAATATAAGTAAGAGTATATTCAAATTGTTGATGACATACCTTGCTATTATGTTTTCGATTCAATTGGAATATTCAAAACCACATGAGTAATGAAAATAATAATAGAAATTATCCTGTTTGTTACATCAAGTAAATAACGTTAGTTTTAAAATCATCCTTAAATTGTTTTTAACAAACTATAGTTTATTATAGTGATAGACGAGGATAAGTGTATTTTGGTCACATCACACTGAAATTTGGTCAAAAAAAATAACAATTTCAAAATGGTTACAGCTATATATTTTTTTGAATAATGAATCATTATTAGTGCAGTTTTTTCACAAGCCAATTGACTTAAATTACTGAAAAGCAATTTGGTCATAGCTATTTTTTATGCAAATGTCGAATTAATGTAAGCATTTTTTTTTTATATTTTATATTTTGACCATTTTCTCACCTTAAGTCAGCGAAAACATGGTCTCACCTTAAGTCACCTCTACACTTTTTGCAAAATCTCTACCACCATGTACCTTATTGTACCTGAAACTCACGGTGAAAATTTAACCATGGACGTCCTGAACGGCAGTTTATATCCATTGTTGATGGGCTATTCATACATACCCACTAACGTATTAACAAAACACGTGGTGTGACCAAATTACACAATTATTTCAGTATAATTTAATTTCAATATTAATTGTGACCAATTTGCACAAAAAGGAATATTTAAATCGAATAAATTATGCCTGTGATTTAATTGTACTCAAAATACAAATCGAAAATCTGTGAACTTAATATCACAGTGACCCAAACCCATATGTACGAGCACATAATAAAAAATACTAGAACGATCACTTCGCAAAGCCATTACAATAAATAACGACTCTAGCTACGAAGCAATAAAGTGCACTTCAGCTCGCAAAACCCAGAGTACCTAATATTTATATTCACCTACAAGGCACCTCTCTTTCTATCGTATACCCACGCATAGCTCTGATCTTTTCTGACGCGGCACACACCTCATAATTATCCCGTACGGACGGATATACGCCGATGTAGTAAGCTTTGTACCTAAAGTGCGGATTGAGCCAGGTCTAGTATGAGATATTAGACAACGAAAGTTCACAGTAAACTAAGCCAGTGGTAAAAGTCAATCACTAGATGTGAGAAGAAATCATCAGGTCTACTTCTCGTGTACATAATCATTAAACACAAATCTAGGTCTCACTGCCTACGCTTTCGAACATTTACATCAACCTGGTATGTTTAGTATTGGCAGGTGTTTGTAAATAACGTATTATCAACATGGCATCTGTTTAATTTACTTAAATTACCCGTGCATGTCTTACCTACAATTTATGCTTAATGGATTCGGATAACGAAGGAAGTCGTCTTAAACATTCATGCTTCCAATACAATTATTTTTTGCGATTGTGACTGAATAAGCACGAGGCCCAGCTGATGTTAAGCGGACTAACCTCTGCTTATAACAGTTATAACAGATGGATTTCGTCGACGAATGCACTGCGCCCGTCACTTTGAGACATAGTTGTTAAGTCTCATGCGCCTGTAATTTCACTGGATCTCAAGGACTGCTGCTGGGACGCACTGTTAGGTTGCTTGGCGACAGATTTTCTACTTGAGGGTGGTAGCTAGCCAGGCGAGCATTCGCAAAATGCCCTTCCACCATGCGGTGAAGCATGGCCGAGTGCTATTACAACTCGGCCATCATTGCTTCAACAATGATGAAGTTATGGAAAAGTCAGTTTTGAAATGACACACAATTAATCAGAATAGATAATACATACATATAGATATACAAAAGAACATAACATGTGGAGAAGATAGATAGGTTGATACCATATTAATCATGAATGAAAGTGAACTTGCACCACTCTTACCAATTGACCCCTAAGGGCTTTAGATTGATTTAATCGGTGAGATTAAACAGAAAGAAACACAATTTTATATAATGACTAAGTTGTTCTGTTAATGAATGAAAGTCAAGGTGAATAGTCAGAAAGTTTTATAGAGTTGTGACTTGTGATAGACAAGTAAGAAATCAAGTTGGTCGGTCATTGTCAAGGTTTTGTAACCGCTTTCCCTTTAATTTTCCCTTTGATTTTACGGTCTGAATGTTTGAAGAATTTGTGAGGGGCAATGATTATTGTTGAAGTTTATTTGTTTTCATAAAGTTCATTTATTGAAAATAAGTTTTAGAATTTACTTACTAAACAATAAATAAGGCAACGGTAAATACCAAAATAAACCATGTTGCAACACGGAAAACACACTCCATGAAAGTTCCAATATCAAGGAAAATAAAAATTCGAAAAGCACTAAGTACATAATATTCAAAAATATAAAATTCACTAAATATATAAATATAAAATATACCAAACCATCGTATATATACAGTTTTTTGTTCATTTTCATCTACAAATGAAAATGAGAACATCATCAATGTAGTCGAAGCCAAATAAGTACGCATTATTAGGGATAACTCAAACAGGTAGGTATACTACTCGTTAGATCTCACTGAAATTTAAATGGGACTACATGACAAGCGCCATCTTTCGACTAAAATAAAAAAACATCTAAATTGATACACCCTGTAAAAAGTTGTGATATAACACACAAAAAATACAGTTGAATTGAGAACCTCTTCCCTTTTTAGGTCGTATAAAAAGTGAGGTCAACGCCACATATCCCTAAACAAACCCAACAGTGATATAAAATGACAAGAATCTCTCACGCTCCTACATTTTATTGTTATCCGCGTCGACCACTGTAACTAATTGTATATAATTAAGAAAGATTTAATTAACATCGGCGCCTAGAAACTGACCAAGGCGACATCAAACCCAACGATCAGTGAGCTAATCGTGCTAGAATTATAATTAATATTCGCATCGATATTCAAGACTATCGGATAGATTAAGGTGAGATTGGATTCATAAAGTTAATAACAGTTTACTAACTACCTTGCACTAAATTCCAACCTGGTTTCAATAAACTGGTATACTGAAATGATTTTGCTTAAGTTATAACCACTTATCTACAAGGAGTTATGAAGAACTAAGCAGATCGTAAACATTTACAACTGTAATGGTTATTTAAAAGTTGTGTATGTACAGTAGCAGAGTTAAATATTAAGCTTCCTTATGAGACTGACCGAGGCGATGATTCATAGTCAGATTATTCAAATGCATCTATTTGTAGCAATCGTCCAATGGGAAATCCAGTGGACTATGGGATGGGAACAGTGTATTTTTAACATTAATGATTCGAGCACAAAATAATCAAGTTTAAATTAGTATGATTTTTTAAAGCCAGCCCTCAAGCTAGGCTAACTTTTGACTACTTCTTACTATTAAAAGCCAGGTTTCGAAACAGCTAAAATTTCACAAATAGTTTTGTAAATATTATGTGTCTATTTTACAAGCTTTATTTAGTTTCACCTGTCCTTATGTTTATCATCAAATCTTGCAAATTAAATGTGATAAACTTCCCGGTTACTGATTGAGCTGAAATTTTGCATACATGTGTAAATCGTGTGACAATGCAATATTATGATGATATGGTGCTGATCTGATGATGGAGCTGAAAGGAACTTCGTAATGAAACGACACAACCTCATCGAGTGAGGGCTCATTTGAATTGTCTTGAAGAGTATTTTTTAAATTTTTAGCTCTTTTTATTTAAAAGAATAAAAGCTTGTTAAATGAAAAGTTTTTTATAGAGCAAAGCTTGTTTCATTTATCAAATCGAATCTTTCGGATACCCCATATTCACTCAAAGTGCCATAGTCTCCAACAGATTCATTATACTTTTCAGTAATTGCTCCTGATTATAATGAAAAACTATACATACCTCACTTACTCGTCAAAATTAATAAAACGAAAAACGCAGCATGGTATTATTCAAATTCATGTTTTAAATTAAAAAGAAGCACAAGCGCATTGTTTCCCCTAAAAATCCACAATTCAGAATTCGCATTAACAAAAAAGTAAAGCTGCAGCTACACGGTTGCGCACACGGACCGGAAAAGGGTGCGACTATTGAACTTTAGTTTAGCCAATGGTGTCGCATTGTATTCACATCGATGACTCCAGCGAGAGCGGACGTGCGTGACTAGAGCACATGATAACGAGGATGTGCGAGATGGTTTAAAAAAGATTATAGCATTAGCATGGCACGAGTAATAAAAAATAATAACAGAAATGCGATAAACGTGGCCCACGTATATTTAATTTAGTTCCCATTAAGAAGCATGGATTAAACGGTTATATCTTTAGCACTGCATACCAGTTCGCAACCGACAAATTGATGATTACTCGTAGATACCAATCGAAGACAACAAATTAGTTAAAACTATGGTAAAAAGTACAGAAATTTGAGAAGTGGATTTTTTGTGGTCTTGGCATCCTCTATTGCGCAATGAGTGAAGCAATTAGTATGAAAATCTTCGGTCTCGCTCCGAGGGACATTACGATTGTGTTAAGTAACTGGAAGCCGTTCTCTGACAGTTTTTGTCTCATGATTATTTAGTTTGATGCATTTGCATTGTTTAGTCAAATGGTCATTAATCTAGTTTCGTTATTGAACTCCAATCTGAGTTCAAGATATTGGAAAAAGTTAAGAAAAGTGACAATGATACATCCAAACTAAACTGAATTAATCACCAAAATTTACTCAAATTATGAATTAACCCAAAGTTTTATAGAAATAAGTAAAATATTTTAAGAGGGAACATGTATGATATCACCTAAACAAAATTAGAAAGACTAATCAATGTTCTCAGTGTAATCACTCCGACTAGGCATTGGCTAGTTTGGCTTTTAACTGAAATCAATAAAACCCCCGAAACACATATTATGTAAATAATTTCACAATTAACTTTTCTCTCCTTAACGAGCTAATACAATAATAGGTACTGTAGGAATCACACACTAAACGAGTATAAATTAATTAAAACTGTAAAAACCCGACTACAAATAATTTATTTTCTAAATATATACATATATTAAATTTCATTATTTTGATATGAGACTCGATGATTTTGAAAGAAAAAAATTCTCACATTGTGACGTATAAAATCCGCCAGTTAGTTGTTTTTTTTTTAAATGCTTAGTGTCGCTTAGGTTATCAAGACGAATCTAATTATATTTTATACATTAAAATGTGTTTCCAAGTTATGGTGGAATCAAGAAACTCACAAACATAACATACATTCATGAACCCTGGATACATAACACTCCTTTTTTTGGGCAGTCGGCTGTGTAAAAACACGTAAGAATAGTTAAAATGAAGCTTTACACATAGCGTAAGGCGATAATTAGGTAAGCTGCTTACAGCCATAGAAAACTATATATAAAATACCTATGTGACCGAAGCTGCTTACCACGATAAGGGCATTGTTTTATGTGCTTACTGCACATAAAACAATGTGCGGGTTTTATGTAAGGAGTCCCAGTAATTATAATGAAAGCAAGCATGCGAGGGGTGTGCCAGGATAGATATCTATAAAGGCGCGGCGTGACTTTAACGACAAGATAAAAATTACTTTCGCTATCAGGGTCTCTCAAAGGAGAGTAATGGAACCAATATATCGAGTTACGATTATTAATTAATATTGATTAATATTAGAAAAAACTATCCACTTGGACTTGGAAGTACAATTCAATAAGGTCGATGATTTGACCAGTATAGTTAATATTCCAGTTTGTATATATTTAATATTTATTAATAAAATATTAGGTCAAGTTTATATTTCCGTTCTTCAATAACTAGATTAGGCAGTATTAGGTATAATTAAACTCAAATAATATTAATAGAATATTTAATGACACTCGCTTCAAATTTAACTCAGACATCACTAACACTATTATTATAATTCATTTTAATTTTATGGGCATAATTTATTACATCAACTTAATGTTAATATCATTACGACTCGCATACTCGTTAGGTCATTAGGCCGGTTCCGTGATTTAGAAGCATTTGTGTAGATAATATAAATAAAAAAAAACAATATAGATACAAATAGTCTAATTTCTTATTATATAAAATGAACTATCAATGTTATGATAACATGAAAACGAGTATAAAGTAAAAGGTAGTAAATGGGTAAACAGCCATATCAAATGTTTAAACAATAGACTGAATAATTTTACTCATTCTGTAACTATAGGTGTACATTGATATAGATTATAGGTAGGTACTACGTAATGGAATGTAGTAAGTCTAAGTATAGGTGACATTAAATATGTAAAATAAATTATGATGATATGCGATGTAGAATATTTCAATATTAAAACTTGTTAGAGCTTCTTAATACCGGCGTAGATGCCTAAATTGAATGAATGATTTTGACTTTCACTTTGACTTTAAGGATAACAAAAGCTATTAAATATGATTTAAAGGAATGTACGTGAATAAACATCATAAAACGAATTGTAATAAAAACAGTTGCAAGTTATTGGATATAGGTACCTACCTACCTAACTAACAGCAACACTGAGAATGCAAACAGATGTACCTACTTAGTCAGATATCGATACATATAAGTTTTGTGTATAAAATACGATACGTTATTTACTGCAAATATATATATATATTTAAACAAATTTAGTAACTTTTTATTGTTTGAATCGTAATCTTGCCAATAATTGATGAATTCGTACCTAAAGATACATTTAAGCATTTGATGATTTAAAAAAAGTAGTTATAATTAAGATAACAATTTGATTAGGCCAGTAAAAATGGTTCAATTTTATAAACAATGCAATCATAAACAAGATACATAACACATCAGTACACAAACGAATTCTTTTTAAATGCCTAAATCAAAAAGATAGTCTGCATTTACTCGTTAGTTATAAATAAAAGACAGAAGAATATAATGCAACACGCCGGGTAGGTATATGGACCAAAAGCGATCGTGACCGCGGCTCTAACTGTAGAATACGTAATGCATTATGTTATGATACGGTGCGCCCTGTAATCAGTGGTCTTCGTAGTGAAATAGGTAATGGGAAAGACATGTATAAATTAACTATCTGAACAGAACAAAGCAGAAATAAATCTTGATTTGATATCTATCACGAGCAGATTGTCGGATAATCTGTCTTCATTTTCCACAGGACCTTGACTGGTCAGCCTCATTTAGCATAAATGTTTAAGAAAGTGAAGTGCTCGCTGAGGAATAGCATCATTATAACAACAAATATATCATTAAATCAGCAATTGAAACTCACGATTCTCAATATTTTCTCAGTTCGTGACGGTAAGGTCATGGTAAGAACACTAATGGTTACTGATGTGACTGTTTTAGCTTAGAAATTCAATCTCAACCTAGGTCAAACTCTCTAGGGCACTGTCTTAAGCTATAAATTCTACGCAAAGACAGCGCTGTTTACAGTCTTATAGCTTAGAACAAAATAGGCGATAGGTATGTACTTGTTAAAATACATTCTGACTGAATATTTCAAATTTGTTTAGATTTAACCTATACTCTCTCCATTTAATCTATTTCTATGATGAAATGTGACTGTTTTAGCTTAGAAATTCAATCTCAACCTAGCTCAAACTATAGGGGACTACCTATCTTTAGATATAAATTCTTTGCAAAGGCACGCTGCTGTTTGAAGTCTAGTAGGTAGCTAAGAACAAAAGAAGTGATATATAGGTTAAAATAAGTACCATTATCTAATTGAATATTTGAAATTTGTTTAGATTTAACGTAAGTTTGTATAACTTTCTCCGTTTAATCTATTTCGATGATAAATCTGAACCGAATATCGATTAGCTTTAGCAGGTATTCGAAGTTATCAGTCTTGCTTGAAAAAAGTGAACGGAATTCTCAAGTTCCAGTTTATTTCGCATACAATGGCGAGCGAACCCACTTGTTCGCACTGATTTGCAATTAATAAACCCGACCTACTATCGATTGAAATTGTCGATTCACTCTGCCACTTCTATCAATTAATTTCAAATCTTAAGCATTTACGGTCTCAGTTCTGCCGTGATGAATATGCGTGCCAGTTAGTTAATAATGTTATTAATGTCACTTTCTTCTACCTCGTCAGTTTCAATGTCAGTGTATTATACCTATAAATATAGTTTGTATGCTCGGTATGCACAAATGCACACTGCACAGGAACAAGAGGCGACTGAGGGCGACAACGCGCACGATTACGCCTCGTATAACCTTTTACAGAATTCCACGCCGCAAGTTGTCATTGAATTAATTATGTTCAAAGGATGAGTGTCGTGCTCGTAAGGCTTTACTTGAATGCAAGTTTGGAATACGTCATTCTGATGTTTAAAAACTAACCTACTCACACGACTGAATCACTTGGAATGTTGACCTTTAATGCATGTTGGAAGCCATTCGATTCTAATGGGAGTGAATGACTTACCATAAATCAAGTGGACAGGGGGAAAGCACAGCGCATCAATACTCCGGTAGTCACATGAACTCGATCACAAAACAACTTTTTGTCTCGCGTTCAGTTAAACGTATCACAAGTCTCGAACCATACGTCGATATTAGCACTTTTCACTAAACACACACGGCCGTATCCACAACACTGAAAGCACTGGCACCACCGCCGCCGACTCCGTAGCACATAGAGCACTCGTTCCTTCACAGTTATCTGTTATGACTTGGACGTAACAGGGTGAAGCAATGGCACGTCCGAATCGCAATGCGAAATTTGACGGTCGCAGAAATGTTCACTGTTCAAAAGCGACAGTCAAGCCGACTTTACCGGTCGGAACTGTTCCAAATTCGTTTTGAAAATCGTCGAGGGATTACACACACGAGTGAGCTGCGCGGGCAGCGCGAGCAAACTGAGGGCGCCGACGCGAGACGCGGCCTGCCGACTCCGTTGGACTTCAAACTTTTACCCAACCGAGTCGAGACAGCTGCTAACTTAGCACGAAGCCTTAAACGAAGTAAATTTTTAAATTAGAAGGCTTACAGAGTTGCAAATAACTTGCAGGCTAACATACATGGGCAAGACACCTGGGCAAGGCTCTCAACATATGACATTCATGAACATACGCTCGCAGCAATTAAGCGGCGTGACAGACGTGGTCGGTGATATGGATAAGTCGATATTAACTGTGACGACAGGTAAAGATAACTAAAATATTATCTATGACTGAAGCATGATAAAAAATGTATGATCAATTTATATTACGACAGGTTTTAATAATATTTGTACTATTTTGAGAACATAACATTAGATGATGCAATAAAAATGTTCACAGCTCACCATAAACTAACACATCTGACGATTTGGACGATGTAAATGTGGATTTAACCTAAATTGTGATGTAAGGCGGATACGACAACTTTAAAACTCCAAATATAAAGAAACAGTTTATAGGTAAGAATGTTACATCATTATTTTATGGCTGGTAAAGAAAAAAACTATTGCATACGTGATTAAATAATAAAAGGAGTTTTGAGGTCACTCTCAAATCATTCGAAATGATTTAGGAAAGCAATCAAGTTAATTCTATCACAGATACAGATTAATACAAAATCATTTCAAAAGGATTGAAAATGTCACATAAAAAGTAAACTCTTTTTTTCACTTGGTAGAAATTAAGAAAGACAACATTTTCATAACATTAAGACTGCAGAAGGTAATAAGGATACTGAAAATTGAAGCAGTACAGCAATACAAGTAAAACTTAATGGAGAAAATCTCGTTTACCATATCATGGTTATTTTAACCTATAGCATAACATTAAACCTATACCTACATATATACATATAACAATATATAAAGTATATACTGCACTGCAGCACAAGCAATAATATATTCTACATAATAAATAAAAAATACCTAGCATATTGGGAAAAAAATCTTCTATAAGTATACGGTGCCTACGTGGACACAGGTTGCTGGAAACACTTAGTGGGAAAAGTAAATAAAAAAACCTGATATATTTCGAGCGTAAATGGTCGCAGGGAAGCGAACAATGGCACACTGATATAAGTATGCATAGAAAGAATACAAAGAATAAAAAAACAGATGTTTAAAAACGTAAAACAGAGACATCTAAGAAGAAGTCCTTTGCAAACAAACTTAATCTATATTCCACATTCGGACAAAACTTGGTATCTGGTTTAAATATTATAATAGGCAGCAAAGCAAACATATTACGATTAAATATTTGTAAAGGTCTAAATGACCTCTTAGAATAATTTCAGTAAACACGGCACGACAACATATATTTCAGATTTGAAAGCGATGTACCAATTTGATTTTGTTTAGTGTTGAGATAAATAATATTTTAAAGATGTAGCCTTTCAACTCTTGACTTTATGGATGTGAATGAAAGTGAAAATAAGATTTATTACTCACGGATACGCTAGAAACTATTTAAGGATTTTAGCGCTATCATAAATAATAATAAAGTTCCTATTGATTTGGGAAAGTGTGATAGACAGTTGTATAACACAGAGCTCCTAAAGGTATCTATAAGAATTAAACTTCTTGAGATTTTTATATTGATAAAACTCACTATATAGAAGTAATTACGCACTAAACGTAACTAACAACATCTTCGATCACTTACCATCAGGTGAGATAATGGTCAAAAGCTCAACTGTCAGGCATAAAAAAAACCTCATGGTTATGTGATCAATGGAAATAGGTACTAGTCCGTTATCTAGTATAACTTCAAAAAATTTATTAAACCCTTGATTAAGTTATTTAGCAAATGCTCGCCTGGTTAGCCACCACCATAGAGATATAAATTGCTTTCTCTTTTCTGTGGCCACCACCCTCAAATAAATAATATGTCGCCAAGCACTTAAGTATGTATTCCGGCTGTTTTCAAGACCTAGTTATTCTTGTTGTGGCCTGTTACACCTCCGACTACGCAACATCACTTACCAAAAGGTGGGACCAATATGTGGTCAGTAGTAAACGGGAACGGCATAAATAACCGACGAATTTTCCTAACTTGATCACACGTAGTTACGATTAAAATCAGCAATATGCTACGACTACTTTTAAACTGCTGTTAAAAGGATAATAAGCTGGTTCAAAACAGCTTTGTCCAATGCCTAATTAATTAGCATAAAATTATCTTTTTGTGAACCAATGTTTGTCAGAGAATATAAAAACCTCCTGTTTTACTCTATCAATTTCTTAAAATAGTTTTTTATTACCTCGACAATAGTTATACAAAATGGCTATCATAAAATGTTTAATTAAAGACTATGCCAGCATAGGTATGCCTAGAGCATTACAGCGACTAGACTTTATAACCATGAGAATCATATGCAAAATGGAGTCCCTGTAGAAACTAATTACAGCCCGACACAGGTACGAGTAATTATTGATGTCTTGTTTTGTATTTTTTCATACAAATAGCTCAGAAGAAACTTGTAACACTTGTTTTATAATTGATGATGCTTGGAGAGAATACCTTTTAATGATGTTAAAATGTTTAACACAAGCACATTAAGATAGATTATATATGACGCCAATGAAAAACTTGAGGTATGACATGGTATCACCAGGGTCACGCCGCATAAAAAGGATGCCAAAAAAGTCTTTGGAAATTCTGATGACGAACCGACTTTAACAAAGGCAAAATAGAAACTTGAACGCAGTTAATTCTATATAGTCCATTGTATTTTTAGACAAAACATAATATTACCGACCTCACAGTCATGGTTTAAGGGTACCTAATAATTTATCAGCTCATAGACGGAAATAATGCAACCAATCTATAAACTTTATGATATCAATGTATAGATTAACTGTTTGATTATTTAATGTATTTCACATTTGTTGCACAGTTTTTAATTACTTACAACAGCACACCACAATACGACAATTGACAACAAAATAAAAAAAGATCAGATCATTTGAAAGAGTTTTTCGAAGTACCTTTAATAAAAGAATAAGTAAACGCTAAAAACTACTTTTATCGCAACTTGGGTTACCTTAGGAACAATACGTAGCCCCCCGACGGTTCCCGCCTTGTCGTGGCGGTGGGGCTTAGTAGCCGTGGCTTGGTCACCCACGGTGAAGCGAAGAGGAACCAGGGGCCGTGCCGACTTGGGACATCGGCCGGCCCCGGAGGGGCCGCTCCTCTGGGCTTTGCCTCTAAGTCCAGTATGGAGCGGCAAGGGGGGGTAGGCTGCGGTGCTGTCTGGACAGCACCGCATCTGACGGGGAGGGGCCACGGCGGGAGAGGAGTGCCGGTATTACGGTGCGCCGCTCTCCCTACCTTCCGTGGCCACGGCGGGGCCGCCACCGTTCGATGGCGGACGCGGAGGGGCCGCAAGGGAAGAGGAGTGTCGGTATAGCGAGGCGCCGCTCTCCCTATCCTCTGCGGCCGAAGTAGCAGGCGACGGGGCTACTTATCTGACCCGTCGCAGGGGGACCTCGGACGTCAGAAGCGGGGGTTGTCTGACGCCCATTTGCGGGCTTGGTCCCCGGGTGGTAGCGACGTGCCATGTGTTCTGGTGCGTCGTGAGGGGTAGCACCCCAGGAGGGGTCCGGCAACGGACAACCGTGGCGGGTTCGTGGTCGAGAGCTAAAGCGTCCCTGCGGCCCGCCGAGAAGCGGTAGAGTTGGAACACCGTGTGTTATTTAGTCGGTAGGGGCACTTGCTGCTGTGGGAGTAGTTGGTGTCGAGCCCGACATATCCCGGCCACTTTCCCCGAGGTGGACGGGAATGCGTAAATGCATTTTTCACACGTAAATAAAAAAAAAAAAAAAAAAAAAAAAAAAAAAAAAAAAAAAAGGAACAATACGTAGGGTCAGATTGGGAAGAGGGTTAGGTTCAGAACAAATATAATATATTTTTTTAAGTTCCTAACCTAACCCCCGACAGGGTTAGGATTTTGGGTCAGGTTAGGGATAAACCGAATATGATGATTTCTAAGTCTCCCTAGATGGCTACACACTACAGAAGGATGTTGAGTAGGTGGGCCCTACACTAGATGGACGGACGACATCGCAAGAGTCGTGAGTAGCAGAGGGATACAAGTGGCTTTCATTATAGAATTCTATGGGCAGCATTTGTTAACAGAAGAAGTCACCCAGCTGATGAAGATGATATAAATAACACAAAGAAAAACAACGGTAAAATTTAAAACATACTTGTTGTTGCATGCGTTTCTTACTACATTAAATTACCTGCACATAATTTCTATGCCACACTTTTCAAAAATAAGATTTGATAAATGGAAAGAAATAGTAAGAGATCCAATCAAGATGTCATGAAAATATAATTTTGTACCAACAGATATCATACTGATATATCAGCTTTACATAAAGCAAATATACTCTGCAGTAGAAAATCTGTTGCCAAGCACCTAACAATGTGTTCCAGCAGCAGTTCTTGCGAACGAGAAAAAAATTACAGGCAGATGAGACTTGACAACTTTATGTCTCAGTGTGACGGGGGCACTGCAATTCGACACCTGACGAAATGCATCTGTTATAGGCAGAGGTTAATCTGCTTAACATCAAGTGGGCCCGTGCTTGTTCCGCCACAACAACATAAAAAAAAGACCTATTCCAACAGCAGACGTCCCAAACAAGACTGAAATCAGCTAATATGTAATATTTCAGCACACGTAACCAGAAATCGTCCAAAGCCTTTCAATTCAGTGCACTTACTCAATAGAGTCGAAGATACAGATTGCCAATGACATGGGAACGTTACTAATTACAGCCGCTGACTCGCTCAATCGAAGATCAATTGATAACATCTTACAGCTAAGGCTAACCAGTGATTAGTGCAACGGTTGAAGTAGCCAGACGTCTTGTAACCCAGCTTTTATACGTCTGTACACTGACGACTCTAAAAGCAGCTCACTTTTTCAAAGCAAAACAGTACTTGATTGCTAAAGGGATTGGGCAAAATGCAGATTGATTTTTGTGATGTTGATAACTATTATGTTGACTAGGACGGGTTCATCATGTTATGACACTGACAGCAGGTATTTCAAATAACTACTTTTAGACGTCTTTTAACCCAAGTTGATGAAATTACAGGCACATGAGAGCTTTCAACTTTGTCTCTGGGTGATGGGCTCAGTGCGGTTCGTGTCTTATGACGAAATGCATTTGTTATTGGTAAAGGTTACCGCTTATAATAACACTAGGTGGGCCTGGTGCTCTGTTACAGCACGGTCGCATAGAAAAAATATATCAATCACTTGAAAAAATCTATATATATAAAATAGGACTCGATCAGATCGGAGAGTGATAATGATCAGGTTTGTTTATGTGTAATAGTTGAACTACATTCTAAGCACTTTTCAAAACGAACTTCCAAGTACTTTTCACTTGTGGAAAGAATACCACTTTCAACAAAAAAAAAAAGAAAATGATTTGATTAATGTTACTCAGGTGAATAGGTATCATTTTTACGAGAAACTTTTTACTAGCAAGTATTTTCTTATACATTTTTTCAATCAAAAGCGGCTAAGTTCTCTCGAATAAAGGTCACAATCTTTATTTAACTTAGTCGCGCGATTGGGTCGCATGAACCTAACTTATTGCAAATGTATAAGCAGACTAAGTTTCAAAATTATGTAGTAGCTAATAAATATAGGATATCGAATCTGTGGCACTGATGGTTAGGCACCGATGAGACTAGTAATTTCAAAATTATTGGCTTCGCACGGTGATGATAGTCTCCTGATACAGATAAGATCAGAAAAAGTCGGACATCTCAGTCCTTCGGGATAGTTATTCTTATTTGATTTCTCCATCGGGAATGTTACCTACAACTTGGAATTCAGAATTCTAGACGCATAGTGAACAGGCATGACTATATTTATAAAATTTATATATATCACTTCATATCGTAAGAATCAATTCGTCATATGCCTGATTTCATTCCGCAAATTTTAGCAACGCAAGCGCAACGTACGAGTGTATATTTTAATACAAATCTTCTTGTCTTGCAATTTAAAATTAACATATCATTTTTTTTATGTTATTTGGATGGATCAAGCTCGAGTATAGAACAATTAATAATATACGCTCGAGACCCATCTGATGTTAAGCGGACCCACCTCTGCCTATAACAGGTGCATGTCGTCACAAGTCACGAATTGCACTGCACCCGTGACCTTGAGACATAGTTTTCAAGTCTCATGTGCCTGTAATTTTCTGGCTCTAAAGGACTGCAGTGCTGCCGGAACACACCGTTAGGTGCTTGGCGACAGATTGTCTACTTGGGGGTGGTCGCTAGCCAGGCGGGAATTCGTAAAATGCCCTTACGCTATGTGGTGAAGCTCAAGCCCACGGCGGGGGATTCGAACCAGGGACCTGCTGCGCGGCAGTCCATAGCCAATGCCACTGAGCCATCATTGATTCGAAATCTTAGGGGATATATAAAGGTTCTTTCGTTTAAACAATGCAATGTTTATTTCACATTCACAAATTATAAAACACATACCTTATAGTAGGTACTCGCTTAAATGGTAGATGTATAAAGAACGAACATGTAATTAAGAAAATGCAGTAGCTCTGACGCATACCTTTATCTAGTAGCCTTCATTTTTACCTTGGCATCTATGCGATCGAAGCTTGGCATCATAATAGAAAATTGTGATGAAATATTTAAAGAAATAATCATAATTTTAATTAAAATTTGATGCATTATTTTTTTTCCAAACAAAGCATGGTTTCGTCTCCACTCCATCCTCCCGTGTGAAACATGCGCCCACGCATACGTGAGGTCAAGGTTCGTATAGCTATTGGCATGGTAGTCATTCTACTAATTTATTACAGTAATCATAATAAATTAGCTATAAATAACAAAATAACACTGTTCAGGACGACATTGAATCTTTTGTATTTTATGATTGTCTTAAAGTTGGTTTCTACTACAAAAATATAATATAACTGCATTTTAATTTTATTAGGAAATATTTTAAGTAAATTTTTAAATAAACCTTTAATATTTTAAATAAACTTATATAAAACGGGAGAAACGGCATCCGTTGCTCAAACATGGCAATGTCAGATCAGGCGACGTCTCCTGATTGAGCCTCAGTAGTGTGCGTATGTGTGTGTATTGCATGCTTCTGTTCTTGTCTTTGTCATTCTTTAAAACGTATCATATACAATGCAAGTGTATCTGTGTGAATTATATGCTTGTGCTAAATTTTCTCCACATTATATCGTCGTGATATTAGAGCGTACTCAATCTTCCTTTTTTATCGATGATTATTTCAGACAATTTATAAATTCTCACCCTCCTGCAGCAGAATTCCTTAAAGATCGAGGGATTAAACAGCACAAACATCCAAGACTCAAGAATCGGACGGGTTATAACTTGGAGCCCCGAGCTTTGCATACCTTATAGTTTGTTTATAGTCATACCTGATAATTAAAACTTCTAAGCTGTTCTAGCTTCTAGCTCCGATGTTATTCCTACAGACAGACAGTCATGGATACAAACGTGAAGCGCTCGTATAGCGAAGTTTTCTTAGCCGTTCTTAATCGATCAGCTAAGTTAGGTAACGTCCGCCGCGGTCAGGAGTTGGATGGGTGACCGCTAGTGACATTACTACTGAGCGCTTCCGTGCTTCGGAGGGCCCGCTAAGCGGTCGGTCCCGGTTTCTGTCTTAGGATGGCAGTCGTTACAGCATCCTGGTAAGGTATTTTGAGACTGCCCGCCTGGCTGGCTACCATCCTCAAGTAGAAATTCTGTCGCCAAGCACTTAACGCTGTGTTCCGGGCTCCGGCAGCTGTCCTTGAGAGCCAGTAGTTCTAGGCTAGCCTGCATGAACTACATCTTCGACCACATCATCACTTACCATCAGGTGAGATAGTGGTTAAAGGCTAACCTATCAGCAATAAAAAAAAACATTAACATGTTGGGAATTAACAAGTATTATTTTAGTTTTGCAAGAACATTTTTATTTCTATGACAAAGTCAAGACATTTTTTCTTTTTCAATAAACAAACAAACTACGTCTAATTACTACAAAGAGGTACGATATCTCACAAGGCTAGCTTGAACTACATCTTCGACCACATCATCACTTACCATCAGGTGAGATAGTGGTTAAAGGCTAACCTATCAGCAATAAAGAAAAACAAACACTGCCGAAGATAGATAAGCGGTCAGACAATTTATATATGTATTCAATTCTAACAGTGCTGCTAGAGCCGCAGCACAGTAACGGTGCATTTTGAGTTAAAATTGAGAGATTTTTTGAAGCTGAACGTAAAACTGATTGATGGATATTGATATAATAAATAAGGGCTTTACATCTGAAAAGTAGGTCAAATAGAAAAGAAATGATGAAATGGTTGTAAAACTAGATAATAATTCCAAAGTAACAAATTAAGTTTTTAAAGGCAATTAACTGAATATTAGCGACAGTTCTCAGGAATAACGCGTTTCCTTTGAAATTTAGTGTAAAATTCACAAAAGGTTATAAATAATTACTTTATTTAGATGATAATATATTATGTATATTGCCATACAAAATCTATATCGTATGCAATATTTTTTTAAATGTATATATTACGTACAAAATGTAGAAATATCAAGCAAAAATGTTAACTGTATGGTAACTACAAAAAAGATATGTCGATATTTACGTTCCCATGTGTTATTTGTTCGCATATCAGGTATTTTCTCAAATTGGATCTAAAAATGTTTAATAAATGAACTTTATTTATATGATAATGTACTTATATCTCGAATAGTAATATGTAGCACACTCTAAACTTTCAGTGAACCTCGAATTCAGTTGGGCCTGAATCTTGGGGACCCGTAAGACCATTTGGTAAACACCCTTCTGGTTTTTGAATGTAATTATTTATGATGAATTTGAAATAACTTTAGCAATATGACAATTGTGTATCCAATGCAACCTGCTAGGAGTTTCAGTTTGTCTAGCGTTCATTGCTCGCGCGACTTACTCAAATCTAACAAAATAGGTTACATAATACAAATATAAGTACTTATAAACGGTCTAAGTAATATATGTTACTGGTTTTGGAGGAGAAAAGAGGAAATAAGAAACGACGATTTCGTAAATTTAGTTCCTAACTCGGAGACATCCTTCCCTTACAAAATTACAAATTTACGAGGAAAAATTAAAGTCATGTGCGGGATTTGAACCCGCGTCCATCCACCCTTTAGCCGGGGTATGCTCTAACCAATTGAGCTAACATGACACAATGACTCATAACTTTAATTCTTGCTCTCGTTCTTCAACTATCGTATCGGGATATATCCTTCCATCCCCATACAGACCTTCAACGTTCTACTCGTCAACGCGGTATAACAAAAAACATAAAAATATAATAATAAACTTCCTACAAGCGCACGCTATAAAGTTACGATACAGTTACGGCAACTATTCCGCCAGAGATGCGAGAGAGAAGGAAAATTATACTTTCCTCATAAAACAATGTCTAATTCCGATTCTGAAGAGTCCATAATAAGATATATTAATATAAATGGCTTCAAAAAAAATCTTCAACGTTTTGTCGTTTAGAAGTAGAAGTAAGTTGTATTTTGTGTCATGATATAAAAAATCTCATTTTACAAAACAATTCTAGTTCTGAGGGTAATCAAATAATCTATAGTAAACAAATTCAAACGGATGGAGAAATTTGGACTATCCAGCGCCCCGCTTCCATAGCATAATTGGTAATGCACCAGGACGGTATTCTGGGGGTTGCGGGTTCAAGTCCCGCTGGAAGTTATCTTTTTCCATCCGAAATAATTTCTGTTTTCGCTTAGCATGCGTCAATGCTGTTATAAAATAATACTAATCAAATAATGTTAAGTTTTCAAAAGGTATTTCCGCATTATATTTTTTCAGGTTGAAGAAATAGTTTCGAATCAAAAAACAGTAAATCCTTAGTTATCGTGACATCGTGACGATAACTACTAATAACAGGAAAATTTAGATGGAACATATTGGCGGGAATGCTTGTAATATGAAAATAATCAGTAAATAGCATCAGAGGTAGAGATTGACAAAGAAATTGTGTGCATGACATACATATCATTCATGGTATCAGAATATCATAAACGAAGCCTGTAAACACCTAGTTGACGAGCAATAGAAGATATTGGAAGACTGATTTGTATTGCCTCTTTGAAGCAGTGATAGCTCAGTGGCTTTGGCTATGGACTGCCGCGCAGCAGGTCTATGGTTCGAATCCCGCTGCTGGCTTGAGCTTCACCGCATGGTGGAGGGGCATTTTTGCGAATGCCGGCCTGGCTAGCGACCACCCTCAAGTGGAAAATCTGTCGCCAAGCACCTAACGGTGTGTTCCGGCAGCTGTCCTTGAGAGTCAGTAATTCTAGGTTAAGCCTGTTAACACCTACGACCACATCATCACTTACCAATAGGTGAGATTGTGGTCAAAGACTTACCTATCAGCTATAAAAAAAAAGTAGGCAGCTGATGGTAATGAGTGGATGAATAAATGAGAATAATGGGTTTTTTTTTTAACTTACATACACATTCTTATAACTTATAACGCTTTTACTTGCTACTCATACTCAATTACAGGTGGGAGGATATTTTGTTATAGCCCGCATGGATAGCCAACAGCCTCAAGTAGAATCAGAAGAAAGTAGTCTATAAAATACACCTTTACACCTTTGTTCCAGCAGCTGTCCTTGAGAGCCAGTAAGTGATTCTAATTTAGCCTGGACAATATCTTCGACTGCATCATCACGAACTATCACTTAAAATACTGCAGTGTCAAGCAGGACGAGAACGGTGACACTGCTGGCGACGTGTCCGTCTTAACACTATCACACTAAAAATAATGAATAAAAAATCGAGTGCAAATTGAACACTCGACCAATCAAATCAAAGATTTTGGTCATACGTTTCAATATTTTTAAAAGACCGAACCGTTGAAATAAAAAGCTAGTTTCTAATTTGATATTGTTAGAAATAGCTTTGAAATCTAGTCTTGTTTGGAGAAAGAAGATGCAATCACCATCTAAGACTAACCTATGGTTAAACGTAACTGGTGGTTATTTACCGCTCATTCATCCTCCTTGGTTGCCGGCGTGTTAATAACAACGGTGTCTCCTTTTGTAAGTGAGGGTTTAACTGACAATTAACGCCAACCACTGAGGAAGCAGTGCAATCTTGTTGTCCTGTTTGTCTCTGAAGTTCTCTTTTTTTTATTTATAACTGACTAGCTTTCCGACCGCGGCTCCACCCGCGCGTATGTCGGTTATCGCCCAAAACCATTAACCTCTTTTCGCTCAGTTGGATAAAAACTAGCCTATGTCCTTCCCTGGGAAACTATATTCATACCAAATTTCATCCAAATCAGTCCCGTAGTTTTTAAGTTTATTCATTACATAAGTATACAAATATTTTTTATATTTTTCCGTCGCCAAGCACCTAACGGTTTGTTCCGGCAACTGTCCTTGAGAGCCAGTAGTAATTCTAAGTTAAGCCTGTTAACACCTTCAACCTCTTCATCACTTACCATCAGGTGATATTGTGGTCAAAGGCTTACCTATCAGCAATAAAAAAAAATATATACAAATCTTTCCTCTTTATAATATTAGTGTAGCTAGGCTAGCCTTTGAGTTTTGACCACTGTCTCACCTGAAGGTGCCTAAGTGTTGATGTGCTCGGCCTAAGCTACTCGTAGAATCACTAGCTCTCAAGGACATCGCCGGTACACAGCGATAGGTGCGTGACGACAGATTTTCTACTTGAGCATTTCCAGGTGGGCATTGGCTAAATGCCCTACTGTAACGACTGCCATCCTCAGACAACAAGCGGGAACGGCTGCTTAACGTGCCCTCTGATAAACAGAAGCGCTCAGTAGCAATGCCATTAGCGGTCACCCATCCGAATCATGATCGCAGCGGATGCTGCTTAACTTAGGTGATCTGGTGAATATTACTGAGCAAGCTACTAGCGCTTGTCTCTGGTTACATTACCTGAAGATTATTTTTATAAGTGGTGTAGGTAGAACCGAGAATTTGCATTTCGGAAGTTTTATTGGGAAGTATTAGATTAGGTATTAGACGATGATTGGAAACGTTTCATATTATGTGGAGGTAATTATTTCCTCTGCGCATGCTATCCCCACGCTTGACAGGCTTCTTGTGGATCGCAGTGTGAGATTTACCGTCCCCTTTCGTCGCTTCTTACGATTTATATAAACAAATTTTACTGAAATAAAATATTGAATTATAAATTATAAAGGGTTCGTACCTATCGAACCTAACGAAGCCCTAGCCTCTTCCTTTTTACACGACTTTCCAAAAAAAGGAGTGTTATGTTCATGTATGTATATATATGTTTTTTTTGGCTTCGTTAGGTTCGATAGGTACGAACCCTTTATAATTTACAATTCAATATTTGTGAATTTGTTTATTCCACCATAACTTCCAAACGGCTTAACCAATTTTAATGTATGACATCTGATAGAGCAGGTGACACAAGGTACAAGAAAAAAGTAAAAAAAAAAACTGGTGATAATACAATATGTCGTTTGAAACTGATTTCACAGACATATTGAAAAAAAAATACTCCCATTCCCATCAAGTGGTGTATCAAATTGAAGGGCTTTAAGAAATGATTCCATAAATCAGTACTAATATTATAAATGCGAAAGTAACTCTGTGGACATTCCGACCTGTGCCGCCACGCCGTGCACACCTGTCTACAGCTCCGCCAGTATCTCCCAGTGAGACCGCAATAGTCCCCGCACTATTGCCGTCTCACTCGGGTCATCGTTCCGACGCTAGTTGCAGACCAGTGCCTTGGAATACGCAGTCCTGACGAAGTTTTGTTTTCTGTGCAGAAGCTGAGCAGCCACCGACCGCCGTGCAACGTGAGCTACGAGCTCGCCGTGCCGGCGCGCAGAGGCGCTCTAAGACGTCAGGCATTACCACCTACCCAAGTCCCTTGTTTCGGACGAACAACATCATATCGGGCTGGTGGTCTTGTTTTGACCGCACTTTTCGGTGCGCATTTCACCACTTTACTACCCGACACAACATAGTAACAGTCGCGTAACAACACACTTTGTGCTGTTAAGCGACGTCGTTCAGGCGTGGGGTAGCGTCAGCCAAACCCGTCTGAACGATCAAATCCGCCATTTGCTGCGGTCGCAGTGTGACACCCTACGGTGACAACGGCCACTGTTGTTGTTTTGGTTTAACCTTGCACCGTGGCCTTTCCCGCTTCACGGGTCAGCCGAAGCAAGCTGGGCTCCGGGATTACTGGCCTTGGGGTCGCCCCTAGTCAACCCCGGAGTAGCGCTTAGGAGCACCCCTCTCCGCCGAGAAAAAAGCTCGGAGAGGGTACACAACTAGGGCACACCCTAGGTACACACTCCCTCTCACACAGTGAGCTCACAAGGTGTGTGAGGGAATTCAAACCCTTGATAGGGCGTCCTGAGTATTCCCCTCAGGATGCAGTCCCGTCCCTCTAACGGTGAGGTGCAGGTCCTTCAGACCTTCGCCCTCCGCCACCCCGATCTATACGTTGCACATATGCAACTGCTTGAAGAGGAAGAGAATGCCCGCCTCACGGACACTCTCATCGCTCCCTCCGGGACTTCAAACCCGGAGGCCAGCGTTCCTCCCTTGACCCGATCCTATTCAGAGGATAGCCCTACTTCGCCCGCTCCCGGGCCCGACAATAGACGCACGGTGGCAGCCCCTCCCCGTGAACGGTCTCGCTCTCGCTCACCGATCGGGAGGTCAGCGAGTACCCGTCCCTCCTTCGCCATTGTCGAGACCGTTTCGGAATCCGAAACGGACATGGAGGTAGATCAGGCCGGCGCCTCACGCACGGACTCTGATTCCGATAACGACGGTTACACCGTCGTAGATCGCAAACGCAAGCGCGCGCCCAAAGCCGCTAGTTGCGCCACTTCCGCCCCTCCCGCCAAGGCACCCGCAAAGGCCCCCGCCTCCGGCAAAAAACCGACCCCCGCCCCGCGCCCCGCGTCTCCTCCCTCCGCTCCGGTTTCAACCGCCGCGTCCCCTCAGGACGCGAGCGCACGTCGCGAAAAACCGCCTCCGCCTTTGTTCATTCAGGACAAAAGCAAATGGGACATGCTGTCCCGCTTAGTTTCGGATCGTGGGATCCATTATACTAATGCCCGCTCCACGCAGCAGGGCATTAAAGTCCAAGTGCCCACCAGTAGCGACCACAGAGCGCTAACAAAGCTCCTCCGTAAAGAGAGCATAAGTTTTCACACTTATGCGCTCGAAGAGGAGAAAGTCCTTCGCGTTGTGATTCGCGGTGTGCCTAAGGAGATTCATACCGATGCGGTATGTGACGACCTTAAAGCACAAGACTTCCCAGTGCATGCGGTTCACCGCATGTACAGCGGGAAGGACCGCAGTCCATATGACCTAGTACTCGTAGTACTAGACCGTACACCAGAGGGCAAGGCCATTTTTAATTTAAAAAAGGTCTGCGGCCTCTCTGGGTTAGACGTTCAAGCCCCATTTAAAAATGGAAGTCCCTCGCAGTGTCACAACTGCCAATTATACGGTCACGCCTCCCGCTTCTGTTTCGCTCGCGCTAGGTGCGTCAAGTGCCTAGGCGATCACGCGACAGCGGCGTGCACTCGCACTCGGGACTCGCCGGACCCACCCAGCTGCGTTCTATGCGGTGCTCAAGGACATACCGCGAATTACCGCGGCTGCCCAAAAGCACCACGCATAAACCACAGGGTGGCAAGGCATAGGCCGACCCGTCCCTCATATGACCGTTACCAACGGGTCAGCCCTAAGCTGTCGGTAATACCTGCTTCACAGGTAATACCCGCGCCGCTCCCCGCCCGTAACGCATGGTCTAAACCACCCAGTATGGTAAAGACCATCACTCCCGCCCGCGCCCCGGCCCGCGCGCCCGCACCCGCTCCCGCCCGCGCCCCGGCCCCTGCCCGCGCACCGGCCCCGGCTCGCCCCGCGCTCCCGGCACCCGTTGCCAACTCCGTTCGCGCCCCTCCTCCCCGCGCCATTCCTCGGCCACAAGCCCCACCCATGCCGCTGATGGATGCCTCTCTTCAAGAGGACATCAAACTAGTCAGCGACCTGGCGATGTCTATTGACATCAACGAAGTCCGCGAGCTAGCGCACAAGATGCACTTCGCTCAATCCCCAGCGGACGTGATCCAATATACATTGGAACACGCGAATTTACTTAGCGCCCTTAAGCGCTTCGTTCCCCAGGCCCCTCCCCAGTACAACCACTATGGGTAGTACAACCGCACGCACGAAACCGCGCTCAGTTTCGTTAGCGTCATTCAACGCTAACGGTTTCTTTAGACAACGTGACCTTGTCCACGACTTTTGCTGCACCCACCTTATCGACATTATATGCGTGCAGGAGACCCTTCTAAAACCGGGGAAGGCGAACCCTAGGTTTGCCAATTACAGAACGGTACGTGATGATAGAGTGAACTCCCGTGGGGGAGGCACTCTTATCTATTACAAAAGGTCCCTGCACTGCATCCCCCTACCTACCCCGACTCTTGTTAATATGGAAGCATCTTGTTGCCTCCTAGCTATGACTGGTCATCAACCTATAGTCATAGCGTCCTGTTACCAAGCTTGTCAAAAGCCGATCGTCCGAGCTGACTTAGAAGCATTGTTCTCATTAGGAAGCGCCGTCCTTCTGATTGGCGACTTCAATAGTAAGCACATCCTATGGAATTGTAACGTCAACAATCCCAGAGGCATTGCACTTGAAAAACTAGTCGCAGAACTTAATTTTGACATAATTGCGCCCACTGAGCCCACTCACTACCCTCATACGGAAGACTTTCGACCTGACTTGCTTGACATGGCACTACTCAGAGGCGTAACACTCCAGTTACGCTCCATAGAAGTGGTTCACGAGCTTCACTCTGACCACCGACCCATTATACTGCGACTAGGTCCCGACCCAACAACAGACCTCCCCCGCCCCACTAAGACGATAGTGAACTGGAAGCAATTAGGCGTTGCCCTAAAAGCTATCAGTTCACCGGACCTTGACAAGATCCCTGACGACATCCTGACTAAAGATGACGTAACCCTTGCGATCGATTCGTTCACTAATCACCTCTCCACCGTAGTAGGTGCATCCGCAAAGGAGGTCATGGTGCCGGACGACCGGCGCCTTGTCATTCCAGCGGATGTGAGACGATTAGTGACGGAAAGTAAAGCAGTGACCCGACATTACGACTCTTACCCCAGTAAAGAGAACAAAACTAAGAAACGCCACTTTGAACGCATGGTTCAAAGTCGCATGTCTGAGTTGCGTGATCTACAATGGGGTGACAAACTTTCAAACCTCGTGCCAAGCCACCAGGCTTATTGGGACTTGGCGCGAGGTATGAAAGGAAGTAACTACAACGACATGCCTCCCTTATACAGACCAGTCCCACTAGTCCCAGCGTTCTTTGACGAAGACAAAGCTGAGTGCCTAGCTGATAGCCTAGAGGCTCAGTGTTCCCCTAACGTAGATCACGTTGACCAAGCTCACCTCGATTCGGTGGATGCTGAAGTCGAACGTAAAAGCTCTGTGGTCACCTCTGAACTCCCACCAATCACCTTAGCGACTTACGCTGAGGTGGCGAGACTGATCAAGGCCCTCCGACCGCGCAAATCCCCCGGTGCCGATGGCATCTCCAACAGGGTTCTTAAAACCCTCTCCCCTCCTCTCATCCATCTCCTAGTCAGCATCTTCAATGCTGCTATGAGCCACTGCTTATTCCCAGACACCTGGAAATGTGCAAATGTCATTGGCATTCACAAACCAGGCAAAAGCTCATCTGACCCCACCAGTTACCGCCCCATCAGCCTCCTCAGTGCCTTAGGCAAACTTTACGAGCGGTTACTTGCAAACCGTCTCCAGTCCCATGCTAAGGAACACCACCTTATCCCAGATGAGCAGTTTGGCTTCAGACCCGGACACTCATGCGTCCAACAGGTGCACCGCCTCACGGAGCACATCATTGAGGGCTTTAACAAGTACCCCAAACCCCAGACAACGCTAGCAGTCTTCCTCGACGTAGCGAAAGCTTTTGACAAAGTCTGGCACAATGGCTTGATTTACAAGCTATACCAATTTGGCGTGCCAGAACGTCTTGTGCTCATCCTACAAGACTTCCTTAAAGCCAGAAGCTTTCGCTATCGCGTGGAAGGCACCCTCTCCTCCCCCCACCCAGTCAGAGCCGGAGTCCCTCAGGGCTCCGTGCTATCACCCATTCTTTTCGCGCTGTATACCAGCGACATCCCACGCTCTCAGCCTAACGTCCTATTAGCCCAATACGCGGATGATACCGCTATTTATACCACTGGGTGGCATATCAGTAGAAAGTCCATTCCCGCCCTCCAACGGGCCATCACCGAGATCGGTGACTGGTTCCGTAAATGGCGCATCGCGGTCAACCCAGTTAAAAGTGCAGCTATGTACTTTACTGAGAAGGGCCGCCCCCGTTACCCGCAACCTATAACTTTGTTCGACCAACCCATCCCCTGGGTTAGTAAAACAAAATATCTCGGAGTCACCCTTGATCGGAATCTCACCTTTAGCGATCATATAACAACCGTCCGTAACAGAGCGGCCTTTGTAATGGGTCGCCTTGGTCCCCTGATTCGCAAAGAGAGTAAAATGTCTCTTAGAAATAAGAAGACACTTTACACTGCCTGCATCCGCCCCATCATGACTTACGCATCAGTAGTGTTTAGTCATGCTAGTGAGGCCCATCTCCATAAGCTTCAAGTCATTCAAAACCGTTTTCTTCGTAGTGCAACCGGCGCTCCGTGGTATATCCGGAACACCGAGTTGCATTGCGACCTAAACCTTCCCTCTTTAGCGCAGTTCAATAAGGACTGCGCCCGCCGATACTTTGATCGAGCGCCCCACCACTCGAACCCATTGGTTGTCCAGGCATCGAACTACTCGACCGCCTCTTCTATCCCATTTTTCAAACCCCCCCGTCGCCGACCACGGCAGGTATTAGACGACCCGGATGACCCCATCGCAGTCATTACATTGGCAGCTTTAGCGTTATCCGCAAGTCGTCGAGGTAAAATCCCCAGGTGTGAGGTAATTAGAGGTCACACAATCAAACACCGAGCTCGCCGGCGAGCTCGAGGCAAAAACAAGGTCACGATAAATTGCTCTCCAAATAGTCAAAGAGTATTATTCAGTAGGGCCCAATTGTGCAACACTGCAGTTGCACAGAGGCATTTTGCTCCGATCCCCCCCATGTCTCTCGACAGCGAGACAAGCCGAGGTCCGAACCACAGTGGTGCCCTTGAGCTCGCTGTCAACCCCTCCTATAATAGCGGTACGTTTTCGGCGTCCGCAGGAGACGGAGGTAGAAAGCGCTTTTCGCCTTCTACGCCCGTCTCGGGAGAAGTGCCTTCGGCACTTCTCCCTCCCGGGCTATTGTAGGGCCAGGCCCTCGCCCAAAACCCGGTGGAGCTGGACGACCGCACAGGCGGTAGCCAGCATCTATGTCCTCCCTTATAAAAAATATAAAAAGTAACTCTGTCTGTCTGTCTGTCTGTCTGTCTGTTACGCTTTCACGCCAAAACTACTGGACCGATTTGAATGAAATTTGGTATGGAGATAGTTTGAGACCCGGGAAAAAACATAGGATAGTTTTATCCGACTGCGCAAAAAGAGGTTAATGTTTTCGCGCGATAACCGACATACGCGCGAGCGGAGCCGCGCCCGGAAAGCTAGTTAATTATATAGCTACATATTACTTACATACGAAACCACGATACTGTCTGCAGACTACACAGTTGAATGTCAAGATCGTATGTCAAAGATTAACATAATGAGTAACTTGTTCAAAAAGAATGTTTTACCAAAAGACACAATGGTTAACTAATCATAGAGAAAGCACGTTAATTATGTGAGATAATACATCCGCTCTTGAATAATTAAAAGTGAAATTTATTGCATTAACGAACTTGCAGTTTTCATTTCAATCGAACGTTAAAACGCATAACAAAAATAAATTATTTACAGTCGGGTTTTTTAATTTTTATTAATTTATACTTGCTTGGAAGTCAGTAAATAAAACCACCACGACAGAACCTCCTCTATTTAAAACAACACTGAATTACTTCCATTATTAAACCCTAAAAATAAGAATGAAAGAGAACAAAGAACAATACATTAACAATTAGGGTTGGGGAGCGATGTATGGCCTAGCTGCAGGGGTGGTTTTAATTCAGTGGAGGGTGGTGTGCTAGGTTAGTACAATACGTAGATTTATGTGGCCGGAAGACGGATGTTATTCAATTAAAGTGTTTTTTTTTTACATTATATGGGTTTGCGTTTGCCTCCATCTCACCTGATGGTAAGCGACGATGGAGTCGAAGATGAATGACGCTTGCCCAGAAGAAATCTATTTACTCTTTTTTTGAAACACCAGGATCATACCCACCTGGAAAGACTGACGAGAGACGGGAGAGAGTTCCACTGCTTCGCTGTTTGAGCGGGATTTGAACCCGCATCCATCCACCCCTTTAGCCGAGGATTTATCCATCTCAATACGATGGTTGAAGAACGATAGGAAAAAAATGAGCTATGGCTCATTGTCATGTTAGCTCTATTGGTCAGAGCAGACCCCGACTAAAGGGGGAACCCCCTTTAGTCGGGGTCTGCTTTGGTATGCGAGTTCGAATCCCGCACATGACTTAAATTTTTCCTTTCGTAAATTTGTAATTTTGTAATGTAATCCGCAGAGCATGCATTATTGCAATTATTAAAATATTAAATATGTATATAAAAACATTTTTTTTAAATGTATTTTAGTTACGTTTAAAAGTACCCCTAAGATATTTTCTGTGTTCAAAAACCTCACTTTTTTATGTACATACCAGCTTTCCGGCCGCGACTCCGCCCGAGCGTATCTCGGTTATCCTCGTAATAACATTAACCTCTTTTTGCGTAGTTTGATAAAATGTATCCTATGTCCTTCCCCGCATCTCAAACTATTTCCATAACAAATTTCATCCAAATCGGTTCCGGATTTTTGGCGTGAAAGCGACACAAACAGACAGACAGAGTTACTGTCGCATTTATAATATTAGTATGGATTAAAAAAAATGCTCACGCCATTTAAATATTACGTAGTTTGGTTTAGTTCGCTCGCTTGCGAAACGAGATCTTTTACGCACTCAGTCTGACATTTTCAAAGACCATTTACTCTTAATTAGTACTGAAAATTAATATGAATCCGCTGAATAAGAAAAAGACAAACAGCTGACTCAGAAAACTCATGGCGGCCATTAGCGTTACTTAGGTCATTCTATTGTTCTATAAATTGTATTGGAAATAATTGAACCGTGACTCAATTACTGCAATCGTTCATTGTTTGATTACTTGTAACGGTGCCGACGGCGATAGGAAGCTGCTGGCTACTTCTTTAGGCTGTTTTACGTAATGCTTGAAAACCGTCATAGTAGGGAACCTTCATGTGTTTTCAGGGAACGAGTAAGACACCGTAAAGACTGAACCCAATAAAACTCACTGTTTCGATCCACGGTATTAGTATATTATGATACCAGTGAGCTAAGTTGCTCATCAAACACGAGGCTGTGGGTTGCAGCCGGAGCCGTAGGCGAGGGCGTAAATCAGCCGAGTGCATAATGAGTAACTTAGCTTATTTAACCGGGTAATACAGATTTGTAACAACAAAGAGGTTTAAGGCTAAGTATATGGTTGATTACATATACTTAGCCTTAAACCTCTTTGTTGTTACAATTCTGTATTACCCGATTAAATTGAAAATGCTCTGTTTACTCGCATATTATTTGCAGTTAGGTAGCAACTTAATTTTGTAGGGATAAATTACCCGGTTATATTGAATGCTCTATTTACTCGCATATAATTTGCAGTTAGGTACTAACTTAATTTTGTAGAGCTAATTCTATTACACACTAGTGTATAATATTATCATGCACGAGGGTGTTATAGTTCGGTTTATGGCCCTAAGAACGATTTAATAAAGCTCACTTTACGAGCAAGGGTATTGAAAAATATGTAACAGAATATCTTAAAGGCAAATACAGACTAGTGCTTCAACAAGTACACTTCGATTAAACTCTGAAGACTAACTCACTCAACAGCTCGCAACAGAATTTCTCCCATCTCCAACTCGATTTTCCACGTGCCCGATATTCCAGAAGTCGGAACGGTTTCTTCAAAATTAAGCATTCAAGAGTTACCAGTATTTTGAACCCAGCTGTTACGGTTGCAAGTATTTAAAATATACTAATCATAAGAGTTGCCAGTATTAAAATGTCAGTCAAATAAGTAACTACCCGCGAAAAACGTAAACCTTACAATACTAAGTACACATTTTTAGAATTTTTAGTGCCGCAGGTCCATGTTTCGTTCCCCACCATGGCGCCGGCTTCACCGCAACTCTCGCCTAGCTACCATGCACGTAACAGTGTGTTCCGGCAGCAGTCCTTGAGAGCCAGTTAAATTACAGGCACATGAGACTCAACAACTATAGGTATGTGTCAGGGCGACGGACGACAGTGCAGTTCGTCACAAGAGACGAACTGCACAGAGGCACTAGGCAGACACTAGGCAGAGGTTCCCGCTTATCATAAGGTCGGTCTCGTGCTTGTTCCGCCAGAGCATGGGGTTCTTCAAAAAGGGCGTGAAGAGATTTCTTCAGGGTCGGCAACGCGTGAGTGATACCCCTGGTGTTGCAAGCGTCCATAGGCTACGGTAACTGCTTACCATCAGGCGGGACGTTTTTTTTTTTTTTTTATTTTTTTTATTTTTTTTTTTTTTTATGCCTGATAGGTTAGCCTTTGACCACTATCTCAACTGATGGTAAGTGATGATGTGGTCGAAGATGTTGTTCAGGCTAACCTAGAATTACTGGCTCTCAAGGACGGCTGCCGGAACACACCGTTAGGTGCTTGGCGACAGATTTTCAACTTGAGGGTGGTAGCTAGCCAGGCGGGCATTCGCAAAATGCCCTACCACCATGCAATTGTAGATAGGTAAGCCTTTGACCACAATCTCAAGTGGTGATGGTAAGTGATGATGTGGTCGAAGGTGTTAACACACTTAACCTAGAATGACTGGCTCTCAAGGACAGCTGCAGGAACACAACGTTAGGTGCTTGGCGACAGTTTTTCAACTTGAGGGTGGTCGCTAGATAGGCGGGCATTCGCATAATGCCCTTCCACCATGCGGTGAATCACTGCTTCAAAAAAGCCATATGCTTGTTTGCCATCTTAGTGGTATAAAAAAAACACGTAAAATTAATTCATTATCAATAATTCCGTACCTATCATAAGGGCCCTAATAATTAAATGTGAGACAGTATTATCACCTCACTCACAAGCAAGAGGTGTGTTTATATAAAATGCGTCTAGTAGCAGCATATCACCGCATATTACGAGTATATAAACAATCATTAACAGATATGAAAACCATAAGCATTTTTATCCATACTAATATTATAGAAGAAAGATTTGTGTTTTTGTATGTAAAGTATAAACTTAAAAACTACTGGACCGATTTGAAAAATTATTTCACCATTAGAATCCTACGTTATCCTTGATGAACGAAGGCTATAGAATATTTTCAAAACATTAGTGATCCGTATGAAAACTTCGATAATGTAACCCAACGTGTGAAAACGTACCAAAAAAATCGTTATATCGCGTACGCAACAATTTCCGCATTGTTGATAATAGAGTTAAGTGATGTACTAAAATTTTGAGGACATCAATATCTACAAAAAATGTCCGCAATATTATATTATGTCCACCTACAGCTATACAATAACTACTTTTTAGGTGTTCCATTTTACAATGTTTGCTAATACCCGTGCGAAGTCGATGCGGGCCGCTAGTCATGTATATACCTTTTTATTTATAAATCTACACTCCACAGACTCCAGGATCCGTAACTTTTTTCAATTATGACATTGTTATTTAAAAACAAGAAATGGAAACATGCAACATTCTAAAGGGGAACAGTGTTAAAAGTTATTTTATTTTCCGTTAATGTCATTAGCACTAGCATCCAGAGCAGACCAGTATCCTCTAGCAGCACCCGTTCTATATTTACCTTTATACCCTTTGGGCGTCGTGCTGGGATTGCACACATCACATAATTATCGTCCGTGGGAGTCGAAGTAGGCGACGAAGGGTAAAATACCAGAAAGTGGACAGCAGCGGCTTCAGAAGAACTGCTATCGTATACCGCAAACACCACGTCATGGTAAGGCCTTTGTTCTCCAGCGCTTGATAATAGAATTCATACTGTATTACATCCGGGAGTAATAAAAAGTAAAATTTCGTGAAAGTCGCAAATTCTTGATAACGATCGGTCAATTCAGGCGTATCAAAGAATTTGAACAGAATGCAAAAGTATCAAAATCAAGATGTTACCAATTTTGTTGGATTTCTTCCGGTCGATGGTGAATTAGGACGAGCGTGTGAACGGTGACGACCTGGATTGGCGCACTCTTTGTTCTTTTATACATGCGTCATTGATGGTGTAAGCAGCGGTAATTATGGTCGAAGAAAGTGGTGCATTGCCATTGATTCGAACAAAAATTAGCGCTACACTGTACCTAGATACCTGATCACTCATGAAGGCATGCCCAGTATACTGTTGCGCATTTGTTTGGTCTCGTATGTACACTACGTTTTAGCGTGGATTTAAAATCCTAATGGTACATAAAGTAAAGCAATAAAATCTAAAATATGTACGGTTTAGCCTCGTATGTACATTATTTCTTTGTGTGGATTTAAAATCCTAATGGTACATACAGTGAACAATAAAATTTAAAATACGTACGGTTTAGCCTCGTATGTACATTATTTCTTTGTGTGGATTTAAAATCCTAATGGTACATACAGTGAACAATAAAATATAAAAAAAAATTACGTTTTAGCCTCGTATGTACATTATTTCTTTGTGTGGATTTGATATCCCAATGGTACATACAGTATAAAAATAAAATGTAAAATATATAAGGGATTGCCTCGTATGTATATTATATATTAGGGTGGATTTAAAATCCTAATGGTAAATACAGTAAACAATAAGAATAAGTACTTACAATATGTACGGGTAGGCCTCGTATGTACATTATTTTTTAGAGTGGATTCAAAATCCTAATAGTACATTCAGTAAAACAATAAAATCTAAAGTATGATCGCTTAGGTAGGCAGGTAGTAGTTGCAACTCCATATGGAGTTGCCTTAGTGTGTGGTAAGGTTTTGTAACGACTTTCGTACGAAAAGTGCTACTTTAGTAGTTTTTTGTTATAGCATTATCTCTATTAGGTACTTCGGCCTAGCTGTCCGACCCTTATAGGACCCAAATTAGCGGCTTTTTGTCTGTCAGTAAGAATATCAAACAAACTTACCTTGAAATAAGGCTCATATTAGCGCACGCTGAAATGTGTCAATTCCGGTGTTCGTTCCGTCCGAAATGGAAGAAAACTTTAGAAAACAATAATTTATGGACGGCGTTTTTAAATTTAAAATTCGTATGTACAGATTATAGAAATTAAGTTTATCTATCGATTGATATGGTTTTGAAGAAAATCGTCTATGTCTTTTAGGAAGCGATAAGAATTTTGTTCCGTTATACATAACAAACATTTAAGTACAGAAGTTTTGGTGGTATAAACAATGTAACGTTGGAAATGTATTCAAGAATTATAAGTTCGTATATTTTTTTTATTATTTTTAATACATTCGCTTTTTTGAAAGAAGGTATACGCTATTCAAGTCAAATGTCACAACGTCCCGGCGGTGACCTAACACCATGTCATCCATTTTGTATGTATATATAATAATAATATTTCTCTAGAAATTTTTATTAGATATTATTTGGTTAGCGTCTACAATAATTACACCTTCATAAAACAATCGTGCATATTTTTCTCGCTTATAAATGATAATCTTCTTCCATTGGTTTATTAATTTTATCCACTAGACTCCACCTTACTGAAACCTGCCAAGCGTAATAAATAATAAGAAAAATACTTCACGAGCAAAAAATTAAGTACAAAGATCATAAGCATCATTAAAAGTCTACCACAATGCAGGCTCGCTGTGGGACCGCAAAATAAACTATTTATTCTGCAGTTTCATTTCATATGCTCGCAGCAAAAAACATTTAAACAACCACATTCCTGTCTAGCATTACGCATTCTAGAACCTACCATCATCTGCCATGTTGCAAATAGTCCTACATATTAACCCAATGTTATCTGCCAACATTTAACATTTTCACACGCCATATGCAACCAAGCAGGTGCATTCTGTCAGCTGATGCCCATATAAGTCATGGGAGGGGTGTTTTGGACCAAGGTCACAGTATCGAAGGGTTAATATGAACATAGGAATGACACATATGTTTTCAATGCCGTAATAAGCAGATGAATATGGATAGGATTTTTTGTGCTAGATGATGTAGGTCTATGTTTGGACTGAACTTTTTTTCTGAACGGCGTGTGCTACGCCATCTGCAAGCATTTAACCCTGCCATGCAGCTGTCAATGCATGTAAGTAATTATTAATTACAGTCAGCTGATAACCATACTCTTTAATTACCATGGTTATTTTTAGTAGACCATTGTCTACATTGTCTACGTTTATAAGGACAAATGAAAGCATCTAGTACTAGTAAGTATGTACCTACTTACTTACATAGTTGGAAACTCTAGAAAGGTGTTGGGCACGAGAATTTTGTAAAATGTGTTGGTGATAAATTACTTCAAATGATAATATTAAAAGTTTTAGCAGGTTATTGGCACTGCATGGGGAATACTTTTAAAGTACATGGGCATATTGTTAACTAGAACAAAATGACTGTTGAAGTAGGTGTACATATTTTTTTTTACTGCGGATAGGTAACCCTTTGCCCACAATCTCATCTCATGGTAAGTGATGATGTCGTCGAAGGTGTTAACAGGCTTAACCTAGAATTCCTGGTTCTTAAAGACAACTACCGGAACACACCTTTAGGTGCTTGGCGACAGATTTTCTACTTGAGGGTTGTCGATAGCCAGGAGGGCATCCGCAAAATGCCCTTCCATCGTGCGGTGAAGCTCAAGCTCAAGGGATTCGACCTGCTGCGCGGCGGTCCATAGCCAAAACCACTGAGCCATCACTGCTTCAAATGGAAATTTAGTTGTACAAGCTAGCAATCAAGCAGCAAGATTAATTTTGTTACTATATACCACATTACTAATGATTTGATATGGTACGTAACTAGCTTGAACTGCTGTGGGAAATAAAATTACATTGTAATATGTTTTGCGTGGACATAAAGTTGTGTCTTGTACAGTTGCAGAAAGCAGTGCCATCTATATCTTTAAAACACAAGTTAGTAGCCGCCTATGAAAGGTAATTGCAATGCGCTCTTCAAATTACCCCAAGGATTTGAAGCAGAGTGACCTATTTCACTTGCTACAACATTCTTTCACACTACTACCTACTGCTGGAGGTGGAATCTGACTATGTAAGCCACGACCAACTCACAACTACATTTTCCCGCTCGTTTCGGCTATTATGAATGACATCCTGACAGCGCAGGAATTCCACTTCAACGCGGAAATGAATACATTAAAATACACACCTATAATAAAAAAAAACAAGCTGCTAAACATTTTTATACCATCATCAAACTGGATTTTATTAGAATATTTAAATTAAGTAGATTTTGTCTAGTTTATACTACGATAATTCGTTAGCACAGTAACTCAACCACTAAATTCATTCACGATTATTGACGAAGCGGGGAACGTAATAGTAACTTTAATGTTTTTTTATTCTGTGGCAGAGCAGAATCCTGCATTATAAATGCATACACTCAGTCAACCAACCACAATACCTAGTTTTTACAAAAACCGGTCTCAGAAATTCTACAAGTTCTTGAGGATGTTTGGCGTAAACTGTATATATATATATCTATATGTAGATGTAATGTGAAACTATGATTATTCTGTGACCACATGTTGAAGGTATTTTTAAGAAGAAGAGCTAGAAATAAAGCTTCGGAATATATAGCTAGATTTTATAACGAAAATTTGTCCTACGCTACGCATGAATCATCCATGTTCCTGCCATTCAATGGTAGCGCATAGCGCTCGAAGAGAACTTACTACTGTTTATTCTGTACAGCTGGCGACAAGGCTATCAAGTATCAACTTATGTCTAGGCTTTTTATATAGATAACCAACTGTCGTTAGTTAAGTAAGTATTTTATGATAAATTATTTTTTACTCAATTAGTCGCTGCAATTCTGTTATTTTTTATCAAGCACTAACGAGACGATGCAATTCTCGAGACTGTGTGTTTTTAATGCATATATATTATGTAGTTATAGCTTATCTACAGGATAAAATAAACGTACTTACTAATATAAAGTTATAGCTTATACGCTAGCCAGTTGATCAGCGTAACCTGTAAAGTGCTTTTTTTTTTTATGCCTGATAGGTTAGCCTTTGAACACTATCTCACCTGATGGTAAGTGATGATGTGGTCGAAGATGTTGTTCAGGCTAACCTAGAATTACTGGCTCTCAAGGATGGCTGCCGGAACACACCGTTAGGTGCTTGGCGACAGATTTTCAACTTGAGGGTGGTAGCTAGCCAGGCGGGCATTCGCAAAGTGCCCTACCACCATGCTATAACGACTGCCATCCTAAGACAACAACCGGGACCGACGGCTTAACGTGCCCTCCGAAGCACGGAAGCGCTCAGTAGTAATGTCACCAGCGGTCACCCATCCAACTCCTGACCGCGGCGGACGTTGCTTAACTTTGCTGATCGATTCAGAATGGCTAAGCAAACTTCGCTACGAGCGCTTCAAAAAGTGCTGAAGATTTTGAAGATGCTGTTCTTTCCATGCAACCCAGAATTCATGATTCTGTAGGACAGCTGCCGGAAGACACCGTTGCTGCTTTACAACAGATGTTCTTCTTGAGGTTGTAAGCTTTAGGCGGGCGAACACAAAATGCCGTACCACCATGCTGTAACGACTTCCATTCTAAGATGGCAACCAGGAGTATAGCAGCAGCGCCTTCTGAGGAACTGATATCTTAAATTGCGATACCCAAGACGCCTGCCAAGCGTTGAGATTATGGCAAAACCCCCCTTAATGGGGGAGGCTGTGTTCACCAGTGGACGATCCGGCTGTTACAGTAAAGTGTGCGTATGTGCATCTACTGCATGCTTCTCTTTCTGTCTTTGTCATTCATTAAAACGTATCATATACAATGCAAGTGTATCTGTGTTTTTATATGCTTGTGTTAAATTTTCTCCACATTATATCGTCGTGATATTAGAACGTACCCTAAATTTTTTTTATTGAAACTGGCATCAGTTTAAATAAAAAAAATATAGAGTCAATATATAAAATAAAATACTTTTAAAGATAATACAAGTGGTAACGCATGCTAAGCGAACATTAGGACCACAATAGATATTTTTATTAATTTTATCAACATACAGAAAATGCCAGCCAAGTGCGACTCGAGCCTAAGGTACCGCAATAAAATAGCCCGATAAAAACACAGCATCCAAACTACATTGAATTAATGGGGACAGATAATTGGGATTACGGGAAGAAATATATTAACGTCTCGCAGTCCCCATCAAAGGGCCAGGCCAATGGGGACAACGGGAAGGAAAAACCTATCGTCTCGGTGTCCCCATCAATGGGGATAAGTCAATGGGGACAGCGGGAACACACCAATTGGAGTTTTCTAAAAGTACGTTATAGAAGAATTGGAGATTGTGGGGATTATTAATTTTTCTATTAACTATCGACAGTCATACTTCATCATCATTACGTCAACCGGAAAGTCCACCGTTAAATAAGGTCTCCCCCTTTCTTTAAGGTCTTTTTGTCATAATCCCCATGATTGGCAGACGTCTTGGGGATCACAGTAAAAGTTGTCAGTTTGCTTCCGACCTTCTGCTATTTTTCTCTTAGTCGCCAAGTCCCGCTACCCACGGAAAGAAATGGGTTGGTGACATTCTAACCCGGCACCCCACGGGGTGATGAGTTACCAAATATAAAAGACGTCACAGTACATTTCATTACAGTTTATATATAATCAATTTAAATTTTAGGCTCTTGACGACCTAGTTGTAAAGATGAAGAATTGCGTTGCGACATCTGAAATCCCTTTTACTTCGTCTCATATTTCAACGTTCCCAATTTTTACTACATCAAACAAATGCAATATGTTTGTACGTTTGTGACTACTCTATACTATCTTAGGAGGAGAGCTGTCAGTATAAACAGCGAGGTGTTTGAAATAAGCGTCACGTCATTCCACCTTTCCACTCACGAAGGCGCGCCTCCTCTTCATTTTTGAGGTTGTTTCAACTTGAAACTACTATTGCCTACCCAAGCGATCATATTTTACTCTTTATTGTTTCACTGTATATTATTAATGGTTTTTCTCACAAGCCATTTTAAATTATATCCACAAAAAGGCTCTTTTAAATATAATATATGTCGTTGCAAAGTCATAATATTAGCCTTATATATGACCAGTAATCTCGAGACACGGGGACATTTCAAGTAATAAACAACTATAGCCACATCAGTGCCTATCCGTTTTATACGGCTCTTTATCATCTTTTCGTCCTGATTACCCGAAAACTAACAGATACCATACCGGCATACCATCAACTAAGGAGTCGTCAGACGGGCGCTTGAACATACCAAAACGTTTTACAAATTGTATTCTTGTGTTGCCCTGAGTGCTGTGAGCGAGAATTTTTTTTCAAATAATACTATGATACCTAAGCAAAATGATCATGGAAATAAAAAAAGTTGAAATTCCCTTAATATACAAACTTACTGAACTAGAATGTATAGAGCAACTTAGCAACTTTCTGTCACAGATATAATTATGCGTTTTAGAAGTTCATTTGGAGTCTAACAACTTAAAAAATAAACATTTTTTGCCTAAGAATAATAAAATTAAAAAGCACAACTTTAACGGTGAACAAACTTACATACAAATTGGAAATATTTTATTAGATTAATCAGGGTAATCATATGTTTCACCTACTGACTTTCAAAAGGATTGGAAAGATCGATGACAACGTAAATGTAAGCACTAACTTAGCAAGTATGGCAAGAAAAGTATGCGTTGTGAAACATCTTAGGCAATATTACCGTCGCCTCTCAGACTCTCAGTAAACAGTTTCATAATCGTAAAATGTGTCGCAAAGCGAGCCGGATCGAGTTTATTACTTCATTGTTTGTCCCTCGATTACAATATTATAACTACATATTGTTTCTATACTTGCCAATCTGTAACAATAGCAGCATATTCAAGTAGTTTTCGTTGAAAATATCACGAAATATATAAAACGACTTTATATTAAGGTACATAAGAAAAAAACTGTTTCCAATTTATTGAAACCTTGAGCTTGATTTTTTACCTTTAAATGTCTTGCGTTTGGTTTGTCAAATCATCATTCAAATCAAAATAAACGTTGAATAGGTATATAATTTTATAGGTAGGTCATTTTGTGAATGCTCGCCTGGCCAGCTACCATCTTCAAGTGCAAGCAGCTAACAGTGTTTACCGGCAGTAATACACATTCCTTACTTCATCATCACTTACCAACACTCTCAATAACGTATAGAAACGAAGTAAGTTACCGCCAACTGGCTGACTTTTCGTAAAATGTTTTTGCTACTCTAAAATAAAAAAAAAACCTTTTAGCAAAGGAAGAACTCCTCAATCGAGAGCTATAGTAGAAGGAGACTTTGGCCAAACTGGTTTGCAGTAACCCGCATCTTTGGGGAACGTAGTTTAAGATATTGTTCTATAGAAAGCGCTGCTGCCCACCTTACGGTATTTTACCTTTAGTCGCCTCTTACGACACTTACATATAGGTAGCAATGAGGGGTAACATTATTAATTATTCATGTCATTGTCAATCAATACAAACTTATTCATACCTGACAAGGTTGTAATCAATATTATATTAAAAGCTCTAATGACTATCGATGTATTCGAGCGTCTTGTGTTATTGTTATAGGTATCAATTTATAATTACACCATATAGGTACTCCATGCTTTCTCGCCTGTTTATTTTTATTTATTGCTGATATTATTCTTTGTCCGCAACTTTACCTAATGGTAAGTGATGATTTCGCGATGGTGATACTGAACCTAGAATTACTGGCTTTCAAGGACTGCTGCCGAAACACACCGTTACTTGCTTTGCTTAGACACAGATTTTCTAGATGTGGGTGTTTATTGTTGATATTATTCTTTGTCCGCATCATTACCTAATGGTAAGTGATGATTTCGCTATGTTGATGCTGAACCTAGAATTACTGGCTTTCAAGGACTGCTGCCGAAACACACCGTTACTTGCTTTGCTTAGACACAGATTTTCTAGATTTAGGTGTTTAATTTTATTTATTGCTGATATTAGTCTTTGTCCGCAACTTTACCTAATGGTAAGTGATGATTTCGCGATGGTGATACTGAACCTAGAATTACTGGCTTTCAAGGACTGCTGCCGAAACACACCGTTACTTGCTTTGCTTAGACACAGATTTTCTAGATTTAGGTGTTTAATTTTATTTATTGCTGATATTAGTCTTTGTCCGCAACTTTACCTAATGGTAAGTGATGATTTCGCGATGGTGATACTGAACCTAGAATTACTGGCTTTCGAGGACTGCTGCCGAAACACACCGTTACTTGCTTTGCTTAGACACAGATTTTCTAGATTTAGGTGTTTAATTTTATTTATTGCTGATATTAGTCTTTGTCCGCAACTTTACCTAATGGTAAGTGATGATTTCGCGATGGTGATACTGAACCTAGAATTACTGGCTTTCAAGGACTGCTGCCGAAACACACCGTACTTGCTTTGCTTTGACACAGATTTTCTAGATGTAGGTGATAGCTATTAGGCGGGTATTGAAGTTTTTATTTTATGAATGAAGAAACTATTTAATCATGTCTAGTCTTGCCGAACAGGCTTCCGCTAGTTGAAGGGTTATATATATCCTTATAATATACATACAAATTACGTGTCACGTTGTTTGTTCGCGATGGACTCATCCTAAACTACTGAACTAATTTTAAATTTGATTTGCACACCATGTGCAATATGATCTAAATTGAAAGATAGGATAGCTTACATCTTAATTTATAGTGATTATTACCCGTGCGATGCCGGGGCAGGCCGCTAGTATATATATAGATTAAAGATGTACGATAGCATTCAACTAAAGAGGCATTATACCAATTTATTATAGTATAAATAAAAATATATCAACATCAATAACTTCTACTGTTGAACAAATGACTTCACTATTAGGAGGTATTGCCTTAAACCCCCCAGCTTGGGGATTTTAGTGCTGATTGCAGTTCTTCAGATGGCACTGCTGCCCACATTCTGGCATTATTAAAGTTACCTCTTACGGTTCTCACAGAAATATATGGAAGAAATACATAAATATATAATAAATAATATCATTCTAGCCGAATACCCACGGACAAACAAAAATAAATCAGTTCTCAATCCTCTCATTCAATCTTCTCATACTGGACTTAACAACCCCATCTCAATCGTGATAGATAATTACAAGATTACAAATTTACAAGAGATAAAATAATCTGCAGAGCAATAAATAATATAATATGTAAAATATATATATAAAATAGATAGATAGATAGATAACTCTTTAGTGTACACACCACTACATTATAACAAAACAAAATATAAAGGATTACAGTCAAGTGTTACAATGGGCGGCCTTATCACTAACAGCGATCTCTTCCAGGCAACCTTTTGAATGTAATAAAATAGTAATTTTTCTCAATCGTGTCATTAAATCTCTCATACTGGACTAACCCTATCTCAATCTTGATAATGTTCACAGAATTACATGTTTTAGGGTCGTATTCATAAATGCATTAGAAAGTTGAAATCGATCTTAAAATGCAGCTTTTGACAGATGTTTTTTTAATGTTAATTAAAAACTGTATCTTAATCACCGATGACAATTCTGCTATCGAAACTTGACTAGTATTAACTAGTTAATGTGAAGCCTTGTTCCGGCGGGTGTAGGACGGAAATACGTAGTTTAGAAAGAGAAGTACGGAATATACAATAACTACAGCATACCTATAATTACCTAGACCTATAAAAATTTAGCATGTGCAAACTATTAATTTATTTTCAAATAAAAATGAGGTTTTTATAAACGGAGAAATCTTTCAGGTACTTTATCACATGGTTGCTGGTGCATGGTTTTGATACGATTTGCTATGTAGACACAGCACTAGATTAAGCGAAATTAGAGCTGTATTCATGATATTTTTTCACGAGAGGAATTTACCTATGTTATTGTGTTTTCTGATCAAGCTTAGCATTTTTCATATCCTCTAGACCTCTATTTTATTAATAACTGTACAACGAACACTCTTTTTGAATAGTTGCGATTTGACAATACACTTCGCCTTATATTCCACCTCACATTTGAATGCATTTATTAATATGAGTCTTATAGTTCAATTAATTCAATGGTGCCATAGTTATAACACCGGTATGCTAATCTAAACCTTTTTATTCTGTGTCTAAACAGCAACAGATACCATCTCATTGAGGACAACTTGTCACACAGACAGACATGACGTGTTTGACATCTTATGGCGTATTCATTGCGTGATGAATCGATGGTGACATAAGACAAGTGGCCCTGGAGGTTACTTGGGGTGTTGTGTCATATGAGTTGAAGGTACGAATGATGTATTTACCGCCATGCTGAGGTAAGTACTTGAGTTGTTTTATAATATTTTATTAGGAGACAAAACGAGGCTAAAGACAAAAATGTCATGATGTTGGTGTTTTCTTTTTTCAGATTGACTCTTTAATATCAAAATTTTGTTAGAATAACATAATAGAAGGTAGAAGGTAGAATTTGACAAAATAGCAATTTGAATGACTTGAAATTTTCTTTCCTGCCCACAACGAAGAGATAAAAAATGGTCACTTATTAGTAAGGGCATTTTTTATATCTTTGTGCGAAGTGAAGAAATGGCACAAATATGAAATAGTTAGGTCTCATTCCCTGTGGGGTGCCGGACTAGAGTTCCACTACCCCATATCTTCCGGTGAGAGTCATAAGAGGCGTTAAAGGGAGAAATATCAGATGGTGGGAAGCAGCTCATTGACTGCCATCTTATAGTACAATTTCCAAGAAGCCTCCCAGCGCGCAGCGTGTAGATTACGGAAAACACTCTTGATGGGGGGTGTACTTTGTTCAACGGTAGACGATATAAATTCAAATTCGTTATTTAAACATGGGTAAAATTAAATTATAGATGTCATTGTTAACTATGTTTCGTTCGCCATGTTCCTTTGCGGTATGTAACATTATTTTATAAAAAATACATGCACCTACATAATAAAATTAAGCAACTAATACAAATTATCAGCTATGCATAGACTCTAAATAGGCACCCGGCTGGGACTCACGTAATATTTACCGGATAGATTCCGACCAGTTTCGGGATATATTGTAGCCCTACGTCTGGAAATGGCAGTGCTGGTCTTATTATGTGCGTAGGTATGTCTCTGGCTGGTAAAAGGTTCATAGTTTTAAATATTTTTCCTAGTTAGTAGTGCCATTTGTAATATATACAGTGAGGGAAGGGTTACAAACTAAAGATTTTGAGAATATAGTTTACAAGAAACTGCCTCTTTTAAATTGCATATTGCACGCACACTTTTTGAGCCATAAAGGCCGATTCTTTTTCGGTGGTGTTACCCCAGAACAATATACCATATTGGAGAGTGGAGCCTACATATGCATGATATGCACTAAGGAGTGCACTTTTATTTGCCACTTTTCTTAACAGGTGCAGTGCATAGGAGAATTGAATTAATTTAGTGCACACCTGTTTTATTTGAGGTTTCCATGAACAAACGTTGTTGATATTGACCTGTCTCATTAATTTTTACTTATTTTTAATCCTGAAATCCCAGCGATTTTTTTTATATATTAGCTTATCATATAATGGATTTTATATGTACAAAATAACTTTTTTTGTTTACAGTTCTTGGTGTAACGTGTCTGTTTAGATAAACAGTTATAGCAAAAACTACAATAATTACATTGTATTTTTGCTAATAACATACGAGTACATATCTCACCTGATAGTAAGCGTTTGGGAGGGCAGTGATAGCAAAAAATATCACAATAAATAAATCTCGATCAGTAGTAACTGAACAACACAGGTATCGAGACGTACCTACCTATCATATACTCGTATATAGTATAGGTGTGACGTCTTAGCCTATTTTAAAATTTCCTTTTTCTGCGATTTTCACCTATTCTTATTAAAATGATATGTATTTTGTTCGTAAATATTTATTCTTAGATTTTCTGACCTTTGTTAATGGTTTATAAGAGCGTTACCACCGCAAAAGTTAACGTCTAATGCACCACTTGCATATTTCAATTAACTTGCAATAAGAAAATGTATCTGGTGCATAAAACGAATGATATTAAAATGTAATAACTAAATATTTTTAACGATGATATATATAAAATGTACTTTTTTACTTAATCGTACAATCAAAACATCTAATTTAAAAAAGGTTTCACTATAGCATTAGTGAAAATTTACAGCGATCCTAGAGGACAAGACAATTATAGCAGAATCTCACAATAGCAACACGGTAATATTAATGCAGCTGTTCAATACACAGCCCTTTCATAATTTAGCATACCGCAACATCCTGCTGTATGTATTGTAAATCGCATATTTAAAACCATCTTAGAAAGTGGTTATATAAAAGTACTAGAATACTACGCAACAATATGTTTCAAGTGATTTGTTCCGCAACCTTTTACCATAAACGATACGCTGTTAAAGATGCCATAGATACCTTGTTGAATTAGTCGCGGTAGGTGTTTTTCGTGCGCGGTTTTTGCTGTCTTTTTTGGAAGTTCTCGTACACTAAACGGCATGACTTGTTACTCTCAATTTTATTTTTATCTGTGTCGCTCTAAAACAAAGATAAGTAAGAGCTCCGAATCATTAGGTACATTTTGTTGCCCTGTACTAATTAAAATGAGTCGTGTCTATTCGCGCGAATTAAGGACAAAATAGCATTTTTGGCTAACTTCGGCGTTTCGATCATTTTGCATCGATCGTGGTCACGAATTGTCGACTCAAAATTCAAGGTTAGTCAAAAATGCTCAAATAGATGCGAAATAGTTATTTGTTATACAAGAGTGCAAAGTTGCTTTTTAACCGCGTGTTCAATTTTGATGACCGAGCAAGCGAAGGATCCTAAAATTGAATCACGAGCGCAGCGAGTGATTCAAAATTAGAATCCTGAGCGTCAGCGAGGGAATCAAAAGAGCACGAGGTGAAAAATCTTTGCACTCGAGTACAACACGTAACTTTTCATTCCACCTCAGCGAGGAAATGAAGAACCGCGTACAAAGCAAATTGAAAAAAGAACACCAAGAAGGTTCAGAGTCTGAGTTTTTAACAAATTAAAAAAAAGTTGTATGATATATTAGGCACCATAGAGGTAGTAAATATATATATAATAGGTATTAATAGGTTTAATGTTTTTTTTAATTCACAAACTTAGTGCACACGATGTTGTAAATTCAATTTACTTTATCCTCTAGAGAATAAAAACGGCTTTTCCACTCAGATATTGAAGATTAAAAATACTCCTTCCGAGATGGTGGGATGAAAATGTAATTTAAACGTGAATTCAGTTAACAAAAACTTGAGGTACGTATCGCCAATTGCGTACATTCTAAACCAAACTGCTCCGTAACTATTTAAGTTGAAGATTTGAAATAAAAATATCTGATAGATGAATTCAAGTACAATATTTACAACATATGATTTTACGGTATTGTTATTACTTTTGCCTTAATAAAATTTCAACATCTTTGACTGATGATGCGAACTCCTTCTAAACGGATATGATTTTTGAATAATTAATTACACCATAAAATATCTATATAGATGTACTACAATTGTTACATAGGATTTGTAAATCCATTGACATTTTCTTAACAAAATGTCTAATTATTCAGATTCAGAGCGCTAGTGATTCCGTAGTGCTCAGTGCGGCCGCGGATGCGGGAGGGGCGCGGGGCGGCACCCCGCACCGCACTCTGCAGTCGTGCGCAAGCGTTGACAGGGGGAGGTTGTGTTACTCGTAGCTCCACAAGCGGTTTCGCTTGACGACGATCTTACCATCGTATTAGTGCATTGACGCGCGACTGTTTGCATCAGTGTGCGTTTAATGACTAGCTCGCTACAGAGGGCTGATTTGATTGATATGTGGAGTGTGCGCTTGGACGCTTTATTCTTGGTAATTTCTACAGAAACTTTAAGTGCATTTATGTATACTGTTTCGTAAAACTTATAATTTCTGAATTTAAAAATGCCACCGCCAAAAGCATCGAAAAAAAAAGCAGCTAGAAAGGCTCTGAAAATGCGTCATGTAATGTAAGTACCTGCCTAAATTTTACTTATATATTTATCTAGATGTATAACACTACTCCTAGAACTGGGTATGTAATATGTTATTAATTACTTATGTTTATTCTAAAATATTTATTTAGTGTGTACTTAAAATATTTGTAATTATAACATTTTCTATTACTAGATTTAGTAATCAAGAACATAGCGATAATTTACTTTAAAATCTTAAAATACCCATAGCAGGTATAGTTAAAATTAAGATGAAACTGTTCCAGGAAATTTGCGAAAAAAATATCAGAAACGGAAGACAAAGACAACATATGCAGATGATTTCCTAATCTGTACAGACCGGCCTCCCGGCTTTTCCATCATCTGTACAAACTGGGATCGCGGTCGACAGTCGTATTTACAGTCTTACCCTTAAATCTGCGTATTCCCGATTTCACAATTCAAATGGTTTTCGAAAGGATGCGTCCTTGGCTATACGATAAGAAATCCATATTTTTCTGCAGAACTTGGTAACATTTTAACGTCTGGCTGCCACTGTTGTCCACTAACACTCTTTGGGTAAAGTGGAACCTTATTCTTACTATGACTGCTTATACTTATAATAATTAATAATATACCGATATGGATGTCAATTTCGCGGTTTCTTGTAGTGCTGGATACCAAATACAAATAAAATATCAACTTAAAAATCCCAAATGGTGGATATTGTTTATTCAATAATCGCAAGCGCAACCTATAATTATGTGGATAGATTACTATTGCTATTATATTGATAAAAAAATAAAATAAAAAATAAACAATATTTACTTTTTTGAAAGAAATCTAATAACTGTTCAAAAAAGATGACTTTACCTCTACGAATAAATCAGTACTATCAGTACTAATATTATAAATGCGAAAGTAACTCTGTCTGTCTGTCTGTTACGCTTTCACGCCAAAACTACTGGACCGATTTGAATGAAATTTGGTATGGAGATAGTTTGAGACCCGGGAAAAAACATAGAATAGTTTTTATCCGACTGCGCAAAATGAGGTTAATGTTTTCGCGCGATAACCGACATACGCGCGGGCGGAGCCGCGCCCGGAAAGCTAGTAATAATATAAATGCGAAAGTAACTCTGTCTGTCTGTTACGCTTACACGCCAAAACTACTGGACCGATTTGAATGAAATTTGGTATGGAAATAGTTTGAGACCCGGGAAAAAACATAGGATAGTTTTTATCCAACTGCGCAAAAACAGGTTAATGTTTTGGCGCGATAACCGACATACGCGCGGGCGGAGCCGCGCCCGGAAAGCTAGTTATGTATATTCGTTGCTTACTGTACCAGCCGTATCGTCCACTTCTGAACACAGCCTCCCCTATGTAGGGGGTATTTGCCCCAATCCCCACGCTTGGCAGGCGGCTTGGGGATCGCAGTGCAAGATGGAATAATTCTTAAGAAGGCGCTGCTGCCCACCTTCTAGTATTTTTCCCTTAGTCGACTTTTACGACACCCACATGAGAAGAAATGGGGATGAGCAATTCAAACCCGGCACCCAACGGTGGGTAGCTTAACCTATTATAATCACACGCACCCGAATGTGGTCATTTATGAACAACATTTTATTGTTCTCGTTATCTATGTTGCGCAATTGCACCAAATGAGCAGTACTCACTCGGCGACACACGTCGGTACACACTTCGGCGTCATACACAGTAGCAACGTGAATATCTTCCTACCATAATACAATATGTATACAATAACTAGCGGCTATGAGGTTTGGCGTCAGTTAGGCCACCAAATCCCGGGAGCCAAAAACTTTTTACAATATTTTGTTTATAAGTCTTATTCACTAACCAACCTCGCATACCTATGTGGTGAATAAATCAATAATCAAATCTTCTAATACATGAGAAAGTAACTGTAAATTATTAATAATTAAATAGTTATTACTTCTCTAACTAAGGTAATAAACCATATTCACGATTGAAACGATCTTGATAAAATAGCTACAAATAGATTGCCTATATGATTATAAAATACAATGTAGTCTATATAAACCATTGTAATGTTTAAAAAAAAAACACTACCCCCTATAACACATTGCGAAAACTAAAGTCCTATGATATAACTGCTTAGATATGATTGAAAATTCAAAGTTTGCCTATCAAGAAATATCCGCCCTGCGACTGTGGATACTCACTTGAATCGTACGGTAGGCATAGATAGTGCCAAGCTACCGGACCGGAGCGCATCGCGCACCTGCATACTCTTTGACCGTTATTTTGATGTAGCGAGCGCGGAACGTTGATGATTTTGAGCGGCGATGCGCGGATAAGGTGAGCTCGATACTCCCGATGCTCAAGGCCATTGGCGACTATAATACATATACGTCTTAAGAAATACTCTACTGATTTAGTTTCCGGTCTTATGTACCCGTTTGTAATTAATCACTAAGCAGCTGAATTTCATGAACAAGCAGGATCATTCGTTCTGATTAACACTTTTCAGTGTTGGAAGACAGTTCCATTTTTTTAATATTAAAAAGCAATATTCACGTTGACGCATAATGTATCAATTATGGATTTATACACGACAACGTTTGATAAAACTTCATTGATAGTGGTCCTTACCAGATGAGGAATGCGGGTATCTCTCTTTTCTCACTCTTCGATACTATATAATAAGACAATGTATTCGAAGTACCAATAAAAAAATAAGTGCCTAATAATATTGACCTTAATCCTAATATCCACTTGAACAAGCTAATGAAAGCAAGACTATTTTGAAAGCATGCCTACGTTATCAATCAAGCTAGTAGAAATCGAACGTGGAGAAGTTTCAAAGGATGAGACCGTTAGCAATAAATGTAAAGCATTCAACAGCAATGCGGAAGATAATAGGAGATCATTATGGGTGAAAGAGCGTGGCTGCTATGTGGGCTCATGATGGCAAGGGTTATTGACCTAGAGGGAAAGGTAGTTGTCTGATAAGAGGTCTTATCAAGACGCCTTTGAAAGTAAACTTCCGCCTTCCACGATTTGGAGTCCATTTGTGTATAGAAGGTATTTTAATAATTGTAAAGATAGTTGTCGAAGCTTTGAAGCGCTCGTATAGAAGCTTGCTTGGTCGTTCGTTACGGTCACGACTTGGATGGGTGACTGTTTGTCATCACATAGTATACGAGTACTATATACTGGGTATGCGCGTGCTTTAGAAGGCACGGTAATAGGTCGGTCCCGATTGTTGTCTTATGATGGTAGGGGTAATAATAACCGCCTGGTTAGCTACCACCCTCAAGTAGAAAATCTGTCAACAAGCACCTTACGGTGTAATAATATGGTAGCTGTCCTTGAGAACCAGTAATTCTAGGTTTGTCTGAACAACATATTCTGCAAGTAAAATATGCTACGAGCGCTTCGAAAGTAAAATAGTTAAGTATTAAATATGTATGGTGGTAGGGCATTTCACAGATAGCCATTTGTGTGGCTCAAGAGTCCGTCTTCGTGGGTACCACCAAAATGTCAGATATACTGTTTCAAAGCAGTAGTGTGCAAACAGTATTATTATATGTTCTATGGTGTAAACACTTTTGTTTGTGTGATGGGCACTGTACCAATTAAAATAACTGGCTACCAACAATAGCGTCCCGGAGTGGCGAATGTCACTGCAACTGTAATCGGCAGGCTTGCCGCTTACCATCAAGCACACGTCCTTGTTAATTTTCTAACTGCCTAATTTTCTTTGGTAGTCTTTAGTTAAAAAAATCAAAATGAGTTGCGTTGGCTATGCTTCAAACAGAATAACGTAGAGATGACTAATCAGATTTTTAACAAATTAAGCTAAGAACCGTGGCTTAACCCGGTTACGAATAAAAACTACATTGAAAGCGGTTAAGCCATGGCAGTTATGATGCTACGGCACAATTTGACACACAAACAAACGCTACAGACCTCGGATCAAATCAATATTACATCTCTTTCGCTGTCCAGACTTAAAAAAAGCTTTGTGAAAAAATATAAATCAATTAAAAAGTTGAAAAACCCAACTGAAC